>CM032878.1:11032500-12232500 GCA_019176425.1 Megalops atlanticus | reverse complement strand
AAGTGGTTCAGCTGGCAAGGCACTTTTCTGAAGTGCAGGCTGACCGCAGTGACCCGGTTCAATCCGAGCTGTGTCATCAGCCAAAAATTACTGGGAGCCCAGAGCAGTGGAACAAATCAGCTCCGTTCTGCCGGGTTGATATGGTGACAGGGTTTCCTCATCCCATCACTGTCAGGCACCCTGCGAATTGTCAGGCACTTGCAGTTGCCTTGAATGACATCAGTGGAGTATCACCCATCATCCAATTGTCGCTCAGTCTACTGTGGGACTTGTAGTGTGAAAAAAAATAGCTGATGGCTGCGTGCAAGTGTAACGGAAGTTTGCATCTGTCCCATTTCAGTGCTCCTGCACAACACTAAATAGATTCCAAAATGGGGTAGTATAAAAAGGGGGGGGGTCAGCATTTAAAATAAAAAATTAAAAAATAAATTTGTCATGGGAAACAGTGGTAGTGAGGGGAGGAAATAGAGTCCTTTCAGGCAGCTGACTTCTTTAACCTATGGCATTCCATTTTCCCCTCATCATTGTCATGTCATTCATATTTGTTTTCTCCCCTTTCTTATTCCAGACTTCTCTTCGCGAAATAAGAAGCAGTGCGTGCAATACCTGCCATCTGAGAAGATGTGCGACAGCCCCGCCTCCTCTCACGGCAGCATGCTGGACTCCCCAGCCACACCCTCGGCGGCCCTGGCCTCCCCAGCAGCGCCTGCTGCCACCCACTCAGAACAGGCCCAGCCCCTGTCCCTCACCACCAAGCCCGAGGGCCGGCCACACCACCACTTCCCTGTCCCGGGCAAGCCCTCTGGATCCTCCTCCTCCTCTTCCTCCTCCTCCTCTTCCCAGCTGAGCATCTCTCTCCCCATTGGGTCCTCAGGCAGCCAGTCAACGCCGATTCTCTCTCGGCCAATCCCCTTCACCTCCCTGCACCCTTCCATGCTGTCCCCGCCCACCTCTTTCCATCAGGCCGCCCTGCATTCCCACCATGCTTTGTTCCAATCACAGCCCCTGTCCTTGGTTACCAAATCAACTGACTAAATCAAAACAAGCAATTCTTTTTTTTTTTTTCTTTTTATTATGCTGTATATTGCTTTTTACCTTTTTATAGATATTAGACCAAGTTTTTTTAAATGATGAAAAGGAAAAAAAAATATTATTGGTCAATATTTGACCACCACCTCTTTTTGCTTCTCTCTATGAAACAAAATGTATTTTTTTGTAAAGTTTACTGCAGAACTGGTTTCTTTTTCAATGCATTTATCCAATGTGCTACTTGTATAAAAGAACAAATGTATAAAAGGTTTCTTTTTAAAAAAACAAAACAAAAAAACCCTCTGTCCTTTTAGTTAAAAACCTCTTTAATGTTAGTTTGGAGTTTTATTTCCAGTACTGGTCAACCCTCTTTATCCCTTACAACTACCCCCCCCTTCCTTTCCCTGATCTTGAGTGTGAGACTTCCTTTGAGACATGATAAATAAACCTTGAAATTGTTTCTTAAAAGCCTCGTTCTCCATTTGTGTATGGGATATGAAATATGGAACGTGACTTTGATGCTGACTGACCTTAACCCATTTAAGGTCACTTTAATTGCTTGAGTCTGCAGCTCTTTTTTCCTCTTCTCCATACGCAGGGTGTGGGCCCATTTTTGGTGAAGCACAGGTTAAGTCATCAGACATGTGATGCTCAAGTATGTGGAAAACTTCCTGTTTTTCTCTCAACACTGTCAACAACTTGATGCTAGAACTGAGACTTGGCTCGTTCCAAACATCAAAATAAATGTGTGTTTGATTTAATTAACAATATTACTTGCTGCTTTATTTGCATTTAATTCAATTTGTTGTGTGTCTGTGCATTTTAATTTTTTCATGGTTTGATGATGGGAGGTTTGATTTACCAGATCAGGTATGAACAACTTAGGTTTTTCTAGTTCTCCGTATTAATAGTGTTTCCCAATACACACATGAAAATCCTGTGTCACAGATGGTTAATCACTAGGCTGATTGCACAGTCTGTTTCTTCCTGGTTCCAGTGGTTGTTGAAGTTGAGTTCTGGTGATAGTAAATGTTTAGTCCACAGACAAGTAAGGTAAATTGCATTAGTTACAGTAGTGCTCTAGAAAAATCTTGGCCATCCTTTGTGCCATTGAGAATGGGTGGTGTATTTTATTTAAGACTTATGTTAGCAGTTTCTTTCCTTGAGCTCACTTTTTAGCAGGTGACTGCTAGGACTAAATTCCAAGCAACTTGAGTGGAAAAAAACACATTTTCTAACACCCAGATCAGAAAACATGACTGACGATGATCTGCGTCTCTTTAATCCTCAAATGCCACAGAGGGTCATTGTGAAAATATGTGCTGAGAGTGAAATGTTTGCTGTTCACAAATTGGTTAGATGCTTATTTGACAATAAGTACTTTTTAACATAGTGTGGTAAATCGTAAATTGCTCAACATGTTTACTGCTAGTGAAGAACTCAAACCTCAAGTAGACTTTTTACTGTAAAATCACATAAGACTGGGTTGTTTATATAAATTGTCATAGCAGTAAATATGGTCATTTCTGGTTGCTAAAATGCATTTTAATGGACAAATAGAGGTAAATGTATACATCAATCTGGTCATAGATTTGCTCTGAGGAAGGGGAGGGTAAGAGGGGGTGTGTTAGGGAAGGATTACAGCTAAATCTTTAATGGGATGAATTTAGGCAAACCACACTGGAAAATAAAAAGCCGTGCCAGGATATCAAAATCTGAAGCCAAAAATAAATACAAATAAAAAAATAATAGACATCTGTTCCTTCCTGGAATGCAGAGTCCCAGAACAACGACCAAAAAGCAGGTCAGAACCCCCACCTCCTTCCACAACCCCCCCTTCCCCCTCCCAGTTTTATTGCATCTTTATTTGCTGTTTGGCACAACGCAGAAGCTTTAATTAACTCAGAGGTAATGGGAGGTAGCCCCCGGGACCTCATTAGGCAATTCAATTAGAGAAAAATACACAAGGTAGGTTACGGCTTTCAGTGGCTTAGGGGACAAGGAGCGCTGCCAGGGATGGACCAATTAGCCTCTAGCTGCGGGACTGGGCTGGAAGTGACACTGCGGATCCCTCACCCGTACTGATGGGGAGTGTGTCTGAGACACCAGCCTGCCCCGAAGAAAAAGAGGGAAAGAGCAGGTTTTTCAACAAACTGCCAAAAAATAAATTGCCCATCCAGATGATCATGCATTTGCTCCCCGCTGGACAGTGCAGCACCGATAGGAACGACCAGCGCTCTATTTATACATCGGCGTGCACGTCATTGCATGATGAACATATACACACTGCGTACGCACAACGCTGGGTGAACCCACTCGCTCTCTGTCCTTCTCTGCCCCATTGCTTTGCATGGAGAGCTTTCTTCAAGGTTTGGAAGGGTCAACCAATCCCCCACTACAAGCCGTCACAGCATGGGGTACATTGGTTCAGTTTGGGATACTGAAGGGGGTTCGTTATAGGCACACTCCCTTGTTATACTGCAGGATGTCCCGCAAGATGAGGACTTAACTCCCTCTGGCAAAAGAGCTGCACAGTGGATATGATCTTATTTTGTATTACTATACAGTATATATTACATCGAAACTGGAGGGGTTGTGTGTGTTATAGCAATAGTCTACAATGAAGGCAACACATCAGTAATTTTAGAAGGAACAAAAAAAAAATTACCGCAGTACTTGCTGTGATGCTTGCTGTGTACAAAGCATTAAACAATAACTACATACTGGTTTTGCCCACAGAGTGCACGAAAATAATTTCAGACTGGACACACGTTTACAGCCCTCTCCAGACTGCTCTCCTTCAGTGGGGTTCATTACCTTTTGCTCTGCAGGCAATGAGACAGACAGACTGACGGACATGTGGAGGATTCGTTTTCATTTTGCCCTGCGGTGAGATACAGAGCTGTCAATCTCCCCCGCATTTTTAACCAACAATCATTAAACGCCAGAAGAATCTGCCGGCTTGCGTTTCAGACTCGCATCATCAGCGCGGGCCCAGACAGAGGCTGCGGCCTCCTGTGCAACAATTCTCTTTGCCCTCAACCGGTACTCAAATCCATCACCAAAATTAGAGGTAATGAGTTGTCAAAAGCAGCCAGTAAAACTTGTTCCTTAAGGCGATGCTCCTGCTCCGCAGTGGCAAACTGCATAGACCTCGACATACTGTAAAACCAGGAGAAACTCCCGGTGCGCATGCAGCTCTTTGCTGACTACAGGTGTTTGGACCACAAAGCACGTTTGTGAGGCTCCCCATTCGCAAGCATCTCTGAATAACCTTTAATGATGTCGTGCGCAAGCATACACCGAGCTTGAATCCGGGAGTTTGTTTTACACATTTTTTACTTGTAGCTGAAATTAAGTTGTCACAATTAATATTCGAGTACTTGTATTGTATTCCAGGTTTGCACAATATTCCATCAATTAATTAACCTAATCACCTGCAATAATAAGTAGGCCTTTGAGTTATTACAAACCTGAAAACAAATACCATAGTACCCAGTAAATTAATTAATTAATGATTGGCAGATTGCCTACTTTATTTCTTCATTATATTTATTTTTTGTAGCCTCTTCAATTAGACATCTGCTAGGAAAGCACGAGGTCAGATTTAATAAATGTTAATTTGCCTCATTAAATTCTTACACTCGCTCGCCGAGGTTCTTTTTCGGGGCCTCCTTTGATCTCATATTCATGCCAGGTTAACCCTTTGATGTTTGTAAATCATGACTTGGACGTCATCTCTGCAGTACTGTATGCTAGTTTTCTAGGGAAGATATCAACACACACACATTGTTAAAATGTTGAGTGGCTGACAATGTATTTCGCTTGCTATGTTTTCAACGTATGCTGTTCCTTTAGTCCTAGTAGGCGCCTCATTAGATTGTGCAGTTATTGTGAAAAAAATGATCACTCTGAAATACCTCCAATAAAAGTTCTAAAAGTTCAGCGTTGTTTTTGTTGCTTATGACCCTCACGTGTTATTATGTATTTTTCAATTGCTTCTGTGACATTTCTAATGTCAGTTTAAAAATAAAACTGTTGGTAATACAACAGTCTCAAAATAAATCTAATTCAGGCTTGCCAGAGCTGCCAATTAAAACATGGATTGCAATGAAAGATTTATTTCAATTTGTTCCATTTCAGCTTTTCTACATGTACATATGTCACACTTTCTATGCACTGATCAATTAGGAGTTATTTGCTAAATTGGCCTCTTTCTTTTTCTTTTCATCACAGTGCAACACATGTACGTACACCGAGCACAAACACCCTGAATCTCGCCCACTGAAACCCAACTAAGATTCTGTAGGCTTACGCAACTCTGTTATCCAGGATCATAGGATCATTTCAAAACATCTGACACACGCACGCACGCAAGCACACACACAGACGCACAACTTCAAACGGCATTTTGTATCGTGCTGTGGGTTCATTAAAAATAGCAATCGAATTTGGGAGCACAACAAGTAACTTTCAACCACTTGATTAAGATTCAATTCCATCCAAACCCAAAAGGTATAGTCACTTCATCAGACAGTTATCTAATGAGGCGCACAGACATGGAAGCCTTTTATCTCTAATACAGGAGATGGCAATGTAAAAAACCACAGAGAGAGGGTGAGTGTAAAGCAACCTAATAAAGAGGTGTAGCAAGTATGCGTATTTTTATCACTGCACCGTTGGAAATCAGAGTGGGCCTTTCTGATGTCATCACAGCAAGTTGTTTCAATTCCTTATATTCAGCTACATTCTTTATTGCATAAACATGATTAGGCTTATAGATACTTGCATTGTTCAAGTTCAATGAGCTTCTGTAAGCTGACTTTAAAAGACTTTCAAGCACACGCATGCCAGCACTCACACACACCCACACACACGTACACCCATTTAAGAAGGCTGCAGAGATGCTACATGCAAAGTCAAGTACAACAATAATTCAATTGTTGGGATAAGGAAATGGATGCAGCCCGTGTAATGTAGAGCCGAACAGCCATCAATGATTCATTCAGATGGATTTCAGAAGCCATTGTTATCATAGTGTCTCGGTTAAGCACAGGATGTTGGAAATGTCAGTGAGGTTCCAGGATATTGCCATTCTCCAGCCCTCCCGTGGTGAGATTAATTGATTGTTTCCCCCTAGTTCTCATTGAGTTTGACAAGACTCAGCTGGCACCTCTGCGGAGACAGGTAATTCTGACTGAGAGAAAAAGAAGGTCCTTTAATGTATTATTTATCACCGTTTGACCTTAAAGACGGAAATGCAAATGGGACTCAAGAAATAGAAGGATCATTTGGCTTCTTAAATGTCAAATAGCATAATTAAGACTCATTTATTATTAGAACTCCACAGGTTCTTAATTTCCAGCTGAGGTGTAAAAATACCCCTAATTAACATTTGGATAATTATCCTGTGCCCCCAAGATCTCAAGTTGGGGCAAATAAAATCCAGTCCAAAGGAGGACCAAGTGATTAATAATGATGATAGGAGGCACAGAAAAAAAAGGTCGTTGCTTCCTCTGACTCGTTGCAAAGTTGCAGACCGGTAGCATGATGAAACCTGTCTGGTAGGATGAAATGCAGCCTGAAAGAGCATGAAGGCTGGAGAGAGGAAATTGGCCCACCGTGGAGATGGCAGAGTCTTTCGCTCAACTCCTTTCAGGGGTCCTCAGGCATGCACACCCTATGATGTGTGCACCTGTGAGGCGTTCCAGCCAGAAGGCCGGGAAGCGCTGGGGGAATCTCACCCACTTTCTGCGGTCCTCCCTAGTGTGGCGCTCGGCGGTGAAAAGAGGCAGAGACTGGAAATACACAAATTGACAGGATGAAAACAGATTAAAGGGCTGGAGACGCATGAAACGCTCATTTTTATCCTTCGTGATTAAAACTGAAAAAGACATCTGCTAGGAGACAGACTGGTAGCGGCTCACAGCGGCCTCTTTCAGATGCGCTTTCTGGACAGAGATTCAAGGTATACGCCGATCATGAAAGGCACCCATCTCGGCGGATCGCCTCATTTGTTGTTTCCGTCCTCTCTTAGCTATGGCGCTTGGACCCAGACGGCGCTGAGAGGGAGAGGAAGGACGTCACTTAAAGGGTTGAAATTCAATCTGGCAGAATTTTTCGCTCCCATCGTTGCGATTTTGATCTTCTTCGTCTGCCCTAGCTGAATCCTGCAGTGCGACAGCGCTGAAATTTTAATGCCCTGACCGTTTGAAGCTGGGATGAAGAGATGAACTCGAGAGCTCCGCTAGACTAAGAGATGAGGCTTGCCTGTGTACTGGTGAAGGGAGGCACACACGCAGGGAGAGAGTAACCCAAAATATATGCTGCTTCTTTCTGAGGATACACAAGCTTATTTACAGCGTGGACACTTTATTCAGTTCTCTAGTGGTCTGGCTGGTTAGAACATCTTGAGGGTGGTTATAATTACTTGAAATGAAAACATTTCACTCGAGCTTTGGTGCCCTTGGTTGCTTTGCAGTTCGAAAATAGTTTTGACCACACAGGCATGCAGGTCTAAAGAAGCTCTTTCAGTGCAGATCTCACCACTAAGTTACATCAGTCTAACTTTAAACACGGTCCTCAAACTCGCCCGCGCCTGCAGGAAAGCGCCAGAGTGGAAACGACTGTCATTCTGAACACTAGAACAATCAATTTAGGTCACTGTGGTCTGCTCAAATTACAATTGAATGAGCTCAAATGATAACCTTGCTCTCAACAGTTGGCACTTACCAGTGTATGAAAGTGCTAAAAATGGCCCCAGACTGCATTCAGAGAGAGTCGTGTTAGACGTGATTCAGCAATTTACACGAATCAGTGCAATGTGCAGTGCATGGATGAGTGCGCTTCACATGAGTCAGACTTGCGGGACCTTGGGTCTGTTGTCATATTTGTGTCCAGGGGCACCCTTTTCCCAACCAGAAAATGGCCTGCCACAGCTCATGTCTTTGTGCTACACGATATGCTCCAGTGAGAGAGAAATACTAGCTTTAAAATAAAAGACAAATGCGCAATTGCGGTGATACTTCGGAATGTGGTCAGCCTTCAAGCAAATTTTCTACTCCCTAATGCACTATAGTCAGTGTTTAGTTATAAGAGCTGACCATGTATAGTTTTTTATGGCCATCTTGATCCCATGACACCCAGGTTGGCAATAATAAAGCATTGTAATAATAATAGCTGTTTAGAACATAAAGAACATATGTTCCATATTGCAGAGCTCAAGCTTGCACACAAGAGCCTGGGGACATCCAAAAGTTTGAACGTTAGACACTACTAAGACTTTTGGATTATTTTGAGTTTTTTTCTTAATTAGCTCGCTGTGCTCGGTAGCATTCATACCTCACTACTAAGTATATGAGTTTGTTTCCTCCAGAAGAAACACTTTGTAATCACATGTATGTTAAAACTGTATTAGAGACGAAGCCTGCTTGCAAGACAGCAATAATGTTAGTTTTCTGAGGAACACGTTGACTCACAAAGCCTATTAATGCTCATGGACTGCCCTCTGGTGTTGAAAATGTGTACCGTCAACATGCTGAAATCTTTTTTTCTGCAAAGGAAACAAAATAAAAAGTGGCTAAAAATAATAACAATAAAACTACAAACTTGGAAATTTTGATTACTATCACTTCAAAGAGATTTTTTTTACATAAGAAATATTACACAAATGAAAAGATAATGACATATATTCATTCATTCATGTCAGGTGAAAGAAATACGTGACAATGCTGATGAGGCCTTTATAGTCACATGTTCATTGATCCAAACAAATGTAGTTACTGCTGAGAAAGCCATTCAGCTTTTGATAACTTGCTGAAACACAATTTTAAAAAATCACACCTGTGCTGTTCACGTGATTACAGCTGTCATGAACTCTTGGGCTTTCCAAATCAAACTCTCTTGATGTCATATTTTTTCAAGTTTTCAGAACAGCAAGCTGTGTGCCAAGTAGATATTATTGGTCAAAGAACCTTTGTGATGTTTCTTTTTTGGCAGCATTTCAAACAGAAGACAACACAACAGCCAACCCAAACTCTAATCTAAAACCAGTCCTCACATGGGCATAGACTACTGAGGATGAATTACTAATCAATCAATTAATCAATTGACTTTCATTTAGCATAGTGCCCTTTACAATCAGATTTTTACTGAACGCTTTACAGTTTACTAGTTCCAGAGGATTTTTAAACAAACAATAGATAAAAAATGCAGGTGGGACTAAAGGAGAAAAAGTGAAAAAATAATACTTTTACACACACACACACACACACACACACACAGATCATTAATCATCAGTTACAGTCAGCCTGTCAAAGACTGAGTGAAAATGCGATCCTTGCCACTGGCAGAGCCCACCTTGAGACTTTGCACAGCCGCTGTACAGAACATGTTGTGCAACACGTGATATGGTGGCACCAATCATGTGTTTATTGATACTCAACACTGTTGATAAAGCGCAGAGAAATGAATAGAATGATAGCCATTTGGCCCGACGCCAACATTGAACTTCCCATAATCGTGAGCACCACCATTGGTGATTTTAGACTCTTTTCAGGGGTGCTCAAGCACACCTGAATTTCATCTCAGCACCCCTAAATAATAATAATAATAATAATAATAATGATGATAATAATAATAATAATAATAATAATAATAATAATAATAATAATAAATAAATAAATAAATAAATAAATAAATAAATAAACATTTTTAACCCTCTAAAGTTAGATTTTGCGACCTTGTCTGTTAGACACGGGACACACAATTACAGGTTCAAATGGCTTTATTTAAACAGGTTTATACCACGGCTTGGTTAAATACTCGTTTCTGATTGGCTGGAGGGGTGTGCATTATTTCCCAGTAAATGCACGGTAATAATGCACGGCAGTAGTTCCAGTGAAAGTGGCCTTATCACCGTTCGAAATTAATACGCAAGCTCGTATTAACGATTCCATTTACAACCGAACATAACGGCAACATTGTAATAACATTAGATAACTGACAGTTAACAGCAGCAACATAGCTAGAGCATCAACAAAGTGACATCGCCAACACACCGTGACATTTGCCACTTAAAATGGAGAATTTCTCAGAAATAACATTTAACCTTTTTAGCAAGAATAGAGACTTTGAGACTTTTACAATAAATGTAAACGTTCAAAAATAATAAAATAGCAGCCTAATTTAATATGAGTGCTGAATTATTTCTTTGGTAAGTAGCCGTGGTATAAGCAGAATAAACCACTCCTGGCGGTGCAGTTCTATGGAGATAAACCACTTCAGGGTGGTTCGCCGCGGGGGCCGCATCACACCACCCTGTTGTGGTTTATTCCTTACTTAGAAAGTGTCTAGTTATAGTTGCATGGTGTGAATAGTGTCAAAGAACGTTATCTGACGTAGTTCGCTAGAGACTATCGGCTAATGTTCTCAGCTAGTCTGCTTGCACAGTTGCCAGCTAAGGAGCTAACTGACGGACTTATTATTTTAGTTAAAGTAGTCACAGTGTTTCTTATTCTGATAGAACTGGGCTTTATGGTATATTTACAGTACATTCGAACCATTATTATTATACACTACAATAGACCACCAACTAATTAGGTTGCTTCTGAAGGTAACATTGTGTACCTAATTGAATTGAGGTTGGCCAAAGTGAAAGGGGTTGAATACTTTTGCAAACAGCATATTCCATTTTTCATTTTCTTAAAAAATATTTTGTGGTATAAAAGTCATGTTACTTACTAGTAATTCATTAAAAGTATTATTGTTGTAAATTAAAATATCATATATAGAAAAATATTAATGTATTATTTGTTATCCAGTGAAATGAGTGATTTAGCAGGGGGGTTGAACACTTTTGCAAGACACACTGTAAGCATGTCACATTCTCATTAGGGGCTGAGCCCCCCAAAAGGTCTGATCCTAGAATCTCCCCGTGAGCACCACTGCATTTCTCTGCATTCTCTCAACTCGGTAGGCCTATATGTTCCGCATCATGTACTGCACAATACACCAGTAGGCTACTTCCCTGGTAACTCATTAAGGAACTCCAGAAATTACCCTAATCACCCACCATTGATCTCTTGCAAAACATCCTCTGTGGCATATTGCTCATATCATTTCAAAAGCAAAGTTCTCAGAGCATAAAATATTTTATCTGGCCTTTTCAATTCTACTATCAGCAATCACACCCAAATTATTAACTATGAATAATAAACTCTGTCTTAAATTCACATGCCTTAGAGAATGAGGAGCCTATTCAGATTATACACACATCAATGGAGTTGTGCAGTTGCAATATACTTTTAACATTCCAACATGCGTTCTCGTAACTTGCATAGCCTGTATAAAAGTCAACACCCTTGTAAATACCTGTCTTGTTTAATACTAAAAACATAATGACATTCTTTATCTAGATGTTCATGATCGATTGGCATGAAGAACAATCCAACACAAAAACAACAGACACAAAAAACAATAATTCAATGAAAATGTATGGTGCTTAGTGCTGATTGTCGTGCCAACTTGTCAATATCGAGAATACTTCACCACCACTTGATGATTTCCTTAATAATATTATGTTTAAAGATGGTTAAGCCACAGACTATCGATGATAGTTTATCACAGAAATCAATGTAAACCGTTTGAAAGACATCCTGTAGTTAGCAATACAGTTTCAAACACATTTAATATTTTTGACGATCTTTCCAACTGAACAAGGTATTGGGCACATTCAAAAATGACGGATACAACCACCTTCTTAATGTGTCTAACCTCACCTAAACCATCATTTCCTGCTGGTTTCCTCAGCATTTGTTGCAAATTTAGCGATGTACTGCATGGACTCTTGATTGATTGCCGCACTTGTCAGCACTAACATGTAATGTGGGTGCACTGGATTTATCCAGTTTCTCTGGATAAATGATTGAATTGTAACTTTAATAATGTACCTATGTGTGACAAATATATGGAAATACGTGGAAAAATACAAAATACCCACCAAATAAATATAACCTATAAAATACTAGTGCAACCTGCAACCCTGACAGCACATTTGGTTCTCAACTTTTAAAAGGGACCCTAATCAATTATAAACAATACAATAACTTCCTAAACATTACACGTACATAAGAAGTCAATCTACAACAATACAAACGACATTTGTAGTAATTAAATGTAATTTAATTACTACTACTAGACATGTAATTAAATTTGATATGTGTTTTTAAAGATGAAATAATGTTAACTGTTCTACTAATAACATGGTCTAGCTATGACGCATAATGTCGGCTAACGTTAGCTACCATAGTTAGATCTAGCTACATTAGTTAGCTACCTCAGACACCAAAGGTGAAATAATAAAAGATAATAAAATTGCTTCTCTCCAAATGTTTTATTTTTATCAAAAAATGTTGTTTCTTCCTCATCTACATCATAAACTGATGTTCTGGGGAGAAAAAGCTAAATGCTGCAGCGGTCTCATAATTCACCAGATCAGATGAGCCCCTCCGCTCGCTAGGTAAGTGAGCGGAGCTGAGGCACATCTTTTGTAAAACGGTGATGGGAACGCATGCACAACATGTAAACCTGCTGTTCCGGGATTACCGGATTGGGCGAAAAAGCCCTTGTTCAACCCTACCCAATCAAATCACTGAAACCGAGGCTTTCTTTTTGCGCACGTCACGTTGTTCCTTATTGCCGTTCATTATCCGAGGGTAGCTAGACAACCAACGACACAGTATTTACCTTAGCGAAAAGGCAGTGTGTTTATCTGTCAGTTAGCCAGCCAGCTAGGTTCCTGAATATCTTTTGTTACTGGCCCTTCGCGACGCCACAATGCGGGTGACATTCATCGTTTTTACGATGGCCTGCCTGTGTTGTGCCCATGGTAAGTAGCTAACGTTAGCTAGCTACGTCGAGGAAGTGCGGCATCTCTCCAATTCTGTACACGTCTAGTGTGTGCGCGGCTACTTGGATCACGAGCAAGGCAATATGTAGCCGGCTAATTTTCCATATCGGAAAATTAGCCCATTGTATTGGTTCCTTAGAACAAGTTTGGCAGTCATTTATCGAAGCATCTCAGGTTCCCTGGTTAACGGTAACCAGTTGGTTTTACGCCGTTACTAGCTATCGTGCGAAACGTTACGTGTCCAGAGGAAGTGACTGCTACCTAGCCAAGATATTTGCTCGCCTCAGTAACCTATCGCCGATGATGTCGGTGCAGCAAAGACACTGTGTTGGTTTGACAGTTTTAATCTTGACGCAAATGCTATTAGGTATCTGGCTATAGTTTACTAGCTAGGTGTCAAACAACTGTTCTTTCGGAAGATTTCTTGCCACACTGCTCATTTCGCTAGTCCAGTTATGTTAGCAAGCTACCTAGCTTGTAAATAGCTGAAGTTGGCTAACGTAACCAGGAAATGTGATTCTAAATTGATTGTGCCAACTGATCAGGTGCTAGTGCTGACGCTAAAAGTACCCAGCCATTTCCTCATCATTAATTCTACCTAAATACTTTGCCACCTTGTTAGTTCTGTGTAACGTTAACGGTAACATTACCTCAAAACGCTGTTATGTTATCGGCTGAACTTCTTAAACTTCATGAAGTTTCTGCGGTCTGTCATAATTGTTGAATAGTATTAGGAAATCATGACAGGTTAGTGTGTTAAATATACAGCTTAACAAGTTAAGGATCGTTACAAATTACCTAGATAGTATAGCATCCTTTTGTTGTCAGTTAGCTAGCTAGCTTGTTCTGTAATTTTCTATAAACCTTTGTACTCTCGGTTTTGAATTATTTCTGTAGTTGGCTAAATTCCTGAGTTGATTATCTATCTTCTCAGCTAACTGAAATGCTGTCAAACTAGTTTTCTAGTTGCCGAGCAAGCTCATCTGGTATGTGGGGGTCATGTCGATATCTTTTTTCTTCTCAAAAGTCATTAACTGTAGGGATTGCAACATTTCACGTTCTTCGTTGACTGTTAGCTAGCTAATCAAGCTGTTTCATACTGTCGTTACTAACGTCACTTTAAATTTCTGTGAGGCAAAACAAATCTGAGCTTCAGTCACAGTGATACAATGCGCGGTACCTTTGGCACATCAATACCTTTGGCACATCAATAAATAAGTCATTTAGTTTTGGAGTCTGGTTATATCCTCTAGAGATGAAAGGAAATGAAATACGGTGTTCGATGAAGGCCTTCACTTAACACCCAGCTTTATAAACGGGGTTGAATTAAGGCATCCATGTCTACTTAATTATTCTATGTTGGATGGAAGATTTGTTTTTTATATTGTTTTGTAAATGTAGATGGCACTGTCATTATTTGAGTCACATTTATATGGAATCTGGACCTTACGGTAAAATGGAGTCTATTCAAGTTCAAGTTCAAAGTTTTATTTGTTACATGCTAAGGTACAATGTACAGTAAGCAGTGAAATGATGGTCAGCAGCAGGGCAGACTGTGCAAAACTCACAATAGAAAAAAATGAATGTACAAATGTACTTTTGGGTTTTTTTTATATTGTAGGTATCCCCACTTCTGTGCCCCCAAAGACAACTGGGAAACCAGAGCAGGTGGCCACAAGCAAAAGTACACCAACTGACAAACCAGCTGTGACCACTGGCAAAGGAGATGGACAAGCAGCCAAGGTAGCAGAAAAGGTAAAAATAGATAACAACGGCGGTGGAAATATGAACACAAAAGCAGAGGAAAAATCCAATGTCACAAAAAATGGCAAGGAGGATGCCAATGTCAATGGAAACGAGGGTTGGGCTGAAGGCAACAGAGGCGTAAAACCTGATGGGGGCAATAACAAAGAATACCCCAATGTTGAAGTGGACAGCAGCAAAGGAGACCCACAACAGGGCGGGACCAATGCTGAAGAAAGTGCCACGCCCAAAAGCAATGCGGCGGTAAAAGCCGAGGGGACCAAAAGCCCAGGCACAAAAGTTGATGGGGGTAATAGCGAAGGAGTTACCAAAGCTGACAGCAAAACAGACCCAAAAGATGACGAACCTGACACTAAAGAAGACACCAAGAAGCCAGCAGAGAATAATGAGAAACCAGGAGATAATGAAAGAAAGGGGGATGAATTACCTGTAGATAATAAACAAGTGCAGACAACCAAAGCATCGCCTGTTGAACAAACTACTATAAAAGTTGGAGGAACTACAAAAGAGGAAGATGAGGATGATGAATATAGTGAAGAGGGTGATGAGAATGCCATTGTTGAACCTAATGAAAAATCAGACTCTGTCCAGGAGCCCCCCAGTGGCAGACAGAACCACCCAAGCGTACCAGGTGACGAGGCAGAAAGCAGCCATTTCTTTGCCTACCTGGTTTCTACAGCGGTGCTGGTGGCTGTGCTATACATTGGATACCATAATAAGCGTAAGGTAGGCCAGCTCTCTAAACAGAACATGGCCCAATTACTCCCCCTGCTTTGAACACTGGTCACAGTAGCACAAGAGGAACTTAAACTCTAACTTAAAAATCATTTGTGTTCTGAGATGCGTAATATCTGTGTGCTATATTTTTCTTTTCAGATCATTGCCTACGTTGTAGAGGGAAGGAGGTCAAGATCCTCACGCCGGCCCAAAGGCACAGAGTACCAGAAGTTGCAACAGAGTGTAAGAATTCAATTCTGTTTAGCAAAGTATTTCCTGTACTTTTACTTAGGTGGATTACTGTTCCCATAAACCTAATCTCAG
Source organism: Megalops atlanticus (assembly GCA_019176425.1). Classification (NCBI taxonomy): domain Eukaryota; kingdom Metazoa; phylum Chordata; class Actinopteri; order Elopiformes; family Megalopidae; genus Megalops; species Megalops atlanticus. Next base: position 12,216,758 of record CM032878.1, on the reverse strand, counting down.
ATCAGCTTAGTGTGAAGGCTAAGAAAATGATGGAATGGGGAATTCATGGGAATTATATACACATACACACCATGTAGCTTTTAATGTTGACACTTCCCTTTTCTCTCTTAGATGTGAAAAATGTTGCTGTGTGTTGAAAGACAAACATAATGGATGAGAAAACAGGGGAGGAATACAGAACAACACTTCTGGAGCAAATTTGCATTTGAAGGAAGATGTTCAAAGGAGCACAAATTCTTTTCCTTTTTTTAATTTGCTTGTGGTGATTTTTTTAAAGACAATCTCATCAAAATGGAGAATATTTAATATATTTGTTTCTGGAGGCTTATTGCATGCCTGTGCAGAGAGGGCAGGGTTGCCTTACGGAAGGGCTTGTAAAAGGAAAAAGAGAAGCATGCCTCTGCTTGCACTCAACATTTTACTGTGCCACTACAAGAAGTCTCTGCATCTTGTCACTTTACCGTTAGCGGACATGACCAACTCTACCTGAAGATATTGACTCAGGATGCTCCTTAACCGTGGACCTTGACCGAGATGCCTAAGGTTGATGAATGTATGGCAGTGGTTCTCATTTTGGAGAGCGATCAGAAGCCATGTTCATGTGCTAGAATGTGTTAAAATCAGAGCTTTTTCAGGGTTGAGGTTAATTTTTTTTAATTATTATTTATATTGTATGCCCTGTGGAATGAGTCATAAGTCTGTGGTGGGCAGAGTGATGACACAGGATTGCGCTGCAATAGTATTGATGATTTGGGATGTTTGTGAAAGAGTACTATATCTATTTTCCCCATAGTATCTTTGTTAACCCTGCTTAGAAAATACTGTGGCTAGGGATATGTGAAAGGAATGCATTTTGCCTCTTCATCGTCTGAATTGTTTTCTGTATGAGACAATAATGGGCATGTTGTATACAGTTGCGATGTGCCAAAACCTGGTGATAATGTAACAGAGTACAGCTTTTCATAATCCCTCGAATTATATACTTTAGGTGTCTCACTGATGACAGAAATGCAGACATTACAATGTGAAGGGTATTCATGAAAATTCAGTGATTCGGAAGATTCTGAAGATGTCAGGATTGCTCCTAAGAAATCTCTCTCTTACTTGTTCAACACTGTACAGCTATTTTGTGGTGCCAGCTTTTAATTGTACCCTGTACATCTATTCAAGAGACCTTTTGTAAAAACAAAGGTCAGAATGGATTAGAATGCTCTAGTGTAGGTATGTAGCTGATTAGACCAAATTGAGAAAAATTATTTTGCATGCAGGGTGGTGTTTGGAATGTGGACCAATTTTGGACAAAATATAGATTTTTAAACTGAATACTTTTATACAGTACTTATCTGATCTTGCCTTGGTTTTGCCATTGTTGTCACTCCAGTCACCATGTAAGAATGCTTCACTTTCTGTCAGTAATTTTTAGGTGGGAGAAGAAACTGAATAAAATTAAAAATGCTTGTTTCAGATTTCATATGTTTTCATTTATTCCTGTGTGTTTATTCCTGAAGTGTTTGAAGCATAATATGATTGGATTTCATAATTATATTTTTAATGTTTGTCCCACTGAGATAATTACCTCTGACTAAAATTCTAGAAAAGGAAAGCTAGGAAGTTGTTGAGAAAGTCTGAATATTTCATGTGAAATACAGGGCAACAATACCAGACAGGCATTGAAAATTAGACATTTGAAGCGTCTTTATTTGTTCTGTTGGCCTTTGGCAAACAAACACAAAATGCAGTAACAAAGAAGCTGAATAAGACCCATTTGTGATTTCTTGTAGGCTTATGGGAAACTGCTAATTCTGTAAACATGGTACACTGTGTGACACACTCTTTTACCTCTAATTAGTTGGTATAATAGATCTGAAACATTTTTAGCTTCTATGCAAAAGGGTTCACCATATCATCGTCACTGCCAGCTTTTCATTGTATGTGCTATTTTTGATAGCGTCTCATACCTTGTCTTATGGTTGCCCATTTCCTCAGTTGAACAAGACAGGAAAATGTCTGACAAAAATAATTATAGAACAGGAGTGCTACAATGACTCATCGTCAACAATCTTTCAGAACTAATGAGTGCATAATTGGGAGAGTTGCTATGTTCTATAGACAAGCAGAAGATAAGTCTAGGTCACTTTTCAGCACATCAGTTCCCATAAATAACCAAGGTCACTGTAACTCAAGTAATAATCAATGGTATCCATATTTTTTAATCACAGTGCCTTTGACACAGTTTAAATGTACAGTCAACTTTCTATGGTTGAATACCTATTTTGTTAAATGCTTTGTAGATACATTGATCAGAAGTGAGCAATTCCAGACAATGAGAGCCTGAGTCTTGCATGGTTTATTGTTACCAATAAATATGTAACTTATTTATACCTGAAGCACTGAGTCAGGTGACCCACAATTTAAAGAATAGCTGAGAGCAAATTCCAATCAGTTAATGCTGTAATACTGTAAGCGTTCTAGAGAGAATGCCAAGAAATCCAGAACGCTGCAAAATTAATTCAAAATGTTCTTGTTTTTATCAAAGACATTGTATTTCTTTTTATGACCACCATTGGTATTTTTACCGACAGAACCATGTTTTTTTGCAAGCTTTTCAGTATACTCAAAAGGTACACATATCACACTTGACTTTTCATTAACGAAATGAAAATTAATATAAAATGCTTTATTATCCTCTTACTCACTTGGGTAAAGAAGGCCTTAATCTTTTGATCCATGAAGGGACTCCTGCAATGGCTGTAAATGTATGTCGAGGTCACTGCATTCAACATGTTAATGCATGTAAGACTTTACCTAAAGAGTTTGCTCAAGCACTGTGTTGAAGAGGTGTGACAAATCAAATATTACAATGTGCAAACATAGTCAGCCTTGCTATAGGCAATAACTTGTACAGATCATTTTATGGTCTTTGCCCAAGGTGAGGTTATTCTAACACTGAAAATGTGAATCCTCCTAACACTCCAAACTGTCACCATATAATTAGGTACTGTACAACCTCCTGTGTGTTTCTACTCTCGTATGAATCACTTGATAAGGAACTGAAGAATTCTTGCCACAGCAACTTTGCCACATTCATGTTTTTTACATATTATCTGAACATGACGCGTGTATATTGTGTGGTATTGGATGGTTCAAAATTTTGAGGATGTAAGGAACCGATTGCAAGCCATTGCGCAAAGGGGATACATCAGTGTCTTATGCTGTCATTTCGTGTTAAGTTTCCTATGTCACAATCCCACTTTGTGCCTATGAGAAAGTATTGCTTAATATATTTAGAGAAAATGTTACATTACGTTACTGGCATTTAGTAAATGCTCTTATCCAGAGCAACTTATACCATTTACACTTTTAAAAAAAAAAAAAAAAACAATGTTATCCATTTATACAGCTGGATATTTTCTGAGGCAATTCTGGGTTAAGTACCTTGCCCAAGGGTACAACAGCAGTGCCCCAGCAGGGAGTCAAACCAGCAACCTTTCAGGTATGAGTCCTGCTCCTTAACCAGTATGCTACACTGCCGCCCCATGTATACCATAAATGCCGCCCCAAAATGTACCACAAAAAAGGTCTATACCACTTTTTCAACTCTACTATTTTCAGGGAATGCAAGGGCTTCACTATATAAGCAGAGACTATGCAAAAATTGCTGCTTAAAACAAGCTGTTCTGTGGTGTGCAGAAAATTGTTATGGGAGAATAACAATACCCAAGTGATTCTATGCAGGCCCAAGTGAAGGCTATGCAGTACAGAAAAAGCCTTTACAAGACAATAATATTGTATTGAATAGGTCAGGAGGTGCTTGAGAAAAACATCTTAATTATTACCATGTAAAAGACTAATGAAAACAATAAATTCCAACAGTCCCTCATGGTCTATGCAAACACATTTCAGTCTACAATTCTACAGCTCTCTGAATGTCTGGATACTATAGAATCTTGCAGAAATTAGCTGATCCACTCTTGTTTTCTCATACGTGGTTCATATCTAGTTAGAAAAAAGGCTTTGTCTGATCTGAGAATAACATGACCCTTTAATGTTTTGAAATTTTTGTGTACATTTTCAAGAGCTTGTTTTGTGATTCGGTTTCTGGAGTAACCTTAACGGTTTCTTTCTTGGGACAAAATAGCTACCTATAGATCACTACCAGAGTAGGGCGTCTTAGTTAACACTGTCTTTTCCAGTTCTGAAGGAGGTAAATGGAGGTGACTTGGCTCGCCCTAAATTAGCCCTCTCAGCAAGGGAGCGAAGCAGATGACCCTTTTGTTTTCCAGGCAGAGACAGCTAAAACCTGTGGTGAAAAGCATGGCAAATTGGCCCCCATAACCTCGTTCAACAGCTCCCCTCCCGCTCCCCGATCTGTGGTTAATGGTTTAAACATGCAAGACATGTATAGCTGCCAAGTGATGTATTTGCTATCTGGTCCCTTCATAGCTAGCTATATCACAACCTGATTGACAGTTGTTCTAGCTGTCTGGCTGTTTATTAAGGAGCATGCTAGATACACTAACATCTTAGTTAACTTATAACAAGAAACTAGTTATGATAGCTGATGTTAATAAATCCTTTGGATAACACAGTAATCAGATCTTTGCTAGCAAAAGATGAACATCAGTCACCGGCTGGCGGGCTAACGATTTTGCTCTCTTAAAAACCGACCCCCCAAACACGTAAATTTATAGAGCAATTCTGTCATCGAATACCATTGTTACTGGATGTTGGTGTCCTACAGTGAACATATTAAACCTTCCCGTACTATGCTCTGACCCACTGGCCCGCTGAGTGGTGGTGTCACAAATGTTAACGTTGAGGGGGCACCTAGGAAAGTTGATTGGGGAGTGAAAGGCACATTGGGGCGCTTTGTCTTTATTATCCATGACCGCAGCAGACAAACATATTTTCGAGTTAGTGGGTGGTTTATTTACCCATGTAAGATTTCCACATATGATAACAGCTCACTAAGAGATCAACGATCCGCTTTTAAAACTAACGTTACAGCGTGCAGGTTGAGTGAGTGTTCGTAATCCACTATGATTGATAATGGTTCCTACGTCATCATTAGGCTGCCAAACATCATAGGCTGGGCTGTCGCGCCAGTGTTTTGAGATTGGTGTGTTCCAAGGTGTGTACTCGTGATCTTTTTTACAGAGTATATAACAATCTGTAGATTTGCGGATTTGATCTTGTGACAGATTTTATCTGACAAGCTTAATGACAAAATGACACTTCTTGTTGTATTTACACAAGACCAGATATAACCTGGCATTGCCCTTCTAATTTGAACCTGAAGTGGGCGTCTTATTTACAGCGTATATTTACTTCGTTTCCTCTACTTAGCGCGTTTATTCAGCAATTCTACTCTGAAACGCCACGTTTCATTTCGCCTTTGTTTTTCTGCGATAGGCAAGTCGAACCTGCCCATTGCAAAAAAAAAAAACATTTTAGTGCGATTTATTCAAAAACTCAATTAGCAACGTGGGACTGCTTTGACAAGAGGTGTCTTGTGGATGTGGTCGTCCACTTCAAGTTCAGCCTTTTAAATTAAATGTGTTCAATCATCGTTTGTCAAGTTATTTTTATTTATTTATTTATTTTTTTAGATCTGATATGCCCACAAGAGCGTCCAGTCGACACAAATCGTTTCAGTTTCGCTTGGAATATTACCGGAAAACAGTCGGTGTTTTCATACTCGCTAGCTCATCAGCTCCATGTTTTCTTTGGTAAAGTATGGTATCCTATTTGTACGAGTGAAGAATCTTCTTACCCCTAGTTGGAGGGTGTTGATGAACGTGCCGTCGAAAAGGAACAAAATTCCAGACAGGTAAACAAACTTGTGATGATGTACGACATAGGTCGCTTACTTAGTCGGTAACATTGTGGCGGAGAATGTTGCTTTTTCTTTTACTTAAAGTGCACTCTGCCTGAAAGTCTGAAAAGTACGTCTCCATAGCAGCGCTTTCCCCACAAAACGAAATGATTGTAAATGAATAAGGCAGATCCTGATGATATTGTATTGTGAAAATGTGGCTAAATAGGTTTTTGTAATACCCACAGATGGACAGATTATAAAGCTTTGGGAAAGAGGATCCCCGGTACACGATTCGTTGCATTTAAGGTCCCCCTTAAACAGGTGAGAGGAGCTATAGGGAGCTAACTATAGTCTTATGAGAGAGGTCTAAAGCCTACCGAATTTAAGTGTAGACTTTAGAAAGCAACTTCCTTAAATTTGCATTTATTAAACACAAGGGGATGCACACCCCAGTATCACAGTAGTAGTACCGTCACTGTCATCTTGCTCTCTGCGCAGTGTTGTCATTCAGTGTTTTTTATAGTCGCTCAGGAAACGGCTGCCTCCCTCTGAGGCCTTTGGTCCCTTTGACCTGGTGCGATTACTGGGGGAAGAGAAGGAGGAACTGGGTCTCATCATTGACCTTACATTCACCACACGCTACTATAAGCCCACGGTGAGAGCACGTATCAGTCATAATTATAACATTCATAATTAGAGCAAATGCTTGTTTAAGCAGTAAATTGATATCTGCTCATGTAAAGGAAAAATAATGCTTTGAAAAAATCCATTTGGTGTGGTATATATTTGTACATTTAATTGCATGGTCGTGTTTGTTCACATTTGGTAGTTTGCAGCTCATCATATGTGCTCACTCTTGTCTCATACTCTTCACTTGCACTGAAGGATTTGCCAGACAGTGTGCACTATCTGAAGATCTTCACTGCTGGACATGATGTGCCAACGAACCTCACTATCCTGAGATTTAAAAAGGCAGTCAACAGATTTCTGCGGGAAAATGACAACAATGGTTGGTTTAGTGCTGTAAACTGAAGTTCATAAAAGTCATTTCAGTAGTTCAGTAATGGTTGCAAATCCTATATGCTTGCACTTGGATCAACAGAGATGCCTCTCCCACTCATTATACTCTGTTTTATTCTCAAACATGAAATATTTAATGTATTCCATCTGTCTTAATAATGTACATTTAAATTTGTGTGACCATGATGTAGAGTTTTTTGGTACCTGAAAATATATATATATATTTTCTTTCCAGACAAGCTGATTGGAGTACATTGCACACATGGGTTGAATCGTACTGGTTATCTAGTGTGCAGGTAGGTGTGTCTGTCCTGCCGCAGCAAATTGTATCAGCAGATTAAATAACTTGGAATGTTTATTGATTCTGATGTTAAATGTTAGATGAATGTATTTGACCTACGTACATACAGCTGTTGGTTTTCAACTCTAGGTATCTCATTGATGTTGAAGGGATGGTTCCAAGTGAAGCTATCGCGTGTGAGTATACTGTGTTAAACAAACAAACCAATAAAATAATGGAATAGTTGTTTACTCTCAGGTTCACTGGTTTGATGAGGAGTCGACAAAAAAGATGACTCTGTACAAGGCACTAGCATTTGTCCCTCACAGCTCACACATGTTAATTTTGTGCGCTCTCAGTGTTCAACAGGTCACGAGGTCACCCCATAGAAAGAGAAAACTACCTTGTGGACTTGTGCTGTGGTCCAAAGAGAAGGTAAGGCTCGCATGGAATCTGACTGCTGCATTTAGAATCAGTGAAGTACATATGCTTTCATCTTCAGAAGGCTACAATGGAAAAAAACAATGAAATCTTTAAGACATTACATATGGATATAACCCAAATCCTGATATGACTGTGGTGTCCGTAATTATATTGTGTTCTGTGCATTATTTTATATTTAACTTTTATGTTGAGCAATGTTGTCAAAGGAAAAGGTTCATGTTACTCCCCATGTGTGGTTCATGAGTTATATGCAACTTCTCTTTCTTTTGGTCCTGTCTGTGTTGGCTATCATTTTGTCAATGAAAGGCCACATTTTATTTTCCTGGTATTTTCCTGTGGCTGAATAACTGAATATGCTGTGGTGTTAGTGTGAATTGAATGATTCTTTCCTTTTTGGACAGCAATGAAGGCATGGAGGAGCCAGACCAGGAACCCATTCGGGGTACTGTTAGCTGTAGGCAAGAGGACTCTCCTATCCAAGGATCCTCACCCTTAAGCGAGAAAGTGCCTTCCCATGAACACTGCATGTATGCATACAATTTAATTTGATTTCACTATCTCAGAATGTTTTGTACTGTAAAAATGCTGAAAATGGTATTGGTCTCACACGATGTATGGTCCTGTGGCTGTTTGTAGGCCACCGAATCATAGGGGTATGAAAGAAGAGATGCAGCGCTATCCTGCTGGCCCTGCTCATCTGCCTCCTCTTCCACCTTATGAGATCTGGCCTACGAGACCCTTTGCTCAGGAACATGGCTGGAGCAGAACTGATATTTTTTTGTGGTTTGAAATGCTGAAAGATTGATTTCTCTCTAAGGTTTGTCTGGGTTAGGTATCTGATCCTTATAATTAACCTTTTGTTGATGCTTTTATTGATGCTACTGTTTTAATATGTAATGTCTTAATTAATGACAAGTGTATGCTTTTTATCAAGTGCATTTGGAGGGTCATTGAATTTATTTTCCATATATCAGGTGTTCAGGATGTGCCCAGTTTTGGTAGTAACATTACTGTTGTATATGAAACTGATTTGTCAGGCCATTTAACATTATTATCACCCATAGTATCCTAAACAACAAGATGCATGTATGTGTTGCATTAATTCATTGTAACTACAGCAGTTGCTATGTAACCGAATATCAAGCAGTTGCTGCATCTCATTGCGGTGTCGTCTTATTTAGCATCTGTCACAGGAAGCAAAAATCTGTTTTTAATGGAATTATTTCCTGTCTAACACGTACTTTGTCTTTGGGCCATTAGGACTCTTACATGATAGGCTTTACAGAAAATGGAAATCTTATTTCAAGTGCTATAGTGGAAATTATGTTGACTTTTAAATATGTTTATGAACACATGTTTTGACACATTCATTAGTTTGACAACTACATCTAATGCTTTACAGTATAGCACAGCACAGGTGTGTCTGAAGTAGGGACTTGCTTCAAGTAGGTCTTCGCTGTGTTTGCCTGGTCTAACCAAAAGTATTCATGACCAGCTGCATTTTTTGATTCTTTCTGCATACTTGTTCATGACTAATTGCATTACCTGACAGTCACACTTAGCACTGGCCAACAGTCAAGAGGAGCAACAGTGTATTAGTTATAAATTAATACACTGAATTAATTTATTAATTAATGTTGCATGTTGGAGCATTGCCCTTGTTTAAAGTCTTTGTCACCTGTCCCCCAAAGCTAAGGTTGTTAATTCTATTTTTTTAATATTACTGAACTTAGTCTTTAGTTTTTCTTTCACAGTTAATAACAGTAGTATTCTTCATCAATTAACTTCATTTCAAGCCAGTCAATTGCTATTGTCTAATTTTGTGTAATTGTGTATAAATCAAGGGTATATAGTCTAATCCAGTGTTTCTCAACCCTGCTCCTCACAGCACCCTGTCCTGCATAGCTTCTATCTATCCTTGCTTTACCTACCTGACTGAACTCATCAGTGGCACATTTTATTAACTGAGCACACCTGATTTAATCAGGCAGCAAGGATAGATGGAAGTTATGCAGGACAGGGTGCTGCGAGGAGCAGGGTTGAGAAACACTGGTCTAATCACTTGCATTTTCAACTGAGTGACTTGGCAAAACTCGTGGCTCTGGCCCTGTTGATTAAAGCCTGACCTCTAGTGGTAAAGCCTCTTTACTTGCCATTTGATACAGTGAGAAATGTACTTACATAAGTCATTCTGAGCCATATACACATAGATTCAGAGCAAATACATAAATTCAAGGTCGAAAATATGGGAATGTAGGTACGCTTCATCTCAGTCATATTGCTAGAACATGCATATCTTGCTCTGCTGAAATTTAATGTTGCTGCCATTTTTTCTCTTAAATATTATTTATTGGCATGAAATACATATAAATACTGTTAAAGCATAGTATGCAATATGAAAAGGAAGAAGAAACATTAAAGCCAGTTAACATATACACCGATTAAATACTGTTGATATAGTCATGATTCTTATGTTGTAATTATCAAATGATGGACAAAGTTGAAGTTATCACATACAGTATTTTCTGAGTGGTGGGTACTGCCCTGCAGGCTATGGCAGGCTAAGATGTATTGTGCCACCACAGGCGCTCTTGGTTCTTCCCATTGTAAAACTTGCAGTTTATTGTTTTTCATGATTAATTTATTTATAAAAAAGAAAAAACAATTATATTTTCCTTTTAGTATTTTTCAGGTAGTGCTTCCATGTTAATCTCACAGAAATCAAAATTCACTTGCATTGGTGTGGTCACTAATCCCCTCTCGTTTTTTGCTCTCGATGTAAATTTTCACCTCGCTTTTCATTTATATTTCAGTGTTAACGGTAATCACTTTAAGTGCAAGCTGAGTAAAAATACTTTCCCAAACTTTATTCTGGGAAAAAATGGTGAATTGCTGACCCGTCACATATGGCAGGTGGGACTTAATGTTAAAATACTTATTCGTAGTTGCTAGATTAATAAACATAGTATTAAGTTTTAAGAGGCAAGGGCCTTTTCTCCTCACCGGCCGAGAGAAATCGACCATACGCTTCTCGGCCAGTACCCTGTATACATGTTGTATATTGCACTGCAACAACAGCAAGCATGGCTTCTTCAAGATGACTTCACAGTCAGCTGATTTCTGCAAGCTTACACCATAGGCTGCTGAAATAGGAACAGGAATTGCCGTAGTACCAGTACCTACATAAATCTTTAGCTTGTCAACGGCAGGTAGCAAGCTAGCTCGTTCGCTGATTTTTTTATTTCCTTCATTTTCAGCAGTTAGCTTGTTGGTTAACTAGCTGTTTAATGACAATCCGTGTGGAACAAAGTAAGGATTGAGTTAATTTATCTTGAGAGCTCACGTAGCTATATGGAAAACATAGGTGGCTAGCGCGCTAGCAAGCTGAAAAGCAAAGATTTTGGCACTGACAGGTTGCAGGTAAGTCTTCCTCTGTCAGCTAAGGTTAGCTAGCTTATGTTATCTAATTCATGACTGATTTCTCCAGCTTACACGGCAAAATACTGATGCAGCTAGCTTGTAAATGTAGCTTGCAAAACAAACAGTAGATACGTACGTTAGTATTAACAAACAGCGTATTTTTGTATCCTGATGAATTAAACAATGTAGCCTAGTCTATGCTATGTAGCAGTAAATTGAATGGTAACGTTAGTTGATGTTGGCCACCACTAGCTAGCTAGTTTGATACTAAGTGTTAGCAAGTCCAACAGTTTGTCGACGGGCGGTTGCTTGATCATGCGAATTGTCTGATCACTTTTTAGCTAGCTAGCTAGCTAGCTAGTTACGGTTGCTAACTAGCTCAGTGAGCTTGGTGGTTTGTTTAGCTAATGTGATTTCTGTTGTCATTGTTTCGAACAAAACCGACATGAATTTATCAGGACCTAGCTAGCTACTTTATCCGCGACTGGATGTAGACTAGCAACATATCTGACCTATTTTTCTAGGGTAACGTTGACGTTAGCTAGTAATGTAACTCACTTGTTACTTGCAAAGCTAGCTAGCCAGTTACAATTTTCTTGTCTATTGTTTATGGCTACTTAGCTGGCCAAAGATACATTATCATATATGAAATTAACTACCTAGGTAAAGCTTATGAGTGTAAATAGTGTGAGTGTTTCAGCTCAAATTCATGTCGGATTTGTTAGTGACGATCACCATCAATTGTGCACTAATGCTAAACTGAATAATTGAGAATATAACTTGCTAGTTAGCGAATCGCATTGGGGACTAACGTTAACAGAGGACTAATGATAGACATGCATCAGATTCAGAGCTGTGATTGAATAAGGACCGTATGTGTCACTGAACAAGGTGAGCTGGGACACCTCATCTGTAGTTCAGCCATATTGGGAAAATCTACATGTCCGTCAGTTTATGTCAATTGGAGAAGTTTGATGATTAAGTTGAAATTACATTTTTGACCCCTTCATAGTGACCTATATACTCATGTTATCTCATATCTGGGAAGTCAAAGAATTCGAAGAAAACATGAAATATCAATCCAGGAATAAATAAGGTTATTTCTTAACTTTTAAATTGTAATACTAAGTTACTAGATGCTTATAGCTTTTTATACATTTATAACTATGTATTATAACTTATTACATATTTTACACATATATACACATGATCATGATCAAAAAAATATTTAAAAAATTGTTTTGATTAGCCATGACCTGAAGCAGCCACATATCTGTTTGGCAGCCTCAGCTGTCCATCAATGACAGAAATTCCTTGAGCATCATCTACAGCAGTGTTTCTCAACGCTGCTCCTCGTGGCACCCTGTCCTGCATATCTTCTATCTATCCTTGCTCTACCTACCTGACTGAACTCATCAGTGGCACATTTTATTAGCTGAGCACACCTGATTTAATCAAGCAGCAAGGATAGGTAGAAGCTATGCAGGACAGGGTGCCGCGAGGAGCAGGGTTGAGAAACACTGATCTACAGTTCCAAAACTTGTTGCACTCTGTAGAAACCTCTTTCATTGGAAGGGAGTGGAGTTCTGTCCTGTTCACATGGATGATGTCGCTTGTGTGGACCTGGTGTTTATTGGTATAGTTCAGATTATGATTACGAGTATACTGTAATTCCAGGACCCAGCAGCGTCGTCTTGGAAGCCGCTGCCACCATGCCAGACCACAATGACGTGAGCTTGTTGCCAGAGGAGCGGGTGCGTGCACTCACCAAGAAGGGCAGCTCCGTGGACGTCAATGAGGACGTGCCTCCCCGCCGCTACTTTCGCTCCGGCATGGAGATGATCCGCATGGCCAACATCTACACAGAGGAGGGAAATGCGGAGCACGCCTTTGTCCTCTACAACAAGTATATCACGTAAGTGGCTGTCTAAACTCTGACTCCGGGAGTTGGGAGGGGCAGCGCTGCTACATCATCACAGCTGCCTTCTGCAGTAAACTCTTAAAATGCAATGCCAGGTTCCTAAGCAGCACTGCCTATGGTTAGTTACAATTACTGTAGAGCAAGCTAGTTAGTTGAAACAATAGTGCCACAGTGCCCACCAGCCACCAAAGCAGGAGGGAACTGCAGTGTTCTTGGCCTCTGAGCATTCTTCAAAGCGTGGATGCAGTACACTTACATGACATCATTTTTTTGTTATTGTGTTATTTGATATCATTATACCATAGTAGTAGTAAGCTAGTAAGATTACTACTAACCTAAGTGCCAGTAAGGTACAATGCACTAGGTGCTCTGGATGTGCCTACAGGTAAATGCCATTTTGCAGCTGAGAGAGTGTAACTTACTACAACTTTGAGACCATTTCCTGTATTTGTGTTTGAACTAATACTTAGTGACAAAAATATTTTACAGGCATACTTAGAAGGTTAAGGTACATGCTTCTACCTCTCATGACACAGAAATGATCTGACTCTCATGTCCCTTGTGTGATTTCATGAGAATACTTTCATCTTTTTTTATGTGGCTTTCATCATAAGGTGTGAAATTATCTGACTTTGTCTTTGATTCTTTTTTTTCTTATGTCCAGGCTTTTCATTGAGAAACTTCCCAAACATCGGGATTACAAAACGGCCAACATTCCAGAAAAGAAGGACACAATGAGGGTAGGGAGATAAAATGGACCATGTTTTTTTGTTTGGTTCATGTGAAGCACTTAAATGGCAATGAAATATGAAAACATCACACACACATTGAAATGCGCAAAATATGATATGATAGGTGAAACATGTAGGATCAAAAATTGTGTCTGTGTGTACATAAAATTGCAAAATATGAAAATATTCTGGGAACTAATGTGTATGATCCTACCAGCCTTATCCTGTCATTTGATAGAAGCTGAAGGAGGTAGCCTTTCCACAGGCTGAGGAACTGAAGAAAGGCCTTCTGAAGCAATACGAGAAGGAATATGCTGAATATCTTCTCAAAAGGGTATGTACCGGTTACAGACACCTTTGGCATGAAGTAATTGTATGTATAATTAATTATTGTTGGCTGAACATGTTTTTTCCCAACTGAAGAATGTGTACTGTTCATCATGACTCATCACTCATGAGCAGGCCTCCATCTGACCTACTAAACAGAATGCTGTTAAATGTTATTTAGCTTTTGGCTAGAAGGCTCGAAGGCTCAAACCCACTTGGATAAATCTTTTTTTAAAAAAAAAAAAACACACACACACAAAACAGTAGAGACATGTGACCAGGAGCTGTTGAGAAAGAGGACACAGCTCTTCAGTGAGGCCTATTGTGTGTGTGTGTGTGTGTGTGTGTTGTAAGAAAGCGGAGGAGGAGACCCTGGCACGGGAACTGGCCCGGCAGAGGGAGCTGGAGGCTGAGAGGCAGCGCGTAGCGGAGATGCAGAAGCGGCAGCAAGAGCAGGAGCAGTTCAACGCCTTCGAGGAGATGATCCGCCGGCAGGAGCTGGAGAAGGAACGTCAGCGTATCCTCCAGGAGTTCCGGGTCCCCAGCGCACCCCCGCCTGACAGTCCTCTCGTGCCGGGTGTCCAGGGACCCCCGCAGCCCCATGTTGCCGCCACCACCACTCCCCCGCAGAGCCCCGGAAGCACCCCCACCCACACAAGTCCCTCTGTTCGCCCTACAGTGCCCCCTACCTTTGACCGCTCTCTCAAGCCAGGGGCATTGATTAGCCCAGGGAACAGTAAGAACCATTTTTGCCTTTCATGAGATTTGGTCTCATTGCAGAGTCTCAATGGTTCAGGAGTTGTCTGCACAAGTCGTACTAATGTATACATTACCTAGACTGGCAGCTGTTTGCTCAGCACTATTCCCCAGCTGCAGTGTTGTCTGTAGACTGTTTTTGGAAAGCTGCAAGCTGTCACAATGAAAGAAAGAGTGTAATGATAATGTTTTAGATGTTTACCAGAGATTATGGGAACACCACATTATTCCTTTAAAACAAAAAAAAAAAACAATTATAGAGTGGCATTGATTCACAAAACATCAGTCAGAAATTTAATTTGGCAGCAGAATTTGTCATCTATGACTTACTGGTGTTAGTTTGTTTTCTCCTCGATTAAATCACCTTGTTGGACTGTTTGAGGGCGAAGATTATGTCACAAAATATGAATGGTTATAGAACATTTTTACTTCCAGACTGTTTCCTCTTAGTTGGGTAAGCTGATTAGCTTCACAATGGTGTGCGTTTGTCTGTCCAGGTTTTATGGTGGATGGGCTGCGGCAGCTGGCGGTGCCTTCTGAGCTCTGCCACAAGTTCCTAAAGCTGGCGGATGCCAATACAGCGCGGGCAGTGGAGACGTGTGGCATCCTCTGTGGCAAATTGGTACTCTCTGCTCACTTACCTGCACCTTGAGCAAGTAGCACTGTGTGTATGTTTGCTTTGCCAGGATCATAACCAGACATTACTGTGTGTGTGTGTGTGTGTGTGTGTGTGTGTGTGTGTGTGTGTGTGTGTGTGTGTGTGTGTGTGTGTGTGTGCGTGTGTGTGCGCGTGTAAATTTCAGACCCAGAATGCCTTCACTATAACCCATGTGATCGTGCCAAAACAGTGTGGAGGGCCTGACTACTGTGACACGGAAAATGAAGAGGAACTCTTCCTGATCCAGGATCAGTACAATCTTATCACTCTAGGCTGGATCCACGTGAGCCTCGTCCGGCTATCTGCTTTGCTTTGCTTTGCTTTCGGAAGGGGCAGCTCCTAGAGGGCCAGAGCTACTTTCAATAGACAACTGAATCACTACTGGGAAAAAAAAACGTCAAATTAATGAGAGGCAGACCTGGTAGCCTCTGAGGACTTAAATTGCATCCCTGTTTTAAGTCATGTTTAATGATGATGAATCACACCACCATTTGCTGCTGCAATTCATTCTTTTGACACTTCCTCTGGCATTTTCACCAGGTGAAGCTACACCCCAGTTTACCATGTGTTTGACTCTTATATTCTTATGCCCAGTCATATGGCACGCCTCATGATTTGGGTCTGCTTTGAGTAGGATATGATATGAACTCTTATGCGTATTTGTGTTATGTGGGAGTGAAGATGACTGCAGTATTCCTCTTGTATATGTAGACACACCCCACACAGACCGCGTTCCTGTCCAGTGTGGACCTGCACACCCACTGTTCATACCAGATCATGCTGCCAGAATCCATTGCCATCGTCTGTTCCCCCAAGTTCAATGAGTGAGTGCCAACACAGGGTGTGGGTCAGGGGCTCTGTGGGTAGGGGTGCATGAGGGGGTTCAGGGATTGAAGTTTCAGATGATTTATAACTCAGATTGTTCCCCTGTGAAAACGTCTACATTGAAATAAATTTTGAGTAAATTTGTCTGCATAGCACTTCTTTTTTACAGTTTAGCCATGAGAGCTATATGAAAGGACATCCAGGACATCTAAAGTCCCTCTTGTAATAATACGTTCGATATATAGCAGCGTATATCATTGTATGTGTTTTTGTGGTTTGTTGGCAAGTACCCAGTTAGAAGCAACTTTGACACTTTGTGGGCATGCGTCTGTATACATTATAGGACTGGATACTTCAGGCTGACAGACTATGGAATGGAGGAGATCTCATCCTGCAAGCAGAAAGGTTTCCACCCACACCCCAAAGAGCCCCCACTCTTCACTGTGAGTAGGGCTTAAACCAACCTGTTACATCATGCCTCTGTCACTGTCATTTTGTAACATGAACACTTCACCTTTCCATCTTCAGTCTTCTCATGGCTACCAGTTTCTTTTGCAATTTCAGTCTTAACATCCCAATGTCAAAACATCCAGACATGCACATGTGTTTGAATGGAGCTCCCACATGGCTCAGACCCACCCCTTTCTTTTCTCCCAGGCTGGTGGACACATCACCATCACAGACAGCAGCGTGACAGTGCTGGACCTGCGGTGATCCCTCGCCACGCGTGTGCCTCTTCAGACCAGCCCACAGCGACATGGAGACTGGCCCTACTGCAAACTGAAGTGATTTTATTTACTGTCTAACTACAACGTCTTCTTTTCCAAACAAGCACGGCAGCTTGTCTGACTGGGGAGTAGTTTTGGCCAGGCATTTACGAAATCACACCCTGGCCGCCTGTGCAGCAGGAGCAGACTCTGAGATGTGGACTGCCTGAGTAGATTCCAGGGACCGTCTTCAATCACTCATGCCTTCTCCGTTTGTCTTAATGCACTCTGAGAACACACACCCACCTTATGGGCAGAATGTTAGCAGAAAAGTCACTTGGTA
This sequence comes from Megalops atlanticus, assembly GCA_019176425.1. Taxonomy (NCBI): domain Eukaryota; kingdom Metazoa; phylum Chordata; class Actinopteri; order Elopiformes; family Megalopidae; genus Megalops; species Megalops atlanticus. The sequence goes on along the minus strand of CM032878.1, from coordinate 12,199,508 downwards.
CCCAACAACACGAGGATCCACATTTTACCTTTACACAGTAGGGGCTTTTATGTGTCATGATCTATCCTGATCTGCATGTACTCATTTCCTTATGTCTTTATGTTTTTATTTATGTCGAGTATGGTTTCTCTTAATTAACACACATATTGTCAAACAGCATTTTTATGTATAAAAATTATTTGAAAGGAAAGAAGCAAAGCATATTTGCCAACTTCCTTCAAGACTTTTTTTTTGTTCTTGTTTGTACTTTCAGTCCTTCTTACCAACTGAGTTTCAAGAACGTTGAGTCAATGTGCTGCAGAATCACCAGGGTGAAACCGAAATGTGAAGTAATGACAGCAAACAGCACTCCACTGAGTGAGCTGTTTTAGTTACCGCCCTGTTCATACAGAACCGCTGAAAAGTTATAAACTCCCCCTGACATAAATTTACTATGTACCATTCATAGGCACTAAGGGGCTTTGTGTTTTGATCTGGTGTAGTCTTATCAGAATGACTGTATATATAACCTCAGCATTATCTTAGCCTGTGGAGACACTTTCAGCATTCTTGTACCTATAATATGCAACTTGCTCAGACATGTATTATATTTCTTACATGTGGCATACATACCTGAGATAATGACTATCTCTGTATTTTGTGGTTTCAAGGAGACCATGGTGTTTCAAGGAGACACTTCCATGTTTTTATATTTAGTTTTTTATTTTAGTTGGTACAAAATGCTTTCGTAGAATACTGCTGGTTATAATTTTAGCAACCTGTCTTTTAATCTCAACAGGTATAAAAATGTATTACAGTGAAAAATACAGCTCAATGAGCAGGTGGGGTTGAGGTATTAGCATAGATGCAATAAAGTGAAGGAATGTTGAGAGAATAATGCTTTGATTGAGAAATCAAGACTTCTGGCAATCATCCAGATGCAATATGTTTTTCTGTCCAGTTCTTATGGTGCTTTGAAATTTTTGCTTCCTACACTTCTTTTGCATTGTTTTGCTAAGAAGTACTTAACACGGTTGACAAAACAAAGGTGTAAAACTGAAGGATAGGCATACAAGCCCTGATTGTAGTGAAATGTGCTATTACAATACCATTAGACATTGACCATCTCCAGTCTCTTGTAGCTCCTTTGCGGCAGCAGTAATGGTGTAAGCACTTACTGGTACCATTGGAGATTCCGGGAAACTCATGAAAGAATTATTTTTCTGGTCTAATTCTGATGGGTTTGGTAGTCTGTAATCATTTATTTGACCTGTAATACAGAAGGAGTTGTGGAGAGGACCTCAACCACTGCCTAGTCATTAGGAAGCAACATTAGCTTATACCTAATATTCTTTGGTTGGCTCAGATAATGTTTGCAGAGGTGTGTAATGTTTTTGCAAGGGTCTGAGAGGCCCATGCGATACCAGTCTACAGTCATGAGAGAGTCCCTTCTTGGAATGTCCCTCAGAAATAACCACAATGACCCTGACATTTTGACTCTTTACATATATTTATATCTGTACCATCAAACCTCATTTAAACTCACAATAGGGTATTACTTCATATGACCATACTCTGCATATTTGCATTTTATTTCCTGTTCTTCATTTGCCTTTTGTCCAGTTTAATTTCTCTGCTCTACTACATCACTGTCAATCATCAAGTGCTTTTAATAGTACTGCTGACATACTTTTTAGGTAGCCTATTGCATATTATTAAGATTATAGCTACATTTGTGCATTGTAGTATATTGCAAAGTATTTTGGGTAATGCCAGTTACAGATACAGTCACTGTGGATGTGATAGTAATGCCAAAATATCCTATTGGACCATCTTGGCTTTCACTCAGTCCAAGACCAATTAATCTGAATACTGTTGGACTGACAGAACAAATCTAGAGGAACATCAATCGTGTCATTTTAAAATTATTCAAAACTATTCAAAATGCCATATTCATTGAAAGTGTCTTGATAACATACAAATAATGCTGCTCACCACTGACCTGCCCTGGTTGGTTAACGTAAATTTCATCATATACGGCCAATAGCCTCATACGTTCATTGGTGGCAATTGCAAATTTTCTGTTGTGTTCTACTTGCATAGTCTTACAGGTTAGCTCTGCCTCTCAAGCTATTGATGCCAATGTGACACCTAACAACTTACAACTAAGAAATTTTTCCACTTGACCTCACACGCTGACAACATACTATTCCGAATTAATTGCACTCAATATTTTTTCTATTCTTTCGTGTAACGTGGCACTGCTGAGTGGCAGTTATTTTACAAATATGAATGTACTGACATATGAAACATGTTTTACGCTGGAGGCTTCTTTGGTTACAGACCTCAAAACTTTTGAGTGGCAACCTTATTTTGCAAATTATCATCAGTACGTCGGCCCTGTTGAAAACGTCATGTGTTTTTAAAGCGTACAGTACGTGAGTGGGCAACGCCGCGCTTGCGTACAAGTGGCAGTACAGTTAGTCCCAAGGCGCCGTATAGAGCCTGTCAATTCAGTACAGTAGAAGATGGCAATGAAGGCTATCAGAGGGATCGTCAACGGAGCCATGAACGAACTGTCCTCTGCTGTCAGCGGGACGAAAGCAGCGGCCCGTGAACATGCACAAGTCGTCAGCCGAGACTACATTTCTCAGCCACGTCTAAGTGAGTACAGCAGTTGTGTGCTCCTGGCTGGATGGCAACTAAGTTACATATTCTGCTGCTGTCACGCTTTCTACCACACAGCTAGCGAAATAACTATATTGATAACGTTAATTCCATCAGTGATACACTGGTTCATACATTCGAGAGAAGGGGAGTATAGCTAAGATAGCTGCCCGATCGCAGTTTCCTTGTTAGCTAGCTAGGGCTGGCTATAGCTAGTTCGCCTCAACTGAATCTGACAAAACATCAGATGTGGTAGCGAGCTAATGTTTGGCGAGATGGGTGGTATCACTTAAGACAGCAAAATAGCTAGCTATCTACAATAGGAAGTTATAGATAGCTAGCTAATATTGCGCAATGGCGATGCGCAGTATTTTTGAAGCATATCCGCTGTTGTTATGTTAACCACATTGTTGCAAGCGCATCGGTAGCCATATGCTGTAGTGACGTTTGACTAAATACAGCAATTCATTTAACAAAGACAACGAATACGCTCGTATGTTTGGGAAGTGCAACTACGCTAGAGGTTTTTGGTGTCTGTCAGCTGATTTAACACTTGTTTCTTTTGCCAGCCAGTAAGGAACTTCCTTACGATGGCTATAGGTAGTTAGCCAGCTAATTGTGACACTGTTACCTAATGTTGGGTACCGCCAACTACACTCGTAGAAATGGTTTCAGATACCACATAAAGGAAGAGAATTGGGTACAAATTCTAGCGTTCCTTTGTATATAGTAAATTTTGGCCGTTTGGGTGTCTGGGTAAATTCACTCATCTGAGTGAAGTTTTCTTCTAGGGAATGATCAGCAAGTGTTTTCTTACGGAACTGATATATGCTGATCAGCCCTCCAGTGCTAATTGTGGAGATGCAGACATCGTTCGTCGAAATGGTAGTAGTTGCAATAGCAACTTACTTGCAGAACCTGGGCAGTTGCATTAATACCCAGAGTCATCGTCAATGATCACTAATTGAGATTGACAGTTTGTGTGTTTTAAACATGTGAACTAATTTAATATATGTAATAGTTCGTACGCCTTGCATCTACACGGTTGCGGAAATGGCACATTGCACATTCTTCTGAGCTCTTCAGTGTGTTCGGTTTGGCATGTAGCTCAGACCTTGGTGGTACTATCACTTCTCAGTCAGTATAACGTGATGAAGTGCACAGATGGTATTTTGAGGCAAACACGATTTCACTCTTCTCCTTGGCTTGGCATGAGTGCTGAGATGCGGTATGAGTCATAGTCAACTGCATTGCCTATATGTTACTGCAGATTTTCGCCTGCTGCAGGGTCTGGCTAAATATCGGGAAGGGAACCCCGCCCCCCCAAAAAAAACAAATCGTTCTGGTTTAAGTGGACGCGTGCATGGCATCTGAAGCTTATCTTCAGTATGTACAAAGCTTGTACAAGGCCCAAACAGACAACAAGCAACTCACATTTTATTTGAGCTTTTTTTATGGGGGTTTCACATTATCTGTGTTTTTGAGATTTCCATGTCACTTGTTTATGCGGTACTTATTTGTGATAACACACCTAAGCTTTGCAGTATTTATGAATGGAAAAGGTGAGGTGAGTAAATGCCATGGACATTTAGAGGTGTAGAAGACTCACAGAAAGGTTTTCTGAGCACAGGAGGGCATTATCTCTGTTGGTTGACTGTTATCAGGAAGGCTGGAAGTATTAGGGCCATGAAGGGAGAGGAGGAGTTTAAATCAGTCACACACACAGAAGCCATGATGTGCCATTGATCCGGGAAATGAAAGGCTCCATTTGAAATTCTTGTGTGCTGTGCAGGTTGTGTCTTTGCTGAGGACATGCACTGACATGGTGAAATTTTGTTTTATCTCATTTTATGACCTCCCATCCATTTAAGAATGGGGTGAAATCTGGATGTTGTTGCAGCACAGGATCGGTCAGGGTGAGAAGGTCAGCGACCTCTCAGTACTTGTCCTTGGGTGTTCCTGACTTTGATAGGACATCTCAACTAAATTCCAAGGGATATATTATGAGTATAACAGCTTTAACCCCCATATGATGTTTTGTGTCCTCACAGCTTATAAGACTGTGTCTGGTGTCAATGGCCCACTGGTTATTTTGGATCAAGTGAAAGTAAGTAAATTTCGTTCACAGTCAATACTTTTTAAGCTTCTACCCCTACTTCTACTCTGTTCTTTATGCTAAATTTACAGCAATACCTTAAAGCAGGTGTTGCATTTCTTTTATGATACACAACATTTTTTGTGCATTTTACAAATCACCATTTCTTTTGATGTCATCAAAGTCTAAAACAGTAACATTTTCTTAAATTCATTACATAGAGTTGAGGACAAAGCAAATTTCAGTGATTAGATACTTTCATGTCAGATGCTGTTTTGCAATTCATTTTCATTTCTTTCATCACACAACATGGGAGCAGCCAACCTGGGTGCTTGCAGTATTCACTCATGTATCCACTGGTGTTTGAGCACATAGCACATACAGACTGCAATATATGATGGAGCCACCAGTGAATAATACCAGAATGCAGAATGAGTGGAGTTGGGCTGCTGCAATCGCACCATTTTTCGCACCATGGGCAACACGGTGGCTCAGTGGTTAGCACTGTTGCCTCACAGCAAGAAGGTCCTGGGTTCGAATCCTGGCTGTCCCAGGTCCTTTCTGTGTGGAGTTTGCATGTTCTCCCCGTGTTTGCGTGGGTTTCCTCCGGGCGCTCGGTTTCCTCCCACCATCAAAAGACATGCATGTAAGGGTCAATACTCCTGTCAGTGCCCCTGACCAAGGCACTGGCAAAAAGAACTGGAGGTGGTCCCTGGGCGCTGCACTGTGGCTGCCCACTGCTCCTGGCTCCTGGTGTGTGTGTGCTCACTGCTGGTGTGTGTGTGTGTGCTCACAGCTCACTGTGTGTGTAGGATGGGTTAAATGCAGAGGATGAATTTCCCCATGAGGGATCAATAAAGTATATGATTATTTTTCTTACTGTATCTCATGACCCATATGCATGGATGGCTCAACACAGTGTGACTGTCCAGCTGAAAGAATTTACTGACTCTGTAACCTCACCATACTTCAGCAGAGACACTGGCAGGGACAGTGTACGATTTTCAAATAAACTGCATTGTGAGTGTGTAATGTGCACTCTTGTGAGTGAATGTGTAGCAGAGCTGAAGTAGTAGCTCGTGTGAGCCTGCGTAAAAGCCTTAGGTAGTGGGTAGCAGGTAGCTGAGCGGTAGCAGCGGTTTTGTCACTCCCTGAGAGACCTGGTTAACTAGCGTTGTTGCCGACAGGCTAAGGACCATTTGCCTTTAGCTCAACTGGCAACAACAATGGCTGTAAGGGGTCGGCAGCGAGCGGTGAGAACCCTGGTTCGAAACTCGCTCGCTCGCTGACCCTCATAACATCTAATTAAAAAAAACACAACGCATGATCACACCCGTTACAAATGTAAGTCCATGGCTGCTGTCTGCTCCAGTTCCCCAGATATGCAGAGATTGTCCACCTGACCCTTCCTGATGGCACAAAGAGAAGCGGACAGGTGCTGGAGGTCAGCGGCTCCAAAGCTGTGGTGCAGGTGAGACGGGGGCAAAGGGGCTGTCTGCTTTTTGCTCCATCTCATGATTTATTTGAGCAGGTGCCCCAAACCAGGGTAACATATGTAGCTGGTGTTTGTGGCTTACATCCTATTTGTATAGGTATTACACAGATGGATATTTACTGAAGTGATTCAGGTGAAATACTCTTCCTTCCTCTGGGCACACTAGCAGGGGCCCACATGGCATTTCAAGTGCAACTTTCTGGTTACAGGCTCAGTTCCAAATCCACAGCTGTACATTCCCTACATCGAATTGTCTTAACACACAAAGATTTTATGAAAAATTACTTGCTTGCCTGGGTGGTCATTGGGCTCCACTGTGTTAACATTTTTCCTTTATCTGTTATCACGAAGAGAGTTGTGCTAACAGAGTCTTACTGTCCCAAGGTCTTTGAAGGAACCTCCGGTATTGATGCCAAAAAGACAAGTTGTGAATTTACAGGAGATATCTTGCGCACACCAGTATCAGAAGACATGCTGGGTATGTAGACAAAAGGTGGGAGAAGGAATGTGGACTGCTGTTGCAGTGTGTATAGTGTATATAGATGTGTGTGGTTGTGCATTTTCACTGCTAACAGTAGCTATGCCTTGTCAGGTCGAGTTTTCAACGGGTCAGGAAAACCGATTGACAGGGGGCCCATGGTCTTGGCTGAAGACTATTTGGACATTATGGGTATGGGAATTGGCATGACCAACATTTACACTGAAGTAAAACTTTGCCGAGTTTCATTTGGGTCAGAGTTTTGAACAAGCATGTAATGATACAGTTTTACCAGTAAAAATAGTGTGTGGAACTGATATATTACAGTGTTATTTGATGACTACCTTTACTGAACATTTTAATCGGACAAATACATAGAAATGAGCTGGCCCGCAGTCTTACTACAACGGGGGAATTTTCCACTGGTGTTCCACAGGACAGCCCATTAACCCGCAGTGCCGAATCTACCCAGAGGAGATGATCCAGACTGGGATCTCGGCCATTGACGGCATGAACAGCATCGCCAGAGGACAGAAGATCCCCATTTTCTCAGCCGCTGGCCTGCCACACAACGAGGTAAGCTCCCCTCAGTGCAACTCGTTTGTGGAGTGATGGCAGTTATGACTTATAGTACTCTGGTCTCAGTGGATATGGTTTTTATTAGGTACTGCTGAGGTGGACTATATTTTAATATGCCTCACAAGTCTTTTCTTTGCTGCATCAGTTCACATGCTTGAAGCTATGCAGGTATGTTCAGATTGCACATTGTGTGGCTTGTAAAATCTGAGCATGACAGCTTTTTTTTTGCCTGTAATAGGATAAGATAATAAAGGCCTCTAGTAAGGCTTCTTTTTGTTTATTGACACAAAACCTTGGCTGGTAAGATTCCTTTGTGTTGTTACTCAATTGATTCATGTTAAAAACTCCTGATTTTGATCTCCTGTGAAAAGCACTGATGGATGAGCAGAGGCAAACACAAGATTGGTACGTTAGGACTGCAAATGTGGGTAACTTTGATTCAAATTACCACACTGACAGGCCTGCTGCATGGCACATTCATTTATATTTATTGCCATCTTTATCTTGCCTGTCAAAGCTTTGAAAGTACGGCAGGTGTGTTTCATATTACAGCTAGTGAGTATTTGTCACTCTAGGAAGACAAATGAACACTAAAAACTTGAACTGAAATGCGTTTTGTTTCAGAATACCAATGATGACTAAAACTGGAGGACACTCACCAAAATTAGACAGGTGCAGACAAATAATTCCATGTAATAGAATGAGAAAGTCACTCACTCCATAGTCCGTTTCATGGGAGTATACTAACTAAGCAGACTTTTTTGGCATAGAGCGCTTCATGTCAAACATGCCTGAAGGGATATTGTATGCTGAAATTTTGGCTTAGGCAGTTAACTCTGTAATTGGAATGTAGACTGTGAAACTTTCTCTTTCTGTTATATCAGAAAACCAATAACACAGTAATAAGCATTCTTTCAACTTTCTTTTAGTTGGTCATAGCATTGCTTTAGACAGTGTCTAGGCTGTTCAGGGTTGGTTTGTGGCATGGTGACCACAGTAGAGTCTCTCTCTGTCTTTATAACGCAGATTGCAGCACAGATCTGCCGCCAAGCTGGTCTAGTCAAGAAATCCAAAGATGTGATGGATTACAGTGCGGACAACTTTGCCATTGTGTTTGCTGCCATGGGGGTGAGTATGGCTTTCAGTACAGCAAGTGTTTTTTGGCATTCATGAACTCTGTGCTTTCAGACTGTTTTCAGTTCACTAACTCTTAACTTTCTCAGGGGACATCAGTTTGCAAGAACCACTAAAACATCAACTGCAAGATATTTTAAATCAAGCATCAGCTCAGGTGTAGAGGTGGTAGTGGTTGGGCATACTGGCATATTAACTTATTTTTTTCAGGTTAACATGGAAACGGCAAGATTCTTCAAGACTGACTTTGAAGAAAATGGATCTATGGACAACGTGTGCCTCTTTTTGAACTTGGCCAATGACCCCACGTATGTGCTTGCTATTTCACTTTAAGAGTAGGAGGGTATATAAGATATTCAGCTGCCTTGTTGTATACATACTCCATGTGATTGTCACATTGTATTATGCTCAATTATTTCCTTGTATTTAACTAAATATAAGACAGTTGGCCTCTAATTTTGCAACATGAGATGGATGTAATTGTAAATATGATGCTCCATTTGTTGTGTTAGGGCATTTTCATGTTTGCTCTACCATGCTCTGACAGTGGAGTTATAACAGAAAGGGGAAACACTTTAAAGTTCAAGAGGATTATTGAATGTTAGGTATGATTTAAAGAGAAGATGGTTGGAAACAGACAGCAGGTCAGGTGAGATGCTGCATGATTGTGTTGTTCTCCTCATAGGATTGAGCGCATTATCACCCCTCGTCTGGCCCTCACGACTGCCGAGTTCCTGGCCTACCAGTGTGAGAAGCATGTGCTGGTCATTCTCACAGACATGAGCTCTTACGCCGAGGCTCTGCGAGAGGTCAGACGCCATGACCCACACACACCCCCCCCATACTGTGAAAATCTCTGGCTGCTACAGTGTTTGAAAGGAGAGAAGAGGAGGAAGATCTCTGGGTAATCCCTCAGCTTTCTGCTCTCCCCCTCAGGTGTCTGCAGCCAGAGAGGAGGTGCCTGGGCGGCGGGGTTTCCCTGGCTACATGTACACAGACCTGGCCACCATCTATGAGAGAGCTGGCCGCGTGGAGGGCCGCGGTGGCTCCATCACCCAGATTCCCATCCTTACCATGCCCAATGACGGTAAAGCCCAGCTTCCTCCCAGCATGCACCTGTACAGCTGTCCTGACTCACTGCAGCAGTGCAGCAGTGGTCAATTATCCTGCCACTTTAACTTTGCATCATGCTGTGTGCTCCTTTTCTCCTCTGCAGATATTACTCACCCCATCCCTGATCTCACTGGGTACATCACAGAGGGGCAGATCTATGTGGACAGACAGCTGCATAACAGGCAGGTCAGTGCTGAACAGTGTAAGTTTACTTGAACGCAACTGGTAATTTTAATGACTGTGCTCACTCTATCGGCATTTGCGTTTGGGACTGGCATTCAGTTCTGTGTGATTTTACCTTCCAGATCTACCCCCCCATCAATGTGTTGCCCTCTTTGTCTCGACTGATGAAGTCTGCTATCGGGGAGGGGATGACCCGGAAGGACCATGCCGATGTGTCTAACCAACTGGTGAGTGGGGAGGTACTCCCATAATGCTTTGCTTCAACACTCAGCATTTCCCCTGTAGACCTCTGAAAAGTAATTAACCATGTTGTTGAGGTGTCTGTTGTCTTTATCACTCAACAAATTAAAGGTTTGAGAAACTGTTGAGTATTTAACTGTACACATAATCAGCTCAGGTAGGTGTGATGACTGTGGTTTTCTGGGCTGTATGCAAGGCCTTCTTTTTTTGTCTGGGCAGTATGCTTGCTATGCCATCGGGAAAGACGTGCAGGCCATGAAGGCAGTGGTGGGAGAGGAAGCCCTGACAGCTGATGACCTGCTCTACCTGGAGTTCCTGCAGAAGTTTGAGAAGAACTTCATCTCCCAGGGTGAGCCAAGAGTGCAAATTAAAGCCTCTACTCAGACTAACAGCACTGACTTTTGTCTTCAGCTGGAAGAAAATTCAAGTTAAAAATTCATAATTTAATTAAGTGCTCCATTTCTTATTAAATATTAAGCTCAACAGTTGCTGCAGCATATGAAAAATCTTGTGTAAGAAATAAGGGAAGTAATCCTTCCTTAACTTAATTAGTCTTAAATTAATTAATTTTCTATGACTTTTTAGCAAATTCCCTATTTGAAATGGGGCTGACTTTGGCATGATTTTCTTTCTACATTTATTATGTAGAGATGTGAACACACAACAATTCTAGAAACGTCAAAATTGCTACTTAAAAGATTTTCATAGTAGCATTTTTAAGATTTACTCTCAACAAACTTCAAAGGCCACAAATGTATCAAGGCACACTGAAAGCGACACCAAGATTGTGAATGCATGTAAATATAAATACAAAATGTAAATACAAAATTACAATATCAAAAAGAGGCCTGTGTAAGTGCAAAAATATCAAAACATGACTATTTCAATAGACCATATCCGAAAAATAATGTATGATACAAATTTTAAGACCTGTTTTTTTGATTTAAGATGTGAAATGTTTGATTCTCTTCATTACAAATATTCATGCCTACTTAAAAAAACTGAGAGGGTCACATCAAATTTAGCCCCAGTTCACATGGAGTGAATGACCTGAAAACCAAAGTACAGATTTTGTTGGCAGCCTTTGCAAACCACAGTGGTTCTGTGGCAGTGGTGCTGTGAGTCAGGTTTCGTCTGATCATGTCACTCCTGTCCCGTATCCCACAGGTGCCTATGAAAACCGTACTGTGTATGAGACCCTGGACATCGGCTGGCAGCTGATGAGAATCTTCCCGAAAGAGATGCTGAAAAGAATCCCACAGAGTACCCTTGCCGAATTCTACCCCCGAGACTCCAAGCACTAATTCTTCCCTAGAGCCTTCCCACCAGCCCCTTCCCTTTTTTCTGTGCCTCACATGGTCATTGTGTTATTTAAGCAAATTTAAATATATTGTGAATAATTGGTGTTGCTGCTTGATGCTCTGCTCAGCAGAGTATAGCTGTATGGTGTGTGAATCAAGTGTGAAAGTCAGGCTGTTTTGGACATGGAAAGGACAGTGGGTACTTTTAAAACAAAAAGCATATATTTATGACAGGGAGGAGCCTTTTGTGTAACTGTGTGCGTGCTGTGCCAACCATTTGCTCGGTCAACCAGTCAATAAATATTTGTGTGTTTTTCAGCGTAGATGTACAGCCACAAGACAGCAGAAAGGATACAAAATGATAAATCCTAATTATACTCATGCATATGCAGATCAGTCATGTTCTCTGTCATCAAAGGATCTTTAAAATAGTAGTTACGTAGGAGGACAGTTACAGTGCAATAGGGTCATAAATACAGTATAGGGCAGATATATATAACCAAAGATGGCAGTCGCTGAGTTTTACATCTAATCCCAGTAATTGACTGGTAATGGTAAATGTTACATGCAAATGCACTTTCAGTTGTACCAGCGATCACATTTGATTTGTTCTCCTGTAATATCAGATTTTTTTTTTTAATTTTTGTAGGGGGGTGGGGGTGTCAAATGTTTTTTACCATTTTTGCCAAAAAGGTGATGAGGAATGTAAGCCTTCTTTAGGCTGTTCATCTTGACCCACTTCATCTCACTTTGCCTTGTAGAAAATGTAGCAAAATACAGGTCATACATAATTTGCTTAAATATTCATATATATATATATATATATATATATATATATATATATATATATATAAATTTCTGGAATTAATTAAAATTATTTTCCTTTCAAAAAGTTAAGGTTATTATTTGGCCAAGGACAGACTAAAATGTGAGATTTGAGGTCTGACTGTCTGTAGTTACACTTTCTGTTTTCATTTGCTCATTTGTTCACTATTATATATTTTCATTAAAAGAAATGATCAGGTCAGTGTTTGAAAGTGGGTGGACAGTGTGACATTATTATCAGCATGTTTGTATGTGATGAATGCTGAAGCTTTAATGAGGTAATAATGAATTGAGATTGCTGTGAATACAGGTAAAGGGCTTGTTTTTATGGAATCAATGTTATAGTGATTCTGTGCTACTGAGTTACTGATCTTTGAAGTGTGAGGATTGATTAATATAGTGGACTCAGTTAATAGAATTAGCCATCCAGATCAAATGATTGCAATATTGATTAAAAATTATACTGATATTACCAAACATTGATATGTCACAGCATTTAACACCATTCATCACATATTTTAAACTCTGTCCATGATGAATATTGTTTACAGTCAAAGATTGTTTGATGTTAAAGGACAAAATACACCCTGACTGGAGAAAACTGCAAAATGTATTTTTGAATGACCATTGTTACCATTAATTTTGCTGTAATTTTCTGTCTGTTTCCTCTGTGCCATGGAGGACGTCAGATGTGCTGCCTGACCAGTACTGTCATAAAATACATGTCCTGTTGCCATTAATTCATTCCACATGAGGTATTGACAACAGGGATGTGTGCATATATATATACACATATGAATCGGTTCACATTGTTGCTATAAGGCATGTAGGTAAAATTTTACAAACCTGTCATGAGTAATCTGGATTCATTTGTGGAATAAATGAGTTTCCATTGTGTTTGGGGCTTGTCACAATCATTTGTCTCTCAACTCACTAGATGGCGCCAAAACCTAAACTTGAGTCTCTAATCATTGACGTTGATTGCAAAATGGCCGGAGTCTGTTCATTCACAAACGTAGATATTTATACATCTGTAACGGCAGGTCGCAGTAATGTTGAACCAAAATGATATGGTTAAGACATTCACATGACATATTTTATTTGCACATGACCTGCTTAAAAGCAAAGGATGCTCGTGTACACGAGGGATGCCATCGTTGTGTTGATTGCTGTCATGACTGGAAAGAAAATCATGGTTAACCAGATATGCCAGTTGAAAATGATAATGGTTCCCTTCGAGGGTATTATTTCACTCTAAGGCATTCAGTCTTGTTAGAATGCGCATAATGTGAATGTATATTCATCTTATTAAATGTACAATTAAGCGTTTAAATAATAAAGGGTTACATTAAAATTGAAAGTCACCAACGGAAATTACACCGGTCGCCTTTAGCTAATTGGCCGCTGATTGGTTACTGGGGATCGGACGTTTTGAAATAGCTGGAAGAAGGCCGCGCGCAGTGCGGAGCCTCGCGTGCGGAAATGGCAGGAAAGGTTTGGTGTTTTTCCTGCTGTAAAAAAAGAAACAACCGAGGTTAGTTTTACATATTTACTTGTGAAATAACGGGGTAACAACGCTGTGCTCCGTTGCTTAAAACTACTTAACGACCTCCCTCCCTCAACAGGTGAGCGTTTATCAAAAAAAGGCAAAGAGATTCATGGCGTTTCCCTGCAGGTAAGAGATCGCTGCGAAAGTATAAACTACTAAAAGTATCGTTAAGAATACGTAGCTAACGGTTAGCATGCGAATGTGTTACTTAAATACGCAGAATCAAAGGTAAAATAAATATTAAGCGAAAACACTGACTTAAACCTGCAGGGTTATATTTGAGGATTTGTAACGTTAACGTTAGTTTAACTTCAGACGGAGGGCATTATCTCGCACATCAACGACTCTTATGAAAATGGACGGCGAATTGAACGATCAGAAAGGACAACGGAACAGGACTGCGGCGGTGTGCAGGCCGAACAGAAAGAAGCAACAGGTATTTATTAAAGGCGAAAATATAGCAATACTTAAGGCCAGCTAGTTTAGTGGTCAACGTTTTGAATAGCTTTCATCTGAAGGAGAGTAAATACAAATATACATACAAAAATGCAACATACATCGAGCTTTCATAAAAGAATATTTCATTTTTAGGTGTGGAAACCCACGTTCACCCTCCGAATTTAAAAAACAAAGCTGTGATTGAAGTGAGAGGCGTTAATTGTGTTGACAAGGTAAGTGTGAGATGAATCCTAATCTTACGTTCGTGTATACGCAGCATTATGAGAATTTCAAACTATAGTCTGAATTAACTGCGATTAAACAGTTCAAAGCTTTTTAGTGTTAGAACGGCACGTTTATTGGCAAGTACAAGGTGGAATATGGCAGAGATGTCAACACTGGATAATGGAAACGCGCATATTCATGATTTAAAATAAAGGGTTTAATAAAACTTAAACTGATTTAAAAATAAAATCGATAAAACTAACGTAGATAATTTATTGAAAGTTAATACAAAGGGAATTTGTTTGTAAATTGTGCTTATTTATGTTTAGTTAACATTGTAGAAGTATTTATTTCATTATGCCTTGATTATTTTTAGGCGCCCTCTCTCCTACAGAGGGGTCCAGTAACAGGCGCTGTATTGTATCTGTAACATTGTGCAGCATTTAACATAACTGTTGCGAAGTAAATAATTACTGTTGTTCAGGCTCAAGGTTCTGTGGCGCAACTATCTGCAGAGCAGGAAAGGGCTTACCAGCTACTCCAACAGCAACTGGAAGCATTACAGAAGGAAAACCAAGAACTTGAGACTCAAGTGCTCCAAGCCAATCAGAATGTTCGAGACCTCAGACATGAAAGTAGGCATTCTTCTTCCTGTGTCTCTCCTATGACGACAGATCTCTTTGTACAAAGAAATGTGTACATCTGTACATTTTCACATGCAAATTCTGCAGGTCTGATTTTTATGGGTCTGCAATGATAGTGCCTTCAGGCCCAATTCAGTATGTTTATAGGATGTTTCAAGGCTCCTCAGTCTTCGAAGAGTGCTGAATGAATGCAATTTTCTTTGCTGCTGTAATGTCTGGCCTCAGTTGCTGTGTTACAGAAGCGGCTTCAGGTAGCAGAGAACCGCTTGCCAAATTTGCCACCCCCATGCCCACCTCCTCCACCCCCTCTCCCCCCACCAGTTCAGCCACATGTCAACCCTCTCAGGTAAAGGCATTCAATCAGCTGTCAACCAGATTTATCTATGCAGTTTACAAAATGACTTCTTGTACCCTCTTGTATTAAGATAGAAACATGAAGCTTGTTTGTATTCCAGGGCATTAATGAAACTCATCCAGAACAGGAGAAATTCCAGGGATCCAAATCATAGCCAATTGCCTGAGGGCCTAGTACCAGAAGGCCCTGAGAACACAGGTATATACATCCTTGTCGTGGTCACAAAGAATATGAAAATATTTTAGGCACAGCATTTGAAACTGTTAGATCTGCACCCAGGGATAGAAATGTTACGTTTAACAGGATATTTTCAATGTATAACATCATGCTGATGTCTTGGGTTTTTTTTTTTTTTTGTTTTTGGGCCTGGTCCAGTACAGGAAGCTTACTTCAACACTTGTGAATGATGGAGTTGCCTCATTTAGTAAGAGCCAATTTTTGAAGGGGTTTTCCTTTCTCTCAGACATTCCCTATAATCATCGGTGTCCTGGGATGAATGAAGTCTTGGAGATGATACGGAATGGTGTCTCCCTCAGACACGTTATCCAGGCACACAAGGTGAGTCCCAGCTCTGAGGGATCTCTTGTAGTCTACATATTGTGCTCAAGTATGAACCTGGTACTAAGTGATAGAATTAGTTTTTCTCAGATGAGAAAACTGTTGGCATAGGAACCCAGAGTGGAACTTAATTAACCTAGCTGGTTTTGAGCCTTGAAACGTAAGTGACCACGTCCACATTGAAACCTTTTTACTTAAGCGAGATGTAAGCCACCGCGCTTCTCGCAAAAATGATTTAAGCCTTTAATTGTGGTGACATTGGCCTTGATATGATAATCTGAAAGAGATGGCTGTTTTCTCATGGACTGCTGTGTTCCAGCATTTTTTTTTTCTGGTGCCTCACAGACTGCCCTTGCTGCCCTCTCTGCTTTCATATCACTTTAAAAGAATGTTCTATACAAGAGGACCTGAAATCCATTTAACTTCTCGACTCTGGAGTTGACAGAGCACTCAGTGAAGCTTGTACAGGGCTGCCTAGACTCTGCCACTGATCTCTCTGGCTTGTTTTGTTTTAAGGGGTCTTTCCAAACAGAAGAGAGTGAATCTGAACCCGGCAGCAGCCAGCTAGTGCCAGAACTACATAGGATCCTGAAGAAAAGAAGGGTGTCTGCAGACAATCATGTTTCAGGTAAAACGTGCCACTGCGTGTACATGCCTTGTACTTCTATTAGACTTGGCTCTCTGTGAGCTTTCTGTTCACGGTCACCCTTTTTTCAGCAGTCAGAATCTGTGAAAAAGTCTCTGGCTTGTAGGAATTCTATAAAGAAACAATCGGAAAATTAACTTAACACCTACCATGGAAAACTTTCATGTGAGGAAATGAAATTTTTGAATACATTTTTACTGTCCATATTTTGTCTTCAGTTGTCTTCAGTGTTTGGGGAGGATTCCTTTGTCCTTAAACCTACTGAATTACCAAGAAGTTCTCATCATGTCATTAAGACTTCAACTCATGATTAATCAGCATTGAGATTAAATCTGACCTGTACCTTTGTCCATTATATTGTAATATTGTACAACTATCATAGACTTTAATTTTAAAGAGATGTAGTGGTATACCGTGCTTCTGTCCTGGTTTGAATTTGTACAGAATGCACATGTTCAGAATGAATATGTTCTGCTTAGTTTTTCATTCTGGATTCTTGAGATTGAGCTCTTATTTGCTTAGGTGAATGGTGTAAGTTTAAATTTTTAAAAATTCTTTCCTAATGACAGTTTAGCTCAGCAAAAGAAAATGTTATGTGAATAGGGTTTTAGTTTCTGAGAAGCCCTGTAGTTTTGACCAAATTCCCCTCAAGCAGTTCTTAGCAATTCTTAGCAATTTTTCCAGACACAAGCTGTTCCTGGTGCTTGGTGGCTCCAGCATGACTGCATCTACTCTTTTTAGAGTGGGTCCTTGTTTTGAGAAACTGACACTCATGCACTTACTGTTGTGAATGAAGACATTGTTGGTTTGCCTGATTCTCAGATGGTATTTGAATTGTGTGAAAAGAGCTCTCCTTTTCCCCTCAAGTTTGTTGATGTGATCCCTTGTTACAGTGCAGTACAATAAAACCTTACTATCCCTCATGAAGAAAATGATTAGGTTGTTGTGGGGAGGAGGCTGGTGGTGTGCATGGGGCTTCAGCCACATCATCCCCCTCCTGTCTTGTACTCCGATTGGCAGATGGTTCTTGTGACGACTCTGTGGGTGAAGACCTTTCAGGGGCCCCAGTTCCACACGGGCCAGATGTGCAACAGGACAGGCCCACCCTGAGCAGGACCCCCAGGCAGTGCCACTTCAACGGCCTCGGTCTGAGGGATGATGCCTCACAGGATACCCGAGGCACTGATGAGTAAGGCCTTGCCTCTGTCGTGGTTTGTAGCGCTTAACAGGGCTGTATGAAATAACCACTTAAATATGATCAATAAATGCATCACAATACACAGAATACTTAAGCTAAGAGTCACATTTTCACTCCACGTATTGATCTTTTGGCTTATTACATTCCTACCACTCACATGGGTATGATGGCTACATGGCCCAGAGTGAATTGTTTGCTTTATAAGGGCTTTGCCTGTTGGCAGAAGAGAATGTTGTTTGATCTATTACAAATGTGTGTGTTAGTAATTATTTTTGATGTACCAGAACAGGAATAAAAAATAAAACACTACTATGGAAATATGAAACTAGAGCTCTCTTTGCTGTCTAAGGTGCACATAATTTCCCTGTATTAACATAATAATCCAGTAATTTGTATTTTTCCCCTGATGTGACAGTTTAAGGAATGGTTATATCCTACAGTTAAAATAAGCTACTGACCTGCTGCTATTCTACTAGTCACCTCATTTTTTAACTTAAAATATTTTTTTTTTTTTTTTTTTTTTTTTAAAAAGTACTCAGTGCAGATGATTGTAAAGGCTTTAATTGCAGGTATGGCATTCATATTCTAATTTGGTAATGCATGCCACTCAAATTGCTTGTACTGGAAGTGCTATGAATGTGGACACGCAGTATTATCTGTGTGCCATAAATCATAACAGGCAGGGTTTAATGTTTTTAGTAGTTTTCCTCTCAGTGACTGATTCCTTTGAGCACGTTGAAATGGTTTACACTTTGCAAAGTTTTGGAATGAGCCGTTTTCAAGGCTACTGTTACATTTTAAATGCAATCATAGCAAATTTTATTAGGTTGAGATCATACTATAATACAGGTGCATCTGTCATTGAATTGAAATGACTTCATTGACTTGTCTACATGCAGAGCTTTGTCTGCTGATGTGGTTCTCAGCTATCCTCATAAATCCAAGATCAGTACTGTGTCATAACACATTTAGATCAGTTTTGTGAGGTTATTTAGTAGATTCCACTACTTGCTACAGAATTGTTTTTCTGAGCATATTTTCATTTCAGAACCTGTAAGAATAAAATTTGTGAGCAGTTGTCTGACCTCATTTAGATCAGTATTTTCTGTATTCCTGAAATACTGGGATGTCTGTTTACATTCTTGTCTAGGATGATGGTGAAAGGTAACTTGCCTGCTCTTGTGCTCCATACAGTCAAACATCTAATTCAGAGCTGACTTTCACTTCAGCCTTGATCAGGACTGACTGCTTGCTTTTAGAAGTGAAAATGTTGTTCATTAATTGTTCACTGTATGCCCTTCACAAGGGTTATAACCTGATTGCAGGGTGATTGCACCCTGTCGAGGATTATTATGAAGACTCACTGCTGCCTTCCACAGGTTGGCCATGATTTCTCTCTGTCTTTGCAGTGAGTTGGATGAAGAACAGAGTGACGGGGATGTGGGTAGCACTACGAGCACCCTCCCTCTCAACACTCCTCTAGACCCAGGTCAGGTGGATTTGGTTAGTGGCTCTCTCCCAGAAAGCCCAGCTCCACCGGTGAGTGCAGGTGGAAACTCGATGGACTTTAGCAGTGGGCAGCCTCAGATGGAGCAATGTGTCTGTGTTTTGTTGGTTCCACCTGACCCGAGGACCAACTTGATAGACCAGGACTGCCCAGTCAGCCACAACAACACCACCGCACAGGACCCTACAGATGAAAATCCAATGCCCCAGTACCTTAACTGGGGAAAACACGGTAGTGTAGACCTGAAGGATTTACCCCTCAAATCCATTTTTAAATCTGTCTCTGGCATTGCTGTCAGATCTGGAAATGAGGTTCCTCAGCAGAATCAATGGCATCACAGGCAAGAATCTGCACCTCTGGAAGCTTTGGAATCTGACCATAGTTTTCAGAGGTTTAGAGGCAGAGATTTTTGTGAAAGTGTGTCTGACCCTTCTGAAGGTGTACACACTCAATTTGCTGTGCTGCACGACATGCTGAAGCCACCTCTGGACGTGTCTGAAGAATGTCAGCAGCTCCAACACGCTTCTGTTGGCAACGAAGTCTTGAGTGTCCTAAGTCAGGACTCTTTAGAGGAGAGTGTAGATGGCCCAGAGCAGGACAGTCCACTTCCTGAAAATGAGCAAGCCCTTCCAAGTCCTGGTGTCATTTTTTTGGAGGAAGGAGAATCGGCACCATCACGCATTTTTCTGGCTGCTAAGGATGCCTGTGAATACTTAAGAGAGGCTCAGTTTGGTATGGATAGATGCCATTTACCAGCTGCTTCCTTCTTCTCTGTGGTTGAAGAGGAGAGATTCTGACCAAATCCATTTTTCCACTAATACCCACCATTACCTATAATACTCAGAGCCACGTCCAATTTTTGTAAACCTCTTCACATCTCATTGTCAACACAAATGGACAGTTCACTTTTTGCCTTTGGTCTTCATGCCACAAGACATAGGGTAATCACATGGTGTTATACTGTGAAAATGTTTGTTGGTTACATGATTACTTACCTAACTTGGAAGAAAGGAAAAAAAAGTTGGTGTTTCCCCAAATGTGCGTTCAGACACTTCCGCCTGTATGTAATGATAAAGCTGCTCATGAGATGTATAGTGAATCGATAACCTGTCTTGAGTGTTACGTCAGGTTTAACATGCATACTTATATGGCCATGGCTAAACTATTTTTACAAATGGAAAATGGTTGCACTTGTTCTATATCTTTGTACTTATGAAATTAATATATTAAAGTTTTGTTATCTGAATGTTCTGACTTAAGCAATGTCCTGTTTTAACTCATTAAAGGATTTAATAAATTCATTTTGCAATTAATGATGTAATGTGAGTATTTTGAAAGGAGTTTGAAGTGGGAAGGAAAACCTTGGCTGTTACACTCAAATATACAGAAAATATAGATATCTAGAATGGAAATGATTAACTGCAGATTTCCCAATTTACATTTTTGGTTCATGGCTGAAAATTTAAATATATTGAAATAATCACATTGATTAGTATCATTTAGAAATTAATGGGATTCTCCTGATGGCCAGTAAATGCTTGAATAAATACCTGGGAAAATAATATTGAAATTTTAGTTGAGTTTCATTTGCATTAACAACTTCTGAGCCTGTAGGCTTGTATGTTTTGAGTAGCAGGGGCACTAGTTAATGGACAGTTTATGCATGATTGGTGTGGCTCTAGATCAGAATGAGAGGAAATGATTTAGAACTCCAGTCTGCAGTTGTGATTTTCAACAAGCAGAGTGGTGCTGGTGTTTGTGATGTTTCTGAGTATGGGCTGTAAAGAGGCAGCTGCTTAAGCTATTATTAGTTTTAAGGACATTTAATTGGGGTTTGCTGTTAAGCCAGCTGTCCTCAAAGTCACAGTGAAGAAAAACTCAGACACAAACAGAATAAGACCCTGAATTAAATAATTGGCAAAAGCAATGCCAGGATTGTGTTTTTGACATCAAACTTGGAAAGGAGGGGGAAAAATAAATGCTGTTCCTGTCAAATCCCTACATTGGTCTAAATGTGCAATTTGAGCAGAAAAGCCATCCGTGTTCACAGAATTGTGCTGACAGGAGCTTAGTGTACTGGTTTATTTGAAGTCACTGGAATGTGAATATCACAGAGCGGCATAAAATAACTGCAGATCTGTGCCGCGCCAGGGACGCCGAGGGCCCTGTCCCGCTCTCCTGGGTGGGGGCTTTAAAGGCCCACTGTCACTATGATTTAGGCCGGTGGCCAAAGCGCTGCCCTGTCTCCAAAAGGGTTTTTGACAGGAGTTGCTCATTGAAACAGTTTGTCAGCATTTTTCAGAAATGATGAGTGTGGAGGTGCTTAACTTGTGAGTGCACAATCTGTAAAGTGTTACATGCATAGTATGTTGATCATTTGGTGCAAGGTTTCTCAGAAATATGCTGTTCCCTGTTTTTCACCTTTAGCCCCTTGGAAACACAATGCTAAGTCTCTGCAATTTCTGCATTGCTAAGTGGTAAGGGCACTTGTGTCTTTGCCATGTCACTGGTGCTGTCATCACAATATAACCAGGATGGGTAAAGCTTAGTGTTGTGCAGTGTGCTTGCATTTTTGCACTTTGTATGTATGTTGTAATTTTTTGCCACAACATGCATTTACTGCCTTGTGAGGTACTCTAGATTAGAGAGCATATCAAGGAAAGAAATAACTAATAGCAATAGTATTAATTAAATGTCCTTTTTGTCTTTGCGTGTTTCAACGGAATGCCTTTCCTGAGGAATTTTGTGGAGGCTTTATCCTTTCGATGAACCTGATTTGTTTTTCTCAGTATCCAATTTTAGAGGTGAAGATTAAACGACAGGAGGTATGTGGTTGCATGAGAAACCTCCCATTCACTCACTGGGCCTCCGGGCTATGAGCGTCATGTGGGAGCAATTGGCAGAGTATACGGTTAAACGCAAATGGGCTCGCAGCTCGGTCTGCGCTCGTCGCCTCCCCCCATTCGCCGGCTCCTGCCGGAACGCCTGGAGACGTACTCCCCTGCTGAGCATTGTGCTAATGATACCCGTACAATGGGAATGTGTAATGTGTCATAACACTGTCGCGGCTGCACGTGTAACATGGTTTGGGGGGGATGATGGGAGTAGACAAACTGATAAAGAGTGCAAGAAGGTAATTTTCTGAAACTATTTTTACAAACTATTTTTGTACTGCTGGCTATGCTGATGAGTCCCAAATGGTTTAGCAGGAGTGTGTCAGCTTGTCTCCATAATGGCCTCCATCATGTCACAATTACTTTATTGATATTAAGCACGGATTCTGGAGAGCCAGGTTGAAATGGAAGGCTGAATGTTTCGGCTCGTGCTTTTTTATGCTAAAGTGAAAGTTTTAAAAGGTATTACCTGTTCATGGCCACATTCTTGACAGGTATATTTGCTGTCACCATCCCTGCCCTTGGACAGCCTTTGTTCATTTCTGATTTTAAAGAGATGGTGGGCTGTGATGTTCTTTACATGACACTAGAGGGTGCTAAAAGGCTGAAAAATCCATAAACTGCATGGTGCATCATTTAAACCCTTGGGCTTCTTGTAACAGCAGGAGCCAGACACTATTTACAAACAATTTGATTTTTCTATATTTTTTTAATCAGATTCATGTGGATGCAAAGAAGTGAGATTGTAATTGATTGCCAAGTAGGCATATGTTATATGTAACAGCTAAATCCTGTCATTTTAAAAATGCATGAAGGTGTTTTGGTTTACAGTTTGGTGCCAGACTGGTAACAGTGTCAGTGCATGCATATGTTTAGTGATGAATGGACAACAAAAAAAAAGAAAAGAAAAAACAAAACAGGAGGTTGACATCTTTTCAGAGCTGCCACAAGATAACAGCGTGGCTGAAGGACACCTGTGTCTTCCCCTCTGTTGCTGTTCTGTTTTGTTTTGAGTCTGTTTTGACAAATTGCCTTTTAAAACCAAAAGGGTTTTTTTTTCTGACGTATAGAAAACAACTGCGGAGGTAATGAAGCACCCAGGGCGAGGGGATTATAAACTGATGGGAGAGCCAGCAGCCCCCACCGCCCGCAGATTCTTCTGTCAGTCTCACTCACAATTAACATCCAATTAAACACGGGGGATGGATGAGGAATTATCATCCTAAGGCGGATTACATGCAGAACTACTGACTTATGTTTGCTGAAGCCTGATCGGCTTGTTCAGGTGTGGGAGTATCGGCAATGTGTGTGAGCGTGTGAGCGTGCGTGCGTGTGAGAGGGAATGTATGTGTATCTCGTGGTCACTTTGTCAGAGAGATGGTTCAGGTTCACAGACTTACCGACATCAGACCGGTTGTTTAAGGTGAGCACCCACTGCTGCCACAAGCTGTTTCTCTGCATAAACAAATTAACAGGCACAATCGAGCACCACCACATCTGTGAGACTTTGTCTGGGTGTGTGTGATGGGAGGATGTTTATCTCAAAGAGATTTTCTTGCAGGGCCTTAGGGCATTTGATTTTAGGCTTAGGTGAGGGGTAACCATGCTTCAGATCCAAAAAGGATGTCCTCTGCATAGAGCATGCTGGGTAAATGTGTAATCATGACTTTCAGTATCTGTCCCTCTGCTCTAGGGAGTGCAGTGTGTTTACATGCCTGGAGGGTGTACATCCGAGATGTGAATCTCACAGCTTCTTAATCTCTGTCAGCAAGGTGGGTGAAGGCAGAGATTCACTTCTGGACTGTGTTTCCATTTATATGTCAAAGTAAATCTAACCAAAATATAGTGTAATTTTCAGCCATTTATTATTTAAATCAGATCATTTATAAATAATGATATAAAATTACCTATTTTAGTATTGAAATAATTTGCTTAATCCCAAAATATTTCTCATTAATTCAAAGGTTAGCACTTCCACATGTGGGGACTGGAGAGTGGCAAAACTCCTCTTTCCATAGTTACTTGACTGGAATAGAGGACCCCCTACTCTGAATGCTTACTTTTAGCAAGTCAAGGTGCGCTCTCCCCTTTTCTTTCACTATTATTTTGAGTTAACAATGGAAGCTGTATTCAGACCATGACTACCATTGCTAGTTGCCTTCAAATGGGGGAGGCTTTGGAGGAAAAATATATCAAAGCACCTCAGTCAATACGAGAACACAAAGGCTTTCACTAAAAGTCCATGCAAGTTTTAAGGGAAATATAGATGAATACTTTAGCTGGAATGCACTCATTCAGTGTGTGCTGTCAAGGAAAGTCAGACAATGAGAACAGAAGATTGTGAGAGCCATTGTGCTCTTGTTCAAATTCATTCTGTCCAACTACAGCACAGTGAGGACTTTAGTAAGTGTTTTCTTTTAAGATTACCTA
Source organism: Megalops atlanticus (assembly GCA_019176425.1). Taxonomy (NCBI): domain Eukaryota; kingdom Metazoa; phylum Chordata; class Actinopteri; order Elopiformes; family Megalopidae; genus Megalops; species Megalops atlanticus. The sequence goes on along the minus strand of CM032878.1, from coordinate 12,174,975 downwards.
TATTGCTGCGTGCATGTCTGTGTGAAGGGACCAACAAAGTGGCTGTTGAACATGGTGTAATGTGATGCCTAGTGCACAATATATTTCAATGTGGAGGTGGCAAATGGTAAAATATTCTTGAGAAAGGGTCATTGCAATGGAGTACCATCAGTGACTCGATGCGTCAATATATGGTGGTAGTTTATCTTGGTGAAAAAGCGTGTGTGACCTTTGAATATGTCTGAATCAGGCTTTTATATTAGTTTTCCATCTGCTGTAGACCTAATAACCACCCCCCCATCTCTAAGCAGTGACAATGAAACTACCAAGGCATATGTGACTCCCTGTGGTTTCCTCAGTGTATTTCCTCGAGGAAAACATGGACCATTAATCAGACACCCAACGGAGAGAAAACGCTTGCTAGCTTGCGCAGCCCTCGTTTTGACGTTATTGGGATTCACATAGTAACATTGCGTTTGTGGGATCTCCTCCAAGGTGACCAAGTGGATCTTTTAAGGTCCGTGAGGGGAGGTGTTGACCCATGAACACGTCCCCTCTCTCTGTGGGAGCGGTGGAGACAGAGGGGCAAGTGTCCCAGCTGACGCTAATAAGGAGGCTCCTGCCACGTAAAAGAAAACCCTGTGTACTTTCGGAGGCAGATGCTGAATCATCTTATTATCAGATTTAGCAGCGGTGGAGGAGGGCCGCTGTGTGCGCGGTGATGAATGAGTCTCAGAATGATTTATGCCTCCCACCGGCCCCCTCTCTGATGTCAGCCAATTGCTGTCCCCTGGGGTTGGCCAACACAGCTGTCAGAGACTCATTATCTTCCTCCTCCCCTTTTTTATATTAAAAGGCCATGCTTTGTGTGCGCCGTATTTGTTCTACACCCCGATTAACCATTTCCATAGCGGGGATTCTAATTGGCGTGTAGGAACATTGTTGTACTGGGAGGGTTATTTGAGAATTGGTGCCACGCGATGGTCAGAGGAAGCTGACGGGTGTCTCTCACGCCGCAGGTGAGGGTTCATGTCCCGCTTCTTTTTCAGAGTGAGGCGGAGGTGCCGGCACCTTCTGCAGCAGCGTCTCTTGTGTGTGTGGAATTGATGAACTGCTCGGTTAAGGCAAACAACTGAGGCAGAGAGACGCCGGTCTCACTGGAGAGTGTGCACTTTAAATTCATACAGTGCTGCACTCCTTAAATAATGGAAGATTATCTCACCGTGCAACAGAGCACTGGTGATCAATACATGCCAATAAGAAATGTAGGGAGCTGTTACTGGGTTATTTATTGAACGACGGGTGTAGGGGTCCATATAAATCTATCCACAATGACTCACTAAACCACTTAATAGTCCTGCACATTCACGGTTGTTTGTCTTTGTCTGTTGTGTGGGATTGGATTTTCAGTCTGAACAAAGCCTCAGAAGACATTTGATGCAAAGAGTCCAAATGGACTGCGAATGTGAGGTTCTGAGAGGCAGAGAAAGCATGGATGTCCCTGTCATGCCTTAGACATCTTTATAGGGCTGGTTTTTTTAATAGGTACATAGATTCTGAAAACTGTTACTCCTTCAATGTTAACAAAGCAAATGTGCCATGCTGATTGGCTGTGCTGCGGTCACACAGTCACCTGCAGGCACAGAGGGCAGTTGCAGGATCCTTAGCAGCCCAGTATTAATGCCTTTGCCTCTGAGTTGCAGGGTTGCCTGGAGCGGAAGGATAACCATGCTTATCCTCTCTGAATCTGAAACAAGAGAAACTCCAATAGGAAATTGAATAGGGGGTAAGAGCTGAACAGACACAAAGACTGAATGTAATGTCTGTGGTAGGATCGATAAATGAAAAAAAATGCACTCACTAATCAACCCGGGACACACTGCAAAGACCTTGTTCAAAGTCATTGGGTTTAATAGGATGACTCTTTCAGCTGCTCCACTCATCACACAGGAATGCTGTGTCACAACTCATACTGTGGTATACATTAGGAGAGGCTTATCAGGGGTCAGCAGATGTGTCCGGTTTGGTGCTTTAAGCAGCACTTTATTTTTGCCAACACCTGCAAATGCCATTGTTTTATGTTACCATATATCACAGCAAATAAGCATTTGTAAGAACAGCAATCCAAGTAAGCACACATCTGTTTGAATGATGCAGCTGCATCACATTAACCACTTGGTGTCACTGTTCTGACCTATCCTTGTTTTTTGTGTTACCCTCAGTAAAGTTTGTGTTTCCCCAAATTTTGGGGGGCAGTGCACTCTGTATATTTACGGACAGACTGTTAAATCACGCACAGAATATGTGTAATCAATATCTGTAAGTGCAAGCAAGCGGCAGTGGCTCGAGGGCTATGGTTGGAGCAACGGTCAGGAGTTTTTCAGATTTACCAGACCTGAATGAACCATCGCCATTGTTCCCCCATCACCTTCTGAGCAGGGCTATAAAAGTGTCACCGCCTCAGTCTTTTGATTTGGGAGCTGTCAATAACACCGTGCAAGGGTAATGGCAGGAAATTGCTGTCAGTGGCCATGGATCTCGGGGATGGCACAGGTGCCTCGCTTTAATGATGTGACAGTTTAATACATGGGCGCCGGGTGGGCGTCGTCGGGGTGACAAATGGATTCGATATCAATTAATAAAGAGAGGCACTTCAATATCATCCACAGATGTGTTCATAAATGAAAAGGTCAGTCGCGAGGATAATTACACCCTGAGTAGCGGGCGTCTCTCCCTGCAACAATGTCAGTCAGTCTTTTCATCCCTCCTGATTTATTCCTCGTTCTCCCTCTACTTTTCACCTCATTCCGCGCATAATGGAACACTGGCATTCAGTGCTGTTGCAGGAGTACTACTGAGACCCTCCACCCCTCTCCCTCTCTGAATGGTTTTGTCAAGTCCCCTGATGCAGTGATCCAAGTGACAAGATACATGCTGTTGTCCTGGTATCTGGTACCGTTTGTTACGTATTATGACAGGAACATTTGCCTCCTATATTGATGGGAAACTTAATGCATTTTCTTGACACATGACAGCTTACAAGCATCATATTCTTGCACGCGCACACACACACACACACACATATATATATATGTATATATATATATGGATCTGTTCTTCTGTGGTTTGTGCTTTGCTGTCTCAATTTGCATGTGTGGCTGAGAGGGAATTTGTTTCTTTTCACAGGCTGCTGTCCCAGATCGTCACTGATGCTGTGATGAAGCTGTGACACTGCCTGGGGGACTGTCGGCAGAGTTAGCCGACTACCGGCAGAGTTACAGGAGACACTGAGGCAGAGAGGGAATAGCATTTTTATAATTATTTTTACCAGCAGTCCTGGAAGGTACGGCACAGTGCTTGTGGCAGGCAATCACAGTTGGCATCGGTACTGAGCTTCTGATTCAGTTCCTGAGTTAATTGTGAAGCATCCATCAGTCCAGGAATGAGGGGTTAATGATAAGTGTACACAGCTGTAAATAGAATAGAGCCAGCTGAAATCAGTTAGAATCAGAAGGAGAATGGAACAAAGCCATTGACAAAGAGCCTGATTTAGCACCCACAGAAGCAGAGGAGAATTATTATTCTGTGTGGTGCTCATGGGTATAAACTGATATTAATGACACCATTGATGCATAATGCATTTACAGTACATATGCTATGCTCTACAGTGGAGGTGTTACAGAAATGCCAGGTCTGCTTTAACAGTTTGTCTACATCTACATGGATGAATAGGTATAATTGAAAGCAGCCATGAGAAGTTGTGAAATAAAGTCAAATGTGGTTGTGTCACAGAGGTAAGTCTTTAATGATCATCCACACTTAATCCGGGTGGCGCAAGGCTTTCAAAACATTTCCCAATTAAAGAGCGGTAGAGGCAGGAGAGAAGGAAAGGAAAGGAAAAGAAAGGAGAAGCAAGCGTCTAGACGTGTGGCCCCGTATTTTAATCTGTCCCACAGGGAGCGGAACACCGCCTCATTAATGGAACTTTCCCTCTGCGACAGGGGGGATTTGGGCGCCCACAGCACATGTGTAAGAGAGCTGATAGTGTCACCAGTCTTGCCTGCTCTGCCGGCCATGACTGGAGCATCATGTCAGGCTTGCCTGAGCCGGATTAAGGCCCGAGGTGCAAAGAGCCTTGGGACAAAACAGATGGCTGATAAAGCTAACTATCCCCCCCCGCCTCCACACCCCTCCCCAAACAAAGAGCCCCCCTGTGTTCACTCAACCTCATCAGATCCAGTCGAGCAAACCTGGACCCCTGCAGACTAGCTGCGGAGAGTGCGTTTGTGTGTCTGCCAGACAGTCGACGTGGTCTCCATTGCTCCCAGGAATTATGATGCGTGTTTAAACTGCCGGAGCCTGAGAGATAATGCTCTAGCTGGCTGTTTCATTTGATATTTTGCGAAGTGGCGGGGCCTTTACTAATGCAAGAAAAACACAGCCTTGGATTATTACCTTCACCAGGGTATCTGCTATGAGCTGCTGAAAACAAGGCCTTGAGAGTGAAATATAAAGCGTATTTTTCTGCGTTTTATAAAGCTGGCAGCTTGTAAAACCTAAGATGGATGAATATGCCATGAAAGTACACCACGCCTCTCTGTCCTCCCTGCTGTGTCGCATAGCTACCTCCCATGACAAAGCCAGCATCCTCGTCATCCTCTCGCCATCCTTTTACCATCCTGCTCGGGCGGCGTAGCAGCAGCTAATTGAGAAAGCATCTTGGATTGCTTCTCCCTCTGCTGGAATGCTGTGACAAGCCCTGGCTCGCAGGTGCTTTTGTGTTGACTCAGTCTGTTCTTTTCATGGTGTACTCAGCCCCCTCTTTGGCACTGTACTGTACCTGGGTCAGTAGCCATTCTCCAGCATGTACCTCCTCTCCTTACAATATAAGTGGATATCAAAATGTGTATTGTTGCAATTGTTGTGTCCCTCATGTAACAGATGGGGAAGACAGGGTTACCTTCCACTTGGCTCACATCCCTTTTGCCCATTGTACTCTCACTCCTTGCCTCTCTTGTGTGTTTGATTTCGCAATCTAATCCCATTTGCAGCACATAAAAATTCAACGTGTGCTCAAGTGCCTCAGTGATACTGCATGTTGAGTTAAATAAGCCTGATGGTACACAAAGCAACTTTTGTGCAACTTTTAACACTTGCAACAAAGTTGCACCTTTGTTGTATAACACCCCCTGCAACTTACTAGCAAGTCAACTCCAACCAAGTTGCGTAAAGATGACAGCAATCCAACTTCAGTTAAAAGCATAAACTAGTTGAATAAATGATTGTTAAATGATTACTTCCAAGTGTGGTTTGCTCCAACAAAACACAGTTGAGACAGGATGTTTCATTACATGGTGTCCTCTAGAGAGGCACAAGATCATTATTTTTCCTTGCTTTCATCTTAACACTTGCCTCTACCTGTTTGTATCTATGATCAAACAACAAGCACATATTAGAATTTCTGCTCTTATATAAGACTGTTATCACTTGTTTTCTCACATCTCTTGCTTCACACAATAGAATTGACAAACTCCCGAGTGCCTCATCTAGTTAAGGTGCTTGTTCCAGTGCAGGCTGAGCCCCATAGCCCAGAGCCAGGTTTGAGTCTGAGCTGTGTCGTTTTTCGACAGTAACCAGGGGCCCACAGAGGCAGAAACCAATATTTGTTCTTCTGAGGTAGGGTAGGTTTTGTTGGTCAGGGTCCCCTCATCCTACTGCTTTGACTGCTTTGGCATACTAATCACTCTGATGATGTCAGTTACTGTTCACTCTTGTGATGCACTGTTGGACTTGTAGTACAAAAAAATAGCTGTTGGCTGCATGTGAGTGTATCAGAGCACTTCAGTTGCCTTGCTTTAGTACTCATATGCCAATATAGAGACTGTTGCACAAAGTACAACTGACAATCCAAAAAGTCTTAAAAAGGGGGGAAAAATCACAAAGAAAACTGAACAGAACAAATATTGAATAGAAAAATATGGAAAATAACAAATATTCCATTAAAAGATAGGGTCCATTTTCTTCACAGTCATGATAATAGGTAAGTACTTGCTGAGCAGTCATAGGCAGAGCCTAATTATGTATGAATTGTTAGGGCAACACCATCATGCAATCCCCCATTTGCTGGAAGCATTAGGAGGCGGAGGTCACATGACATTACCAGGAACGTAATGGGCTGACGTTCAGTTCAGATACAGCTGATTTGTCCAACAATGAGTTGTGTTCCAGCTCCTGCCTGCTTGCCTGGTGTGCATATGCCTCCCTTGTTAATTTATGTAAAAAAAATCTTTATGCTTGACTGTCGGCCGGTCATCAAGCTCACAGCGGGATGCAGATGAATTTCCATACCCTCTCCTGTGACCGCTACACTGCTGTGCAATTATACAGCAGGGTATCTGCAGTGCCGTTCCTGCAGACTGCAGAAGGCTTGAGAGGGTAACAAATTATATCTTCCTTACAGATTTGGAATTTAAAACGTGCAGTAATATCCTAGATCTGATTTTGGAACAGTGAAGTATAGTCCTAATCAAAGAATATCTGTTTCGATATAGATTTTCACAAATCCTTGATCATTTAAAGAGGACTCGCTGGAGGATTACTGAATCAAGGACAGGCTCTGTTCTAAGTTGAAATGTTAATTTTGAAGTTGCTTTTGCTCTCTCACCTTGAGCACTCCTCCTTGTAAAAAATACCATTAATTTTATCAGTGATTGGCACTTTTTGTACTTACTAACACAATAATATGAGCCCTCATTAGATCTGAGATCTGCCAGCCCAAGCCTGCTGGAGGTATATATATAGATAATGCTAACTAAATTATTCAATAATTAAATAAAAAAAACCTTTCTTTGACTGCATTATGCCCCCCTCTCCCCCCAAATTTAATATAGGACAAATCTGATTGTTAATAATCTGGGATATCTCATTTTGGGTTAAATTATAATTGTTTACATTAATACAGCATGGATTCATGTGTCCCTGTTGTAAGAAGACAATCACAGCACAGTATTTTACATCGGCTCTACTGGATAGATCAGGTGCATATCATATCATGTATCAGATATGGGCTTTAATGACATGCATATTATTTTAAAGTATGCCAACATTTGGCAAGCATATCTGTCAGCTGCGGTTCTAAATTGGATTTGAGTCCTGACATACAAATATGTCTGGGCGAAATGGAGTGTTTGGAGAGGAGGGGGAGGGGTTAGGTCTTGACATTCAAAAGAAAAAAAGGATCCTTTTACTGTGGGAATTAGTCTTGAGGGGGAAGCAGCGTTTCGCTGATAAGTGCACACAAAGAGTTTGAGTTCACAAAGGGCTATAAAGAGGATTATATTTGAATAAGAGACTGAGTTGACTCTTCTCTGGTGTTGGCTTTGAGCTAGCTTCATATCTGAGACTGAGCTGGAGTTGTTACTTGATCTGCAGACAAGAAGTGTCTTGGTAAGTGGTCAGGCGAGCTGTAGTCATCCTGAATATAAAGAAGAACAATCAAAAGTTTCCCAAAGCCCTCCTCTAAAGTGTGTACAGATGGGGCCGGTACGCTTATAAAATACAGCACTTGAAGTAACTGCAAAGGATTGTTCAGAACACTACCACACAAACACTTAACAAATGAAGCATCCAAATAAAGTCACTCTGTCAGACTGAAAATTATCTTTCAAAACATGGTTATTTGCACTGTGTCAAACCCTACACAAGTTAAATATATATTAGAAGGCTATAAACACAATAGTGTGTCTTACCAATAATTGAAAACTTTTATTTCTTTTTAAATAAATAGAAAATATATAATACATACATAACAATGCATTCTCAAAATGTCCCACTGACATCCTTCCCACAGAGTAGTCATGCTCCTCCTAAAAGCTGGAGGTCAAAACACACAGTGCAGGATACACTGCCATTGCTCATTGGCCTTAAAGTCACCTAAGGCCATTTTCTTACTAGTAATTTCCCTTAGAGTTATCATTTCACATCACTGGAGTAAGTGACGAGGGGACCTGGGCCGGTGGAGGAGGGTTCATATCCCATTACACAAGCATGCACATATTGATCAATAGAGACATTGCATGTCCCTCTCAAATCTCCAAGTGAGCACCCCCTTTTGAAGTTAAAGCTTCAGCACTGTTTCAGATGTATATTTCACTGGAACTAGAAATTAATTTGTATTTGAAAATGAACCCTGGGCAAAGTGTTTATCTGGATGTTAATGTTTGGCTCGTATAAGGTTGATATATAAATGCTTTACATGTTTGCCAAAGCACTTTCCCTGTAATCTGTTTTTTTTTTTTCAAAGACCCCTTGTGTGCCTTTTAAGTTGCCTCCCTTAGTTCCAAACAGTGCCTTTGTGACAGGAAGCTGCCAGACTGGGAATTTGGTCTGTTGTTGCCCATCTTGCTTGTGTCAACGAAGTTGCATCTGAGGACAAACATCAAAGACCTGTACCTGCAGAGCTTAGGAAGACTTTACTTAGATCTGTCCTTTTTCACTTGGTGGGAAGCAGAGCAAGAGGAACAAGGTTTTCCTTTCCTAAGGAAAGACCAGTTTATACTGGATATTTAGACATGTAAATAAATCATGGAAGAAACTAGATGACACTGCCAGTATACAGCTTTAACACAAAATACTGAAAGATATTCTATGAGCTGCAGGTGTCTTTCTCTGCAGCACACATAAATTTGAAATGTTCTATGAATATTATAAGTGAAATGGATTTTCACATCTATTTTCATCTATTGTTCTGGTTTTTGTGTGTTTTGAAGATGAATATAGGTTGCTTTTTTCTAGTTTAAATTTATTTTGTTGTATGTAAAATGTAGAGTAATCAAGACTGGGTTTGTTGTTGCAATTTTAAGTGTGTAAAAATGCATATTAAAGATGGTGGTGAATGTTTCAAAGAAAACACATATAATGAAATATGTTTTTCCAAGCAAAATGAGTACAAATTCTTGTTTTAATGCATGTTGATCTGTTGAATAATGAGTGGATGAATTAGTTGAGTTCTTTCTCATTAATACTTTCAAATATTAGTATTCCTTTGATCTTTGGAGGTCATTATTTTGCAAATGTAAATGCTAGAGAATGTTTCAGTGTTTATCTTTCTGTTTTTTATCAGAGGATTCTCTGGATGAACCAGTTGGAAGTAATAACTCATTTAGAGCGGTTAAACCCCTGACTTTGTACAGATGCCACTTTGCTCTTTTGGGCCCATGTGCTTAAAGTCTCATAAAATTTCTTACTGTTCTGTTGGCTTGAACATAATTTCAAGTATACTTAATTCATGTAGCTTGCCTGTCCAAAGTTAGTGTTACTTTTGAACACTCAGTCTTGGCAAATAAATATCTACCTTTGCCTTGAACCAATCTGCTGGAAAATTAAAGAAAAGGAAAAAGAGTAAGAATGCTGCCTGATGACTCACAGCGAACTCATTGGTCAGGCTAAATAAAGTTATATCATGCCCATGTCCAGCATGACTTTTCCCATTTTAAGCTCTGTCCTTCCCTGTTTCAACTGTCCCACATGAATTTCTCTGTTTTTGTAAATTTTGCAACCTACATTAAAATAATTACAATAGTTAAGTCATACAATGACTGTTTTTTAAAAATATTTCTTTAGTTACAGTGTGTTAGATAAAGGACCTCTGCTCCTGTATGTGGGGTTGTGTTCAAACTCTTGACTTTTTCAGCAATTAGGCTGTCAGTAGAATGTAAACCACATTCATAGCTGGTGAACATACATTCTTTCTTATTCAGTGATAGCTGTTTTCTGCAATGTGGAGGATTTCAGAAAAACAAACAAAAATACCATTGTGTGTTTCAAATGACAGTATTTTACACCTAAAAAACATTACCTGCATTTTTACTTAATTGTTACCTGCATTTAGGTGTGCATAAAGAAATGCAAATGATCAGCAGTTCATAGATGTCAAGTGAATTGTACCAATATGTAGTTCATAGTGAATTGTACCAATATGTAGACTTACCTATGTATACATAAGTGCTAAATAGCAAAACTGCTATGCAAAGACTGTCATGCAGTTTATATCTTTGAGAAATTTACACCAGTGAGGTAACATTTGTTTAGAGTGGTGTGCACTAACATAGTTCTGTACTCTGATACTCCAAACAAAAGCAATTTCTGTGCTGAGGTGTAAAACTTTGATGTCACTGGTGAGTGAATAAATTTTTTTTTCTTTTGTAATACAAATCTGCATGAACATTTACTACATTGTTTCTTTATCAAAATAAATAACCCTTAGCAGGTGAAACAAAATGAAAGATACATCAGCATCCAGTAGTTTGGAACATAAAAGAGTGCAGAATAGATAAGCAAATGTTAATATACAGCATTGTCTTGTGAACACTTGAAACATGCCAAAAAGAATGCCTCAAGTTGACTTTTGATCAAATTGCTTTGGAAGAGACCTTTTTGGTTTTTGTGCATGTGACATGTCATTATTCTGCCTTAGTCCAGCGTGCCTTGGTCCCTGAGAGCTTATATCTCAGTGGCAATGATGTCCTCATAGTGCATATCTGCACTTTGGACATCGATGTCCAGCTCTGTTCGGGTCTCCAGCTCAGTGGTCAGCTCCCGTAGGATTTTCTCCAGGTCCTGGTTTTTCCTGTGCATCTGCAGATAGTTGTACTGGAGCTGCTTCTGGTACTTGATAACCTTGTCCTTCTCCCTGTTCCACGTCTGCTGTTCTAGCTGGAAGTTGCTCACCATCCTCTCCTTCCTCTGCTTCTCCTCGCGGAGCTCCCCCCTCAGCCTGTCCACCTCCTTCTGCAGGGCCTCCATGTCCTCCACCCCTTCTGGCTGACCTTTGACCTTGCCTTGGCCGGCTTTGGCCTCCTCCCTGCTGTTCCGCTGCTGCTCTTTGGCCAGGGCCAAGTCCTGCTTCATGGCCCTGATGTCTGCCTCCAGCTGGCTGACCTTCTCCCTGAGCAGGTCGGCCTCGTTCTTCTTCCGCTGCAGCTCATTCTCGCACACCTGCAGGAAAAGTGCGAAGAGGGAGTCATTGTGAGATGACCGAAACTAACAAGTCAAAGTCAAGGATTCAATCAACATTTGTCGTCAGTGATGACTTACTTGGAATTGTTTTTTCCAGTGCAAACTCAGTTTGTTCATAATTTTGGCTGTCAGTGAGCTTGCCGATTTGTGTTTTCATTTTTTTTTACTTTACACCCATGGAACTGCCATTCCATGATGTGATATATATGGATATGCATTTTCATTTAAAGATCACACAATACCAGGCTTTGCTGAGTATTTCTGGGGTAATATGGATTTAGCCATTCAGTACCTCCACCTCCACAGTTCGGGAACGGACAGCCTCCTCTTGTTCCTTGATTTTTTGTTCCAGAGCTTCCATCTTGCTCCTGGTGTCCTTAAGTGTGGCTTTGAGACTCACAATTTCATTCAGCTTGTGACTCACTTCAGCCTGAGAATCCTTGAGCTGCTGCTTCAACAAGGAGATCTCTCCGGATTTTTGGCATACCTGCAAATTCATATATACACAGCACTGTTGGGCTCTGGGTGGTGGAAATAATGATAAAACCCAAACAATTTCATCACTTATGCTGACAATCTGAACCTTGTTCTGCTGCCAAAGTGTGCTGTCACACAGAATAAAAAACATGCAGTGAAACCAAATTACTGGGGACCTCCCTGCAATATTTCATAAGATGAAAGACTTTATTTTTTTACACAGAGTGGAGGCACTTACTTCCCACTGAGTTTCCTCCAAAGTTGGAACCAGCTGGGTCTTCTCAGTCTCGTAGGACCTGAGCTTGACCTCTATGACGTCTTTCTCCTGGGACAGCTGAGACACATCATCCTGCAGCTTCTTCTTTTCCTGCTGCAGCTGGAAGACCTGAAGCTGGAGGACCTGCTGGGCCCTCAGTGCCTTCTGGGAAGCCTGCCGCAGCTTGGTGGAGCACCTCTGCTTCAGCCCCTCCATCTCCTCGGCGCAGTACTTCTGCTTCTCCTGAAAGAACTGGCAGGTGTCCGCTTCCTTCTCCTCGAAGCTGACCTGCAGCTCCTGGAGTTCTGTCTCCCTCTCCAGCAGCCTCTGCTCCAGCTGCTGGATGAGGGACTCGTCCATAGAGATGGGGGAGCGCACGCAGCCCCCCGTGCTCTCAGAAAAAGGGTTCTGCTGTTCAGGAGAGATCCCGTCCCTGGTCGGCCTTGCTGCTGCGCCGTCGCAGAAAGCCGCGGCCTTGGCGCCAGCCGCGCTGCCTCCGTTTCGCCGCTGCGCTGCTGAGGTGCTGGGGGCGGCTTACGTTGTGGGCGGAGCCCCCACAGCGGATAAGCAGGCCCGTGGAGGTGCTGAGGTTGTCCATCTGGCTGCTGCTGCTGGTGCTGTGGGTGGGCAGGCTGGACATGGAGTTCCGGCCCGAATCGGACAGCGTCCCCGAGTTGGTGTCCGGCTTCTGCTCGTGCTGCTCCTTCGCCCTTTCAGAGGGGCTCAGTCTTTTCCCGTTGACCTGGTTCAGGTTGGTATGACTCTCTGTGTAAGTGCTGCTCCTGGGAATGACAGGCTTGAACGCTGTTGGTCGTACCAAGCCCTTCTCGATGCCCTGAGCGAAAGGAAAGGGGTCAGTGCTGTTGAGGTGAATGATTCGTTGAGAAATTTCGCTGACCCTCAATGAATTAACATGACTTTTTTGATGGTGTCTTACCTTACCATGGCATGCGATGACAATAAAATGACAATAATAGTCAGAACTAGGAAACCATCCTTTCTGTCATGGTACTCAGAGCCATTCTCTGGCAGTGAAAGGGTCCAGTCATGAAATATTTCTATGAGTAAAAAATGCAGATGTATCCAGCCAGCAGAAAGTCCATTATGCCCAGTACGCATTTAGTGAATTTTTAGAAACAATGATGCACCATTGTATGATTTGATTTTACCTGCCTGTATTTCCTATTCCCGTAGTGTATGTTAATGGAACCATCCAGACAGCTAATGGAGCTGTCAGACAGCAGAGTATTGATGTTGACACTTATTTTTCAAGTATTGGTGCATTTTGTTTTAATCACTAATTAAATTAATTTAACCTCTCTATTTGCATTAAGTATTGATTAGAGAGACACCAAAGCCTTGGCTTGGGAGCCTCAATTCCCATCAGCATCTATAACCATGCAAATAATTTAAATTGCTTTTATTGATTTGTAAACAGTGGGGAACATGAAAACAGAAGGAACAGGGGTATCTGATATTATTCCTTGAAAATCTCTGTTGTCATTATGATACAAAAATGGCCATACACATTTTGGTAATAGTTAATTTGAGCTTTCAATAATTGAAACTTTTTGTAGGTTTTGTGGGTGTATGTTTTCAGTATTTGCCAGCTTACAACCCTTAAGGGACAGTAAAAAATAAATGAAGACTGGCATTTTTCAACCCAGTGCCCCCTTAAAACCCCAGGGTATTCTATGCAGCAAACCCTGAGCTTGTCTGGCAATAATTCTCCCCTTTAATGGTTGAGTCTACTGTACGTGAATCGACTCGGGAGAGTTGTTTTAGTATAATTTTCTTTATTGGCTTGTTTCACTGAGTTTGACTGAGCAGTGGCAATTGAATACCACAGTTCTTGGTCTGGGATGTAGGGATGGTCTACAAAAAATGTATTTTTTGTTTCGTACTGTATTTGGTGAAGAGAAGGCAGCAATTTATTTAATTGGTCATTATATCCATATACATAATGTGATGATGTGACATAATTTGAACATATATGAACATAATTTAACCTCCATCTACCCGGTAATGTTCATGAAGTGTTTGTTTTGTAGTTATAAAACTAGATAAAGACTATACACATAGCTCAGAGATTTGGAAAGTGCTGATTTGGCTGATGTTTGGCTAACATTCTTCATACAGGAAGAGGAGTTTCTCAATACTATGATTGCAGTTGCTGAAATCATTGCAGCTGAATCCAATTGATCAAATTATTGCCCAGCAATCAAATGTACTTTTGCCTAATATTTCCATAACTGTTCAGCAGAATTTCCCTATTGGAAAACACAACATTAGCATCACTATTTGAGAGTACCCTTGGACAAAGTGTACTGTTTCCCATTGTGTAAGAAGTGAATTCCGCACCCACACTGGAAAAGCCCCCCTCCGCCCAGTAGCCCCCTCAGTACTGTCTCACTGCAGACGAATGGCACCACTGTTTCATATTAATAATGAGCGTCACTGAAGTGTGAGAGGTGAGCTTGTTGATTCAGCATTCCTGTTCATTGACTTCATGCCTGAAGACTGAGATCTTTTCCACAGTCTGGGGCTTAGGCTCACCCTGGGCATAAAGGCCCATTGAGAGAGAGAAAGGTTTGCATAAGCACAACCCTGGCAACGGACGAAATCTTTCAAGAGATCAAGGCATTCTTAACTCATCAATCTTGAAGCTTAATGAAGTCGACTGGACAATACTAAGCTTTTAGTGTTTCGGTGCGGGGCCTGGGGGATTATTGGCTATCTACTGTACTTCTCTTGTGTTTGTTTTGGAGAGCAAAGATCAGCCCTAACTGGCTCTCAGCTTCTCTAATTTACAAACACTTCCAGCTCAGACTTAACAATGGGTTTCACTTGACAGAAAAGGGACCGAAGAGCTGGAAATGACCTTTATGCTGTTACTGGTGAAAATGTAACCTTGGAAATGAAATCTGCATTTTCATATCTTGTTCCACCACTTCTTCTGTGTATTGGTATAATACACAAATCAGTAGCTGTTCTATAACTAATGCACAGTAAAATCAATTTTGGAGAAAAACAAAAATTTTGACCTGAGGTCATTGCCTGCCTGTCTGTGTTGCACTCACCTTTTCCAGTTTCCCGGACATGGGCACCAGTTTCGGCGGTGTGCAGCTGCCGGTTTCCATGACAACCTGCCCCTCGGGTTGGTCCTCTGCCTCGGTGTGCCTGTGGTGGCCGGGCCGGGGCTTGTGGCTCACCTTGATGTAAAAGAAATCCTCGCTCTTGCCCGACTGGAAGACAGCTTTGGTGTTGTTGTTGGCGGAGTCCTGAGAGAAACCATACCGCAGCAGGCCGTCCAGGTTGCGGCCTGACTTCTTGGCCTGAGGGGCTCTCTTGAGCTTGTACTCTGTGGCGCGGCAGTGCTTGCTGTGAAGACTGTGACCCGATATCAAGCTGCTGACACTTCCCATGTTTCTCTGGGCCTCGGCGAGGGCGAAATGACAGCGGCGGCAGGTCTGCGATTAACAGATGGGGAGGGGAGTGATGTGGGGTGCGTGTGTAATGGAGTCATAGCCCCTCGCTGCTCCCGCCTGCAAACCTAAGAAAAAAGAAGAAAAGAAACGATTGTCTGAAAATTGTGTGTGAACTCCTTCCATAAGATGGAATACCCTGAAGGTATTCAGTTTAAGTGTGCAAAGGATACAGTCAGTCTATGGTAAACTGTGCAATGATTTTAACTCTCTACTCTCATACTTTTGTCCGTATTTTCATCCTGATTTTTCACTCATATGAATGAAACAGAAAGGCAAACAGAGAACAAGAGTTTTTCTGTTTTTCAAAATGCAAATACGTTTGTCATAAAATGACAAACAAATTTCAAGCAATGCTTCATTTAGTAATGCTATCAGATCTGTTAAATGGTACACTGTTGTATTGTTAGGGAACTTCTCTTTCTCTGTGTTGTTTAACCTAAATAAGTGGGGGGAAGAAAACAAACACTGAAAGATAAGTGGCCTAGAGGAACAAGAAGAGATAAGGAAATATTGGCAGTTATTCTGCATTTCCTCTTTTTAAAGTCAATAGCTTTGGCCTTAGTGATCTTATGGTTTAAAGGTCTATAAACCAAAAGGTTGAAGCACTTACTACTGAGTAAACTGTCTACCAAAGAATCCTGGTTTGTTCCAAAAAGGAGAATGGAGGTTAAAAAATGTAATCCTATAAGGATCAGACTGCCCACTGATAATAGTAATGGAGCACAATTCAGGTAATAGTTCCCTAGTGAAATATCACTGCTTCACCTTTAAAATGCTTCAAATGAATTTGAAATGCCTCACCTTTGGCAGAATGTGACTGTGTGTCTTTGATGTGGATTGTTCATGATTTCAGAATGACTCATTGTATGCAGGGCCCTCTTGTGTCCTTGAACTTAGATCAACCTCTAATATCAAGGTCAATGAATTTGGCAGATAGTCTTCTTTTTAAGATGACATCAAGAGCGTAACATTATGACAGATTAGAAAGTTGTGACTGTTCTACTTCATCAAGGTTTTTCAACAACATTTAAACCTCAACAAAGCATTCTTGGAAATGTCACTCCATTTCAGCAATTAATTTTTCTTTCAGATGTTACCACATGTTGTGTTTAGATTAACAAGTCGGTTTGCTCTGCTGATGACATGATTAAAATTCTGCATGAGACACTGCTTTGATTTCAAAACACAGGCCACATCTCAGTGAGAAATGTGCAGGCAATATACTGTCATTAGAGGTTCAATATTCCTTTAGTTAGAAATAATGAACATAATGTAACAGTCATGCAGTTTCCTCCACACACTTTCATAACTTGGATCGATACTTGAGATCTTTCGTGTATCATTAGCTTCAAGCTTGTTGAAGTCTGTGTCATGAGCATCAAGTCTAATATCATTCTCCTAGGGCTGCTAATTGACATGGTGCTGAGTAATGTGGTGGAGGAAGGAAGTGAGAAACAAGTGTCCTCAGTCGAACTCTGAATCAGTATTTAGAGGCTGCATCCCTTACTTTAGTGGCCATTGATGAACAGACCCTTTTTAACATCTTTTGTGAATGTAATCCATATGGAAATGACTGTGTGCTTCTATTGAAGAAATCACAGTTGTGTTGTGATTAGCAGGTGCTGATGACAACACTGGACTCGGTGCCTGTGTGAACCATTTGTGTCTATTGGGCCAAGACTTGACCACCTTTTCTAAGATAAGCGGATAATTCAGCTGGGCAGCGAGCCCACTTCATTTGGCACCAAGCAGCACAGCTGTAATTAAAAGCCTGAAATCCTGTTTTCTTTTAGGCCACTGAGCCATGGCTGGCCATGAAATATGGCACCGTCCCTGCAATAATAGCTAATCAGTGTAATCACCAATGCAGCATCCCTCTGTCTTCCCAGCCAGCCATCCCCTGGACCAGCTTGAGGACCCAGGTGTTGCCGGCTGTGATCTGCAACTCGAGGGGGAGTCTGACCCCAGGCACTTGCAGTCATCTCTCTGGTAACTGAATACCAGGGGTCCCACAAAGTTAATCAACAGGCCTTCAGGCATGGAACCACCTGGCTCCCTTCCTCCAAACATCTATTTAATATCCATTTACTAAATGAACAGAGGTGTTGTTTCACTACCCTGCCCCGATGATTATATTCACAATACACTGGCAGTTGACTAGACCTTTGGAAGTCTATCTTTTCTACATCCCAAGGAAAAAACTTAATCCCACATATTTTACAGTCTGTAGGTTGAGAGAGAGTTGCGATTATTCTCATTCTGATTTAGAAAAACAATGGGATTGCACCCAGTGTTTCACGTACGCTCTGGTCCCTTGCCACCGCAGTTTGCAGTGTGACTGCCTCTTTGTGTTTACTCTCTGCTCTCCTGCAGCATGGCACCTTATCATGCTTTAAAAGTAAAGAGACAAGCACCTATAACTCCAGACATGTGCTCACAGCGGTATGGGAGCAGCAGTCTGTCAACAAGACCTATGCAACATGCCCTTTCAGCAAAAAAACCCCACAGCTAACAAATCCCATTAGTAAGTCTTCTGATGCAACCACTCGCGTAGCTGCTCTGTTTGCGAGAGCAGAGCACGTTCAGAACCACAGGAGCGCTGATCCAAAAACATGTGACTCACTTGCCTTTGAACGCCTGATTTTATTTTTCACCTTGTCGCAGTACAAAATCCTGTCACTTCCGTCATGCAGAATGTACATTAAACAGCAGATTTTATTTGTGAATGAGTTTGATTTGGACCTGTGCAAATCACTCAATTCAGCATCAGAGTTCAGTTAGCAATCTGCAGGCACCACTCCACCTGCCTGCCTGCCCGCCTGCCCGCCTGCCCGCCTGTCTGTCTGCCAGGATTACATTTTTAAAAATTCCCTTTAAATCAGCCTCAGATCCTAAGAGCAATATTGAGAAGACGTGAGGAATAATAATGTAGATTTGACTTACTGCTACAGCAAAACATCCCTTTGGCAAGCTATTGCAGAGCAATCCTTCCCATCCTGAAGATGCAGAAGAGACATGTGTGTCCCTGAATGAACCAGCCAGTGAATACATCAAGCTGCCAAGAGCCAAGCAGATACCATGCAGAGGGGCGGGCTCGCCTCATTCAGCGTCCCACATTTTTGCATAACTGACATGTAAATGCTGCCTGGGGGGCGGGACCTTTGGCCCCCAGTGGATGGGGTGTACAACATGCACTTCTTTACACAAACGTGTGCCGCTAAAGTGATTAACTCCTTTTCCTAACAATGGCTTTTTACACCAACATTTTTTTTCCCCCATCTCTCGCTGGGCTCACTTTGTAACCCCTCCTCCTCTACAGACGGCTCTGTACCCCTGGTGAAAAAAGCACCTCAGTATAAAGAAAGAAGCCTGCTCTCTTTGTCTGCTGAAGTGTGCCGTCTTTGTATCCGTTCCTGCCTAGCCACTTAAGCATTCATGCTGTATACCATTTTTCATACACATTGAAGTATTATCTCTGTATTTTCGGTTAGATTTTTGGCAATCCAATTTTGACATGTTTGGAAATGTGACAATCCACTGAAAATGCCAAACCATCATTTGAAAGTACAACATGACATCAGAAAGGTCACAGCTTAAGTTCAGTTTTCACATTAAACTCCAACACACACACACACACACACACACACACACACACACACACACACACACACACACACACACACACACACACACACACACACACACACTGCTATGTTATTGAGCAATGAAGCTGTATGATGTTTTCCATCTTTTGTTGAACAAGTTCAAGCACTTCATATTTTCATTCTGAAGCAGGTAACTGCTTGCTACAAACTGGTTTGAACAAATCAAAAATACAAGGAAATGGCATATGAAATAAATGCGACACTGTTCCTTTACAAGTGAAAGCCTGAGCATGACTGCTCCTCTGTAATGAAGTGCAGTCGGTATGTTCTAGGACCTCAGGAAACTACCACAGTCTAAAGGAATAATGAAAGTGAATATATTTCATCTGTTGTAATTCTTAATTCAGTTGACTTGGATTCAAGAAGAACTGTACCCTCTGTGGATTTGAAGCAGTTATTGCAGTTAATCCTATAGTAACAGACTGTGTGTACATTAGTATGATGTAATGATACTCTGATGGATCATTATTAGGCACTGCATGTGCATTAATATGATGTAAGATAACATTATGATGTTAAGGTAATGATCAAAGCTCTATATCTCCACCATGATATAAATTAATTGTGATTTTACAGTACTTTATGTATACTTTACAGCTTATATCTTTGCACTACTTTTCAACTTGATGCTTTGTCACTGACGTGCTACTAGCTGTTCTGCATGGATGCACTTGTTCTTGTGACATGAACTTCCTCTTGTCATGGTGACCTTGTCCACTATGTCATTCTGGATAGGAGTTTCCTCCACATAAATAAATAAATAAATAAATAAATAAATAAATAAATAAATAAATAAATGCAGCTGAAATTATTCAGAATTTGTTTTGGCAGTTTTGTAAAGGTATTTACATGTACCTTATATGTGTTATAATGCAGCGCACAATGGTTTGTTTAAATGGTCTGGGAACACTTTTGGAAGGAATTGTTATGGGGCAGTGTGGTCATCCCTCCCAACTGTGAAGACGAAGTTGATCAAAAGCTGTTTGTAGGTGAGGCACTGTCTCACTGGAGACCACTCCACTACTACACAGGATTGTACCTGGAGGCCTTCAAAAGCAAAAACAACCCTGTCTAAAAACTCATTAATTTTTTCCTCAGCTGGGAGTCCGTCTCTGTAGACAGCTATGCAAGGCAAAGACAAAGACTTGTACAGCTCTGCGCACATTAAAAGGCTACAACTGTGTTTACCATTTTCCCTCCAGCACAAAAATAACTCGCTGCGGTTTAAAAAAAGAAATACAGAGTCCCAACAATAGTTCTTTTCTTTGGTTTTCTGTTTCGGAAATTAAACATCGCCTGATTTTGGGAACTCATCTGCTCTTGTGTGACATGTTACTGACCTTTCTTGTCACCATCCATGGATCATGCTTAGTCATTGAGTAGTGTCTACAAGACATGTTTTATGGCTTGCCATTTACCCTAATTGGTCACTCTCTGTGTTTGACAGTGCCCTTCTCTCATGTTGCACAGTTCTCAAGTCACATTTGCTAGGTGAGTGCCATAATTTGAGCATAAGTTGTTATTTCAGCATAGATCATTCCTGTTTCTTTTGCTGTTGTTGAATGCAAAATGATTACTTTATTAATCAGCTCTTACAAGTAACCATTATATACACATTATAGTAATTCTGCATTGTACAGTCTTTTTCATATTTTTTTCAAAGGAAATACAAAATACACTTCGACTCATTGTGAAACTGCAATGATTCCTTTGTCTTCAGGAACATTTGATTGTCTTTTTATTTGTTCAAAATGGCAGGCGAACACCAGAATGCCTTCAGCATCCAGAGTAGGTCCCCTGCTCTAACACGCTGTTTCATCTGAGCTGCTAACTCAGCACCTAAGGGACAAAAACAAAGACAAAACGCTCACCGATAATAAAACTGGCAAAGGAAGAACATTTGGATGAAGCCTTTTGTGTAAAACATGGGGGAAATGTACTGGTAACTATATTGTTAAGAGACAACAAAAGGCAAGTGTTTCTCAGATTTTGGAAATGAAAACAATAAGGGAGGCTAAAAAGAGCAAAAAAGGGACTGGGTACAGCCAACAAATGCAAACGTTCTTGTGAGGCGGCAATTCTATGCGCTCTCGTTTGCATTTCTTGTCTACGAAGACCGTCGTCTCCAAGGCTAATCAATTTTTACTTTAACCAAATTTAACTTGCCCCCTTAATGACATGTTGCTTTGAAGTATTCTTTGATCACACATAATAACAACAGAAGGCATGATATTGATTCTGGACAGCCTATTGTAAGTGCTTAGCAAAGAAATCAATGTGTAAACAGTCAATTCCCATGGAACAATGCTCCGCTGCAGTTGTTAGGAGCTGCAATAAATTAAAGGATGCACATCTAAAGTTCAATCTGTAGCTCTCCTGGGAAATACACCACAGACATTACAAAGAAAATAATCTCTTTAATAATGAATGTGATTTTAAGTGGCTCAAGGTTCCCCGCAGTACCCTTCAATGACTCAATAGGAGGAGACAGTTATGGTAGTCATGCAATACCAGGTAAAATATGTTCTCTCAGTACTTCACAGCGCTGAGGTATTCATACATTCAATATGATTTTAGTGCTTGTTTACGTGTCCATGTTGGTGAGAAAGTAGTTGGATTAGTTATACTTAGACACATGCCGGAGGGTGCAGCAGCCCACAGGGCTGATTTCACCCCTGGCAGTTTTCCAGATTACAGAGGACACAAAACTTTGGATGCTCTGAAAAGGCAGGGCAGTAATTGTCAGCGGAAGTGAAAGGCTGGAGTAAAATGCAGGAAGACAGCAAAACCATTATCTGATCAGAAATAGCACCCCGCCGCTATTGTTTTGAGGTTTTATGGATGAAACGCACAGAATAAAGTCTGCTCGCCCGATTTTGCTTTTGTCACATTACAACAGCAGTGTTTCGCCGCAACAGCAGCTGGCACTTTTAATTTGTAAAATATATATTTTACAGTCATGGTGTAATTTATAGCTTCACATAGTTAGTAATAAAGCACAAAAGCCTTTCTTTGGTGGATAATTCTGCAGTTTATGTGATAAAGATGTGTATTGTGAGGCTCAAAGGATAGGATCTTTACAAATAATTTTAACCAAAGAGTTTCAGAGATGAATTCCTTTAAACTAAATTTCCCTTTGATTTCTATTGTGTGTCTGAGTGTAGAGAGTAAAGAAAAGCCTTATTTATACAAATGACTCGATAATGTGATATATGACCATGTGAAGAAAACAATATATAATTATTATTATTGTTCCACCTCTTCTGAGAATGTAGCAGTATTTGACTATGGATAAGGACATACCATTTGACCCACCTCTCTAATGTGATTGGTCAGTGTCTGAACAGAGAGTGGAAACTAAGAAGATGCTCCCATTCCCTCTGGGTTTGACCACATCTCATAGCAGTACCATCATTCTCACTGCACTTCTAATAAGAACTACTAGAAGGACTTTCAAAATAACAACAGCCAGGTTTTTTTTTTCATTTGTACCATTTGTACCAACAAGAAATTATGTGTGAAATGGCTCTTTTAAGTAACCATTTCACACATGATTTCTTGTTTAGAGATGAGTGCTCCTTTCTGTACACCCAATCACTAAGTGTGCTTGTACATACAAAAATAGAAACTTGACCCTTCACGCCACATCAGAGATTGCTGTAGATTACAATACAGTAAAACGGTCCAAATAAAGACTCTGCTTATTTAAGTCCCTGCTCAATGCAGTGGCTGGTCTATGTGCCAAGCATATTTCTACCCCTTACCCTGACATTCCTACCAGCTGCACACACTAAGTCCATTAGGCTTGGAGAGGTTCAGATTCCCACTGCGTTCGCCTTTAGTAATCTGCTCTGCCTTAAAGCCTTTGCATTTATGGCCTGCTGTTCTCCTCCGTCTCCTGCGCACTCATTTACTGGCACAGCGCCGCGTCCTCCCTCGCCTCCATCTACCTGCGAGAGCTACCCCCCGTCCGAGAGGTAGAGGGCTCTTAAACAGCTTAATGGGCTTTAAGAGCCCGAGCAGGAGCGGGTGGTCACCAGGGGGAAAGGGCCCCGCCCCCCGTGGGGGTTCCACATTACAATAATGATTACAATAATGCAACGCAGGCAAAGTGCGTGCGATAAAAAACGGAGTGATCGCATGCACGATTTATTCTGAGGCCAGTCTGCGGAGACGCTGTCGTTCTGATGCACTGCGTGGCATCGCCCCCCCCACGCTGTTTCGTGTTATTTTAAGATCGTGCGTGTGCAATTTGGTCGGTTGTGCACAAATCCATGATGAATTCCCGAGGGTTCCTCATCTCGCGCCCTGGCGGTTCCGCTCTCCCTATTTGTGGAACAATCTGGCGCTCCCACCCGCGGCTAAACTGGAGCGCATTCGCACCGGTGTGAGAAAGATAGCATTGACATGCGTTAGAGAGCAGGGTTGTGTAGGAGCTGGCTCTGGTGCAGTGCAGTGCGATGGTGTGTGGGGGCCGGTGTCTGGGTGGATTATCGGGGAATGCTGAGATCCCCCACCTGTTCTGTGCCCCGCAGTCTCCTACGCTGTGTATCTGTCTATAAAAGAGACAGGCTGGTGCGAAGGAAGCGCCCACTCTGCAGGGGACTCATGCCCTTGCAGGTCCTTTCATCTCTCTCTAATGTAGCTCCGTGCGTTATTAACTCATACCTTCAATTCCACATCTGCAGCAGCATTGAACTGCCTTCAGGGCTCACCAAATGAAAGCACCGAAGGTCATGGAGGGTCCTCTCAAAAAAATCACAGCATCAGCACTTTCCACATGCATGCCAACACCTACAGTACTCTCCCACTCCCCTGCACATGCTCACATGCACATCCACATATCCAATCCCCTACAGGCAGACACATCCATACAATCACTCCAACGCCCCTAAACACACTCACAGCTAGGCATACATGCCCACACCCCAGCTAGCATAAGATAACACCAACATTCCAGACAGACAGAGAAGAAAGATATATTTGAGGTAATGGCCCTCTGCTCTCTGTGGCAAGTTTAATCTGTTGAGAGGGGCTTAGACAAGAGTTAATACTCATCTCTGTTTGCTTTACCTGCTGGCTTATCAGTGAAGTTCATGCAGGTTAGATGGTCTATTTCAGCTGATCAGTTTTGTTTTTGTTTGAGGCTGATTTCTTATCCCAGTGTAGTAGAGGCAGAATGAGTTGTGTTCAGTCGGGACACTGTTGCAACAGTCTTGAGCCAGGTAATTTTTCTCTATTGCTTCAAATAGGCATCCTAATACGACATCTGCTAAGCACATAAATGTTGATTCTTTGATGCTCTGAGAAAACGCTAATGTGTACAGACAGGAAGAGGGGTAAGGGTAAGATATGTGAACAGTATTCACATAAAAGGGATTTATAGTGGCTGTCATGGATGTGTCTCGCTCCATTGTTAAAGTTTAATATGCAATCAACTTTAATGACGTATTTCAGCTCTGTTGAAACACCTTAATCGCAAAAAAGCTAATTGGATCGTAATTCTGGTATGTCCGATTGTGGTGTATGCCACAAAGCTTTCGATTGCCGCAAAGGATTGTACTCTGAAGTCACGTCCATGTCTATTCAGATTTTTTCCCTGCTTGCACCTGTGAGCTCTGTTTGTCACCCTTGTCACTGACCACTGCCAAAGCATTGTCCACAGACTGCTCTGATCTCCTCTGTTCTCTCATACATTTTGCATCGCTGGTTTGAAAGATTAAGCTGAAAAGCATATGAGGAGTGAGGGAAAGGTTATGTGGCTGATAGCAGAATTGACGCAGGCTTTTATCTCTTTTGGACTACGGGCCTTTGACTTATCAGCGTCTGCCTCAACATGTCAGCTGTGTGGTGTTGCTCCTTTGCCGGTCTCTGGAGAGGGGCATGGGTGTCTGCTCCCCGCAGCCCGTGGTGGGCTGTTACGAGGGTCTATAGCAGGGGGACAGACTGCATAAGTGACACCAGAGGTCCTTACTGCGATCCACACCTGTGTACTGAGAAGGGTGTCCAGTGGGGATTTTTCAGAGACTACATGCCCCTCTGTATGGAAATCTCATCAAAACAAGGGAAGCTGCGGTCAGACGACACCACTTGGTAAAAGAATCAAAAGGTCAACTTGTCCTTGGATTTACAGTCAAATAGGGTTTCACAATTAGTCAATTCCATGTTTTAAGCATGTGCTTGGACTTGAACTAAAAAAACAGCCTTTTATTTCTTTGAGACAAAGCAAGATGTGATTCTGTGTGAAGTGCTAACAGGGATGTGCACTCCTTTGGATCTGAGCTTCAGTGAAAGCTAAAAGTAATCTGAGGAATGGTCATGAGCAAAATGAACAAATGTGAAATGCTCTTCCCCTCTTCCTGCAGCTCTCCAGCGCGCTGTGTCGAGGGCTTCGTGTGCGAGCTGACGCGGCTAACCTAATTATTCCACTAGCCAATCTCTGGAAATTTGGCCTGGCCATCTGCCCGCCCCGGCCCTGATGAGGAAGGCCAGACCTGGGGCACGGCCGGTGTGCCCTCATGCCTGCATCACACACCCGACAGCCAGCCTTAATGAGCTGACTTGACCTCTCACCTTTGTGTCAAGACAAACCAAATGTCTTCTTAGGGGCCCGTTGAACCATTTGGAAACAATTATTCATCAATCAATAGAGAGCAGCGTGTGCAGCATAGGCAGGGTGATGGAAGTGGGGGGGGAGCTTCCATGGACCACCTCATTTCTAACACCTAATTTTTCATTCGGGGGACAATAGAAGACAACTGTATAATATCTGACCCTTGTGAATAATCAGCATCTCATGTGAGTTAATCCTTTGCAGTGTTTGATTCACTCACTTATTTAGCCAGTGTTCATATCTGTTTTTACATAATAAAACATGTGCATAAAAAGTAAAAGCAAAACTTTTGATTTATCATAGATCATTTGACAAAGCTCAGTGCCCCATATTAGAGCCAGGGTGCTCCTGAAACCATAAACTAAATTTTGTGTTCATTTCAGGCCTTACAATTTGATTGAACATGAAATCCTGATGCTTTTAGGCTTAGTGAAGACTTAAATGATGCCTAGTGGTGACACATCCAACTGGCCTCTCTCGGTACCCTTCTTTTTCTAAAAACACATTTGAAATAATGCCCTTAACTTTTCTAATTGTTTCACAATAATTTGATACAATTTGTATAATATGTTAATGAGTATGTCATTTTAAGGACTACTCAGCAGCATTTGCTCTTCCCCCCCTTAAGTACATAATTGCTTTCTGTCCCTTGTAATATATGTCTCCTTGAACACTGTTCTGATACTTTTCTATATGAATTCCACATAATGTGGTTATTCCACAGACTCATACATTTCTGAATGTCACACATCCTCACTGGCATCTTCCCTCATCCACAATAATTGCCGCATTAGGACCATTACTAGGGTAAATGATGATATTATCACAGTGCACTAAAAACTGTAGCTAATCATGCTGAAAGCCCAGAGTGTCAGGGGGAAAGTAGAACACGGGGAAAGCTACCAAGGTTTCGTCGATTTCAAGCGCCTCTTTATGTCATGTATCATAATGATATTTCAGGGTATTGTCTGAAATGTACTATGCTGGGGGGATGGGTCAACAGGGGATATGTAGATCGCCTTGACGTGTCGTTGAGGACCCCGGATTTGGGAGCTCATTGTTCGCGGAGCTCTGCATGACCTCAGACCCGCAGTGAATGGGGCCACGGTGGGGTGCCATAGCCGGGCTATTGTTTTCGGGGGCTCCACGTGCCTCGCCTTCTTCGGCAGCCACTCGAACAAAGGACCCCTCGCTTACACGCGTCCACTCCAGCTGGCCCTCCTCCTCCGTCCCCCCCCACTGCCGCATGGGCAAAGTGTGGGCTGTAAACACAGGATTTACACCTTCCCATCCAATCACCAGCCTGTTCTGCTGTACCTCCATGGCCATATGGCCCTTCATAGACATACACGCTGATTTTTCACACTTTTTTTTGTCCTTGAACCGTGTCATCTCTATGGCTGCTGCGCTGAGGTTACAAATTATTAAAGGGAGGGAAATTAAAGCTGGAAGGCTTTCTTGAGCAATCCTTGGTGTTCTTGCTCAATTAAAAGGGAAATAAAGTTCAGAAAAATAACTTTTCCTTTGAAAATGTATGATCAACACATAATAATTAATCACAAGCATTACGATGATAAAGGTTCCTGCCCACAAACGTCACACTAAACAACTATGCACAAAAAATGTGTGAGCCTTGATTTTAACTCCCAGTCCTCTCAAAATTTAATTTTTCATATCTTGCTATTATTAATTCAAAAACTATTTTTTATCTTACGATTGTTGTGTAGTTTTATCGAGGAAGACGCAGGGAAGAAATAAGGCTGTCGCATGCAAATCAGAATGGATTATGTTTTGTTTCCAATTTAACAAATTACTCCTTCTTATTACTTCTTAGACAGTTCTGATTACTGCAGACTTACTCATGTTTGATATATGAAAGAACCCTCTTTGCTGTGTATGATTCAGTGTGAACAGTGGGAGATGAAATTAAAATGTTAATGTGGCTGGACGTGAAAACTCTCATTATAGTGGGAATAATGTTCAAAGATAGACTTGTGTGTGCTTGGCTCGGTACATCAGAACGTGTTTAACAATGTGCGTGGCATATCTCTCACTCCACAGAAAGAGTTATTTTGGTGAATGTAATCTGATTTTTTTTCCCCATTAATGGAGAAAGGTCTCATATTTCTTTGTGCTTCCTCATTTTAGCGCATCTTCAGCTGGACATGTATGCGGTGTCATTGGCAGAGGTTGATAATGCTGGCATGTCAGGTGAAGAGACGCTCCATCACTGTGATGGATTGGAATAAAAAAGATGAAGAAAATTAAATGTCCTACCTAATGTCTGGGCAGGGTTGGTTGAAATTAGTCATAACTACTCTAAATGAATATCTACCATTAGCAGTTTAAGGGTGTTTTTTCAGGTCCTGATGTTCTGGTGAAAGAGGCTGAAGGCTACACATCTTTCACACACAGTGTGGCTTGGCGCCATCACTCACCAGTGTAATCCTTAAGGAGTCTCCTAAGAATTCCCACTCCTCACAGAGTAATGTGTTACACATAAAACCTGAAACCCTCAGTTGACGTCCTTATTAGGGCGGTGAAACTGCCCAGTGTGCATCTAATGATGCTTCAGAAGAGCAGCGGCAAGCAGTAGGACTAACTGGGTCTACAGAATCACCCTGTGGCTCCCCTCTCATTTACACCCCTGCTGCTTCTACATGGTCCACTGCCAGCTGTCTTGTTAACATTGTATCACATTGGAAATATGTTGTGTAAAAAACCATGGATGTACATATGGGTTTTTCAACAACACTGATCTTGTCCATATTGTTTTGGTCTTTCACGTTTTAAGCGATCTGGGTTCAGAGTAGAAAGATGTGTCTTGGCAGTAGGATCAAGGCAAAACCATTGCGGAAAATGTAACTGCAAAATTACCCTCACACTTACTTTTTCATCAGAATGACAGACTATTAAATATGATCACAGCAGTTTTAACCAAAGAGCTTTGTTGCAACTGATAATTAATTAGCCTCAGGCTGTATGCACATCTCATATTTGAACAAGACCTCCTGTGGGATTTTCCTTCATTAATTTAATTGCCATGCATCCCAGTTCAATTCTGTGTTTCTGATGTAATGATGAATTCCAGGACAATGTTCACAACTGTGAGTGAATTTAACTTGTGAGTGTGGATTCAGTTACAGTTTGAGGGAAAATGCTCCAATTTCATGAAATTTTGTGTAGTTTTGCTTTTACTGAAATAACACAGCTTGCTTATATGGCAAGGATTTCAAAGGCAAATAGTATTTGTCTTAACACCATATGTTGTCACCAAGCTTTTTCAAGCTTGTTACATTTTGTACATTGCATCTAGCATCAGTTTATGTGAACTCCTATGGTGTGTGTTTGAAGAGAAAATGCCAAACCGTAAACATCAGCTACGAGAGTAAGATTTGAATGTCAATGTCATACAACGAAAGAACCAACCTAACTCAAATAACTCTGTGCTGAGGACTCCTGAATCCAGTGAATTATAAAGGCCACCACTATCTATAATCTTAGACCTTTTAGTCTTTTAAATGTATATTTCTGTGAATCTGCTATGATTAATGCCTTCAAACAAGTTGCCTCAGTGTTGGGTAACAGCAGGGTTTGGGTGAAAAGACACACCAGTAACAATGAATGTCAAAGTTTTTTTGGATTTCAAATCACTGAACACTCTCTGAAATAGTCTTTGTTTTGAAAATTGGAGTACTAGACTTTACAGGATTGGTCATATTAGATTGATCTGGCTAGCTCTTAGAGTTGGCCTTTCAAGCCCTGCAATACCGATTATGCAAGATGATAGCACTGAAATGGCATTCTTTGTACTGCGTAATAATCAATTTCATTTTAAACTGTTTCATCTTCTTCTTTTATAACAGACTCCTAAATATGTTTACTTAAATGACCCAGCATAAATGATTTTCAATTTGTGTACTTTGTTGACTTTTTTGTGTGAAGTCTTGCTTTTAAAGTGCATTTTAAATTAATTTTTGCATGCAAAATGAAATTCGGTGCTTAATCCTTAATTCATGAGGATAATCAAGAACAGGCCCGGGCAGATCTCAGGGAAAGGAGGCTTTTTAGAAAGTCTGAAGATACAAAATTGGCCATTGCAAATCAAATTACACATTAGGTGTGCTAAAGTGATTGGGAACACTAATTGCATCAGCCTCAGAGTGACATCAAAGAAGACTTTTAAAGGGAGAACTGTTTCTTTCCCCTACGACAACCTGCCACTCTGAAATCTTCCTTTGGGGTATCTGGATATCTCTCTCTTCAAAAGAGGATGTTGTTTTTCAGCCCAGTGTCCACCAGGACCTGGACCTTCCCCTTTCCTGAAGAAGGGAGACTGCTTTCCGTTCACTTGTTTTTGCAGCTGAAGTGTGTCCCAGGTTGTTTGCTGCAGAACTGTTCTTCACTTCAATACCCAGGGCTAAGAGCACAAAGGTTGCCCTGTCTCAGTTCACCTCTCATCAGTTCCTCTGGCTTGCCATGGCCATCTTGGTTTTACAAAACATTATTTTTGACTCAGTTTGTACTGCATTCAGCCAGGCACTTTACAGTGTTGCCTGCAAAAATACCTGATAATTGCTGTGTTTTGTGTATCCAACAAATGGGCCTCTTCACAAACTGAAATCGCTGTGATATTCCCAGAATTTCAACAGTTGCTAAGTGAAAGTTGTACAGTTATTCACTCACCATGATGTGTTTAGGTACATGCAATCCAGTCCAATTATCTAATTGTAAAGTAGAGAGACTGCACAGCTGATTTCTGCTTTTGAACAAGAATGATTTTCAAATGGAAATTAATACTTCTCTACAAGGAATCAAAATGCACAAGACTTTGCACTTTTATCTCATATTGGTTATGGGAGCCGTCATTACATAAAAATATATTTTTACCAGTAGGTCACATGATTTAGCCTCCATGATGGACCCCATCATTTCCCATTCACTTGTACCTGAACCATTACATTGATGGCCAGGTTTTGATGAACATCAAGGAAATTTTGCTTTAACTTAGCCAGTGGTACTCTCTTGTAACACATACTGTTGATCCCAAGCTCAGAAGCCTGATTTACTTCAACTGTATGTATGTAATAAAGTCACAAAACGCTGGTACACATGTTCTTTTTTTGTTCTGTAACCTAATCTCATATGTTCTGCCAGTAAGATTTTTTGACAAACATTCAAAACATATTTTCATTAACTGAATGACATGGAATGTGGCATGCATGATCTTTGAGACAGGTTTTATTCAAATTTGGAAGCTGCTGCGTGAGAAGGTGTGGCAGTGAGGAGTCCACAAATTTGGAGCAGTTTGGGAATTTGCCTAGCTAATGTTGCTTTTCTCAGAGTGGAGCTAATTCAGCTACAAATATTGTTACCTCAGAGTTACTTCATAATGCAGTGCAACAGATTGATTAGCTGAGGTTAGCTCTGTCCTGACGTATAGCTCTCTTGATAGTTTACATTTTTGAATAAGCAATCTCACAGAGGGGACGAGGCACAGACAGAATTGATTGCTAAATGGACTTGAGAGTAAATGTATGGTGACAGTGACATACAGGAGATGCGGCAGCACTATCACAACTACTCTGCTTTGTTTGTTTTTAAATGACAGATCTCGTACGGCGTACGGCGAGGCTTGCTGCAACTGCTGCCACTCAGGGTGTGCTCTCTTTTATTGTAGGCTCTGGAGGGACAATTGAGACTGAGCCCGTGATGGGGAACCATATGGGGTAAGACAAAGGGAATGAACTGCTGTGGATTAATTCACCAGCGCAGCCTGGAGGGACGATCGGAATATGACTTAATTGACAACATATTGGCTACAGCTGCACAGACCGGCTCCTCTCCAGCGAGAGCGGGGAGGATCATTACGAGACTCTGTGTCCGTCACCACGTGTGGGACATTGTTTCTAATCAAGACAGATTGTCACATAAAGATTGCTTGAAATCTGGCCAAATTGTTCCTCCTGCACACCACCAACCCTTTCCTCATTATGGAAAATTAGCTTCTATTTATGCCTAGGTTTGAAGAAACACCGGCGTAAACTAATTCTGTTTGAAACTAATTCAGAATAGTCCATCGTGCATTTCATTCCTTCCTGAGACTCCTTACTAAGTGAGTAAGTCCTACATTTCAAGAAAAAATATTTTATTCCATGTGATAAATCTTATTTTATGTGAAAGACACTGTTAAGACTCTATTTAACAGTTTGGTTCGGTCTGGAAACGGTGTTGGCTTAATGTGCAATAAGGTAACATCTAAACGTATTGCCATATTTGCTCTCTATTTAATTTTATTGTGCTGGCTATAATTTCAAAAAGACACAGCAGTTTGATTTTAGAGTTTGTATATTTCTTCAAGACAGTACCACACTTTAGGTGTTTGAAATGAAAGAGAACGTTACTATGCTGGCTACTATTCTTTTTCTGGCTACTTTACTTATTAAAAGTAAATATGACCATGCACTTGGAGGCCACTTACCAGCCTTGCCAGCCTGGTGTTTGTTGCCAAATCTGAAGGGCCATTAGGTACTGGTCTAAGTTCTGAAGGCACCTATGCATTGCATCTGCATTTGCATTCCTGTTAGCACAAAGCACATGTGGGTCTTGTCGCATTCCTGTGGTTGTACTGAATACTCAGGATGTCTTTTCTCTCCTTTACACTGCGTAGATAGGAGAGACAGACCATTCTAACATCTGTAACCTTCGCACAATGACACAAGGCCCTCGTCATGTCTCTTCAAGTGGCAGTCTGCTTTTACAGAGTATCTTAATCTCTTTACTGCCCGAGTCTCCTCCAGTGACATCCTGCGAAAACACAAGGTCAATGACATTCATCACAAGGAAAGTTGTTTGAATGTTTGAAAGTGTAAAGAACTGAACCTCAATTGTTCATGGCTCATAGCCAGCACTGACTTGAACAGCTGGTTTCCATAGCAACGACATGGGCTTTGTTCATCCAGATTGCAGGTTTTGTATTCCGTGCACTAAATCTCTTATCTTGGCACCCGAAATATCAACAGCTGATAACAAAAGTAAAACTAATTGCAGACATGCATAATTACTATGGCATATATCGTATATCTAATTATCAAACATATCTCCTTATTACACAATATTATTGCTGCCTTTATTCTTGAAAAGAGAGATTCGCAATGATAGCATAGAAAGCTAGTGATGTATCAGTATTGTGAAGATGAAGCTGGAAGCCTCAGATACAGGCATTTTTAGAACATGCGACTTCCTGGTGTCAATGATCAGGAAATGATTCGTAGGTGCAGGAAGTCCAGTGTGACACGTGCGGCCTGTCTCCAGTGCACTGCCAAAGACGTGTGTGATGTGGAAACAGGGACACAACATATGCACAGAAAAAGCCTCTGTTAAATCTTTTAAAGCCAGGCTCCTACTTGCAGTGACACTGACATATGCCGCACTTGCATTTTGCATGAGAAATACACCCACGGAATAAGAGGCGTAGGCATGGAGGAGAAAGCATTTAGGTAATGGGGTGATTTACTGAAAAGAGAGGACCTTCTCTGCCTCTGCCAGTCAAGGGCTCCTCTTACATCTTTTAACCGTGTCTCTTATTCATAGGGGCCTCTTAGGAAGCCTAAGTGACACATCCCTGGTAAAAATGATGCTCTCCTAATAGGTGATGTGATGTGTGGGGCAGGGGCATAAACCTATCTATCATTTTCTGTGTAATGCCCCCCCCACCTCCCCGGGTCTCGGCACTTTGCATGTTCTGGTGCAATTTTTCCCCCTCACGGCACACAAATGGAGCAAATTGGATAATCCACTTAGTTCATTTGCGAGGAGGCAGAGAATGAATTACCTCTCTGGGGCTGAAGAGCGGTTCCCACACTGTCATTACTGGAGAGCGTGGGGGAGAGCGTGAGCAGTGGACCCCCTTTGTCATCAAGCACCTCAAAGTATTACTGAGGGAGGAGTCCGAGCGCCGGTGGGTCGGATGGGGAGGGGCGCCAAGGTTAAATGAATGGCAGTGGTGGAGGGAGCACGCGCCGCTGATTGAGCCCGTGTCACCGAGATTTGCAGAGGTAACAAGGGCCAGTGGGGGGAGGGGGAATTGGACAGATTCCATCAAGGCCCCACCGTGTAAAGTAATTACATTTTGATACAGTGTGGTTGGCGCGCGGCGTATCAAAGAATTCATCTGCTGGCTTATTGCTTTTGCTCTCCACGCGTCGTTTTAAATCATGAGATGGACACAAAGCGATCGCCCTTTAATGACCTGTCAAAAGGATTTTTTTCCCCTTAAATCAGAAGCGCCATTATTTTTCAGAATAATGCTGTCCTCCATGAAAAAATGCAAGTGTATAACATGTTGTGTTGCATGCAGATGACGGCTGTGCCTTTGAACCACAGGGTGTTTTTTTGTTTGAAGATGCAGAAGACATGCTCCCAGCTCCACAGACAACTGAGCTGACCCCCGCCCCCCCCGGTCCTGTGTGATGGACACGGATCACAGGAGTTGTGCGGACCCAAGGCTTCTGGCCACCTGCCCAGAATGGCAGTGCCACTTACAGGCCCGCAGCAGTGCCCGCGTCCTGCCACGGCCTGCGGGCAGCCCCCTGTGTGCAGCAGCAGACGCTGACGCTGGCGACGACGCCGCACGCATGAGAAACAAGGGCACTTTCGGGAGCAGAGCCAAAGGCTACGTGGCTCTCAGCTCTCTTTTCGGTGTCTTAGTGCTGCGCTGAAATGACGGGGGCCTGCCCCGGGTTCGAAACGTCTGAGTGGCTGTCGGACTGCACCGCAAGCAAAGAATCCACTTCACGTTCTTGATCAATTAATGTTGTCTGTCAGCTGCGCACTAAACATTCCCTAAGAGTGAGGAAGGGGCTGGAGGCCATCCAAAAACTCTTTTAGGCAGCTCTTTGTTTCTATGCGATACTGTCATTCAGCAAAAATAACCTACCCATGAAACATTTACCATTACGCTTTTACTCTCCCATCTGTCCTAATAGGGAAATGACACACTGAAGTAGTTTAGCAGGGGTATTGTGACATATTGGTTGAACGAGTCTCTGAAGGCAATATAAATTTTTAAGATTTTAACAATGTAACAATAGAAGTTTTTTTTTATTAAGTGATATGGGGTAGGTAGAGCTTGACCAAACACCCCTAACTCCTCCCACTTGTGCTCAGAATAATTATCCTCCACTTACCTCAATCAAACAATGAATCCAAAACCCTCACTCAAATGCTCACTAAAGCTGAATACCTATTTTGTCCTCTACAGGCCTAGATTTTTAGAGTTTAATACTAGATTACATTATTGCTATTTAGCAGATACTCTTATCCAGTGCAACTTATGTATGTTACATGTTACTGATTTATACAGCTGGATATTTAATCAGACATTTGTGTGTTAAATACCTTGCCCAAGGGTACAGCAGCAGTGCCCCAGCAAGGAATCAAACCAGAAACCTTTTGGTTACAAGTCCTGCAGCTTACCACTATACTACACTGCCGCCCCTTTTAACACTCAGAATACTAAATTCTGAGTGTCAAAATTCTTAGACTCAGATGCAGCCGCTGTTAGTTGCATGATAACAGCCAATTCACAGAAGTGGTTATTCAGAGGAGCTAACTGTGCAGTCAGTCAAAAGAATTAGTGCTGTTCACAGTTTGTGAAGACATCCTGTCAAAGGAGGTTGTAACACTGCTTATGGGCATGTGTGTCAGAATCAGGAAAAAAAAAAACTAAAAATCCTTTTGATACCATTCATGAGTTTGTTTTGCTTTGTTTTCACAACATTTGTTAATCTTGCTTTTCTTTTTTAGTTTATAAAATTAAAACAATTCTGCATGTGCACCACATTTAATTCAATATAAAAGGTCAGGAAAAGAACCAAGTATTATTTTCTTCGGCATGTGAGATCAGATTGTTCACTTGTAGCGTGATAAATAATAAATGTAACATTAAAGAAAACAGCAAAATATTGACTTGGAAGATAGAGAGAACAGTCTGTCCAAACAACATTGGGTGCTTCAGCTGACTGCCAAGACTCTTCATAGTACATGCTGCAAATAATTCAGTGAAGAACTTTCAGAACATAAAGCTATCATGAACAGATCAGGAAAATCATATTGCTGCCATGATTTGCATCATACACAGCTTACAGTTATTGAATTTATATGTTTTATATTTCAAAAATATTTGTTTGGGGGGTGGGTTGGTCCAATGTACAAATATGTGCAGTTGATTCCATAGAGGCAATAAGAAAAGTCAGCAATGTAACACAGCTCTCTTGTTTCTCCCTTTGACTGTCTTATCTGCTGGTGTAAAATAAATATGATGGCCTGAGAAATACCAGATATCAAAGCCTTTGTAATATTTTTATCATTGCTGGAAGGGAATGAAACCTTTGTGTGCAGAGCTCAAGGTCTTCTTTACTTTCCTTTAGCAAGATCATTACTGGGTGACTCAGGAGCCTGCATTGTTATTTTATCTGTCTCTCACTCACCTGTAAAAGGAAATAATTCTTGTGTGTAAAATCCTCTGGCTTAATTTCCTAAACATTTGCTCACACTGTCTGTTTCTGAAAATGATCACTGTCTACCATGGCTTATTTGTCCACTTTACACTAACTTTAAATAGGCTGACACACCTTAAACAAATGACAGTCAGCTGCTATCAAAATTCTAACAATTTTTGTATTATATATTAGTAGTGACAAGCAATGTTTTGTGTGAATTAGACTGAATATGTAATGAACCTCATTTACAAATCTATCCCTTGTTTTAACATATACATCCCTGAAGTGCATGTTAAAAATGACATGCATTAAAGCACAATATTCCAAAAAACATTTCATGTTTTTACAGCCTTTTGAGCAGTCACAAATGAAGTACAATCCACAATCCTTTGATGAATCTACCTCACTGTTATTAAAATACAGTCGGCAGATACATTAATATATAGAACAGAATGTTTCTCTACCTATGAACGTGCTAATAGTGACATTCATACATTTTCAGCTGTCAGGGAAATTCTTCTCATTAATGAGAATTTTTTTCCTTGTGGTTTAATGTTTCTCAACTGATGCGCAAGGTTGTAAAGCTTAGCCCACTAAATGTAAGATTTATTTCACTTTGCCTGTGTAAAGCAAAACCTTGAGAATCTAACAGAACAAAAGATAACCAGGCATGGAATTTAATAAAGGTATCACAGAACATGTACACCAGTGCTTCTGTATACAGTATGTGCCCTCTGTGTGCACAAACAGATCCAGTAACTCTGCCCATTGGACAGTGAATGATTCAGACTGTTGCAAAAATAGAGCAATTATATTTCAGACGTAATTGTGCAAGGTGGAGTGATTCAACTTGTCTTGAACCCTCAGAGGGATGTTGCTGTCGGTTATTTCAGAGCAGTCAGGCAGAATGAAAATGGGGCAGTGAAAACCTAGGCAAAGGCACAGTGCACTGGCCTAATTTTAGAAGGCAAAGGAGAGAAATGTGATGGTGTATTTTAGGACATGGGCCTAGAACATACAGATAAATTGGGCTGGCTGCATCGATCTCCTGAATAATTGAGGAATAAAGTGAAACGCGAGCCTGCTTCAAAATCTGAATGTGAGGGCAGAGCACTGAGAGAAGCGTCACCTGAGCTGCATTAGGTGTCAGAACTACTTTGGCTGCCTGAAATCACTGACTGAGGTGTCCGTCTGTGTGAAAGTGGAGAGTGGTGTTTTGAAGGGTGAGAGGAGAGAAGTTTTGTGAAGTAGAGCTGACAACGCGTGAAAGCTGGGCTCATCTGTGCTCACTTTGCCTGCGAGGGTTCCGGTTCATCTCTAGTCTTCTGGGCTGCTGTTATGCAACCAATGTGAGGAAGAATTCTTTAATGAGAGTAATGCTTCCCAAATGATGCAGGACTAGCCACCATCCCACAGAACGGTTTTAGCAGTGTCTCTCTGACTGACCATTACATAGGCATTCACATCCTTTGTGTAATTTCTGCTGGTAACAGGAACACTTTCTCTCCCTTTATAGATTCAGACAAACAACTTTTTCAAAAGCTCTGATAATATAAGGCATAGTGAGTCTTCACAAAGGGTTTTTGTCTGAAATGTGTTTCTTATGTATTTGTACAGGGGGCTCCTGAGTGGTTCAGGCAGTTAAGGCAGTTGTTCCAAAGGGAGGATGTGCACTACAGTGCAGCATCAAAATTGTCTGTGTTATCTGCTGACAAGGCCCAGAAGCCTAAAGTGGCCAAACTGTTATAGCTGTATTCAGGGTTTGATTAGGCATGTCTGCTGTTCATGTATTCTGTTTCTTCATCACAACATGTAAACATTTGGGCATTTTATAGCATGTACCAGAGTTCCATTTTGGTCATTAAAACCAGCAGGTAGTGCATTGGAAGTTTGTCCATGCCAGATCATTTAAAACACATTTTATTGATGATAATGACTGATAATTTTCCCCACCCAGTTCCTATAATCTCTTTACCTCCTGCCAAACCACACATGCAGGCAAAACTATGGTTCCTTGGGACCAATGGAAGCTATCTACATTGACAATGTAGTGGTGAATAGAGCACAAATGTTTGTGTCAACATGTTCACCATGCTTAACCGGCACAACCACATCCTCAACAAGGACAAGTGTGTGATTGCTGTGTCGACTATTGATTTTGCAAGCCTTAACCTGTCAGACTCTGGCATCTCA
The DNA here is from genome assembly GCA_019176425.1 of Megalops atlanticus. Classification (NCBI taxonomy): domain Eukaryota; kingdom Metazoa; phylum Chordata; class Actinopteri; order Elopiformes; family Megalopidae; genus Megalops; species Megalops atlanticus. The sequence goes on along the minus strand of CM032878.1, from coordinate 12,136,786 downwards.
CCACTGCATTCCAATGTGGAAGCCATCCTGGAGATCTCAGAGTCCTCCTCTGCTGCTCAGGTGGCTTCATTCTTAGGCATGATAGCCTACTATGTTCTAGGTTCCTTCCCCAGTATTCCACCATCATTGTCCCTCTTTGGCAGATTCTTAAGATAGACACACTATGGACCTGGATCCCCGCATGTCAGAAGGCCATCTACCAGCCAAGTTACCACCTCACAACTTCACAATCAGTTTTGGCACACTTTGATCTGGCAAGTTCCACATACGGTATGTATGTTCAAGCATCTGCAGCAGACTCACTCTTTGTGACCCCTTCAGGAAGGGTTGGCCAGCTCAAATTGTGCCAGCACCAGAGCCCTACTCACCAGTAAAGCACAAACTGACACGCTGGGGTGATGCTTGTGTTACAGTGGCACTATGCAGTGATCCCAGAAGCCCCTGAGGGGAACCTCAGTGTAATCAAATTTAAGCAAATATGCTGAATCACAGTTTGGTGGCCTGGCATCAGCTGCAAAACTGAGCTTTGAGGCTGTAGGATAGTGTGGGAAAATTTGCTCCTGCCACTGCAGCTACTTGACTAGCTGTCAAAGCCTTGGAGATGACTTCAAATGGATGTATGTGGAGAGCTCGATTCTGTTCCCCACCACCAGTGCTTCCTGGTAGTTGTCTTTGACCTCCACTCTAAGTAAACTGAAGTGGCCCCAATGGTTTCTGTCATAGCTGGAGCCTTGGGTAATATCCTGGACCTCATCATTGCCTGGTGGGACCTACCCCGGGCCATAACCACGGAGGGCCCACAAATTGTGTCCACCTAATTCACCTCCTTCCTGACAGTGAATGGCTATGCAAGTGAATGTCTATATATGCACAGCCTGCTAACACTCTCAGGGGTAGAAGGGTATAACCAGGCCTTGTAGAACAGTATTTGTGCACATCTGGCACAGGGGGTTCCCATAACGACAATCCTCTCACAGACCCTTGTTCTCTGCAGAGTGACACACCACACTGCCCCAGGTGTTTTCCCACCTTCCCTTATGCTGGCACGCAAATTGGTTCTACCGCTCACCAGGCTCTGCCCACCCAAATCCCACTTACCACCTGCCCCGGCAAAGCCCAAAGTCAAAAGTCATCATCAGTCATCATCAGAACGAAGGAGAGATGTGATAGGAAACTAAGCCCACAATAATAGCTGTGTCTGACTGGGTCAAAAGCCCAGTGACCTCACTGCAGCCATAAACTCAGAAACTGCCAGTCATCACCCCTGCAGAGTTTTGGCTGGCTACTCTATTGTGTTGGTATTCTACCTCTCTCTCTGCTGAGTACCTGCACCAACTGCCCAGGATACTGGACTTTTTCTCTTTGTACCAGTGGATGACATCCCATGCAGGCATGTATGATCCTTCCATAGCTGTCCTGCCTACCCAGGAGGAACTTATAGCCATGCCTACAGTTGTGCCCCAATGCACCTTCACTTGTTCTTGCTCACAGCCTGCCCATTTTGATTACTTTTTGCCACATGTAGTCTGCGTAGCTTACAGTAGAAACATGTTTATGTGTGTGTGTGTGTGTTGGGGGGCTATAGCTGTATTTGCTATTTGATTAGGCATATCTGTTGTTCATGTATTCTGTGCATTTATTGCAACATGTAACCAACATTTTTACTTTTTTGCAGCATGTACCATGTTGATTATTAAACTAGCAGGTAGTGCATTGGCAGCTAGTTTGTGTTGAATCATTTATAACACAAAAATAAAAAAACTGGCTGGGTGAGATTTTGTCTTTGCCAAATTTTCCCCACCATTCTGCACTGCGGTAGAAAGGACCTTTCTTTGCATTATTTGTTCCACCATGTGCTTTTTGGTATGGCGCCAGGATTAAACAGGAACTAGGTCTGTCCTCAGTCTTGATATCTGATTAATATATTCCTCAGTTTATGTTACCTCTATCCCACAGCCATAGTGTCCTTACTCCCTGCATCAAACTATTTGCAACAAAGCCCATGTAATTGAATTTGGGAAGCCATGCTGTGCATGCACCAAAGTATTGCACAAAGTGTTTATGAACCAGAACAATGTAGAAACTGAATGAAAAGATATAAAGGTAGAAAACCCGTGTAGTTCAGAGTCTTTCCAAGGTCTATTGCAAGAGAGAAACAATCCCTGCTTGATTAAATTAGGCCGCCATGGGTGGGAGATCTCTTTGATTGAATCAAAGTACTCAGTGTAGTATTAATAATGCATTTAGGTGTAGTTATGAAATGAGCATTAGCAACAGGGGTGATTACCTTCAGTACGGGTGAGTAACTTGGCAGGAAAGCCTGGGGATTTCCAAAGATTATAAACTCTTTCTTGACAATAATTCAGTGCAGTCCATAATCTCTGGTAATTAGTAGTTTAGTCAACACAAAAATGAATGAGGAACATGGCATTTGCTTGATATATGCCTGGTGGTGTTGTGGCATGTTAGCCTGAGTATTGACTGAAACTGCTTGGCATGTGGGAGGGAGTGAAGCGCATGCAGTCATCAGGATTTAAGGCTCAGACCTATTGGGCTATAAAATAGCTGCCATTAGGTTAGGAGATGGTGATAAACTTGTCAGCTTGGAGCAAGACCATCCCCCTGATCCGTGCCATTAGTCAACAAGAGATAGCAGTGCCTTGCGAAGCGGTCCCTTTCTCCTCACCCGCTCCACTTCCTCATTCCGTCCTGGGTTTCAGACTTGTGTCATCATCATTTCACACTTCAGTGCAACTCCAGCATGGTGCAAAGTGTTCCACCATGTCTATTTAATGTCCTTAACTGCCTAAATTATACCCAGGTGCAAATAACCTCTTGCTCACACCTTTCAACCCACATTGAATTTGCGGATGTTGTATGTGTCAAACAACATCCATGGCAATATTGTAATTTAGTAGAAGGTGTAATTATCTACAGACAATGGTGTCAACAGGCCTGTGATCAGACAAATTGGTTCTCTGTTAATAAAGTGAAATCAGTCAGTCAGTTATGAGGGCCCTCCTTACCTGGGATCGGGTAAAGAATGTCACATGTATTAACTTTCAAAGCATGTCATTTAAAGACCCTGTTTTGATTCAACCAAAACATAACTTTTTGACCAGGTGTGCCATTTCTTTATTCAATTTCTTATTGAATAGACTGGCAAGAGTTTCCTGCTCCCAGTTTGAAACTCAACCCTGTTCTTTTACAGTGCAGACCCTGACAAGCTTGGAAGGTTGTCTGCATGAAAGACTATACTGGCTCATGTTATGTTCACTTCAGAACAGAGGGCAGTGCTGTACTTTCTTGGTCCAAGCAGGTGATATTTAATCCCTCCTGAGAAATACCTCAGAGGGCTTCTACTGGCATATCAGCAGTAGTATGATGTCTCAAGGGTGAAAAGTTCAAGCTGGAGTGGGGGTATAGCTAAAACTGTTTGAAGGATATGTTTTGTTTACAATTCATATCATTCTCTAAAGGGCAAAATGTCTGGATATTACACTCTTTTTGAATAAATTAATCAGCAATGGAAAAGATATCAATTCTACATTTTGGCATGAGAAGACTTAATGTTCCCAAGATATAGGGTTATTCTGTCTCTGGCCAAGCCCCAGAGCGGAGAACTGGAACTGTCGAACTGAAAAATCCATAACCTACTTTTGGCTAATTCAGACATTTTCAGCGATGCCTGATTTGAAATATGGGCACGCTATTCTAAGAGTGCAGCTCGTTTATTGGGTCAGGATAATAAATTTTTTCGCCCTCTCTGAGACGGCAGACAGAACACAAGGCCAACCGTAACGTTTTGAAAAGCTCTGAACCTGCACAGTTTCTACGCCCACTCAGCATTCAAGTTTCCCAGCATATTAAAAAAGTGTTGTAATGTGAGGCCTGACATGCCTGAACCAGCTCCCCTGTTCACCTCTGCCTCAGCTTCGCTGCACTCCCAGGATTAACCCTGCCTGTGAGTGTGATGTGAAATGCGGGCCTTACAATACAAAGATAATCTTGGGAAAGTATGATGTAATGCCCCTCTCGAAAGGACTCTTTTCATCTGGAAACAAGTTTGACTGTCAGAGCACTACTCGGCCGAAAGGACTGCCTTCAGAATAATATAGTTACACGCTATCTCAACACTTCGAGGAGACTAATATTCCTCAAGCTTTTTGTTATCTCTTTTGGTTTCTTCTGGTCTTTTAGTCAGACTTTGAAAGGAGAGGTGATATATTATGAGTCGAACGCATTAACAATATCCATCTCAACTTATCTGAAGTTTTCTCCCCATTCTACTCTGTTAGAAATGAAGGCTGTGAACACTAATGCACTGATTTTACAGACATGACTGCTTTATCTAAAAGTGTTCCTGTAGTTTCCTGCCATGTCTGTGTAGTAGGGGGAGTAAATTTAATAGACCCAAGTAACTGAATCTTTTTTGTATTATTGGAATACTTTATAATCTATTGAACTGCTGCCAGAATATTTTAGGTATTACTCATTATTTTTTGTTTTCACAGAGGTGTACAGAGCTATGCACCACTCTGAAAATACTGTAATTTTCCATCCTAAAGAGTTTTACACATATGTGACTCCAGAACAATTTAATGACAATGTAATCTAGCTCAGCGCTGCCTGAAAAAGCAAAACCAAACTCACACACCTCCACACATTCTTTTTGAACTTGACCAAAAGTGTCCCAAAGTGGGGCACCCACACAAAAGGAATAAAGGTGAGCTATCTTTATCTTGTAACTATGCAAACTTATATTATAAATATTTTTCTGTTGTAACACTTCATTTCAATTGCTTAAACAGCACCCCTACATACAGAAAATACAGAACATAAACAAGTATTGGTCCTACCTGCATTTCAGGTGTGCAAAACCATCAAGCCCACATGAAAACCAAAAAAGATGCTTGTAGATGACTGTCCCTCCTGCAGAATGCCTGCTGGCCCGGGATCAATACAAGCAGTATGGCCACCTCCACAGTCAGACCCACATCAGCAGCTGTTAGAGAGCCTGGGGTGACTTACCTTCAGTCATGGTGTTCTGCATGTGGGCTCTGCCTGCATGGAAATTGATGGCCGCTCTGGCTGGTGGAGAGGACGCTCCAGACACAATGTTACCTTTGCGCCGCAAGTTCCTGCCTTTTTCTCTCCCTGCTGTGTGTGTTCAGTATGTCCCATCTCCCAGGAAGTGAGCACACAGTCACATTCCAATATAAACACACACTCTCCTTCTCTCGCCTTCCCCTGTCTCTCTCTCCCCTCTCCCTCCCTCCTCCTTGCTCACTCCCCCTCCTTTCTCTCTCTCTCTCTCTCTCCTTGGCATTCCGCCCAGGGGCTCTGTTATCCATCATACCTCTCTCCCTCTGCCAATGTGAGACCCGCCCACCAGTGGCTCACTGCATTCTGATTGGACGCACTCCACTGCTGTGATGCTGCTGTGCCTCTATTTGTGTGTGTATGCATATGTGTGTGAAGGTGTATGGTTTGTATTTGAAGTGTCTGCTCTTTCCACCGCTGTCATTGCAAATCCCAGATGGACTGTTCCTATTTCTCAATGCAGATGAAATATGACACCACCCTTTCCCTTGAAAATCAGTGAAAAGTAGAACAAGTGTAACCAAATTTCATGAAGCACAAAACCCTTGTACCTGTGTTGTAATGTCTCTGCCTATGAATAAAATGATAAGGGCAATTGCCTAGTTGAAGTGCTTCAGTGTCTCTGCTAACTTCAGTCTAACTTCTTTGACATTCTAACTTCATTCTGAAAGCAGTATAGAGGAGGTTGCAGTGTGGCATAGGACGATTTCACACAGAATCAGTGATGCCTGTGCATATGTGCTTAACTGATTTAAAGGGTAATATAAGTTGGGCTGGAGTGATCTTAAGTCTAATTGAAGGTCAGATATGCATTATTAAATTCTGGAACTATGGTCACTATGGAACTATTCATTTTCCAGCCCTGGCAGACTTCCCCCAGCTCAGTCTTAGGAGTGGAAACAATAATAAATCACATTTATTATCATAGATGGGATTTGATACCATAGTTCATTTACTTTTTAAAACATTGTTCCAAATCCTGCTGACTGCTGTGACTGTGTTCCTCTGGAATGATACAAACTGACCCCTGGGTCTTCCCTTGTGTTCATTCTTGACCTCCTGACTTGGCTCCTCTGGAAATGGCCAATGTCCTGTCTGTGAAATTGTCACTTAGCTGGCTCTAATACAATAGAAAACCTACAGGACAATGTGTTCTCTCCCTGAATTACACTTTTACTGTTGGTCACAGAAAATATCATCCAAAATCTGATATTCAAAGTCAAAACCAAAAACTGAAACAATAACCTTTTATACAGTAATCATTTTTTTTTTTATGTCAATTTGGCATTCTGTTACCCCTCTGCATCAGAAAGGATGAGCACAGGGGATAGATCATTCTACATTATTTAGTGATTTTGTAATCCCTTAAAACACCTCATAGTTATTACAAATAACAAAAATGCAGTGTAGTTACAAGTTCATAGTGATACCACTAGGATACTTCCAAGGGAAAAAAATGGAAGCCTCAGACCTCAAACATTTCCTTTTAGAAATGCTCTGTTTATCTTATCCAGCTAATATCAAAAAGCATAAGGGAAAACTCACCAGGATGAACGAGGGTGTATGTCTGCCTGCAGACCCAATAATAAGCACAGCTGTGTAAGAGGTCCCCTGTGAGTCTTGTAATGTTCCCCATTGCGGCCATGGCTGCCTTTCAATAAGACGGTAATCATAGTACGCACTGATGAGTCGGGTGACCTTCCCTCAAGGATATTGAGTCATGGATCATCTCAGGAATGACCAAGCTCCCATGTGCAGCTGTGGTTGAAAACATTACAAGTGCGGACTTGGTCACTGGTTTGTCACGCAGGGAAACCCCAGACCTGGTCAAGCGTGATCCTGGAGTCCATTAGAGGCATTTCAACTCATCCACACACACCACTGAGACATTGTATTTCCAACAAAGGAATCACCCTGAACTGTACATTACATTACATTATTGGCATTTAGCAGACGTACAGCAGCAGTGCACCAGCAGGGAATCGACCAGACAACCTTTTGGTTATGAGTCCTGCTCCTTAACCACTATACTACAATTCCACATTCTGCTGCACTGTAATATTTGTGTCTAAATTTTACATTTACTTATCACCGTAGGTTCCCATTACAATCCATTTCAACTTCTAGATTAATGATATTATTTAGTAGGGATGTCCTGAATTAATATTTTTAACTTTCGGGTGAAAACTGAATTCAATGCAAATAATGAATTGTAAACCTTAGAAAATATATAATTTAGTGTAATGAGTCTGCAAGGCGTTTCACTGTGTGATTGTGTGTCATAAGCTTTGCACTGTAAAACCACACTTCTGTGATGTTAATCATCATCCACTGTGAAGTCATGCTGATATACAGGTGACCATCTGGCTGGTATGTTATGCTTTTATCATTCGACTTTATGGACCTCCTTCTCTGTACATTTGGATGCTAGCCAGTATTTTCTGGCAATGAAGTCAATCTTCTTTTTCTTTATGATACCTGTGACAAAGTGAATAACTAGACTCTGTTTTGAGCGTGGGTATGACAAAAATTCAGTAGTATGATTATGTGAATATGTAATTGATTTTAATTATATATAGTGTGTATGTATATTCTTTTTTCAATAGGGCATTTAACAGATGCTCTTATCCAGAGCAACTCACATAAATTACAGGTTTTTACAACGTGTACTGAAGCAATTGTGGTTAAGTACCTTGCCCAAGGGTACAACAGCAGTACCCCCATGGGGAATCAAACCGGAAATCTTTTGGTTGCAAGTCCTGTACCTTAACCACTACATTATACTGCCACCCCTTTTTTAAAGGTGTAAACCTTATCTTCAGTCCTCTGAGGAGTCATTGATTCGTGTGACCTCAAATGACTGCACATTGTGCCATACTCATGCGAATAATTATACATTTGAAGAATGAAGATTGATGTCATGTCATGATTTCAGTATACTTTAGATTGGGACAGCATATCAAATGATCAATTACCTCAATTACCTGACCAATCACAAATTATTCTCATCAATATTTTTGGTCCCATGAATTAAAAGTTGAGACCAATAAACCAACACCAATAATGACCAATAAAACAAATAATTCACAGAATAATCAACACCAATCACGTAATTAGAATAAATGATTATGCTCACGAAACTCTGCAGATTGTCTGAAATTTGTGTGCTATTGCGAAAGCTACAGCATGAGATTGTTTAATTAACAAGGATGGCAATTTGAATAATTAAGTGGCAAGTAATCCCAAAGCTTTCTCTTAAATGTTTCACATTATAGCTTTCTTCTGTTACAAAATTCAAATTACAAAATGGAGCTAAATTTAGTTAAAACGATTTAAATTAGTGAGAATAAACTTTTAGGTTAGGTTGAGTGCAATGAACAATAACATCTAGAACACAGACCTCACAAAAGCTGTGACGTGTCATATGCATTTAACGTAATTTAAATCGATAAATGCCAACTTGTTAATTAAACAATCTCACATTGTAGCTTTCGCAAGCACACAAACTACAGACAAGCTGCGCTGTTTCGCAAGTATAATCATTTATTGTAATTATGCGATTGGTGTCAATTATTCTGTGAATTATTTGTTTTATTGTTAATCAAGGAGGATAAAGGGGAACAGGTTGAAAGTAATGATAGATTTAAAGGTAGTGTTTGGGCTTCCCCTGTTTCCAGCTCACCCGCTGCCACTGCACTGCTGGACCTACAACTTCATTAGAATGGCACAAAGCCGTGCAAGATGGCAGTGGGTAGTGAGTAAAGATGAGTTTTTTTTATCGGGTGACTGTATTCTTAACACATGATGTGCAGGAATACCTGTTCCTGTTTTTGCTGAAGCATCTTGACAGGCGTCAAGCGAAATCAAGCACCTCTCTGATGATTACAGATTCTGTGTTGTGGAAGACAGCGTAGTGCCTCTGATGCAGGCAAAATATGACAGTGCTGTAACCTACCCATGGAAGCATCTGTAGGAGAAAAAAATGCACTGTGTTACACAGAGGAAGCTGTCATAACAATATCAGCAGATGAGAACAGAATATCAAATGTTAGGTGTCTATCTCTGAGAATTCATATTTTTTTGCCATGGCTTTTTGTGTTTTGGCAAATAACGTGACTGAACCAATGTGATGCTGTTGTACACATTTAGCTGAGCCGGAAAACATTGGAGGGCTGTTGGTTGTAATTAAGGCCTGCCCTGCTTACTGGTATCACTAGCAACATAGATGATTAAAATGCAAAACAGAATTCCAAAATAAGGTGTACTCACTCTCCAGACTTGGTCTTCATGGTGCACAATCCAGGATATGTATTCACCAAACTTCTCGCAGTCAGTGGCTGCGAAATCACGCAGCCCTGTTCTTAAAGTAAAGCCAGAAAAAGAAGGCAGAAACAAGAGGTAAAGAGGAAAAAAGAAAACATGAAGATAAGTGAACTAAAATTGAGTCAAACAGTCAATTCAAATTGAACATTTGAAACCTACAAAACAGAAAGAAAATAAAGATGAAGGAAACCTGCTTTCGGTAAGCTGTTTGGATAGGCAGCGCTCAAAATGTACCAAACTTCACTGCGCAAAACTGAAAAACAATTACCCTGTTCCTGACCGAAACTTATCTATCAAAGAGACAGACGGTGCCTCAGTGCTCACTCGATTAGCTGAGAGACTGAGGGGGCTGAGGGAGAGAGCAACATCCAGACACACCAGGCATAATTACAATCTCACCAGCAGTGTGTCTTGCTGAAACCAGTCAAAACGGTGAACTGCTGACAGACTAAACGGTAGGCAGCGTGTTGCAAGTGAACTTATGAACTGCTCCATGGAGAGGTTTGGAGACACGCTGCATGTTTTGTCAGGACAGGGGCAAGCAAGACTTTTTTTTTCGATATTAAAGAAACAGAGCCTTGTGTACAATGCTCAACATGACAGACCAGACACTTGAGCTTTTGAATAACAGGCTGAAGCTCAACTGCTGTTATTGAGCCACTTGTTTTTGTCAAGGGCAAGTGGCAACATTGTTCTCAGGTTAGATTATATTGAAAATTGTTGCAGTATTGCTTCTCTTTTCACAGCATGTGGTGAATTTAGTGGCACAAAATAGCTGCTGTCCTTGACTCTGCTGCTTTCTACGCATTTCTTGGCACACTGGATGAGTTACAGGTGCCTACAAAATGCTTTGAGATCTGTTTTTTCTGATTTGGTACCAATGAATAATTTTAGCATACTGCTACTTGCATTATTGCTGTGGCATCATCAGAACTTTTGTGTTTCAACAAGACTTTAGCTGTGTCACACATACATAGAAGAGAAATATCTTATTACATTAGAAATAACTGAACTGGGTACAAGCCTCCTTTAGGTGAACTTAAATTGCTTACATTGTCAGTGTTGTAAATTCCGCTGCAGGAGAATTGTTTGTTGCATGATCTGTGTCAGAAGAATGCACTATCTTCCACCAGCCTTTCATAACATGGGAAGTCCTAACATGGGTTATTAATAGATAGTGATGTGCATGTTACACATTAGCGGAGGAAATGCACTGATATGCCAGCTCCCTGCCCAGCATCCCTCTATTCACTGACAGCATCTCTAATGTGGATCACTGCACTTCCAACACTATCCTAGCTTCATTATATCTGGTGCAAGCATTCATGTCAGAGCTGATGTAAACCAATATGTGAAATAGATACATAGCATTTTGCCATCAGCGTCAGAACTCAGATTAATCTTGACTTGCTGTAGACTTGCCATCTATCAAAGACACATTTTTCAAGAGCAGCTCTGTGCCCTTCCTTTCTAATGATACTGTATATTACGCAGTTGCATTTGTGCAGTAGATCCACTGAAGCCACCTGCTGCAGATACAGAACAGTAATGGTGCTGTGTGATGCACACATGGTTTTGGAGTACAAAAACTGCAGTTACTCAATTAACATTCATGCATTTTGGTTTTTTACAGACATAAATTAACAACATTTAAAAAGTAAGAAAGTATAAACAATTGATAACCCAGACTGTCTGCTTAACTGAAGCACAGAATTGTTATTAAAATGCTTTCCACAACTCTTTAACCAAAGACATGCCTCGACTGGCAGAAAGTATCACTTATAGTCCTGTCATTTCAGCCCTTAGAAAGGAAGAAAATAAGCAACAAATCAGCACACAACTCAATACCAAATGGGCTTTGACAGTATTTTTGCAGTCCACTGTCACAAATTATTCATCTGCTGTGGTGCAAGCTTTTAGTGGCCCTCCTTTTTTCTTTTCCCCCGATTCGAAGGTGCCTTGCTGATTCTTCGTACCCTTCGTCAATAATTCAAGCTGCTTGTTATTTTCGTTCTTCCTTCGCAAAATAGTTACGTAACAGGTGGGATGAATAAATGATCGCTGCGAATACAGGTTACCGCTTTTCCAGTGCAGCGCTGTAGGCGTGGAACCCATCGACATCTTCCTCCCAATTTTTTCCATGACTGCACTCAAGAGCTCACTCACAGGCTTTAAATGGTGCTGCACTTTACTGTTACTGTACATTGTCTGTGTGTGTGTATATGCGCGTGTGTGTATGGGCGGGGGGTGGGGGGGTGTAAGAGATCCTGGAGATATTTTAACTTCTTGTATCAGAGGTGCATTTAATTTCATTTTGCAGAATAGTTTTAGAATGAAACTTTAATGGTTGATAAAAACATAACCCATTTGCCATTTTAGAATCAATCATTTCCTGTTGTTCTGATAACTTTGTGTGTAGATGTACATGATTTAGTTCAAAATGCCCCTTGAGAATTTTCAAAATGGGCTCCAATGAGCAGCATCTAAATGTCACAGGCATCAGAAAGCCAGCATGTGTTATTAAAACAGAGAAACAGTTGAAGATGCTAGCAAGGCGGTTCATTGCAGACAGGCCTGATAGGTTGCGCTAGAAAGCTGGGGGAGATCTAACAGGCCACTCAGGCAGAGCAGAACCAGGTGTCTGGTCAGGAGCAGCTCGGCACTGGAGTGCCAGCTGGGTTAGGTTTCATTATGGGCTGACCATGCCATTCACGACCCTGAAGATGGCGGTGAAGCGTGGCCAATCATTTGCCTGCCTAGGTTCTGGCTTAGACCCTCTCACTGAAGGGTCTTCTGTTACTCAAGCGTTTCTACCAGAGTGAGACTAAAATACTCTCAGATGTGCTTTCATTCCCCACTTATTAGTAAACATGTCTGTGTGGCCTTGGCATAATTAAATAGTCTCCTTATCTGTTTTTATGTGGGCAGCTTAAAAGCAGCAGTTTTGAATTCTGAAGCTGACTGCAATAAATGTGCTGCTGGGTTTGCAAACGGCCATTTCCATTTTAATGCAGTTGAATTTGATATACAAATGTGACTTCTATTATATTAATTTAGGAAGGTCAAGATTCCCATTGTATAGAGCTGTATTTAGAAATGTAATGGTCTGGTGTTGCTGTATTTGATATATGAGATACTGTATTTGGTATATTTTGTTTAAATGATGTCAATAAAACATGATACCTGGAATAAGGAATGTGTGCACTTTCCAGGACCATGAATATACATGAGCTTGCAGCTTTTAATTACTTAAGAGCTTGTAGCTCTTAAAGTCTTAGAGGTGAGGGCTTTTTATTGCTTTTTTGAAAAGTGTTTCATCATTTTTATGATAATGCTGTATTTTTGGATTATGCTGCAAATTATCTCCAAATACCCAGTCTTAATATATTCCCCCACAAAAAGATAAAGCCAAACAAAATATCCCCACACCCTGTCCCATACTTTGTGGTAGAAGAATGATTGATGATTTGGCATTATTCATTTACAGTGTATTACATCAGTTGATTTTAAAAGTAAAATGCTTGTTCACTGCCAGTTAAAGCAATACCAAGTTCAACCACAAGGCTAATCGTGGGGGTTGTGAATCCATGCGTGAAGCTGTTCTCTGAAGCAGGCAGGGCCTCCTATACAAACAGCTCATGTGTAGGGCAGGTGCCGCTGACCAAAAAAAAAAAAACAAATAAATAAATAAAAGAAAAAAGCAATATGAAGCTCTCTGCCCCAATCCCTCCATGATGCAACGCAGGACATGACTCAGAAAGAGCACCAAATGAGATCAGCGAGGGCTTTTGACAAGAGGCGAAATCGTTGGGCGAGGATTCCGTGCACTTGAGTGGTTGTGGCAGCGAGAGGGGGCTTCTCCGACTGGGCGGACAGTGACTAATTACGTGTGACCTAATCGGAGGGAAAGGAACGATACAGAGCCGGGTAAGACCGCAGTGAATCAACCGCGTGCCAAAAAAGATTCACTTTAAAAATGTCAGGTGAAGTTCACGGAACAGATGTGGAGCTGATTAATGTGCCACGTGTCATGAAGTCGAAGAATTTAATGTTTAAGAGGGTAAAGCTGCATCTGCATATGAATGTTTGCTTCAAGGGCAAGTGACGGCCATTAATAACCTGGCTCTGCCATGTGTGATTTGTGGTCCATACTGCCAGCTTCACCAGACAACAGGCGATGGGCAGCGATGGTTGGTCAAGATGCTGTGAAGGATGCAAGCGGTGTTTTTTTGGAAGTGTTGACTGTCTGGTATCACAGATCTGCCACCTGGCCCTGTAATCTCAGGAGACTGTAACTCAGAACACCTGCCATATCTGCGCTGTCTGCCAAATACAGGCTTTGCCTCCTCATTAGTTCCAGTCCCTTCATTGTGTCCGTCTGGTGTCACTGAGATGATAAAGTCGTCTTTGATACCGTTGCTTTAAGTGCGACTCTCTTGCATCTCACGTCCGTCTTCACTGTATTTCTGGTGGATGTTGCTGATTGAAGTGATTTAGGAAGTCTTTCTTCTCAGAAGTATTTGTGCAAAACTGTAGAATCAATGCGCTGTAGATTCACCAGACTCCCATGTGTGATCCTGTTTGGAGATGTCTTTGTGCTGTAAATTGAAATTCACTGTGCTCTGGTCCAAATCCTTTGTCAAAACTGTGGCAATGAACTGTTTTGTTCCCAGTTTGTTTGAAGTTTAAAGTAAAAAAACAGTATGTTTTCTATTTCATACAATTTAATTACAGACATTTTTTGTCTGATCTCCCATGTGGTGTTTAATTTTGCAGGTGTCGCTGTGGTAATCCGTTCTGGCCTGTATCATCACAATGCGGTTCGATTGCTTCTCCTCCATCTGTAAGCCACCCCACTGACTTCCGCCCCAAACAGAGAAAAAAGAGGGAAGGAAAGACAGATCAATACTCTCTGTGAATGGGAGAAAAAGACCAGGGATAATCTCTGAGACCCTGTTGCCACACACACCTGACCCCAAGGGGATGTTCCCCCCATTTTTGGGGGGGGTGTGTGACCGTTGAAGCACAGAGGGAGGGGCAGAGGTCTCTGGGGCCTCTAATGGAGCAGGATCCGGTTTGATGCGCTGTGTTGTTTTGTGTTTGCACATGTGCTTTTTTTTGCCAGATACAAAGAATCCCGCCTGTGCAGCCACAAAGGCTGTTGGATTCGTAGATGCCCTTCTGCAGTCCCAAATGCTTTATAACAATGGAACAATTTCCATTATTTCTGGTAATAAACTGGCTTGATGTATCGCTTTCCTCCCTACAGTAGTCGTCAGGAGTAGGCATATTGGAAGATTCCTGCCTCAGTTCAAGTGCATCAGTAATGAGCACAATTTTACTGTTGATGTTCTCTGTGTGTTGTGGATAGTGTCCTAGAACAAACATGCTGTTTCAATATTTCTTTGACATTTTCTGAAAAAAATGTCCTCTTAGCATTTTCTCCCATACCACAGATTAGAGAGTCAATCTAACTGCAGTTTACTTGCCCTTAACTTAAATTAATTTCAGGTGTTATGCTTGTCCATCTCTTACTCATCATTTTAATTTCAGCCATGTCTGAAATTAACAAAACTGCTACAGTATTAAAATATGAATGTTTACTTCAACATTCTACTTTGATGGGTGCACAATGCATTGTGGTTAGATTTAGTCTAGGCCAAAGTGTACTCATGTACAGCAGAGCTTCTGCCCTGTTTCCTGCAGCTCAGAGTGGCTGATTTTCCTGTAATGACAGTGCTGCTTTAGCAGATTTGAGTTTCCATACGCAACTTTGCTGTGGTATTTTAAATCAGGTCAATGACCCTCTATCACTGTAGTTTACAAACACCTCAGTCAACAGAATATTAATAAAGATCTTGAATTACTTATGCTGAAACATCAGCAGTATGGTCAAATCCACAGCTTCATACTTCAGACAATCTACCATTCAAGGGCACAACCTTTAATTAGATTCAGCTACATTTTGCCAGGAAAGGGCATTTTCAAAGATAATCTTATTAAGGGCTGCCCAAAAGAAAATCTTGGGACATATGTCTTTGACTATTGTTGTATAACAAAGGTGGCAACATACTTTAATGCTTCTCAAGTACTAAGTATTTAAATGTATGTGTATATATATATTTCAGTATACATTTGTGACTTACTTTCATTTATCTAGCTGTCCTTGTGCTTCCTATAAATCTTACTTCCTATAAACCTTACCTGCATTCCAGCGTGATTAAGGGATTGTGATCTTCAAGTCTTCCAGGAGATAAAAAGAAAACTGCAAAATATTAATACAAGATGAAAGAGATGTACACTCAATTATGGCTAAATCTGTATAGATTTCTTTTGAGCTTGAACTTCAAGCAACCATTTTGACATGAAATTGTCATTCATCTTCATCCACGCAACATCTTTGGGTTTTTCATCTGATCTCAGATCTGTGTTTCTGCTCCAATGATCTACTTCATCGGCACAGACTTTACCTGACTCATTAGGCCCCCAGAAGAATCAAGACCTTCTCATCTGTATGTCCACTGCAGCCTTCAGCCACATGCATCATTAGGAATCTTTAGGAATGATCACCCCTTTTTGAAGTCTTGCACAGTGTATATGTCAAACAGTAAACACAGTTAACAACAAGAAATCGCTGTGGTAAAGACCATTGAAGTGACTACTTTTTTTGATTGCTTATAACATGTGGGTATGCTAGGAATTGAGAAGATGACCAAACTAGTGATTATTGCATGGATGTTTCAAGCAACCATAAGTTTGATCTAAAATGGCAGTATGGTGTCTATCTCATACGTTCAAAAGGTGCCTGAAGGCTCAGCATGTTTTCTAACATTGACTCATATGGGTGTGGCATGTTTTCAAGAGTTTGTTTTCTGATGGAATAGCTCCATACCCTGTAATTATAATATGTTGAATAACAGGCCTGGCCTAGTTTAAGTACATCAAAGACTGTAAAACCTAACATGCCTTGACATGAGCATTGAGACTAAGCAACAATGATATACTGTCCTGTATTGTGCAACTGCAAATTCTATTACTTCTCCTTTAAATGTTGCCACCTGTGTAACAGTGGCCCTTGGCATTGCATAAACTGATCAGTTACATGTACTGCTAGGTCCAGTGGTGACCAATTATTATAGTAATCATGTAAGCAGTTCCTATATCTGCTAAAGACCTTTGGTTTTTAATTCCAGCAAACTACATTCTGGAACCTGGAATGCATTCCTTACATGGCATGTATGAAGTGTATGGATTTTAACTTTTCACAGCTTTAGTATTAAATTATTCAGATAATAGTGTACAGTTATAGTAATTTATGCCAGTACTAACATGTGGGTTTAAAAAATAAATTAGTTTGCTATAGTAGATGACCATTGTTTGCTCACAAACAGTCATTAGTGATTGCACTGCACTGTGTTTGTGTTTACCCACTGAGGACTACTTACAATTCATGCCAATGTTGGAGACAACTTTTAATTCAGAGCTTGCACTCCCATCTGTCCAAACAGAGTGGTGTCTTCAGGCCCTGATGCATGTATACAATCAGTCTGCGATTTAAAAAAAATTGCTGTTCACTTTGTAATCAGCATTTGAGTTGTTGAATGGTTACCTGGCGTTGTAATTCTGCCACACGTGTTTGTGTTACTGGATTGTTCCATTTCTGGTGTAGAAACAAACAAACAAAAAAGTGACAAAACATGCTGAACACCTGACTGGAATTTCACTTATACTTACTTCTTCATTCAGATACTGGCATTCAATTTTTGAATCCAGTCACAGAGGAAGTAAATGCTTGAGATATGTGTCAAAGGGAAGTAAGATAGTTTAAATAAATTCCTTTGTTTGTGATTTGGAAATTATAATGTGCCTCAAAATGAGTTTTTACTTAGTGCATTAAAATACTGTGTCATCACACCTCTAATTAGCTCTCTTCAAATATGGGAATGTTGTTACTCTCTGTGCCGTTTCTTCATGTAAGTTAGAGACCAGAGCTGGCATATGTTATTGTCTAAGTGGTAAACACTATAATCAATGAGGTGTAGTCTAGTTATTTTTGTTAAAATTACAGTAGACAATGTTCATGATAACACCCATTTTTATAAGTACAGGATGGGTACTTCGATTCAATGAAAGGTTGATGGCAATGCTCACTGCAGACCCATGGCTGTAATTCTGTAATGACTTAATTTAATCAGATGCAATTTAAAAACAGAGATGTGTTAACTGAAATTAAGACTCAAAACAAAATGTTATTTGAAAGCTTTAATTTACCTCATGTATCCTTTCAGCACGCTTTTATAACTGTGTGGTCTCCCACCATTTCTATCTCTAGAAAGCAGTCCTGTACAGACACAGCTATTTGCCGTAGCTGTATAGAAGGGAAACTGAAGATG
This sequence comes from Megalops atlanticus, assembly GCA_019176425.1. NCBI lineage: Eukaryota > Metazoa > Chordata > Actinopteri > Elopiformes > Megalopidae > Megalops > Megalops atlanticus. The sequence goes on along the minus strand of CM032878.1, from coordinate 12,118,967 downwards.
TCCAGGGCTTTTGTAGGTCACTAAAAGCATGCTTCAGCTGGTTAAATAATTCACTGGTCTATCTTTGGGGTTAACAGTGCACTTGATCCAGTGTAGCAGTGTAAACCAGCCCTCTCTCTGTAAATGTATTTGCCCAAGGAGTTGTTTGTGAAGTATTTTCTTTCAGTCATTTCGCCATAATTAACTTTTCTCTGCATGATTAGAAAAAGAGGCTCATGTCACTTTTCAAATAAGACACACAATCATGATTTCTCATTGCTCCCCAGGAAATAAACAGTAACATTGTCGGAGGAAGTTTTTTTCCAAATGACAAACACCTGGAAGGATGTCTTTGTTCAAGGAGCACACTCAGTGTTATTTTTGTATTTTGAATTTTTACTACTGTCTTCTTGTTGATAAGGAGGCCTGCCTCTGGGTAGCATCCCTCTCCAGCCTTATCTGGCTGGAGAGTAATTTGATTTTAATGATGATGGAGGGTCCAATAATTACCACAAGAAAAGAGACCATTTAGAGTCCTGTTATTGCCTGACCAGAGTCTGAAAGGACTTAACAATCCCATTCAGAGGAAAGAATTCTCTCAATACATTTCCTCTGATGCACACGGTAAATACAAATAGCACGCAGCACAAGACAGAAGGGGGAAAGGGGAAGGAGGTGTTGATGTGGGGCGGGTGGGAGGAGTAATGAGAAAAAGGAGAAAGGGAGAATAATTCTAATCTCATCAGCTGTTTGCAAACCAAAAGGCTGAACAGATGAGTTTGGGGTCTGGTCTGGTCCGCTGGGGTTGGTCGTGGAACAACCAGACAGTGGAGAGCAGGTTGAGGTCGTGGTTGGCTGAGCTGCGGTTCAGCTCGGCTGCCCCTTTCCAGCCCCCTGCTGCTACCCTCCCAGACCCTGCCCCTCTGACATTTACGTGGTCAGAGTGTAGCCTGGGGGGGCTAGGGCTTCTGCATCTGTCTGAAGGGGAGGGAGGGTAGGCTGACACAGGGTCATTGGTAGCAACAGGCAATGAATGCTGACTCACCCAGGGATGTAGCCAAATGTGTTACCCTGTATGTCTGAGCACGCTTTCTCATGCTGTCTTTATTTCCATTGGGTTCCGTCTTAAAACCGGCTGAGAGAATGTAAACCTCATTGTAACGGTGCATGGTCTTCCCACAATGCTTTTTACAGAGGAACTTATTATGTAGGGAATCAACTTACACTGCACATGGAAAATCTGTCTTCACAATATTGGAATTTTTTCTACAATACTACGATTGTAATCAGTAGTGTTACAGTTTTGATTAGTGATATTTTTACAGATGGGTTATTACAAATCGTTTTGTAATAAATGTGGCTTAGATGTGGCAGCACTTCCAGTTTTATCACTCTGTCCCAGGAGTAGAGTTTATGACGTATATTTACCTTGAAGGTACGTTCTTCTATGAGTCCTATTTCTTTGGCATATGACTAAATAAACAAGCTTGCCAGCCAGTCAAAGAGCCTGTGTACGCTACTGAAGTGCCACGCTAACGAGGCAAATAGCTTTCCACTGCAATCAGAAGCACTCCAACATTATTTACAGTTCTCTCTTCTGTTGCCAAGTCCGGAAACCCAACTGTGTCACAGCAGGCTAACCTTGGGCCGCAGGAAGTGCCGCGCGCGATTGTATCGTCAGGCGTTGTCTTTACAGACAGAGATAAATGGTGCAACCCAGAAAAGAGGATTCGAAAAAAAGGAGAGCAGGACAGCAGATTGAGGCTCACTTTCACAGTGGAAGTAGGACCTCGGCCCATTCGCTATTGATTTAATGTGCTCTGCTCTTGCCTCCCTCTGTCCTCAAAGAGAACAGCGGCAGGATGATGTATAGGGCTCCATTTTCGACGGTGGCTCTTTGAGGACAAGAGTCACTCCTTCATAGACAGGGTCAGACTCTACAAAGGCCCGGCCTTTCAGTGCGTCTTCCCCGGGGAGCGCTCTGCTTGACCATGAATCACAGGGGTGCTGCGCGGAGAATACCTGAAGGCACTGTTTGTTTAATGCACACACTGCGGTGATGCATCACCGGTAACCACGGGGCATCCAAGCGCGGAAGCCGGGCGGCGTCCTCGGCCCGTCGCGGTACGAGGACAAATTGCTGTAGACATAGCTGGAGACAAAAGGGATGGTTACAACCGGTGGGAGAGAAAGTCGCAAGGAGAAACAGATCCTCGTCGTTTAAAAAAAAAAAAATCTTCAAAGGCCGGATCCCAGAATGAGGGACGATGTCTTGCGGTACGTGTCAGCGTAATGCGATCTGCCAGCTGCCAGGAGCGGATGCGAGCTGACACACCAGAGTTAACGGTCCTCTGTCACCCCTCTGTGTGCAAGCAACATGCTTTCTCCCTGAAGCTGCTCCACCAATAAGGATTTAATAAGGCTATTGATCCCAAACAGAGGGAGTATGACAGCACTCCGTGAAAAGCGAATGAGTGAGAGTGGGAGTTTCCTTGTCCCGGAATGGGAGTGGCAGGGAGCATGTGACTTTCTGCATGGTGCCACATGATTTTTTTCCCAGCCCAATTAGACATTCAAAACCATCACTCAGTCTTACAGCATTTGGGGCATTCAGACAGGTATATCCTTTGGGGGTTCTTAAATGAGATCTGCTCTGTAGCTTAGTGGCCTAATAGCTCTGGGATTCCCTGCTTGTTGTTCCAACTAGCCATTAGTCTGTATTGTTTACACAATTCTCAAATTGATAAACAAGGTATAGTGAGTTTATTCACTTTCATTCAAAATGCAACCATGCAACACATCTTAAGAGGTGAAAGGGGAATGTCCTGTTACTTGTCACTCTTTTCTCAGGGATTTTCTCAATGCCACATTTGTAAGTGATTGTACAAATCACATGAAAGGGCCATAGGACTCTTTTACAAGACAATGGAGTTGTCAGGGATGCGGGGTGAGGACTCACACGAAGAGTGGAATTAGAGCCCCAAAACAGGAGCAGACGGGACAGGGTGTCAAAACCAGGGAAGTCAGTCCAAAAACAAACAGAGCAAGCACGTGGTCTGGACAGGCGAGGGTGGAAACCAAAACAGAGCGGCAGGCAGAGAGAGATCCGAAGGCCAGGCAGGGGTCACAAACTGGGCAGGCAGGTCCGGAGCAGGGCAGACGAGAAGAAGGAGTGAAGTCTGGGAAGGGCAGAACCAGGGAGACCGGCAACAGGGAGCTGGGGCAGAACCACGGGCAACCCAGGCAGCCAAGCAGAACGGCAGGCTGGACCGGGGCTGAGCAGGCGGGAAACAGGGTCTGGACAGGGGCAGAACCGGGCAGGCCGGCAACAGGAGCGGAGGCAGAACAGCAGGCGGGAGCAGACTCGCACAAACAGGGATACACAAAGACAGGACTCAAACAGAAAACAGACTAACAGAACTCACGTGACAGAACAGCGGGCAAACACAGAGACTCTGGGCGGGAGACAGAATCACATGAAAAACCAGTAACAGAAGGCAAGGACGAAACAGGATACTGAGACGAACTGGCAACAAGACAGAGAAAAGCAGGGTAAATATAGGGTAGGGCTGATGAGGTGATGGGAAGCAGGTGTGCAGGCAGGCGGGCGAAGATGATCAGGTGGGCGGAGACAGGGCGGAGAGCGGGGCAGGGCCGAACACAAGGAAAAACAAAAGACAACTGAGTCGGTAGAAGATGAAAACATCCAACATGTCTGTCATTGGTATTACTTTAGTCTGAGCAGAGGAGGCGTGTTCGCAACTCCGACTGTGAACCAGTCCTGCCGGTGAGGCTGAGTAGCCTGGGTGACAGTGGGGCTCTCTGAGCGACACTGCCCCCTTCTGGTAATGGGGGCACCTCTTCCTGCGTCAAGGTTTCTCATGCAGTCAGAGCCTGTGGTGAAGCACGCTGTGCATCAATCATATCTTACACACATTAGGGCCACACTAGAGCCCTCCGCTCAAAACACGTGATCACTGGAGCCATCTCATTGATCATTTAATCCATACATTCGTTTCATGACACAACACAAGGAAGGAATGACTGGGATAGCCTATGTATCAATGAAAAGGACAAAACATACTTGAAATTTTAAAAGAAAATATATAATGGATGTATTTTTTTCTATTTAGCATTGCCTGATAATGTATTTAGAGTGGGTTGTAATTTGTCTTTGGTTACTCAATGCATATGACTGTGCAAAATAATAAATGAGTTAGTAAACTGTTTTTTATCTTTGCTGGCCTGTGACATGTCTAAAGATGTCATGACAAACATCCAACTGGCTGGCTCTGAAACATTGTATACTGTACATGCCAGTGGTACCTGTTGGGCTCAAAAGCACTCAGATATACTACACCATTAATTGCACAGCTCTTTCAGTCCTTTGTTCTCCAAATTACTCAACATTGAAGTATGTGGGTCAGATAGTTTTTACCTAAATTAAAATGAATTTTACTCTACTACACAATCACTAAACTCTACCCTCTATCATCATTAAATACACAGGTGCATTAAGAACGGGGAAAGAATCAGTTAAAGGTCAGTTTAAGCGTTTGTGAGATTATTATTATAAGTTTACACTCTACATGTTCATACTGGTAATGTCCTTTTATATGCAAACCTTGCAGGGGGTCTGTAACATTACTTGAATCAAGCCTTTAGTTTGAGCATTCACTGGGGGTAAAGATGTAAAGAATTGACAGAAAACCTACTCTGTAGAGCAGGGATGCCAAATGTAATTCCTTGTGTACATTAGAGCCAAGAATATAAAGGTATGGTGGAGTTTGTTTTTGCAGGAAGAAGTGCAGTTCTTTGAGATTAATGTTTCTTCAGTCATCGATATATCATCACTGGTACATTATTTCATCCACAGTGGCAATAAGGGACACTACTGCTTCAAAAGCTGCTTTGAATGCAGGTTGATTTTGATTATTGTATGAGATGGCATTTAAGATGGTGACATAGTAAGTACTCTAAATTTGACCTTGTTAAGAGTTTGTTTAGACTTAAAATGTTACTGCAAAGATGGACGTCTTTGTTAGTGACAGGAAAAAAAGCTGTTAATGACACCGAAAGCCACATGATGAAGCTAGAAGAATGAACACCATGGTGTAAACTCATTTCCAACACCACTTCCTCAGTCCTCACAAAGATACTGTTATAAATTCACTGGATATACTGTCTTGCATCTTGCGAGCCAAGGGAACTGAACATGCAGTATACCTCTGTCCACATGGGGGCGCTCTTGTCCTTTATCTTTATAGCGAGCTGTTTTTGCATTGACTATGCTCTCTTAAAGTCAATAAGTATACAACAAATATGACAATATGTTATTTTCCTCAAACAGAGAAAATTCTCTAAGACGTGTTCCTTCCCAGTGTTAAATTTAGCACAATGACAGTGGGGAGTAGTAACTCTGTTGTGTATTTCTAAATGAGGGTCTCTGCTAATTAGATAGCACTGTATTAAGGCTTTTATCTTCTGAAAAGGGGGGATATTTGCAATAGATAATTACTTAAGAATGAGCGCCATTTCAGAGAGAGGAGGAATGTTCTCAGCAGGTATCAGTAAAAAAGAACTGAACCGTGGGTTTGGAACAGTGCTTGTTACATTCCATCTCTGTTTGGAGTCGTTGTCATTTTTAATTCGTATAAACATTTCCTGAGCCAGCATGTAACATTAAGCATATGTAAATGTGTATGTAACAGAATGATAAAAGAGGCTTGCACAGCACAAGAAAAGTTGTAAGTTTCAAACTGTAAAAGCTGCAGCTTGGTGTCATGCATTTTTTTTCCCCTGGAGTGAAGCAGAATTTCCTCACCGAGGAATGTTGAGAGTCAAACACTTCTGTCACATTTAAGTGATGAATGCTTCTCCAGACAGTGCATTTCAGTAATTACAGTTTTGCTTCTGATCCTGCTCGCAGCAAAAGCGTTCCCATTGTCTGCATGATGGTGCATTCTTTGCTGCCTTCAAATCGCCAACTTCGGGTAATTCATCAGTTGAAGCCTGGGCGCCATTTCGCCAGAGCGCTGTGCCATGGTCTTTCCGGCTGCAGGGCACGGGGACGCAGTGGCAGTGTACATAGGCTTTTGCCTGACTGCGCTGTGCAGTGTAAGGCTTGACCCTCACAGCGTGATCCCCGCCCGTGTCTACTCCTGGCAAACAGCTAACCAAGAGCATTAGCTTCACCTGCTCTCTGCATTTCAGCTCATTTTTTCTCCTCTTGCGCCAGGGCAGCTCCTGAGAGGGTTTTTTTCCAAATCCAGGCACAACCCAGCTGCAGTTCTATGTCTAATGCACTCACACTGGGCCTGGAACTTTCATAAGGCAGTCATAATGGATTTATTTGATTGTAATTATGGCATATATTAATTATACCAAGAAGAAACAAATGAGCGAATGAGTGTTTTGCTCTTGCCTGGCCATACTGAAGTTGATGAGTGATCTTTAAATACACATAAAGTGGCATCCAACTGAAATGCAATGCTAAATTGACCTGAACATTAAGTAACTGACTAAACCATGTGTTACATTTTTTCTTCTGTTTTCATAGAATAAGTTTGGGTATTGCTGAATATAGCAAAAACGTTTACTAACTGAGAAGATATCATACTGGCTTAAATAAATTGGTTACTCAAAGAAGAGGACAAAGTGTCACAGCAGTTGGACTGAACATGTCTCACATCCTTCATTGGGCTTTGATTAACTTTCCTGTTTTTATTTCTCTGTGTGGAACTTGGGATTTTGGGAAAAAAGTGAGTGTCTGTGGAGGAGAAGCATCTGTTAACAATTACTTATGTAGACACAAAGATAGTTTCGTTCTCATTGAAGGCGTGACTCTACAGAAAGAGGGCACAGATGGCTGTCCTGGTCAGCTGAGGTTAGTCTGATCAGATGGGATGAAAAGAGAGGTCTAAGAGGAAACAATGTTGACATTCAAAAGTGCAGGTCAGTAAATTTGGCAGAGAGATGCTGTCTGGAGATGTGCCTCACTCCAAGAAGGAGGCACTTCAGAGGAAACACAGAGCTCATGTCAGCTTGGTTTAACCCTCGTTGTCCCTGACAGTGATTCCACCCCCATCAGCTGTAAACATCTCAGTCTCATCTTAGCACTATTTTACTTCAGCTGTTGACTCTGCCTCCTTATTTTAAGATGGCTCCTTTTGCCCATGCTCATCAACCGTCTTTCCCATGTGTTTTGTTTCATATACCCTGAGTGGTGTTCATTTCTGGTGTGCTCCAGTTCAAGCTGGTCCAGGCCTTGGGATTGGTCAGGCTCTTGGACCAAGTTTGTTGTACTTGAGGACTATAGTGTGAGACCCCGGGTCAACCATATCATGAAAGTAGATGGAAATTAATACATGAATTTGTGTAAGTCTTCAACCTTTTATCACCTTCATGTCCTCTGATAGATAGTGTATGAACAGGAAGTGAGATATTCCCTCTATTTTGATTTTTGTGAGCATTTGAAGAGATGATAATAACAGCAGGTTAAATTCCAGATAATGTGCCATTACAAAGTTCCAGTCTGTGCTGTACAGCACTTTACTTGACATTCCATTTGTGATATTTTGATGAAAGGAATGGTAATCATTGCCAGGCCATAACCAAAATTGGAAATGTCATTGTTAAAATAATGTAATTTCAAAATGATGGGAACAGAGAGCATCATCATACAGCACAGGTCTTACTTTCAGCAGTTCCAAACAAGGGCCAGTGGGCAGAGGCTGTTCAAGAGGAGTTTGAGGGTTAAATTTTGTGGACAGAGCCGGTGTTAGGCTCTCTCTGAGGTGAAAGTTGTTGGAAAAACAGCAACGCTTGCCTGCCATTTCCATGACTCTGAATATAAACCTCCAGCTCACCTTTTGAAAGGGCTGCCCACCTTCATTTGTGCTCCTGTCTGCACGGGTGCACATAGGCCAGAGCTTAGGTGAGAGCAGCCCTCAGGCTAGACCTAAAAAAACGCAGCCTTCACTTCACAAGCAATGCTGCAAATGGCTCTTCAAGGATGGCTTCCTCTGAATTCAGCGGCCAAAATCTTCCCGAGTAATTGCTTCATTTTTTAGGTGCAGAGAGTTGGCTTTGTTTAGTCTAAAAAATGCAGCGGACTGTTCAATTATAATGCGCATTGAATGCTGAATATCACTTTCAGCATCTGTTCTGGTCTAGCTGCAGACAGCAGTGCATAAATAAGACTGGGAGCAGATCTGCTGCTGCAGCATGCTGTGCTGTGCTTGAGTAATGAATTTATGTGCAGTATATTACTGATCATCTGTACCTTTTTGATCATTGATGGCGGTAATAGTCTGGATGTGAAAGATCACATGATCACATCTTATTTTTTTTTCTCTCTGTATCACTATCTTTAATCCAATATCTGAAATCTGACTTATCTCACAGATTCAGAATGGTCAGATAAATTGTCACAGTTATTGTATTACATTAGTTTGCTGCTCAACGGTTTTCTTAATCTACTCATATTCTATATTCAGATTAATGTCATTTTAAACAATAATGAGTTTCCTAAAGATGTATATCACAATGATGTAATGCTATATGATATTTGGAACAAAGCTGTCACAGGCCACTCCAAATACCTGTACTTGCAATGTAACCTAGCAACTGACAAGCAATGCATTTGAACCTTAAAGATAAAAAATGTCAGTCCACTGAATAAAAAGAATCTGAGGGCACAGTTTCTGACTTTACTTGCACCACTGTTGCACCACCAGCTCTATATTTCTTTATAATATATAATAATACACATTATTTATTTAATGTATTTATGCCCTCATTGTATTAATACTTTCACGTGGCATGAACAATGCTGACACAGTTACTAGTTTGTAGTTACTGTCTTAGAATGGTAATGGGAATGGTGATGGTTATGGAAAAATCTCGATTGCTTTAAGAGTAGGAGAAATAGTATAGTCAAAAGCTGAGGTTCATGTGTGCTTGAAATGATCTGATTTTTTAAGGGGGGGGTATCTGTAGTTCTGCTGTATTAAGGAGGTCAATCATGTACAGTAAAATACCTTTCATTATCAAGTCAGAAGAATGACCTTATGCTACAACTAATGAACAAAAGTGATTAATCGCAATGAATCTGAATGTGTACATAATCCTCCATGGTTTTAACTGTATGAACCTTTGATTCTATTTGCATTCTGAATTCTGTGCATCCATTTAATTGTAGAAAGTAATAGAAAATTGCTTTCTCTGTGTTTTAAATTAAAGGCATTGTGCATTTATCAAAGGGAGCTGAGCTTTTTAATACAGAAAAGCAACAATTTCATGAATTATTTATTGCACCTGCAAATTAAAGGAAACTCCAGGTTTAAAAGAGTATTCTCTCCATTCATTACATGTTTGTCCTCCTGGAATATCTGCAAGAGGGCAGAGCTGATTAGGGTTTTCGTTCTTTGTTACTGCATATCTACCTGCAAGACTCATTGTGTCCGCAGAGAGGAAATAAAAGATTACTCTTTGATGAAACAGCTATGTCTTTATAACAAGTGGATGTGAAATTCAACATTTTCCCAGTAGATGTCTTCTCTGGCTTTGAAGATCAGTGGAAAAGCCAGGGAAGATGCCATAATTACATCGGTGGAGTACCAGCTAATCCACACACAAGGAACAAAGTACAAAAAGACAGCAACCCTATAGCCTTTAGTGTGGTTTTAATCTGCTATTCATGCTACTCCATATGCAAAGCTACAGGTCCCTACCTCATAAAAACAAAATCTCGCTAAATCTGTACCAAAAGAACGCCCTGTATTTCATGTTAAGTCAGCATGTGTGTATATATTGCCATTCATTTGAAATGTATGATGGTTTAAAAGATAAGCGGGCACCTAGAATTGGGATTGACTGGGTGTGGGAATCATCGTGACATGTAATCTCAAAACACCAGTCTCTTGAAAATCCCATAATGAATACAGCTCTTCCAGTAGTTGAAAAACACATCAACAGAGCAGAGTAACTTGTTGTTTTAAAAGAATCTTTATGGAGTGACATTAAGGCGATATTCATAATCACCCAGCAGGAAAGCATTTTGGATTTTTTAAAAATCAGAACAAGCTGCTCTGTAAACACATACCCTGTGATTCATGTAAAGTTGCATAAGGTATAGTTGAAGGCTTGTAACAGGGACCAAATAATCAAACAATCAGACAAATCACGATTAAAGGCAATTGGCTAAGATTTTTTAGTTGTATTGTTTTGTGCAAAAATATATTTTTTTTCATACCAAGACACCATTCCACCATTGTATTCCTTTTTTTGCTTTACGTTCCATGTCCTGTGTTTTCTTGTTTTCCAGTGGTGAGCCTTATGACACAAGAAAGATTAATGTATACGGAGAAAGCCTTACTGCATTTTACCGAGCATGTTTAGCATAAATTACACAGTGTTGGACTTGTTACCAAAATATCTTATGGAAAAGTGGTGAAAGCTCCTGGTGATGACAGATGAATGCAAATAGATATCTGAGAGAGAGAGAGAGAGAGAGAGAGAGAGAGAGAGAGAGGGATTAGAGAAGGCAGAGATTCTACTGAATAGAATCCAAATGTCACTCTTTCATTTCCTATGCCACAGCTTATCGCTCTCGGCGTCTGCGAGGGCCAATTTCTATCTAATATTTTCGATGAAGGCCTGCACAAAAAGAGCAATCACTGCCGTCACAACAACCATGCTGATTAGGCATCTGTAATAAGCCGCCGCCGCGTCTCCAAAAAAACCTTACCTCTTATTGTGTGTAACCCGTCACCGACTCCCGAGCAGTGTTTAAGGGTGACGTTTGAAAAGCAAAGAGCTGCTGAGATTTAGTCGGTGAGGAGACAATTAAAGTAGATACACAGGGAACCTTGAGAGCCAGGCCCCAAGGGGGGATGAAGCATGTCTTCGTCTCTGGGAGGTGATGATCTGTAAGACTGTGCTTTACGATTGCTTAAACCCGCAATAAACAATATCAATTCACGGGCATTGTGGTCTGCCTTTTTAATGTTGTGATTAGACAGAGAAATGAATTCCATGAAGCCTTTAATGCATTATAAACATGTGTTTGCGTATGTTTCTGCTACTCTTGGTGTATTTATTTTTATGCTGTGTGGGTAAGAGATGACCTTTAATTCTGTCCTCACCATCCAGCTATGCTTTTGTCTGTTGCGGGCAGCTGGAATAAGGTTTAATGTAATGTGCTACCTCCAGGTGACTGAATATCACAGATGGTTGATATGAACTGGACAGTATTATGATGGATCCTTTCTGCATTAGCTTTTTGAGGGGACATTTTTGATATAATTTCCGTTCCAAACAGAATTGGAAATGAAGTTACCAGTGAAGCTTTTATTACTTTGCTTCTCGGTAAGAGCATAGCTTTTAGGGGTGGCATTGTGGTACAGGTGGTCAAGGAACCAGGCTTCTAACAGTTTCACATTTGATTGTTCAGTTGGAGCACTGCAATTGTACTGTTTTGGAAGGTCCTTTGTTTAAATACGATTTAATATCCAGCTGCATAAATAGCAAAAGATTGGATTGGAAGTGACTTGGATGCAGGAGATGTATATTTCTTGCATTCCACAGGGTCTACATTATTGTTGGTATCCAGGGATGTGAATAAAAAACAGAAGCATTTCACGCACTGGTATGGCTCAACAAGACCCAGGACCTGGTACTATTTTTGCAGCCGTTCATTGATTATTCATTTTGGAAAGCTGTCATTTTTCAGCAGGGGTAAAACTGCGGGCTGTCATGTTACAGTCATCAAACCTTGCTTCTGGAACTTGGGCACTCGCTGTGACCTGACGAGATCAGTAAAAATGTTGACACTCTATAAGGGAGATGCAATCAAGGGCCTAAGGTTACATCCAGTAATGGCTCAATGACAAAACGCATCATCTTCGTGAATCAGGCGGCAGCAAATCTGACAAGTGAGACACTGGAAGTCAGAATGGACGTAAAAGCCGCAGTGGAAGGAAGGAGAGTTCCTTTTTTGGGAGGGGGATGAGGGGTGCCACTGAAAGGGAAAGAAAACAGCCTTGTCTTGCTTCAAAACAGCTTAGAAAAGAACAAAAAGAAATGCCTCTTTGCCTGGAGAGCTTCTTGGCGGTCCTCAAGGTCGGTTTGACATTCTGCCCGTGTCTGGCCCACATTGGTCTGCAGAATCATAGGATTTGCTGTATATGGGTTGTACGCTGGAGATATTGCTCCTGAAAGTCACTTTTGAAATTTTACATTTGTTCGTTCATTCGTTCATATAACCAATCAATTCATTTTATTTGATATATTGCATTTTTACAAGGGATTTTTTTTCACACAGACATTGATCAAGGCAGCATATAATAGGACAGATCTGGGAACTGTATGTGAGCATCATAGACAGAATTGGCACTATAATCTAGGTTAAACAAAACAAAGAGCAATGAGGCTAAAATTCAATGAGAAAATCTCAAAGACACCACAAAGCAAGCCAAGGGTGACATTGGCAAGGAAATGGACTCTTCAGCCAAGGCATGGACAAGATCACTAAGGGGAGAATCCATACCTTTTCATAGATACCTTATATAATGCTATCTATGAAAGCGGTTATTACTCAGCTTATAAGGGAATCTTTGAAGAGTCTTCATAAAAGATCTAATGTTAATACATTACATTATGATATTATTGGCATTTAGCAGATGCGCTTATCCAGAGCAACTTACATCAGTTACAGCTTTTTACAATGTTGTCCATTTATACAGCTGGATATTTACTGAGGCAGTTGTGGGGTAAGTACCTTGCCCAAAGGTGCAGCAGCAGTGCCCCAGCAAGCAATTGAACCGGCAACCTTTTAGTTACAAGTCCTGCCCCTTAACCACTATGCTACACTGCACAGTATAATAGAGACAGAAGGTGGCATATTTAGTTGAAGGGTCATATCAATGAGGGTCAGGATCCAGCAGGATCCAGTGTAATACCTGCAGTTCATTTGTGGTCATGGGAGGGCAGATTCTTATTGGCCTGGTAGGATGGGCCCTGGCCTGGGCTCCAATGGCCCCCATTAGTTTTGCTTTAAGGCTCAGTATTCCAGCAGGCTGGATGTATATATCTAACAATGTTCAGTCTTTTATGTTGGCTATAGGAATATACCCAAACTGCATCAACTTTCCAAAAAATAACACACAAGAGACCTCAATTTGGTAAGAATTAATGCTCTGTTTTTCTGTTCCTTCATTAACCACAGCGTTTACTCTGTTGAAGAATGTGTCCATTATTTTACAGAGTAAGCCGAAGTCTGGTGAAACCCAATACATTGAAAATACGCCATCATTTTAGTTTGTAAAATAGGTTTTTGCCATGAGATCAGGGCATATCATAACCCATTCCTTAACTGTAAGGGGAACTGCTGAAAAAATATATAGTTAACATCTAGTCTCCTCTAAAGAACAAATCATCCTTATTTTCTGTATGTCAACCCTTCAGACATACTACTTGGTTTACTTGAGCTTTACCTTAGTATTACATATATATATTACTGTATATAATAAGTAAGTATGCAACTTCCAGTACCTGACTGACATCGACTTCCCTCCACAAATCTTTTTTTTCCTATACTTACACATCCACTGACCCATTCTTGCTAAATATGTATAATTTCATCCCACTGCATCCCATTGTATGCATGTTTTGTATCAAGGGTAAAACTGGCAAGACTTGTTTTGGTAATGTTTGGTTACTGTTAGTTTTGGGATCAGTACAGAAACTATTATTTCTGATATAATTAATACAGATATTCATCCCACCCCAGCTTTGTTCTAGTTAAATGATGACTCCAGTCTTTCACTGGCAGCTCCTGCAAAATTGCAAAATTGCATGGAGCTAAACATTGAGCTATTGTCTCACGGTCTATAATATTAGAAGATGCGAGCGATATTATTGTAAATTGCTTGTACATAGTTTGTTGATTTGATGGATGATATTGATAATTATAATTTAAAAATGACAGAAAATGCGTTCAGATAAAAAAAAGGAAACGACCCACTGAGTTCTGTCCTTTGTACTGTTTCAAGTCAAAGATCAGTTTGAGACTGGGACCACAGGCACTCTTTCATTTGAATAACAATGCTGCTTCATCAATGCATGGACACAAATGGGGCTGAGTGAGCAACGGCTTTGGCTTTCTAATTGCGTTCACACATCAGAAGCCTGATAACATAATGCGACCCAGACAAGGGGGGTGGTGGGGGAGGGGGGGGGATACTGTCGATTGCTTTGAATTTGATTAGGAATTATTAGAGGAGGCTGGCTAATGTCTGTCATGAACAAAAGAAGGTAAATTAATGTAACAAAATCAGACCTCGATCTGCCTTTCCTGCGAAGGGCATTAATTGGATTTAGGGTCAAGCGCTGAATTCCGAACAAGATTTAGAATGAGTGAGACCATGTTCTTTTGACGTGAAAATGGGAAAAGTATTTCCATGTTGCTGATTGACATACTCCTTCCTGCATTCTGTTCAAATAGAGAGGAGGTGATTGCTCTTTAAAATCACTAATATAGATGAATTTTGTTTACATACATGCTTAACAGTTGCAAATTACCAGTATAAAAGCAAGGCTGCAAAGGTGACATGTAGTAAGACATGCAAATTAGTTTAGCATTTGTATAATAGACAGTCTGTTATGCATATCACGAATAGTGTATTTTTGTGCTTTTGTGTATTCAATTTACTGACAGTGCTTTACATTCGTTTGTCTTTAACTGTCAGATAACTGGGGGAAACCATCTTCAGTCCGTCCACCCTTCTTTTCATCCTGGACTGTATTCTGAAGAAATGTGATTTGTATATTTTTTAGGTTTCAGTTTTCAGTTTATTATAAGCATTGACTCTACAATGTGATGCATGGACAATTGGAAGAACTCATAATAAAACAAGGCGTTATGTGTAGGTTTTTGGCTATTTGATCAAAAACCCTTCTATGAGTCTCCAGAAAGCAGAAACCCTTTTAAGAGTAGCCAAAAAGTAATCAGTAGATTACATATTTTACATATAGTTTACAATATTATTTCTGTGTTGACTTGGGATATGAATTCAATTATAAGCTTCTTGACATACTTGAATATGAACTCTGGAGAAGGTGTTTAGTGGAACGCTAAGCATGGATGGGTCATTACAAGGCTGGTTTATAAACACTTGTTCAATGTAATGATACATTTTCCCATGTTCCAATTGACATTGCTTTGATCCAATTGTGATACTCCAACACTAACTTGTCCCTTAAGTACTTAACCCTAAATTCAGTCAGCACTGACCTTAAATTTGACCTAAGTAAATGCAAGTGTTCAATACAAACACAGTTCCTGTTCGCTTTAGCGATGGCCGAACTTGACCAAACTTTGTTTGTAACGACAAAAAAGTCACACTTGCCTTGAATTGTGTGAGACAAATTGATTTAGTCGAGGTTACTCTGTAACAGTATTTTTATTTGACCTTGCAGAATATTTCTGGTGCAGAAATGAGATGGTGATTTTGGGCCAAGTCAGTCAGGGAGTCCACCAGTGCTGTGGCAATTGACTGCTCTTGAATCTAGGTCACCCAGTGTTGTATTATTTTCTCTTTCTGGGGATGTTTGAGTCATAACCTCATGTAGAACACTTAAATTTCAACATAAAAAGTGACTGAACTTTTAATTAGCTGAACCTTTCTCCTTGTAATTATTCTTAAAATGAATAACTTTGAAAATAAGTTCAATTAAAATATAACAGTAAAATATTTGATTGGGATTGAATACAAATGTCTTTTGAAATTCACTCAGAAGTAAAACCTTTGAAATACATGATCATTTCTAATTTGATCAACACTGAAAGAGCACATCACACTACAGGAATCCCTAGAGCTGGTCTGTAGGGCTATCTGGAGAGCCTCTGCTTTCTCCATCTGAACCTTGGCAGCTGTGAACAAGTTCTGGGTGCTGACTTTGTCATGCAGCAGCTCTGTAACTCAAAGGTCAGTTAAATGAGATTTGATGAAGCGATGGTCTATGCGAGGTGTCAGAATGTAAAAACAATATCCTGCAGTTAACATTCTATTGCTCCCAAAGCCTCCTGCGGGTTTTTTGAGAAAAGGGGAAGGAGTCTGTTTAGATTACAGACTCCCCCCCACCGACAGCTACTCCTGACTTGGCTGCCCAGTGACGACGATGCAATCTGGCAGGTTTTGGTGCTGCTCACATTTTGGATTCAGCACTAGGAGGGTTGTTGTCTAACCTGATTCGGGCCCTGAAACAGCCTGCACGTGTGGAAAAATCTGTCCTTCCCCTTACCTGGGTCCAGTATATCAGCCTCAATGCTGGCATATTCAACAGCGAGCAGGTCGTGACACCCACCACGGATCAATTGTTTTATTATAGTTATTGGTTCGTTAAAACAGTCAGGTGGCTTTGTGTCATGAGCTCCAGGTTGTAGGTTACACCATTTTCCTGTTGCGCTGGGCTCTGCAATTAGAAAGGACTTCACTGCAGTGCTCCCTGTATAATTTCTGTGTATTTGCAAGGCAGATGCCATGAGCAAAGCTGCTGTCAGTATCATTTTCATGGATTTCACTTCACTCTGTTCCTACTTTTTTTGCATGTATTCAGATAAATGAAAGCCCATAATTGTCTGACATTTTCAAAACTGGCGAAATGTGCTCAGAAACATTTTTTAAGGGACCTCAGACCTTTTTTCTCAGATCCTTTATCTGCATTAAATAACACCCATTGAAGTCTTTTCTAATTTCATTTGCTTTACATCCATTATTAATCTTAGTACCTTACCGAAAACCTCCGGGTTGTGCTGTGCAAGTCTTTGAAAAAGACTAAATAAACATAGCCTACTGGAGTCATTAGTCCTGGTGAATAATGCATGAGCAAACAAAACAGATGAAAATGATGCACACAACTAAAAAAATGGGGCCTCAGATTCACAGCAAGAGTTTTTGCCCAATTCAACTCATTGCACAGTAAACACTGAAATGTGAATTTAAACATACAGTTAGCATCAAATTCACAAAAAGGGGAGCTTCAGATTTACGACAAAAATGAATTATTTAGCAATGTACAGTGATTGTATGAGTGTGAAATATCCAGTAAGCATCAAAAATGTGATAATTCAGACACAGTATTTTTTAATCCAGCCTACAAGCTGTTTGCCGTATTTTGCTGGGTCGTATCACTTTGGTTTACTCTAAATAAAGGAGTATCTACACAGATGAACAACTAGTGATATATGTGTCTTGATGCATGGGAAACTCATATTGGATCAGAAAATGGCACAGTCCAGTCATTCCTTCACTGTCAGATGCTCTTTTCACTCTATGTTTATGTAGCTCTGTGATGATGGTGTTCTGCCTTCCCTGTCTGGAGGAATTCTGATACAGGCCTGTCGGGTAAAGGACTACTACAGCTGCTTTAACCATTATTGTTTTACTGCACTTCTATCTGCGGATAAAAGCAAGAGCATTCTTTTACTGCGCTACCAGTTGAGGATAAAAGTGAGAAACTAGACTGCTTTCACAGTGGAGGTCTGCATGGGGTCCTGAGAGATTGAGCTATTTTGTGTGTCTAGGACCAAAAAGATCCTTCTTCACAGCATTTGCAAATACTGATGTCATCCGGATTCTTAAAGAACCAAAGGGCCATTTTGCCATAAGTACCTCATATGCTGCAAGGGAAATGAGTAACAGAACAAGGACTTATATTTTTTTAAAATACTGCACTGACTGGTTACATAACTGATATCCCTGCAGCAGGCCCAAAAACCTCCTGCCTGACAGCCACCAGTGTTCTTTGTTTACATTTTTTTGTAGTCTGCTGAAAATTCCCTCAGGGCAAGCAATGAATTGTGTGAACGCTCTTCATTTACACTGGTGTATTCCATTGTCTTTAGTGCCTTTTGATGAACGATGATCTATCACACAACAACCTGACAAATTCAGAGCATGGAGACATACAACAGTAAAGCTGAAACCTGTTGCTGTCATTCACAATGACAATAAAATGCGCATATAAAATATATTTATTTGTGCACGTCTTCATTTGAAATGACTTGCAAAGAATGTGTTTAATATTTTTATGCAGCTGGATACTTACTAAACCAATTCCACGAGGTACAGATGCCATGCCTTTACAACACCATGTGTTCCTGAAAACCACACCAAAAACTGAATCATTGCGAATTAAATCCCAAAGATGCAGTGTTATAAGCTATAAGTGTCATGTGAGCTAGAAATCAAATTTATCCAAAAAAGGGGGGCAAAAATATGGGATTAAGTCATATATTAATGAGATGTGAATGTTCCACAAATATATAATATATTTGGATAACAGTGACATCTCATTAATATTATATATAGATATTTCTATATATAATATATATTTGTATATTATACCATGAAATACAGTATATGTAACGAAAGAGTCAGAAGACCCAGGTGCAGAGCTCCAGTACTTTTAATGCAGAGTCCAACAAATCCAAAACAGAATCTTCAAGAATGGTCCAAACACAAGCCAGGGTCAGAGAACATGGAGAGCAAACAGTAGTCCCAAACAAACAATCCAAATCGCCGGACAAGAAAGCAGGGTCAAAAGACAGGCAAACGGGTCAAAACAGGAACTGAGCAAAGTACAAACACCAAGAAACCGGTTCAATATGCAATAGCAATACCTCACAAAGAGGTGCCTGAACTGCAGTCCTTAAATCCCCCAGTGGTGATTAACTGAATTTGCTGCAGGTGTGGTTAGAACTCAGGTGACTCAGAGCGTGGGCGTGGCTGAACAGGGAGTTGGCTGGAGGCAGGTCTGACAGTACACATACTGTATTCAATATTGTGCTGTGGAGCACATGACAGTTTGAGAATCCCAGGACAAGGACAACCACAATATGCAAATCATGGTGTTTGGACAGATGCTTATTACAGGATGAGCAAGACAGTAGTGCAAAACAGGATTTGGGCCTGATGTGAGAAAACATTGCTTTCTCAGCCTTTTAATTTTTTATTTACCAGTTTCGCTGGCTCTTTTTCACAGTCCTCAGCTTCCCTCACTTTGCTGCAACCATAGGTAGCAACCAAGTTCCCAGATTGCAAAACCACATTACACTAACGTCTTCCTGTGAAAACAATTTGATGTTGCAGTGATGCAAGATCAAGTAACACAGTGCAGTATGTAGAATCTGAGCTTGTTTTTGACACCTTCAAACCAGTTGTCAGACCTGATTGTCTCCACTTGCCTAATGTTTCAGTATGCAAATTACAGTGCCACCACTGTACATTAACTTACAACAGTGTTTCTAATTATTGTGCTGTTCTTTTGCTGCATGGTAGAGGCCAGTTTCAAAATGGCTCCTTTAATAAAGATTTCCTTTATGTCTTCTCAAGTCCTGAGGTATGTCACTATTCACACTACGGTTTATCCTTTCTAGAGTGTACGTGATGTTCCCATTTAAAGGCAAGGGGATAGGGAAGTGGCAGCATGCTACATGCCTCAACAAGATGTTCTTATTCCACCTAGGCCTGCGACCACAGTCTAATGACAGTATCACTGGTGGAGAGACAGTTGGTAAAAAAAAAAAACCCCATACAGGCAGAAATGCATAATGAATGCAGGTTTTTTTTTACTAAACGTGAGGCGAGTTCAGGGGACTGCACTTTCTGGGTGGTCCTGTGTAGCGGTAATGCACACAAATGGCAGTTGTTTGCTCTATTGAAAAACTAAGGTAACCGCACTCAGCTGCTCTCCTCATGCATAAATTATGAGAATCTGTACCGGAGTAAACGAGGCTCATGAGCCAAGCTGCTTGTGCATAAATGCAATGTGCATAAATTCATCATCCATGGTAAGGAAGGTGGGGATGGGGGGGATATGGGGGATATGGGGGGTGGTGGTGGTGGTGTCATTATTTGCATTTATAATGCTTAGGTTCTTTTGCAGTTTGACAATTAATGCTGCAACAGAATGTGATACGTGATGGTGCATACTGCACAGAGCTGTGCGTTCTTTCATGTGGGGGGTTGATGTACTGCAGCGGTATCAGACCTACATAACAAAGATTGCCCTTGAGAGCTTGAGTCCACACGTTGAGGTATGTTGCCTTGCTTTTGCTTTTGAAGGTGTAGGCCATCCTCTTTCCCCCCCACCTCCGTTCGTGTCAACACTCTATAATCACTCCTTCAACTGCTCTGCAAACGCACCTTCTCCCCTTCCTAATCTCCAGGCATTTATATTAGGCCCACTGTCAAGCTTGACAGGTGAATATTGTCCAACCAATTTATAGTAGCTGAATAGGTTTTCAATTAGCTCCAATGTCAACTCTGGACTAAGCTGTTGTAAGCCCCCCGCCCCGCCTCCCCCAACCCCCTCACATGCCACACTGAGAAAGAAAATAAGACTTTTAATGCTTTCCATTCAGACTTTATCACTCACAGCCAACATTGGCTTGAGCGGTAGATGAATATGCAATGAATACATTACGAGGGGTTTAATCCATTTGTGTTTGTCTCTCCCCCCACCGCATCACGTTTAATTCTGACGTTTAATTTGGACATGGTAAAGCCCTGTGGAATTATTAGTGGGAACCTGTGGTGCTGCTGTCCATAGACTCAGCCGGATTCATCGTTCTCTCCCGCCTGGCTGGAAATGAAGTTGAAGCAGAAGCCGCCAGAGTTTCGACATCCATATATCGTGGACGGATAAGTGACCCAGATCTTGTAAGAATCTTTCATTTTAAATTATTGCCTGAAGAATATTGCTTTGCTATTACAAACGTTATAGCCCTTCCCCCAATGTAGCAGCCATGGCATAACCATACATTATGACACTGTATGGCTGCCTTGATTTGAGTTTAAACTTTAAAGCTGGACTGAATGGTTTGGGTGATAGTGCCATTTTGTAATTGTAACTTTTGTAAATTAAAATGTGAAATCTATTATTTTAATGATAAAAATCTTTATTTTCTTCAGAGGTCAATTGCCATTTGTAAAAATATTTCACCAACCTAAATAATTTTCAGGTCTCATGTATTATGTCACTGATTCTCAATCCTGCTCCTGGGGGCCCACTGTCCTGCATATCTTCTATCTATCCTTGCTCTACCTACCTGACTGAACTCATCAGTGGCACTTTTGATTAGCTGAGCACACCTGATTTAATCAAGAGCATGTTAATCACACTAATCAGGTGTGTTTGGAGCAAGGATAGATATGCAGGACAGTGGGCCTCCAGGAGCAGGATTGAGGAACACTGTATTATATCACTATATCTAACATCTGTAAATTCACATAATAATGGTCAAAATAATAATAATAATTTCTTTGAATGGCACCAGTGACCACAGCTCAAGCACTTGCTGGGATTGCTCCAATCATGTAGCCTGATGTAGCAGCCATGGCTAGCTTGTCAGTACTGAATCTGAAATGTAGCTATGCAATTATATCTTATTATCTTACAACAACGTCCGGACTGTCGACCATGTAGATGTCAGTATTATCTGAATTTTTGTGAACTCCTATCTCCCTCCAGAAATGGACGACACCTGAAAGCTCAAAATGCATATTAAGAACAAAAGAAAAGTACTGCTTCCTGCAGGTCTCTGTTCATTTGTGCTTGTCAGCATAGAACAAAAGGTACAATTGACAGTTACCCCAAAGCACATACTTTAACACAAGAAATGAAACTTTATAAAGATGAGAGATTGAGGATTCTGTCTGGCTAATGGTACTAAAGGGTAGAAACTTGTCACTGGGAATCCATTCCAAGTTGCCTTGTGATATATAAATTGGCAATTTGGAAAGACATGGTTAACACTGGAAATGGCTGGAGTTCTGAACTTTTCCCCGAAAGGGGAAGAGAACATTTTTCAGCAACTTGTTTATAGTTCAACAAGCAGAGTGATGAACAACATTGTCAGATTTCAAACAAAATGAAACCATTTTTTTAAAGGCAGTCCATCCCAGAGGAGTGTTTTGGATATACAGTTCCCTCGCAAAAACCAGGTCAGATATGCAGAGCCTGCAAGGAAAAGTAAAAAAAAAGTTTTTTTGAGGTTATATGACTGGTCATGCAGAAGAGCTTGTGGTCTGATACTGTCAGGTTCCTGAATAAAAATAGGGCATTTGCATTAAAATTAAATGAGATGCTGATGTATTTAAGTAGAAGTAGTAAAACAAAAAACCCAAAAACAAAATTTTTGTAAAAAGTTTTCCATTTTGTTTACAGAAATAAATCTTTCAAATATTTCATGAAATAAATCTTTCATTCACCTATTTACTGAACACCACATGTTTCCCCAACAGTGTCCTACTAGGCTGGCATTTATTAATTTATTTTTCTATCCCATAACTTATAAAACAACAGACAGTGCATTGCAGAATACATCTACTCAAAAGGCATCAAAAATCCTCTCCAGTTAATGCACAAATTCTCAAGTGTATCAAATTTAGTAAAAATCATGATAATTACAATAATATCCAATAATAGTGTTTCCGGTGACTGGAGGTGCAGTTTGAGGAGAGGAGTCTTTAAGAGGTGATATAAGATGGTGAGGTACTCAGTTGTCCTGATAGGAGTGGGCAGTTCATTCTACCGCTGGGGGCCTAAGGCTGAGAATGAGTGAACCTTCATTGTGGAGCCTCAGAGGGGAGATAGAGATCAGTGTAGGAAGAATGGAGGAATGCAGGGCATGAGGCCTGTAAACAGAGATGAGAGAATGTATGTACGTGGGGGAGGTCTGCTTTAGTGCCCAGCACAGTGAATACAGGTTGCAATAGGTAACTAATGGACGGAGATGTAGAGAAAGGTGACCTAAGATTAGGGGGGTGGGGGGTGGTAGGTGGAGAAAACCAGCCAAGCCAAAGAATAAATAAGTTGTTTCCATCAGCCAAATTCAACCACAGCTGGATGATGGCCATGCTAAAAAGGATGTTTCCGCTTGTGTCCACCTGTAGGTGAGGTGAGTCAGTCCAGGTACAGCAGGTTACCTAGGTCTCAATGTAGTTGGGGCATGGCTATCCTACATTTGGCAGCGGTAGATGTATTTATGGAACTGGCGTGGGAGGAAGCAGCTTAGCACAAGCTAAAGTATATCATAAGAACTGGAACTGCCAATCTTATGCATTAAACTTGCCTCACCTTACCACCCTCTGCAGCAGTGCAGAACTGCTGAAGCAAGATGAATGCAATCCTACAATACACTTGCATGCTGCCAAATGAATATTTTTTGCATGGAAAATTCCACAGTGCACCACAGTCTTGAACTTAAAATGTTTTGAGCTGTAGGGCTCAGCCTGCACTTGGAGTGTCTTAACTGACTGAGCCAATTGAACTCCTGACCCGAGAACTGATTTTTAAAGTAAATACTGAACAGTTTTGACTGTTTTCCACCTAGCTAACTAGCTGCTAGTTAGCATCCATGTGCCACTTTTTAGCCAGCAAACAGAGTAACTAGCACTTGCAATGGTTGCTAATTTTTAACCACGGAAAGAGAGGAAGGTAGGAAAAGCGTAGCCATCTTTCACCTTTCCATAGACAACTGCATCTCAAGGTGAAACAAGGAAACGTAGTTTATTTTTCAGATGGACCTGTGTCTGTGGGGGCTGTCGACCTGCAGGTCAGCGTGTCTGACGGAAACAAGCCATTAGAAATACAAGAGGCTACTCTTTCCTCTAAACTGCCTCCGTGCATTTGCCAGTGAATCCTTTTTGCTTTTATCCTCGGCTATTGTGTATTTCTGAGATTGTGCTCATTCAAATATGCTTGCGGTAGACTGTGGTGCGGATGGTTTTCAGTGGCAGGGCAAACTTGCCACTCCTCCTTGCTGAAGTGTTGAATGGAGTTTGTAATGCGCTTCAAATGGCTGCACTCGACAAGAACACCTGCCTTTTTATTTTCAGTGAACATCCACTCACTCGGCAAGCGCAGAGAGAGCAGTCCAGAAGAGTGCAGTTTGGTATGTGACAGTACGGGCACACAAGAGACGATCATGCTCCCAGCTCAGTTGAGAGATCAGCGGTTTTATGGAACCAGGTGAAAAGACCCAATTTAATCAGATGTGCTGTGCGCCTGCCATTGCTTTGACACCATCTGCTTGTCCCCGCACAGACACCAAAGACAGGTGTTCTGATTGATCATGGATCATACATAAATGTTTGCCAATACATACCCCACATTAACCAGTTCCCAGCTCTAATCTGAATGCTGTAAACAATTTTATTTAGAATTTTCTGGAATGGTAAGTGGAAAAGTGAAATCATTCTTTATTTAAAAACAATCAACAGCATCGATCTATAGCTCTCTTGAGATATAAATCAATATTTTCCAAAACCAACCCAACCCTTCCCTGACCCATCCACTGCCAACTCCTCTCCCAAGATGCATGGATGCATTCCCTTTACATAGATGAACATGTTAAATCAGTGTGCACGTATGTGCAAGCCATCAAATTGAATGTGCAAAATGTCAGCAGGCACTTGCATTAATGCAGCATCTGGGAGAGACAGGCACCAGCACCCACTGGGGAAGCAAGCAGCCGGCTAATTATCAAGCATGATACACAAGGTGGCATCATTACAAGATGTTCCCCAAAGTGGCAGAGATGGCACTTCTTTCACTCATTAAGATGTGAATCTGCATCACATCTGTAGCAAGACTCACTGTCACATCAGCACTTGGTAACTATTTAAAGACCTTACTTTCTAATCTATACCTGAGGTGAGTGTAGTTTCTACGTGAATGTATGGGAAGGTCTGTGCTGATCATCCAAAGAAATTAAAACTGCTACAACCACACCAAAGTCAATTCAATTTGAGTGGTTGAGAGTTTTAAATATATCTAGCCAGTGGCTTTTTTAGAATGTGGGAATTTCAATGCACATACTGAAGAAGCAAAGTGATTTCAGCACATCAGTGTGGTGTCTCCACATTGTACATATTACATCTGAGGAAAATAATTTATTACAGACTTGGAAATAAAACATTCTCCCGATTATTAAATATACGTTAATTAAATAATCGTTAAGCATGTATTGTCTGCCAAATCCATAAACATACTGAGCACTGTTTTGACATAACAAATATTACTCATTGTGAGTTAGCCCTCATGTATTCTGCATAATATGTCACATTGCAGTACATTTATGTCTATGCTTATAGTAATCACAGTGATAAGTTGTATTTTTGAAGCATTACATGCTCTCGTGCTACATAGTATATCAAATTCGTAATCATAACACTGACAATGCCATAATCATGCATTCCCCCCTTCTAAATGGCACTCTCTTTGTTTCAATGCAAACAATTTGTAACTGATGTGCAAGCCAGATTAAACATGTTCAAATACCCATCTCAATGCTAATCACAGGACTAACCAGATGGATTTTTACATGGTAACATGTTTCCACAAACTGCTGTGCATCTCACTGGGGGTTTTCAGTCCATTCAACATCCATAGTAAAAACAAAGAGCACCAAACCAAACAGGGCTGTCTTTGAGTTTACAGGAAAAAATGTTCACTATGTACCAGAAAGCATGAAAGACATATAAAGCAAGGCTCTGTGGAAGTATATTTAAACATACTGTGGGCATTTCCCATCAGCACCTCTAAGCAACGACTTATTCTCTCTTTGAGGAAAAGGAATTACCCAGGTTTTGTTGCTTGAACATGATTTGGGCACTTTGGTCTCTATAATTCATTGCAACCTGAGAGCTGGATGTAAAATTTAGAGCAGGATATAAAATGATTCATGAGCAGTTATTGCAACACGTCAAAATATATGGCTCGACTGTGAAAAGAGCAGCTTTCCCCATTCTCTCTCCTCACTGCTTGCAGCAATGAGCATTTTGGTTCTTTCTCCTCCAGATCCTTTGTACAGTTCTCCTGCCAAATTCTCATTGCTGAACTTTGATATTTTTCAGCTCAGGGGTGCCAGGACGCATGGCATTTGGTTGGTTGCTTCAAAATTAATTAAATCCCAGCCCAGTGTCCTCAGATGAAAACAGTCTGGGAACGCTTCTTATTCAAAGCCAATGCTGCTGACATATACAGTTCAGTTGGAGTCAGCGCATCATCAAATTAATACCATCTGTGTACAGATGATTGATTACTGTGATGTCCTGCAATCAAAAAGACATCAGACAGAGATCAGGTCCTCTGGGGGACGCAGTGTGCAAACAGTGAAGCCAGGCCTGGGGTTGGCTGGAGAGACTCGATATCAGAGCATCGGGCTACAGCGCCAGCCAAGATAAGCAATTCAAAATTGATTCCAAATGATTTCCAAATATTGATTAATGGGATGTTGGGTTGGGAAATGTGTCCCCCCCCCCCACCCCTTCCACACTTTCCCCATCCTTCTCCGGGGATAGTTCCAAGGTTATTAGGCACACCATGGATGACAGTGGCATTGTAAGCTCTTTCCAAAGCAAGGATTTTGCCGGAGATGAATGGTTTGTGTGTGTGTGTGTGTGTGTGTGTGTGTGTGTGTGTGTGTGTGTGTGTGTGTGTGTGTGTGTGTGTGTGTGTGCATGCATGGTGGTGGTGGTGGTGGGGGAGGGGAGGTCTGGGGACTGGAGAACGATGTGAGGATTACCAGGTTTTTTGGAATGCGGGCAACTCGAGTCATTTAGAGGATGTCAGAATGATCAATGCCGGCAGATCTGTGTAAAATGAGCCAGTGGTGATGCTGGCCAGAATCAAGGGCCCTTGGAAATGGTGTCTTTATCGTCACCCAAGGCCATGCCAGATACTGGACTCAAATGCTAACTCAGGGGAGAGCAGACTCCCGCCATCCCACCAAGGGCTCAGATAGCACTGGCATGGGTGTGTAGGCAGAGGGGGCACAGCATCCGACTGACTTTTCAAAACCATATGTGCGTCACTGGTGTCATATGTCAGAAGATTGTTTCCATTAATTCTACTTAGCCAGGGTCTGAGAAGTCAAATGGACTATTTGCACAATCGGAGATACTGTGTAACTGGCACAAAAATGACAGTTCTGCAGGATTTCAGAGCCAAAACAGCATAATAAGTGGTCCTTACTGTGCTTCCTTGTGATAAAAGATTAAAACATTTTTCACTGTAATTAGGTGCTCCTTAAACACTGTGGTGGGATGCTTACTATGAACACCGATAGTCAACTATTCAGTAGACAGAAGGGTCATCATACTGCTGATGTTCTAGGTGTTCTGATGACACATTCAGCAAATTCAAACAACTCAAGTGTCTGTTTTCAAACAAATTCCTCTATAAAAAATAGTAAGCAAATGGGAACTAGTCTGCTGGTAACAATAAAAACCTCATGCTTTTGATTTCACAAAAAAAAAAACATTTTGTAAGGATTCCATCCTTATCTTTTGAATGCACATGCTAGTCTGTAACAATTCCCATGCCGATGGAATTTTATACATGACAAGCCTTCTCCCTTGATTTTGAAAAGGAAATGTTTCCTTTTTTTATTATTTCTGACTGCTGCGTGTTTGGTGGTCCTGGTGAAATATGATCTGTCACACCAACCTGGAATTTAACACCCCCACATGTTTCAACATCAGTTTAAGTTGAAAGTGGAATGGAATGTTTGAACTCCTCGCTTCGCGCGTTCTCGGAATATTAATGGTTGAGTCTCATCTTGCCGACTTAAAGCCTGTTACGGACCATGAAGCAGATCTTTCATGCAGGCTCCAAGTCATGTCACATCCTTGTGGAAATCCAGAGGACTCCCACACAGCCCAGTTGACATGGTTTTTTTGCTGTTGGGAGCCTCTCCTGAGGATGAATGCATCCAGTCAAGGCTAACGTGGGACGGGATGCCGGTCGCATCGCGTGGAACCGGCCCACACAGAACACCTGGGTCTGTCAGATCAGAGCCTGAGGACTTCTGGAGGGGAGGTTTCCAGTGGAAAGGAATCTCTGCGGCTTTGGCTCATGCAGGATGTTGTGACAGCTAAACGTTGTGCTTCCTCGGATGCTTTGAAGTGGCGATCAGGCATGTAGTCAGACATAAAGCAGATCCACAGTACCATGCTAACACTTTGAAAACAGTAATGACACTTCATGCCTTTAGGAAACCTGATTTATAGTAGAACCATATAAAATACAGCATAACTAAATTAATTCGTTTTTTTCCCATTCCACATAACTGCCCTACATGTATTCAAGCCTCTACCAGGGATTACATGGAAATTCAGTAATTTCTTACTTTGCTTACAAAGCCCAGTTCTAAGTTACTTTTGAAGGGACAGTTATTTGGTTATTTAAGGGATTTTGATCTGGAAAAAATGTATCTTTTTTTCCAGAACCAGTAATACATATTTTAAATACACGGTTGTCCTCTTGACAACGGTCATGTGTAAATATGTCTGAATAATTTTCTTTCTATTTTGAGTTAATTACATAAGGGTGCAAATAAGAGTGAGATGGCTAGTTAATGATGATGAAAAGTATGCTTAAAATCACTGGGATAGGTTTTCAAGTGCCAAACCTCTAAGACTGCAATTGTCAAGACCCTGACAGTTGTAGCATTTCACACATAACCCAGGCCTCAAGGATGCACCATTTTGATAGGTTTTACTTTTCTCTAAAGTGCTTTTTTTGTAAATGTAATGTCTACATTTTCTAAAGAAATTAGATTTGAATAACCGAATTTCTGGAGGACAGAAAATTCCTACATTCACGCCTGTTCTCCTCACACCAATCCAATGTTGACATGCATCATTTCATGTGTGCTTCCCTGAAGGGCTGAAGTTCAAATCAAGTTGTGACTTGCTTACCAGTCATTTCAATATGGTAACTTTCCAATAATGTTTATGCTTAAAGATATTTCAGGCATTCTGGAATTTCCTGTCTTAGTAAAATGTGATTCTGCTATAGTCCAATATTGCAATAGCGTTTTTTCCAGTTCAGAGACTGACTGAGATGAAAATCTCTTCTGTTTACAGCAGACACTAAAAAGGTAGTTCAATTGTCACGATCATTAAGCAGTTGTAGGGGAATAGTGACAAACAGGGGGCTTGATGGGCTTGGTTTATGCACATTTATTTGTGGAACAGAACAGGATACTGGTTAAACTGTTATCATCAGGAATTGTACGACACTATCAGGACGTCATGTGGTCTGCTCTTCTGCAATGCTGCTTAAAGCGACATTTTATGAGAGACATTTCTGTCACAGCAAGCTCTTGAATAGAGAGAATACATGCAATCTGTTACTTTCAAAGCAGTCTGAAATACCCCCCCTTACAACAAAAATAAATAAATAAAAAAATAAAAGTCTAAACTTGATGCAGCCAGCTGATCTTCGTTTTGCATAATAGCTGAAAAAAGAGCAGCTAGTTTGGCAGATCCCATCTCTGTCCTGGGCTTTTATTAGAAACGGCTGTTGGATTTTGACAGGGATTGATTGAAGGTGCCGATGAATCTCCAGTTGTCTCTGAATTATGCAAACAGTGCTGCCAAGCGCCAAATAGAAGAAACTGACCACTTGTGAAACTATTAGAACAGACAGGGACTCAAGGTAAAACAGACACCTTATCTCCAGTTCTACAGCAAGGGAAGAAGATGACAAGAGGCACGTGTCTAGGGTCATACAATTGCTTTTTCTTTGTTGTTTTGAAATATATGCACAGGGTAATTTTTCATAATCAGATTAAAAGAGGATGAGGATTACTCTGCAGCTGTACACAGTCATTACCAGTGAGTCCTTGCCTACTGGAGCCGAACATAAACAACTGTTCCAAGCATCCTTGTTATGCTAATGGTTAATGGATGATTCTGTTAATTTTTTTGCCCTATGCATTTCCTCAAAAATAACGATGCACCCATGTCAGACAACTCATGCTAGTGAAGATGAAATCTTAAATCATATTGGTTTTACATAATTTTGGTAATACAGTTCACTATTATTTTATATCATTCGATTTTATATATTGGTGAAGGTCTGTGATCTTCAGGCACTCTGAGTATTTTATGCAAATCTGGCATACTCTATGCCAGCATTTTGGGATTTTATTTTTTTAAGTATAACTCTCCACAAACCACCCTTGTTCATCCCTCTAGTTCATTATGGGTCATTGATGGCAATTATACTATGTATACCTAGCATTAAAAATGGGCTCACTTACATAATTAAACTATATATAATTACACATGTAGCATGCTCCTGAGGCTGTTTCCTTGTATTTAAACCATAATTACCATTGATGATTGACTGAGCCAATACAATACCACAGTGCTTTTGACACATTGTGGGTGATGGGGTCAAGATGAAAACTGGAATGGATTTTTTTCACTAGATAAAATTTATTTTGTGTGTTGCAATATCTAGAGGAACCACTTTGCAAAGCTTATATTGGTCTCTTCCTTTAATTCTCTATACATTTCACAATATTCTTTTTTACCATAGCTCAACTACTGAACTACATCTCCTCACAACTAGCCAGAAAGCTGGATAGCTAGATTATAATCTGTAAAAACAAGGAGTGAATAGCAATATCTTTGTGGAGGAAATTGGTAATAAGTCCGATAATATTCAAAATTTAACAATTTGACCATTTTTGACATTTTTGACTCATTTTGTGTGAACTTTGTAACATTCACCTTCAGCATGGATAGTGGGGACTTCCAATGGCAGCTCTGCATAATGGCGGTAATGTTATTTTGTCCTGACCAAGATTTCTAAATACCGTAAGGCTTCAATTTGCAGTCTGGGTGTTAATTTGCTTTAACTGTAAAATGTTAGAGATGGACCCTTATTACCATTTATAATATTAATAGTGGTATTACACGTTACTAGTAATATTAATATTATAAATGTTAAGTAAGTTTACTGAAAAATTTTAGGCATGCAAGATATGCTATATACATTTTAAAATACTACATTTTCTTTCAGTCTAATACCAATTGATAGTTGATATATTATCAGGGCCTTGGAAACAACTTGAGTTACATCACTTCCTAGAAATGGACTTGATCAGTTAAACTATCTGGCACTTTGGACATGTCTAATGTCAGTTCAAGAAATATCAATGACCTCCAAGAAGCTAATTTAGGATAGCATTCCGCAACACATCATCTGCTTCCTATAAGAAACAGACTCAAGACCTATAAACCTGAAATGAATTCACATCCCACAAAGAGAGATTATCCAAGAAGAGGATGTGTTTTTTTCTTTTTTTTTTTCTCTGAGCGCATGTTAGGCAAGGTTATCTAACACAGCCAGCTATCGTGTCACTTGCAGCCTTTTCTGATGCTTTGCCTGGAGACAGTAGAAATACTGATATACTCCCCCCTTTCTTGGCAGATCTGATGATAACATTATTTACGTTTTGGTGCATGACATGTCAGGTGCTGTGCAGAGAAACCTTTCTGAAATGTAACGCGGACGGAGGTGCACGCAAGATTCACATCCAGGCTCTAGTGTCCATCTCGAGTTGGAAAAAGCAGATGCTGTAGCCAAAGCCCAAAGCAGGTTTTTTTCCCACGCTGTGTTCCACGCAGTCACTTACAGCAAAGGGGTGCACCTAAGTGCTTTCTAATTTAGGTAATCCATTTATCCCCTTCCTGGTCTGCTGCTGATGTTCACTCTAATGAACCCGCTTTGTTAATGAACTCCTGAACTCTTCACTTGCTCTGCTCTGTAGAGGACTGGCTCCAGTGCAGCAGACAGCAGAGCAGGGGATACAGCCATACAGATTTAAGTGTTATTTCTTTAATATGGTGATGTTAATCATCCTGACAGACACATATCTAGCAGTGGCCAGGGGAGGTTCACATCCCAGCTCTCATCACCATTGGAACCTGTCTAATGAAAAACAGCTGATGGGTTCATAAAGGTCAAAACTCTAACAGAAGCTAAATGGTTCTGTTAGAACGAGTGAAAACACAGGACTGAACAAGGGCAGACCGTACGTTACATTTCCAGTTCATAGAAATGTGATTCGACATGAATATTTACCATTTTTTTAGTGTGTTTTAATTTAATTTATTTATTTATACAATGTATCCATTTCAAATCATTCATTCACACACTCATTTGACTGTGTCAGAGGTTTACAAAGTTGGTGTCAGGACTCATACTGGATTGTTAGCTGTCAATGGTTGTGTTAAGTGGGGTTTTGGGGTGGAATTGAGCACCCACTAATGTCTCATGAAAATGTTGCGGATATTGCTCATAATGTGATCATAGGAATAAGCAGGCTGATTTGACTGGAATACAAAGAATACAAAATTACCGATTCACAGCACTGATTCACAATAGCATTGATTCCATGAGGGAACTGAAATGGGAAATCATGGAAAATGAAAGTAATGGATGTGTTGTAAGGTTTACTTTGTGATTTTTTGCCCTTTGATAGAAACTGAAAATGGTAATTATGCACACTGTATACTATAAATGGCACCATACACTGAGACATCTCAAGAGGCGATGGCAAGAGTCATATAAAGGTGTCATTTAAATCTATCACCACTTCAAATGACATTTGGAAGTGATTGCAGAGAACGGCTCTAGTACTCTCCATGGGAAGGAATTGTGAGTGGAGGTAGTAGGTTGGTTTTATTGACCACACAAGAAGAAGGCAAGTATGGAAGATGGGCTCTTAATAATCTCTGAGTGGGAGTTCAGACTGTCATTTCTACAACAAAGAAATGCAGGAAAGCAATCAACAGATACGGCACCTTAGCTGAGCAGACTACAATAGGAACTCTTCCTTCCAATCACAATGTCCACTCCTATCTCAAAAAAAAAAAAAAAAATACATTGCAGGATTATGTTCTTGGAAATCAGTATAGAATATCTACAGAAGTAAAACTTAAAACACACTTCAGTCTCTTGCTCTCTTATTGAATCAATATGTCAGTCAGACATCTATGTTGTTATTTTATTTATTTTTATCAAAAATACATACATACATACATCATCATATATTGCCTGTTTCATGCTGTTTCATGTGGTATATGGTAATTTAATGTAATTTGGCTATAAACAAATAAATTTGTTGTTTCCCATCCACACATCATCAGACTTGGTATGTAAATGCAGTGTAAACTTGTCCTAACGGCACTTTGTGAAAGCTGTGATTTCCCCTGAAATTCAGTTTATACAGTGAAATAGGCTTCCCGGCCGACGTGGCTGACTGAACACGCTCTGCGACTAATTCCTAGGTGCTGTGTGTCTTTAAAATGAGAAAACTCGAAGCGCAGCCTAACTGGAGGTGACTTGGTGAAGCCGTTTAAAGCCGACATCTTGTCTGATTCCTCCACAGCAGGACAGTCACTCCCTTACCTGCTAGACTGAAAGGGACATATTTTGCACCTTGCAAAATATGAGACACTGCCGAATGATTTTTATTGCATTATATTACATCACATCGCATTACATTATGACCATTCAAGCATTCATTTTTTAAAGATTTGGTTTTTTCTAGAAGAGGTTTTCCTTAGTTTCAGCCAGTATTTGCTCCATGATACTGAGCTGATCATGAAGCAATTGAAAATACTATTTGAACATGCACCTATGAAGGTCTGGGAATCTTAAATATGAGCCTACTTACACCTATCTTTATACCATAAAAGAATCCTATATGTCTTGTATCAAAAATGGTCTTGGTGAATATGTGAATGCCTTATTTTTGCATATTTTAGTTACCTATGACCTCCACTTATTGTGCAGTACTTGTTAAAGCCTTATAAAGAACTGTCAGTTTTGCAGAAATACATAATCATGTTGACAGATTGCTATTCATTTGTTTACAGCAAAATGCTTAGTGTGAAGGATTTTCTGCATAGCTAGGCTTTGAGTTGTGCAGTAAAATAAATTTGATTAATATTCTGCATTTAAAATGACTGAAAACATTTACCAAGAGGCTTATGAATGCATGTGAGATTTGAATGAAAAGCGTCTGCTGCATAAATAACTATGTGCTCAGTAAATGCTTTAATGTATTGCTATGATTTTTGTTTGACACATACTGAAGAAGGTATTTTTTTTGCTTTTCTGTGAAAAATGAGTGCATTAGTTAATTAGATCAGTGCATTAGTTCATGGTCAGAAATTCATAAGAATTTATGACTTTCAAGGGCTCAAGCATTTTATCTTCCATTTAATAAATGAAAAACATGAAAATGACTAACTGCAAGAAAGCACATTCTTCCTGAGAAGTATGCAACGTTTGAAAACTTGATGGAATTAAGGTTACTCTGAACATTCAGTGAGACATTATCATCTAAATAACGCAAAAAGCAAGCTTCAAAGGTATACCGTTGTTCTGAATTTTTGCACTAAATTGAAATCTTGTGTGTATGATAACGGCCTCCTTGCTTTCACATGCATGCAGTGTTACTAAAGCTTAAATTTTTTGTATTTCTTGGGATGCCTTGTGGGTAGCTCTTTCAGGATGATTGATGAATGAGTTGGCCAGACCTTTGCTCAGCTGACTATGTCTTGTCCCAGTGTGGGATGGAGGGTAGGGCTCTTGTGACTTGGATCACATCCTGGGAGACAGACTTCCGCTGATCCAGTCAGGTGCTTAATTTGACAGTCTTCTAACTGCGCCTACCCCTACACCCACCCCACCCCCATCCCCATCCAAATCCCCTTAGTTTGTCTCCTTGTGGTGCAATTTATATACTACCTTGGATCAACGTGATGTGTGGACAAACCTGATTTCGAGCCCCAGTGGACCCTGACCTTGATTGATATCAGCTTTACATTAAATCTGAGTAAATGTGTGCAGTGGCAGTAGTGTATCTTAGAGCAGAGCTCGTAACCTAAAGGTGCCAG
Organism: Megalops atlanticus; assembly: GCA_019176425.1. Taxonomy (NCBI): domain Eukaryota; kingdom Metazoa; phylum Chordata; class Actinopteri; order Elopiformes; family Megalopidae; genus Megalops; species Megalops atlanticus. The sequence goes on along the minus strand of CM032878.1, from coordinate 12,084,210 downwards.
TTTGAATCCCTGGTGGGCCACGGCTGCTGTGCCCTTGGGCAAGGTTCTTTCCAGCAAATAGATTTCAGGTTTCACTAAATATACAGCTGTGTAAGTGGATAAATTTGTAAACATTGTGATCCACATGAGAAAGAGTTTTTGCTGAACAAATGTAAAATTATTTTCTTGTCTAGTAGAACATTCATGGGGGTGATCAAAATAATCCAACAGTTCTTAATTACCTTTTTAGAATTAATTAGTCTATATGGCTCCATTAGATTAAAAAACAATTTAAAACAATTTTTTTTACCAGTTTAAATTGTAAAAATGAACATTTTTAAATTTACATTTCAACACGGTATTCGGGTGTCTACATTAAACAAGATTGCAGGATTACTGTATGACTGTATTTCCTTCCAAAGTGAAACTAAATGTTTAGTCAGTTAAATTAAAGTTGCACTTTGGTTGTTTCAATCTTATGCATCAGTTTTTAGCAGAAGTGAACTTTCATGCCATGGTGTTAAGTACTCCATTTCTGATGTAAAGAGTAGGTGACACCAGAGGTTTAGATTACGGAGTTGTTGTATCTATGATAAAACCTAATAATGACCATAATCATCACAATAAATGTGGGTCAACCCAGTCAAGCACCAAAGTGGACATTCAGCTATCAATTGGAATGAGCTAAATGTGCCGTTAAAGCTTTGGAGACCAGCTCTTTAACTTCGAACATGACATACTCCATCTGCACCAGTGGAGAGAATAGGACTGATTTGCTTGCCTGCTGTATCCTGTACTCAAGGAGTAATGAAGTAAGTCCAGGTGCTCCAGGTATGTTCATAAAAGCATGGACATATTTTAAATTCTCACCACATATTTTGCACGCTACATAATACATACAGCCGTAGCTGTTTCAACAGAATGACACAGAAAAACCCCTGTGGTATTTTTTTTTTTCAGGGAGTAGATCAGTTTTGGAGTGGATCACTGTCACTGGGCCTCAATGTCACTGGGTCAATATGAAGATCCCTTCGGCAACTCCATTGCCAACTCATAAACTGTGTATATCTGTTCTTCAGGGGGCATTTGGCCATCATGTGGTGTGATCTGAGGGCATTCACAGTGTTCCAGGGTGACAGCATGCGTGGGTGTGCATCTACATGTAGCCAGCAGGCTGGAAGAGTGTAAGAAAGAGGGCGTGAATGCAGCAAATGTGCCACTCGGGCATTGTAGCCTGTCACTTTGGCCCTCTCTCAATTCGCTGAAGTCTCGCAATGAAAGGTTCACAAGCCGGGCCTTTGAGAGTCAAACAACATGGTCTGTGTTGTCACAGCGAAGCTCTGTCATCCTGCCAGGCCGCTCCATCAATTCAAATCATGCGCTGGACAAAAAAAAAAAAAAGGAACAGCCTCCACTCCTCCGCTTGCAAAGGCATGACCCAATCCATTTGTAATTATGGTGCAATAATTCCAACAACAGAAATGTGAAGGCAAATCGTTACAATCTTTGCTGTAGGACAACCCTGCTTTCACCCCCCCAAAAAAATACTTGTTTTATATTTTTGTTCTTTCACCTTGAGTGAACACTGAATGTTATGGTGAGAGACCACAAAAGAATAGCCGGTAGATATCATAGGCAATGCAATGTATTTTTTGTGTAATTGTACACTACAGATACTTTTGCAGCGGATACCCCAAAATGTCCAGTTTTTTATTTTATGCACAACAAAAGGGACATGCAAGACTACCAAAAAAAGTAGTGTGCAGTTTTTGCTTGTTATCCCTTTATTCAGCTGGTTATTTACTGAGGCAATTTGGAGTTAAGTACCTTGCCCCAAGTTATAATGACAGTGGCCCACGTGGGAATCGAACCAGCAAACCTTTGGGTTACGACCCTTGCCACTCACCACTCAGGTTCAACATAGATGAAAGGGAAGTATCAAACGCCATGGAAACGGTGCTGAAGTAGTAAAGAATCACAGCCGTCACCAAGCGATACAAGCTAAGGTCACCAAGGATCTCTTCAAGAGCTTAAGCTTGGTTTCATGTCTAGATGTAAAATCATAACAGCAAGACTTCTTGTCAGGAACACTGATTAAATAAGTCATTTGAGTCATTTAATTGTGGCTTTGAGAGGGTTGAAAGTTTCATGGAAAAATCTTGGTATGAGGTGATTATATCTTATAAGCATCCCACATACAGAACTCCTCTTGTTTAAGTGGTTAAATTGAGTCCTTATCAAGGAAATTAAAATCTTTTCAGGATGAACCCTTTTCACTTGGCAGCCCCACTGGAATGAAAACAAGGTTTTGTTGTCGCCAGTGGTCGCTGGTGCTGTCTGGACCTGAAGAGGCAGGTAAAAGCCATGAGTCAGAGGTTGATTGGTTCTGCTAAATGTTGTATTTAATAATGCTAAATGCAAAAATGAAGTCTATCTATCTATCTATCTATCTATCTATCTATAAAAATGAATAGAAAATGTTTCATAAAAATAAAACAAACGACCTAAGAACCCAACAACATACAGGTATTGCAATAATTCCACTCACCTGATTAAAAACAACTTTTCTTCAGAAGTTTTTACTTTTCAACCCATGAGAAAACATGTAGCAGAACAAAGAAAGGATTCAAATGTCTTCATTATTTATTTTTAGAACAGAACTGAGCTGAACAACACAATAGCTTTTTAAAATCATGAGAAAATGAATTATATGCTTTTTAAATTATACTTACTGACTGACAGTGATTCATGCAATTTTTGAAATGGGTAGAATTTAAATATCCTATTGTGGGAACAAGAAATAATGAACTGAAATAGGAATTGACTATGACTCAAATTGCCTCATTGTATACAATTAGATTTCCATAATCATTGTGCTTAAATGAGATGCTGCTTAGAATCAAGCTAACGAAGTATATGCATCATGTGGTACAGTAGCTTGGCAAATCCTATTTCTTTTATTATTATTTAATTAATTGTTTTAATTTATTATTTTAATTGTTGTTAGTCAAGCAAAATTTGCATTTAAGTTAAATGAAAGCCAAGCTACCTAGTGAAAGCAGGTTACCAGAGGAAAGGAAATAGCTTGTAGGGGTTTTAGGGGAACATGTAATGATGCTATTTTGACGTGTGACATTATTTGGTGCATGGCTCCACAACAAGGTAATTGAATTGAAAAAAAAAATGTAATCATATGCTGCAGCAGCCGGCAAAGGCAGCACTCCTTTGCGAGTTGGATCATGAGTTTCAAGAGGACACTAGGAGACAGAAGAAAAGACCCATTCCACTGGTCCTGAAAGAATCTGGCAAAGCCCAGGGTGAGTCAACTGCTAATAACTTTTGTTTTCACACCTATGACTGTCTGCTCTCTCCTAACATGCTGTTCCATGTTCAGTCTGCAAGTATGAAAGGGGTATTGGCTACTAGAATGTCAGTCAGCCTGAATTTTTTTCATGTTGAGATAAATGCCTAACTCAAGCTATAACCATTGTCCTACCTTTTGATCAAAAGTTATGGAAAAGTAGTAGCTAAAGAGAAGGTTGATACTAACAATGTTAGCCATCATATTGCATATTGTAACAGCATGTGAGATAATGTCTTGAAAAAGGGAGGAACATCTTGAAAATTGCATATGAGAGCAACAGTTAAACAGAGCCAGCTAGCTGGCACAGCAATCTGCCATGCAGCAGTACAAAATACTTGAAAAATCACATTCAATTTCATGGATATTACCCTCTATCCATTCACTGTTCTTCTGTTGAGCAGACTTAGGAATTTCCCTGTCTTCTTCAGCACACTGGCCAATTACCATGTCATTTAGAGGTTGAACATTGTTCAAATTCATTGTCCGGCTATTCACTTCAGAGGCAACCATCCAGAGCCTTGTTTTCAGTCCAATATGGCTGCCAGTGTGAATAAGCTCCAGAACTTTCACTGACAATTACATGCAGGTCTTCTTCATAAATGCCATAAATTCCAACAGTCAATAAAATGAATGGAAAAAATTGTATTGGAAAATAATAGCACTTGAATTCATTTCTGAGTCTAAGTTAAGGACAAGTGTTGAATGAATTCAGTGTATGTTTTTTCCTGTACCAGCATATATTTTAGAACATATGTAGAATATATTTTAGAGAAGCCAAAGGCAAACAGCATGTAAGGCAAACCATAGAAAGAGAAACCACGGGCAAGGGACAGTGATATTTTCCAGTTTACTGTTTTAGATATACCCTGGGAGGGTATTTCTTTTAGTTTCCTTTCAGATCAAACCTCACAATCACTGCTTCCCTTTCATATAGATCATAGACTGCATCTTCAACTACCCATCATGTTATACCACAAACAGGGGTGCTGGAATTGATTATTTGCTTGCTAGGTAGACAGCCTTATTCAGGGCAACTTACATTGCTTATACCTTAAATATTTTCATTTTATACAGAAGGAGACTTACTGAATTAATTCTGATTAATTATTAACAGTTCCCACCAGGGATACGAACCAGCATCCTTAAATATACAAGCCATTAAATTAACCAGTATTGTTAACTGCCCTTTTAAATAATAACATTGGGGCATATTAAGACATCTCTTTTACATACTTAATAGACTTTTCTCTGAAGAAAGGAGCTCTTATTTGGCCCACAGCTTATTAACTAGGATGCCCTGCCTGTCTCAGGGGGTTACAGCTATGTGGCTTTTATTGAGATTTATTGTCTTTGTCGGGAACTATCACTAAATAGCACGTCACTGGTGTCTCGGGGAGAAGAATTTAGTTCAAATAGACAATTCTGTGCCTTTTCTTGCCCCTTTTGACTCTGTGTTGAAATGTCACAGTTATTACCTTTCAGAGTCTCTCAGAGTTTCGGGCTGTTAACGCCCCATTGGATCTAAATGCAAAACATGACCCTTCACTGCTGTTATTCCCACCACTATATATTCCTGGAAACTCATGTGCGACATTTATTTATTTCGATCCATCAAACGCCACATCCACTCTGTGTGTGATAGAAGGTCTAGAATAGTCGATGACTTGTGAATGTCATCACGGAGAAAGTTGCATCTTATTTTGGCATGGCATCTAAAGAAAAAAAAGAAAACATCTGTGCCTGACAAATTGTATATTACACATAGCACATTTGCCATGGTTAGAGCCTGAACTTGCGCTCCACCCATCTCTCTCTCCACAAAGGAAAGGTGAGTGAGTAGCCTCTCACACAACCTCCCTCATATGCGTGATAAGGTTTCAGAAATAAATAAATAACTAAAAAAAAATCATTCATGGCTTCCGCTTATGGTTTATGCATGGCTTTTGCGTTTCTTGGTGGCATTCTGCTGATCTGCATGGTGGTGGAATCTCCGGTGAAGATAGGGAAGAGTTCCCTGAAAAATGACTTTTACACCCGCAGAAGAGATGACACAGCAGCCGTCCCTGTGCCAGGCGGCATTAAATATCTCGATGACAGCACGGTGGCCTGTCAAAACATATGCTCTGTTGTCTCTGCTCTACTTTGTCTTTGAAACTCCGCAGGACAAAGCCCCCATGTCTGTAGGCTTGCCATTTTTCCCTGTTAGTATATATGTATGTATGTATGTATGTATGTATGTATGTGTGTGTGTGTGTGTGTGTGTGTGTATGTATGCATGTATGTATACATATTTATGTATGAATGTAAAAAAATAGGATATATATATACAATTTTTATTTTTTGTATGCTTGCTTATATATTTATTACAGCACTGATAAATGTGTGTATCCTCTGCAGTTCTGCAGCGATGAAAAACCCCTGGAGGAAAAGGGAGCGTGAGAGCAGGATCTTGCTGAGGGTGGCAGTGTTCTGGATGACCCGCTATGTGCTGCTGGCTATTCTCTGTGGCCAGACCCTGGCCCAGTGATGCCACGGCTGGAGAGGGCTAATTAAGAGGCAGCTGTGGCTAACCTATCACTCTGACCCATGCCGGGCACCCTGGTGACTGTCTGCTCAAGGCTGGCCGCTTCTCCAACACACTCAACTTCACGTGTACCAATGACACCTTTGATAAGAAAAAAGCTGCAATATCTCAACATATCAACCTTTACGTGTCTAACTGAAGGTAAACATTTAAACTTGTGTATGATCAACACAGTTACATGGTGAAAGCCTGCACTGGCAGGTTTCTTTACAAAATGCTTTTTCCTGCATGCGTGCATTTGTTCTGAACAGGAAAATGCCCATTTAGTTCCCCAGACCTCTCATATTCAACAGCTCAGCAGAAACAAAGCCCCCTCTGGGACTGCATCTTACAGTGGCTGGCGGTTGGTTCCTGTTAAAAATTGTGAAATCTGAGTTACAGTCAGAGCCAGCATTACTCTCTTAGAACTGCGGTAATCATATTCCTGGGCCTGGAATTCACATTGTGCATGAAGTATACAGGTACACAGTCAGGTCCCAGAAAATACATACGGTGCATGAGTAAAGATGCACTACAGGAGCAAACCAAAAAGGACTCGCTAAGTTTCTGAGGGGGCACTGCTGGAAATAGGCATGAAAGTATTCACCCTGACATACAATTAAAGTGGAACTGCTGAGAGATGTCAATACATGACATTGTTGCCATTTGGCAGATGCTTTTAACCCGAGTGACTTACACAGTGCATCTCATAAAGTGGCATGAAAAGTTGAACCGACAGGACACCACTAACTTCACATGAACAAGTGTCAGTACTAAACAGTGCTGAAAATGTGAGCCTAGATTGACAACTTAAGAATTTTATCATTCCAGATATAATGCTAACACACACTACACACATGCAAGTAAATATCCACATGCCCAACTACATAAAATGTAATAAAACATCAAGAGAATACATTGCAGGTTGTGTTTGAAGTCTAGCAGGGACAGTTCATTACATTACATTATTGGGATCTAGCAGATACTCCAGATATCCAGAGTTACATAGGCTACAATTTTTACATGTTATCCATTTATACAGCTGGAAGTTTACTGAGGCAACTTTGGGCTAAGTACCTTGCCCAAGAGTATAGCAGCAGTGCCCTAGCAGGGAATCAAACCAGCCACCATTTGGTTACAAGCCCTGCTCCTTACCACTGTGCTACACTGCTGCCACATTCATATAGGGGAATTACTGAGCTACAGCAAGAGGAGGTCCTCCAGTGGAAATATACCTGCAGGGGTGTGGAGGGACCAGCTACGGGACATGTTTCACGGTTGCCCTTGTGTACGTGTCCGCGTGACGACACCGTGGTCTGACTGGAGTGTCCGAGGCAGACTGACCTCGCCCATGGTGCGCTTTCGCCCGTGGCAGGGAAACGTGCTGACTCAAACCTGTGTCAGCAGCCACACGGCCCTGCCCTCGCCGTCGCCGACAGGGCACGAAACCGCACATGGCCTCAGGCCCCACGATGCAGCAGCTGTTCAAACCTGACAGTGTCAGAGAGTTAGAGTAAAACCAGTCAAGCAGGAGGTGGAGTAGCGCAAGGCTCTGGAAGGGCAGGTGGACATCAGGACAGTGAGGACAGCAGTGTCCCAGTCCCAGTCAACATTCAGATCCCTGCTGGGACAGTGCTACGGCACACTGAAGCAGAGCACTATCCTCTGGGCTTGAATGGAAATGCCTGCCATATTCATTTAACTGGGTCACAAAGTGTTGCCAGAAAATAGATTGTTTTATTTGATTCCTAGTGATCAGAGGTTAATAAACAAAATCCTTTAGAGGTTTGACTGAAAAAACAGGAATTTTGATAACTAATTTAAAGTGCAATTATATATTTATGTTGTGTGTCTTCAGGCTAGTGGTGTGGCCAGTATTTTACAAATGGAGGGGCAGAGATGGGGCAAAAACTCATTTTGGCAGGCAGAAGATCAATGTGTTTATAATTAAATTATTCATAAATAGACAGTGATCACACTAAAATATTGTGACCACATTTTCTTACTTGGTGTAACACTGTAATTTCTCTGACTTCACAAATGCAGAGAGAAACTGCAATAAAGTAAAGGCAGTAATGGATTCACATTAATCTGATTATTTAGATATATTTAGATTTACATAAATATAGACTTTAACTGTTATGGCATGCAAATTCCTGATTTCCAACATATTAACAGAGCTATGAATAGAACTAACACATCTATTAACTTGATTGTCTCCCCGGTGGAGGATGCATAGATGTATTCTCATGTGGAAGGGTTTTCAAGGACCTACGATGTAAACCCCCACACACGTTATATTATATATGTTCTATGCTAATAAACACATCTGCCCAGACAAGGGAGGGGATTTCTGGTATACATATATAAATTATAATGTTTGATTGAACAAGGACAGTTAATTTCCCTCCCAGAAATCAGTGCCTGTTTCTTTTCCCCTTGCATCTCTTCTTCATCTCCTCAATATGTTTTGTTGAGGAATTGTGGACGAGTGGCGAGGACTTATTTCTAAATTAATGGAATGTACCTCAGCTTTTCTGGGCCCCTGTCTCAGCCACCTGTTCCAACGTGTATACCACAAGGTCCTTGTTGTTGTTGTTCTTCCACTGCACCAGTTCCCTTGGGCCCCTTGTAACCTCTGTTGGGTTTTCATACCACAGATACAGAGATTAACCTCATATCCTTCTTCTTCCCTCACTCTAAATGTCATGAATGCTGCCATGCCTCTCAGAGATTTGCGCACAGATGACCACTCATCCATTCAAGCTCAGCCTTATGCGCTGACCTTCACCTCTGTCTTGCAGGACCTCACCGTTTCCTTGAACAGCATCTCCCAGATCACCAAGAACCCTGGAGCTTACGTCTGCCCTTATACTCTCCTGCTCAGACAGCTCTTACCTGGATAGCCACTCGTGCCAAATCCCATTGATGGTGACAGTAAGAACTGTTAATGGATATTGCCATTGTAATTCAATATGTATTTGTTACCAGTGAGAGGGTTCTTTATCAAGGGGTTGTTGCCTGCTGTACTTTACCATTTTGTTGTGTCAAACAGAATGGCATATAAGCAAAATTATTGTAAATAATGCCTGCTCTGCACTCACAGACACATATATGTGTTAATGATGGTTCTAAAATGTAGTAAATTCTACAAAGATAAATTCATCATTGAAACTTGCTTTTTGGTGATCCTACAAATCCCACACATCATTACAATTAAAAGGCATGTACTATCAGAGCACAAAAAACATACAGCTATCAAAGATAAATAAAGTCAAATGAACTTTTAGAGAAATTTGGCTTTGGGTGGTAATTTAGTGGATATTTTGTCAGCTTGAATATTTCCCCTCACTTTTGTTTTGCATTAACTACTTAAAGGACTCCTACATTTTCCCCAAGTTCATATCCAGTGTCAAAATTTATTAAATGGGTTCTGTAACAGAACCGTTTATGGAACCTTGAATTTTTCAGAATTCTGTTTTTATTATTTTATCTTAGGCTCAGTGATATGAATCATCCTGTAGGATGATGGTGACCTGCAGTTAAGGAATATGTTATTAATACTGCAAGGGCACTGTCTCAAGTGCATAGTCAGGTAATTAGTATAATCAGAAGTTATGAATTTTTGAAACGTGTATGCCAGGGCCTGTAAATATCAAACTGTCCACAAAGTAGGTGAATTAAAGTGCAGATATAGTATTGCTGTCACAGTGTTTAATGTCAGCAGCGGACTTTATACTCATAGTCTCATTAATTTACACTGACATATTGAAGACAGTGCAATTGTAGGTACAGTGACTAGAAAATCAATGCAGATTAATTCTCATGAAAAATTGTACAAATATTTCAAGTAAAATAAGCAATCACTGAAACTGAAAGGTATGGTAAGTGTGCTTTTGTCCTGAACTTTGTTAAAGAAATGAATTGCCTTTCAATAACAGGTGTATGTAACCACAACATTGGCTCTTCAAATTATAATCTATTACATGTCATCGTGGATATCAAAATTTGAATCTGCACACAGACTGATTAATTTCCCCAGCACTGATTTTTTAATTCTAATCACAATAAGAGATGATTGACTGTACTGTTTATTGCGAAGGAGGAAACTGGGCAAAGCTCGTTATTCAGATTTATTTGAAGCCTTAGATTTAGATGGGGTAATGGATTTCTGTTAAAATTACTCTGGAAACCACTTTGTGTGAGAACAATTGTCATCAATGGGTGCATGTTTTATAGAAGGGTGGTTAACATTGGTGCCGGCATCCTATTATGTTTTAGTGTTTCTCTGAAGTACTCAGCATGCAAGATTATTGTATGTCCTGGTAGCATCGGAATTAGCCCTATTACTTTTACTGGTCATCCAGACTGCATGAAAAAGAACAGACACGAGCGCCTCCGTCAAGTTAAAAAGGCCCCTGCGGTTTTTGTCTACTGTCTTATTCCTGTCAGAAGTTCAGCCTTTTATGCATACCTGAAAGGGAGGCTTCCTCAAGTCGTGTATGATGCTGCAGCAGGCGCCAAATAACAAAACGTGTGCGTGGGTGTGAGGAGTGTGTGTGGCCCTAACCCTAACAGGGAAGCTAGTCGTAGCACTGTTTATGTGACTGCCTTTTGTACGGATGCAGACCCTGGTAAAATATACATGTGTAACTCTCGCCAATAAGAGTGTGAGGATATTTGATTTTAATAAAGAAAAAAAAAGAGACAAATTCTACCATATTTTTGTCACGCAGAGACTCGTGTCTTTTATTGGCGCCTCAGGTTTTCTTTTTCCTTGTGTAGCGCTTACACTAATAAATGAATGTAGACTCACTCGAGGCCCTGAGTGGCAGGGGAGACCTGTTGGCTGACTGTGTGCGCTGACACACTGCACAAGGTTGAGTTGATGGTGTCCTGGCTGCTCTTCCCAGCCTGGGGCAGGGTGGAGTTATTATTTTCCTTTTCCTAATCAAAGGCTGCAGAGGAGAATCAGGTGTGCGTGACTTCCCATCCATCGCCCGGGAGAGAATTCCTTTGACGTGAGACCGTGGTTTTCGGATTATATTAATGAGCAGATGGCACTCCGCCTCTCGAGCTGGTGAAAACATCAGTGTGCATCTTCATCTCAGCACGGCAGGAGATTTGACATTTTAGTGACCTGCTTTGCATGTCTGTCCCCATCTGAACGTTGTTTGTATGTATTCCTCCCTGCTCATGGTTTTCACAGTAATAATAACAGCACTCATTAATAGCGCGCGAATGACTGCACCAAAGGGGTATTATGCTCCATCTGTTGATGATGACCTTTTCTGAACACATAGCTAACTGTCACATTAAATAATGTTGATAATAGTGGATATTCACATGGGTTCTAGCTAGCCAATCACCAACTATCAGTTACCTGACTGCTGCTGGTTAAATCACTGCACTTTGCCTTCCCTCAGTTCTGATGCTGAATGCTTCTGTAAAAGGTAAGCCAAATAGCTCTGGGAAAAGACTGCCCAGAAGAATTTAGATTAAACCATCTACAACAGAATGGCAGTTAATGTTTAGGTGGTTTTAACAATAGATAATGTGAATGACAGGGGCCAGACAGTAGAATGTTCAGACATTATTATAAAGCATCACTACAAGAGAGAATTTTTTTCCTTCCTGAGCAAACTGTAAATGGAGTGTACTCACACTCACTGCACTGTAGGCTGTAGAAAAGGGGCCAAAGTTCTCTCTCTCTCTCTCTCTCTCTCTCTCTCCCCTTCTCTCCTTCCCCCCCTTGGTGGCTCAGTACCGAGTGGAGACGTCAGTTCACATTGAACTTTCAGTCCACGCCGCGCTCGCCCATAAATACTTGATAGCTGCGCAGGGAGCTCCAGGAGGGAGGCACTGACGACTGGGAACAAGACGAGTGAACGACTTCTGTCAATGTCAATCGGCCGCGCGCGCACCAAGGGGCTCTCCAACCTCGTTGGAACGGCTGATGAAATGGACGTGACATTACATTACGTGCCCTGCCACTTGTCAATGATAATGGAACAAAAAGCCCTTTTATCGAAAAGTAAATTTGTAGTCACGCCCGCCTCCTCCGGTCGGGCAAACGTTTAGCTGACGTAATGAAATGCTTTTTGCATTTGTCAGCGTGTGCACTATAAGCGCCGTTGCCAGAGCTACAGGTGGATTTTATTCTTTTTTAGTGCTTATGGCAAGAGTAGTCAATTATAGACAAAATATGGGCATGGCAATACATTTTTATGTATGCTGTAAAATGGCAGTCACAGACACCTTTACTGTTGTTGGCTTAATATTTACTTTGTTCCTATTATGAATAGGCTATAGAAATCCATGCAATTAAATGCCATTTTATCCTCCTGTAATTTATCACGACTGTTTGATAGACATATTCACTTATTATGACTAACTGACAATAAGCTTTTAGGATTTGAATTTATGTATTGGGGGAGGTGGTGGTAGGGGGTTGTTTTGGGCCTCATTGTATGCCACAAACACTGACATCACTCCTTTGAGCCATAAAGAATAATCCCCTATTCCGGAGCCTTGTGTATTTTGGCATGGTGAAATTAAAGCTGTCACCAGCAGTCCATGCCTTTAGGCACTGCAGACTGCTGGGTTATGTCACAGCTGGAGCTGGACCACACAAACACCACAGACAGCTGGTAAACAGACCTACAGCTCCTGCAACTCAGTGCTGAAAACCACAATGCTTTCCTCTAACCATGCCTCTGCCAATACCTCTGCACTTGCACCTGCCCCTACCTCTAATCTCAGCCCTGCCCCTGCTTTTACCTTCAGCCCTGCTCTTTTCTCTCCCTTAAGCCTGTCCTGTCCCTGTCTCTACCCTTAACCCCATCCCCCTCTCTCTACCTTTAACCACGCTCTTGTCTCTAGACTTAACCCTGTTGCTGCTCTTGGCTTTGTCCCTCCTACACCTTTTGCCCTGTTTATGGCCCTCTATCCTTATCCCTGTCTTTACCCTTAGCCCTGTCCTTGTCTCCATCTCCACCCTTGGGTCTTGACCCTTCCTCCATGTTTAACCCTATCCTTGTGTGCAGCCCTCTCCCTTTCTCCACCCTTGGACTATGCTTCTCCCGCTACCTTCAGCCCTGTCCCTGTCTTCACCCTTGGCCCCTGACTGTTCATGTCCACATAGTGTTCAAACTGACCACAGAGTGATTGACCCACCTCCTCTCCACTGCCTCTGGGCCAGCCCGTGTCACGGTGCAGTAAACAACCCAGGCTCTCTGCATTCAGGGTCCAGTCACCAGCCATCAATTCCAAAGCCGGGCCTAATCCATTGCAATCTATTGTTAATTTACAGAGAAGGAAACTTCTGATTAACTAGGCACCTGGAGACCGCCCACCCTGCAGCACACACACATGCTCTTTAATTAGGACATGCCACTTTGCAATAAATTTTTCAGAGTTTCATTATCGCTCAAGTGGCCATGAATCTACATCGCATTCAGTCCCAACAGGGCTCAGCCTTGCTGCAATCAATTACGGGGGAAAACCTTGCTTGCTACACGCGGGCCTTGGCTCTGTGGAGCAGCAGGGGGCATGCACAGTCAATTCAGCTGAGAGACAAAAACTGCAGGTTTCTGTTCTCATTCCAAAAGTGCCATTTACTTTTATTTTGAGGGTCACTCATTATGTGCAACCTTGAGAAATAGGAACTATCAAAAATAACCATTGTTTTCTCTTAATTCTCTTCATGAATATTGTCTAGACCAAACTGTCTATTTTCTAAATATAGTGGAAAAAAACAAGGACAAGTCTTCGAGCTGGCATATTGCTCTGTGTGTGCCATAACCGAGAGATTAATAGGCCTGTGAATTTTGTAGGAGGGTGAGATTCAACATTTACTTGCATGCAAAATTTTTTATCATTAAAAAATATTAATTTCTTTCAGAAGATGCTCATGTTCAGATGCTCTCAATGCATGAAATACATCTCAGGGGACTAACAGGAACATCATTCTGACATATCCAACTAGAGAGCAGCCAGAAACATAACAAATAGACATTAAGCTGAGAACAGTGCTAAAATACATTTGCAACAGTAAACAAATAGTGCCTAATAATACACACTTCCATTGTATACAAGTCTAGTGCCTAGCATTGATCTGTAAAAGCAACAGTGCATAAATCATAGTGCTCATGCAGTGTCAAATAACGATCCATAAGAGCAGCATTTTATGTCATGGTGATAACAAAAGAGCACATTCTCTGTCTGTCTTAAAAAAAAAAAATCCCAACAGTGAAACATAATTCTGGGAATGTATTTTGATGTGCACTTATGACTTCACTGCACTGGGGCTGTCATGTGTTTCTCATCCTCTATGACCTCTTTGCATTAGACCTATTCTTAAGCCACCGAGTTTGTATGCGCTGACATACACAGTCACCAAAAATAGATTAGCGGTGAGGGGGGCTCGCAAGGTGGCCTGGGATGGTGTGGTGGGGGAACGGGTGTGTGCGCATGCAGTGCGGAAGGTGTCAGAGCTGCCAGATTGGGAAGGAGCTGTGAGTCCCTGTGCTGCAGGTGTGGCCCTCCACAGTAGAAGCGCTGGCAATGTGCCTCCAAGAAGATTAAAACAACTGCAATAATGAAGCCCACAGAGACACCAGCTCCTCAGTTGTTTCAGTCTATGGATGTCTTTTACTGTTTCAACCTTGCAGGGCCATATTTAATGCTAACAGACAAACCAGATATCAAATATGGGGCAGCAGTGTGGCACAGTAATTGTAGCCAGCAGGCTGCAGGTTCAGACCCTGGTTGGTGCTGATGTTGTACCCTTCAGCAAGGCACTTAACCCAAAATGTCTCTGTAAACATGTAGATGTATAAAGGGATGATATTTAAAGTGGAAACTGTGCATGTCACCCAGGATAAAAGCTTCTGCTAACCAAATAAATAATGCAAATGCAGTTCTGAAATAAGCATCTGAACTCCATGTTCAAATCACATCAGCTGTACTCAAAGCTGTGTTTAATGCCAGATTTTACTTTAATAGTGATTGTGGTTCTGTATTCATTCTTCTGGCCGTGGAAGCAAATCAGAGTGTTTTTGATACTGGTAAAATGCTTTTAAGTGAATGGTAAATATTTTATAGGTTTTGGATCCTGGGGAAACTTAGTTCATTGCTGGCCTGTCAGCATGGGAAGGACTGTTTGCTATGACAGTAATGTAGTTATGCAGTGTGCTGCAGGGGAAAAAAAGTACAGTATCTTACACATCCTCATGTCCCATATTCACTTGGCCCAGTTTTGTACCTACTCTCTATGTTCCCCCATGACACCAAAGCCTCATTAAAACAGAGAGAGAGAAGGGAGGCTCTCATTTATGAGACAGAGGGTATGGTTGAGCGAGCTCATTTAAACACAAAGTTTCCCTCATAGATGTACTGAGAGGCTGCACATACAGTAATGGGTGTGGTGGTAGAGCGGTTAAGTGGAAGCTCATTGAAAGCCTTATTGTGAACTAAAATCCATCCGCTTTCATTAACTACACAAGTGTCTTTAATTTTAGACATGTAAACTACACACTGAGAACTAATTAGTGACTATTTAGCCGGAGCAGAAGCACTAGACCACGCTAATGGAGGGGTGATTCGGTAGTTATTACAGGACCAGTTTACTGTATTTTCCTAAACATGACATATTCTAACATTGATAGGTCAAGGGTTTATTTTTTCCCACCGATTAACCACTGGCATTAAAAGATTTACAGGTAGTCATAACACTGCCCACTCAAACTAGTTTATGAGTTATTTTCTGGTTTACTTGCTTTGATGTCAAAGGGCCAGGGAAGATGTTACAGTATTACTTTTAGGAATAGGAATCCTGGGTCTGTTGCCTCATCATAAAGCATAGCGGTATATTGCTTGTTGTTTTGCATATGGAATATGGCATCCTTTTTAAATGAGGTGCAAAACCAGTGCATGTAAATGTATGTCTTCTATTGGCCAATAAATAAGAAAATTATAATAAAAGTAAAAAGAAGCAGTCAACACACGTTTAGAGACCGAACAGCTCTATTTCTCAGCTTTTCCCATTTTCCCTCTTCTGCAATCAGATGTCATGGAAGTCCCTTCAGATTTGGTTATGAATAGACAGCAGAAGAGGAAAGGCTGCAAAATGCACTGTGGCTTTGTGATGCAGTTGAAGAAAAAAAAAAAAAAAAAAAACTTGCTCCAATAAAATTCCATTATGGTAACCAATGAAGCAAAGCCACACATTCTAAGCATGGGAGAAGAAAAAAAAGATCCAGTGCAACTCCCTATAGATCTATGGAGGCCAACTAACATTGGAAGGTGGGGGCAGTGTGTTTCTCTATCCTAAAGGCAGTGTTTGTCTCTTTGGGGGATGCCTCGTGAGCTCGGTCATGCCCCTGCCACAACTGCCAGCTAGATTTCCTTTTATATGCCTGACTTGACAAGCCTGAGATATCTGTCAGTGTTAAGTCCCTTGGCATAGCTGCAAGGTTTTTGTAATATTATTATTTTTATAGGATCCTGAGGCCAGTGAGATTCTCTCATGGAACACTGTACAATGGATCTAGGCCATGGGTGTTTCAGATTTTCTCATAGCAAATGTATACACTGGTCTGTTAAAGACAGAAATGCCGCGGTTGCAGGCATACCCAGAATTTCCAAAACAGGTCAGGGAGAATGCATTGAGGAGTGATGGATAACCTGTCTACTTTGTTTATTAACACAAGTCCTTGGCTTAAATTGGTGTTTTAATTCTTGTTTTACGTGATAACCTGATGATCACTAAGCACTGGGAAGAGTGAGCTGATACTTGTTGTAAGCTTTATACAACTGCCTTGTTTGATTCAAAGCAATCCATTCACCCCATTTAATCTAAAGCAAGTGCATCTTGCAAGGCAATAACTCCTGGGAAGCTGCAATAATTGCAAAATCAAAAATGTTACACAATACAAAAAAACTTTAGATAAAATGATAAAGTAAATAAAATAAGTGTTTCCAAAAAAAAAAGGAAACCAGAATGATTATTATTAATCTTTCCAATTTGTCTTCTCTCTGACTGGAGCTCTGTTGCACTTAACTGAGGCACTGGACAAAGGCGTGTTGAGGGAAATGAAAACATGGGTTGAATTTTACAAAGTAAGTGCATCTACATTCTACATTGATGTCTGTTGTCAGTCCACACAATGAATGGAAAGAATATTGTGTGAATAAGTGAAACTGATTCATTTATTTGTTAAAAAAAAAAAAAACTAACCCAAAGTGAAAGACTTTCTGCTAGAAAAAAATAACTTCTTGGATTTCTGTAATGGGGAAAAAAAGCCACACTGGCAGGAAACTAAAGCAAGATCATTAATTCAAATGATCTAACAGCAGAACTTATTCTAACTGGGAGATTTTGTTTTTAATTGTATCTAAACAAGGAAACACTTGTCCCTGTGTTTTGACAAGTGCTGCTGCAGGTACAATGCTGATACCGTGCAATTATGGCAAGCTTTAAATAGGTATCCTTTATTCAAAGACAAAGCCGAGGACAAGACAAGGCACAAGGTAGGACACCAGTACACTCAGCCTCTGAAGAACTCCACGGGTCATGTGACCCCTGTGCTGCCAACAAGTTAGACGCTTGTCCATTCACTCCATCAGTCAGATGATGTTTTTCTTCTACGAGCTGCGGGCAGCATGACAAGAGAACTGTGGACAGCTCATGTTAAAAATAACAGCATTTTAGCATTTTCCAGGGGACTGGCTAATTGTATAAGGTGAAAGAAAGGTCAGAGAAAAAAACAACAGCCACATATACTGAGGGCTAATAAAATAGAATAATATGTGGATTGACAGATGGCTCAAAAGTGCAATACATTAATATTGAAACTATTTGACGCTAGAAGAGAGCTGATTTTGTAATGTGATACATTATTAGCGTATGTTTTTTTTTCTCTTTCAAAGCATAAAGGTTATCTGTTCCTTTCCAAAATGCTATAGGACATATTCACAGCAATGTAAAATGAATGCAGATAGAGAATTTTCTGATACATTTTATTCTTACTTTGATACTACTTGATCTGAAGGACAGTTTCATTTGGGGACAGGAATACAGTGGTATACTTTGTCTTCTTTATTGATTTTTTCTCTCCCTTTATCTTGGTTGGATGTTATAGCCTGACAGTGTGTTCTCTGGGATTCAAATGGATCAGTGTTTGATAAAGCACAGTTGATCAGAGAACTATGAGAGAACTGGCATAAATAATGGTATTACTGTACACTGTGGTTGGATAAAGTTTCAAACTGACCCTGAAAAGTAGTGAGCACTAAAGCTATTTGATGTATTGTATGTACTTGAGGTTATTCTATGGCTTTGTAACTGTCCACACCTCAGGGAAAGCAGATCTGCCCTATATGACCAGTATGTAACATTTCCATTAATGTTATAAATAAGTACCTACTTCTGTGCCATTGTGACTCACTGGAAGGGCCCCCTCATTAAAACAAATATCTGCAACATTTCGGACTGTAAACATCATAGCTCTAGACATTTTTTAAAAATCTAATTAAAAACAGGGTTCTTTTTTTCTGCTATTATTTCTGAGCTAGACTATGTTGTTGAGTCTGTTAACACCCTAAGGGACATTTAACAATACTTGGACACACTATTAAATAGGCTATTGAGAATAAGTGTACTTGGCAAGCATTCTGTTTTCTGACTTTAAAGCATAATTATGTGTATGCACACATATGTGTATTGGGAGTTATGTATGAGCCGGAGAGCCAGTTCAGCAGAAATGACAGGACAACATGCCATGCTTTTGTTATGTAAATTGATTTTACAGGCTTATGCAACATCCTAAAAGAGTTTTTGAAGAAGGCAACAGAAATATGCTGAAATGTATTTGACCCCACACAAACCAAAAGTGAAATAATTAGACCTTTAAAAAAATGACATGTGGGGAGACAGTCTGACTGCATTGATATTGAGAGGTTGGGACTATTATGTTTGTATGTCAGAAGTGTGAAATACTGGTGAAGGTCCCTTCCACTGTGATGTTTAGCCAGGGATCAAATCCCACATATTATAGAACAAGGATATTAACCTACGCAGTACAGCTGTAAAACATTTCACATTTGTGAGTGCTGAGTTCTGTTGTTGTTGGAACTTACAAAGCATTGTTCGGTATCCAAACCCCAGTACCTCAAATAGATCATTTGAAATCATTAATATTAAAATTTCATATTGAATTAAGAAATGTTTAGCAGTCTCACTCATCCAGAGTGATTTAGAAAGCTTACAAATTACCCATGTACACAAATGTATACAAATTGCTTTGGGCATACATCACCTTTTCAATTGGAATACACTGTTTGCTAACCTGGGCACTATTGATCACCTAATTTGACGTGACCAAATGTTATAACCTTGTTCTTATTCTATTGATCACATAATTTAAAAGTTGCATTATACCCTTGTGTCTGCCTTTAAAATGAAATAGCTGCTCATTTCTTGATGACTTGCACCAGTATACAAGGATCAAGTATTGCATACACATTTAAACGTGCAATGCACAACAAGGCCTTGGCAGAGTCCTGCCTTTTTTTCTTATTTTACTGTTGGAAAGGGTAGGATATTTGGAATGACCTACCTTGCAGGTTGAAACCCCAAAGATCATTGATCCATTCAAAGTAAAAGAACATCTCATGCATGGGAAGCCATAAGGCAATTACCCTTTTCCTTAAAAGAGTAACATCCTACATCATAATGCTATTTTTTCTTTTCAGTGGAAATGAGCATGCTTGAGAAATATCAAGAAACAAAGACTCTCTCTCTCTCTCTGTCTGTGTGTATATATATATATATATATAGCTAGATAGATAGATAGTGTACAAGTATGTATATGTGTTTGCATTTTGATAATATTAAACATTTTAAGGCCTTTTAAGAATTTGAAAAATATAATTAGCAAAATTTATCTGTTTTTTATCACCAAATTCACATTTAATGTAAAATGAAATCCCAAATAACTGAGTGCTTGCTTCCAGTATCCCTCCTACTATGAAGTGAACAAATGTCTTCCATTAAACATGGCTCCTTTGGAGCAACGAAATACATTCGTTATCATGGCACTCTGATTTATCTCTAAGTTTATTCCTGGTTAAAAAGAAGGTGAACTGTATTTTTCAGAAGGAATGCTCTGAATGGTTTTGTGTTGTTGCAAAAGTATCTACACAGCTGTTATGCTTTTTCATTCAGTGTTAAATTAAAAGTAGCATCTGATTGTCAGTAAAGCGGTTCAGAGGGCAAAAATAATAATATGTGAGAATAAGCCAATTTTGCTTCATCTTGTGGTCAATCACTTTCCTGCTGCTTTTGGAATGGGGTTGATCATGTTGCTCTCATAGAATACATGAGGGCGTATCATTCATTTTTGCCTTTTGAACCTGGAAAAATAATGAGCCTAGGCTGCCATGTAGTTATTCCCATGTAAATATGGAAGTAGAAGTTGCAAAATTTTAGCTGCAAAATTAGATTTTTTTAAAAATGCTTGAATTTGTTGAGAATTGATGACATGGAAAAATATGAACTTTTAGCTGCTTTCTGTTTATTAGGGAAACATTCAGTACTCCCCCCTGGCTGTGTGTTTGTGTTCTTTGTTAAAAATCCGCCCCTGTCTCCGACCTGATCATCTCCACCTGCCTGCCTGCACACCTGCTTCCCATCACCTCATCAGAACTAAGTATTCTGCTTTGTTTGATTTGTTACCAGTTTTTCATCTTGTGGTTCTTCTTTCTCCTGCCCTGGGTCTCTGTGTTGTCACGTAAGTTCTGTCATTGGATGCAGCCTGGGCCGCCTGCTGTTCTGCCTCCGCTCCCTGTTGCCGGCCTGCCCGGGTTCTGCCCCTGTCCAGACCCTGCTTGCCTGAAGCCTGGCCGTTCTAATGAGCCTGGGTTGCCCGTGGTTATTGCCCCATTCTTCCCAGACTTCACTCCCGCTTCTCGTCTGCCCTGCTCCGGACCTGCCTGCCCAGTTTGTGACCCTGCCTGGCCTCGGATCTCGTTTTTGCCTGCCGCTCTGTTCTTTTTAAAATGCCTGCCTGCCCCGTTGCCGACCTCACCTTCCAGACCACGTGCTTGCTCTGTTTGTTTTTGGACTGACTTCCCGGTGTCGATTCCTGCCTGTTTTTGACTTGCCTTTGTCTGCTCCTGTGGTGGTCTTCAATAAAGCTCTGTTTATTTGGGAATCCCACATAGATAAATCAAATAAGTAAATGAATAATCTATTGAAATTATTTAAATCATCATGGCCTGGAGCATAACAGGATTCATTCTCACCGGTAACCAGTCAGGACACTGAATGTTCAACAGAACTACATATAAATCGGGACATTAGAGGTGGGCCCTCTTTGGTGTGAATGTGTGTAGCAGCTACTTAGGCTGCATATTGTATGCTGAGAGCCAGCCCAGGCAATGTCTGGAGGTACTTATGAGTGTTTGGCTCCCCCAATTCATAATACACACCTGAACATGTCCAAAATGACACTATACAGTGACAAAATATTCCACCAAGACTTGGCCTACTTCAGGAAAAATGTTGGTACCATCATCTGCTGTGATGTATCAAGCTTGTTTGTCACTTTGGTAGAATACATTGAGAGTATCAATATATTGTGCCATTTGTCTTGTGCTGTTATATTCAGTGTTTCCCGCAGAGTGTTGTTGTTTGGGCACTGTTTAAAATGAATTCTGTGCCCCAAAAGATCTATGATTTCTTTTTTTAAGACTTGGCATACATAGTTAAAGAACATTACAAGTACAAACTTTCGTTCATACAGTATCAAAACCTGTCAAAGATTAAAATGCAATAGTGATGTTCACTAGGCATAAAGTATTTTCTAAATAAGAAATAAAAATTTCTAAAAAATGTTGCTTTGTCATTATGGATTACTGTGTTTCGATTGGTGTCCAAAAGAATACATTTAATCCATTTTAGATGAAGTCTGTAATACAACAAAGTGTGCAAAAAGTGAAGGGGTCTGAATACTTTCTGAAGCCACTGTATGTGTTTAAAAAGGTTGTTGAGACAATTAAGACTTCAGTAAAAGAAAAAGCCTGGTGGACCAGTTAACAAGATAATTACTCCATCATGAATGCTTTGGACAAAAATGCTGTTGTTGATACTGATAAAGCTGCAAATTAATGATGACCTTGCATTCATAGTAAACTTCCACATCAGTGGCATCACAAAACATGTGCTACCTAAGTCTATGATTATTAACAGTTTCTTTGTAACTGTTTCCTGATGGACAGAGTATCTGAATCGTTTATGAACTATTGTAACTAACTAGCTAGTCAATGTAGAACAAGCTCCCATACTAGAACGTGCATGACACGAGAAAATGTGCAGCAGCTATTTGTGCACTGGGTAGCATCCTAATGATGAGCATAGCTCTGACGGTCACATCAGGGAAGGAGAAGGAGCGAGAGAGACTTACATTGGCAAAGGAAAGGTGAAGATGAAGAAATGCGCTTGAGAGGGGAAAGTCTATCCTTTCCGGTGGCAGGCTGGAGATGCATGTGCACTCGCACACACACCAGCCACACCAACACACACACAGATCTGGGGCTTATGTGGATAAACACGACACCTTGCCTCAGCTTGGCTGAGAGAAACCAGGATGGATCTGTCTCCTAGCGCGGTGGCAATGAGACCATCAATCACGGCTCTTGACTGAGGCCCACAGATGATGATGAACCTGTGCTGGACCTTCCCGCTGGCTGATGCACTAAATCACTCCCACCAGCTGGAAACTTCTCATGATGGGAACCCAACCCGCTGGCTATTGCAATAGATTGTTTAGGCAGGGGCACCAGATGTGGTTCAGGTCGTCTCCTTCTATGTATTTGTTTGTTTCTCCAAATCCAAATATTTTTTGGACTTTTTTTGTTTCAGGTGGTTTCGGTGACCTCGTCATGTTGTTCCCCACAGCTCTAAAATCAGCAGTGTCTTTCCTGCGTTCCCTCTAAGATAGTTTGCTGTTGTTCTAATCAAATGAATCAAGTCCAGATCACCGAAAATCATGCCACACAAGTCCATTTGTATCATGCAAAATTTACTTGTGCTTTTGATCTCAGTTCATTTTGCAGATATGGAATCTGGAACTTCTTTTTACTGTGTTTCTAGTGGGTTATTTTAAAAGCACAGTATGGTATGGAGAATATACAGTGTAGGAAAGACTTGTATACATCAACAAAGAAGGGTTGAATATGTTTCTGTTGTGTACTTGGCATTTTTTTTTAACTGTCCTACAGGAACAGTATTGCATATATATTGCAGAATAAAAATGCATGTGTGTCTGCATATTTAAAGCCACTTATTTCATGGTGCAAGTGACAATAGATGTGATTGCATGTACAGTATTCAGCCAACTTTGGACTCAAGGTCAAAGGTGGGTCTGTGTGTGGTGGAGAGACAGAGCACACTTAGCCAAGATGGATGTTGTCTCTGATACCCTGTGGAGGGCATTTGGTTGTGTTCGGCAATAAAGATGAAATGGGGAACTCTGTAGGGATGTGGAGCACTGAAGACGAGGCTGAAGTTTTGGGAAACCAACGGAGACCTACAGATGGGACAGGAGGAAGGGGGGAGAGTGGAGGAACGCTGATGCAGCTGAGAAGCCAGGAAGAGAAAAATACTTCATTAAAAAGGTGACTTTTGCAAGTAAGCCTCATGCGTGTTTGAAATATAGAGTGTCTCCAACTTCCATTGTGAATGCTTTCCTTATTAAATTGTAGCACAGAGAAGGTTAGAACCAAGCCAAATAACAATAATATTTCATGAGTAGTCCTCATTGGCAGAGGCAGAAGTTTGCTATGAAAGCAGTGAGCTCTGATGAGGAACAATTGGCTGTGATTGAACAGCTCCAGACGCATCAGGTAATGAGCTTTCTCTCCACGTCTGGAGTTACGGGGTGACCCGGCCTCCCTCTTTTCCTGTGCGTTCGTCTTAATTACACGGCGGCGCAGGGGCAAAAGCCCAACTCTCCGCGCTAACTGTTAATCACGGAGACGCTCTCAGGCGCACGGAGGGGCCGCTTCTGTGCTGGGGGCGGCGCAACCTTCCATTTCAGACCTAATCATTGCGAAAATATATGTGCGCTCTCATCATCCGCGGCCGCGTGCCATATTCATCATCCTCCGTGACGTCCCTTTTCATAAGGGCTCGGTGCGTTGCGAACAGGGGCTCTGCATGTGGCAAGTCATCAATTACACCCTGGGAGAGCAGCGTGTGGGTCTGTGGGCTGCTCCCTGTGGGCAGGGGGATGTACACATTAATGCTGCACGGACCCGTCAAACATTGACTTATGGTCCCCAGAATCATGTAGAACATCGTTTCAGGGTTGCGATAGAGAACTGATGGGAGTTTAATTGCGCAAGTCTTTAATTTAGTGAGCGTTTCTCGGGGTGAGGGAGGAGGGGGGTATTGCTGTCACCTCCCCGCAGATGTGTTATCAGAGGGAGGTCCTCGGAGACGGGTTTCGCCTCCTTTGCTGTGAGCTATCGATTAGAGACAAGGCAAGTGTAGGCGCTGTAATTTTTACGGTCCAAATCAATGCTCATACACCCCCACACACCCTGCCATTCACACCCTGCCACACACACACGCACACACACACGCATGCATACATAGACACACACACATTCTTGCACACACACGCACTCACACACACACACACACACACACACACACACACACACACACACACACACACACACACACATACAATATACACAGAGTTGTGATGGAATACACAGCCACTCATCTGTTTACACTACAGATTGGACAGTCAGAATACCAGTGCTCATCTTGAGCACACCTTTTCAGGGATTAGCGGTTTCATGGCCCGTTGATGTGGAATTGTGAGCTACTATCCACAATCCTGAAACTCATCTACAGCCATTTTGAGTTTGGAACAGCTCACTGAGAATCACAGTCTTCATGGGCTGCTAGACACCATCCAAGCTGAATGAGAATACAGGTTGGAGCCCATTTTTTGGTGGACTGCATCAGCTGTTTCTTTTTTGTGGCAGAAAATGAAGAACCGTACAATGGAGGCTTTTGAAATACTGGCCATGCACAACCCAAAACTGCGTTTGCGAGCATGGGGCCTGATTGGGCTGCAATTCATACAAGAAGAATTTGTGGTCCTTCCATTCAAACACTGCTCCACAAGTTTGAGTGGAGAAAAAAAAGAGACAGTGCCAATGACAGAGATAAAACAAAATAGGTGGCAATGTTAGGTTATTTCATTACATTGTTTTTGAAATGCAATGTTCTTCTGTCAATGTTTTTACTGGACAATTGTCTAGCTATTTTCCAAATGTTTAGTCAGGTATTAGAAAAAATGGCCCAGATGCAGCAATTACAGCAAACATTATTTGCTTTATTGAAGTTGCTTCCCACTCAAGACAGCTTGATATCATCTGAATTCATAATAAACAACAGATTAGAAATTGGTGTACTCTGACAAAAAGCTATTTAAAAGTAATGCACCTTCGTGGAGTAATTTCACATTTACGATATCAGCATGAACCAGAGTCAGCCAAGCGTTCTATAATCAGAACATTCCCTTGCACCAGCTGCTGCCTTAGATTTAGTGTTTCTGCACAACACAAAAAATTGTCAAACCTTCTCAAACAAGTGTAGATGGTGCGATAAGTTCCTTTCCTTTCCAAAGCTGCAGAGTACAAAAATAATAAAAAGAAAAATCTTGAGAGACTGGCCAGTGCCTGTCAGTTGTTGATGTTTTACAAACCAAACGTCGTTAAGTGAGAAATTTTTTAGGTTTGTGTTCAGTCATCGACATTAACTGTGAAAATTGAGATGCCTTGCTGACAGCATATCCAATAGTATGATGAAACATCCCACCTTACTTCCAGACTGGTTATAATTTAGTTCTTAGATAGTGTGAAGTGAAAGAATATGTGGATAAATTGAAAGAAGATTGTTTCTTTGTACTGTAAAGGCTATGTCTGTGTCTTTGTTCTTCTGGGGCACCGTAGACAAGATGTGTTGCTTTTTGCCTTCTGTTTGAAGTTAATTATAAATGAAATCTGGAAGAGAGTTCTCCTCAGACTGATTGGTGTGGAAACACAGAAAAGGCTGGGAAAATTAAACAAAATAAATAAATATTTCAAAACCACTCTGCATCCATGACCTTTTGACAGTGTGTCTGTCATGAGAACTGTTCAAATGGCCATCAAAGGTTTTTTTGATCTTGCTGTGCATGTACAAAATGTCCTACCCAAATTTATGCACAGGAGTCAGGCTGCCTTCTGTCACAAACACTGTGAGAGAGCTACTTCCTTGGTGTGTCTTGGAGCAGTCCCTCATAATTTAGCGACATGCTACCTGTCCATGCAAACACACACACACACACACACACACACACATATATATATATTCTATACATATAAACGCCCCCAAAAGAGGAAGAGAATCAGCTCTCATGTTTGGAAAACACATTATTTCATGCAAGCAAATATCACCAGGGGCTAAAGTGAGTACACTAAGTGAATATTTTAGTTGATTATTTTCCTTTCTCTTGGCAGTTCTTTTGCTTCGGAAATAGATGTACATAATTGAATGGTGTGCAACAGAAACCAATTATCTTGAAAATGCTTCATGCGCCAGTTCCATTACATTTTGTAATCATTCGGTGTTCAAAAACACATATAGATAACAACAGTGAGCCACAGAGGACTTAGACTGGTTCTCCAGGGCTTTCTTCAACCTCATTTCCTCAAGTATGTTCTGAATTAATGAAAAAACAATGCATAGCCATTGTCAGTGCTCTTTTGTGAAATATGTTTTATATCCAATAAAAGGCTCCAAGTACCCCAGAAGGAGACACTAAAGAGCAGCAATCCAAAAATAATGCTTGAAGTAGTCACTCATCTTTGCACTAAACAAACCAAAACGGCAGCAGGTAGTATCTTCACTAATTTCATTGCAATGTTTTAACAACACCTCTACAAATTCCAGCACTTATCTACATCTTCTGTGAATCTTAGTGGTGACAATGGTGCATATGACAAGGAAAACAAGAAGTTCAGCTCTCCTTTATGTCATTTAGCCAGCTAAAGGTAGCTATATAAAATACAGCCTTCTTGGCTAATTTGTGTGTTTTTACATGACAACACAGACCAGAATATGTTTATATTATTGATATAACTAATCTAGATGGACTACCTGGAATAATTTTGTTTGTAGCAGGTGCAACTGACATACTGTAGCTAGCTTCTATCTATCATCAACAAAGTGTGTGATGGTACTTATCTGCCTTGTTGCTGTAAAGCAGCTCAGAACAAGCCCTGACAATAAATCAAGTGACATGTGGTTAGAACCCAAAATGATTTTTATAAATGGATTATACTTTTTTAAGTGGAACTTTTACGCAGCATTACTGTAGGAATGAATCTGTCCTGGTGCTGTTAATCACTGTACAGTACACTGCTGATTCTTATATCAGTTTTTCTTATAAGCAGAGCACATTGTAATCGTTAATTAAGTGAGGCTACTCAAAGTCAGTTATCTCTATACAGCAAGAGGAAATGACACAACGTAAGTTGTATGTTTGTTTGAACCTTCCTGTGGTTATGATAAAGTATGAAGATTTTGTTTCTGCAGAAAAGTATTTTAGTTACTTGCACATTGTCAGCATTTGGCTGCCATCAGGTAATCTGTATGCCAAGTTCCTGAAGCAAAGCAGAGCTATATCTGGACAATAAATAGATGAGAGATTTTCAAGGAAAACAGGTTTGGTGATGGAAAAATCATGCCATTAAGTGATACTGTAAAGTGCCACCCCTAAATAAATATTTCAAGCACGACCTGCAACTTTGTCTGATTTTCAGTTATTCTACAGATAATTACATGTGCTAGTGCAGAAATTAGAAAAATATGTCTAGAGATGCCTTGGTTATAAACTACATTATTTAAAGACATCTTGTGGTATAGGCTAACATGATTTATGTCCCCAGACTGTACATTCAAGCTATGCATTGAACAATGCATTATGCAAAGGCCCATCAGATAAATGGCTCACAAATATTTGAGCATGGACTATATTTATGTACAGGATTATGTGTAGTAAGTATAATTATATTGAGGTGAGGACTGGAAAACATTGCCAATCACCAGGTTTACGCTTTTATTCTGACCATTGACTCTTGGTTTTCGGTCAAATAGCCCTGTTCAGTTTAATCATACTGTTGCAAAATCAAGCACCTCCTACTGTATTAAACAAACACATGAATTTTGAATGGAGCTGTGGAGTGCTGTACATTATGAAAGCTATGGTATCCTGCTAAGTTAATACAATATCCTCATCCTGCACAAATGTACTGTAAGTTTTGTCGCATACTAAATACTGTTGTTGTTTGTACATTGTACACAGTTTTCATTGTACTGCTGATTCAGAGAACTCTGTGTCCAAAATGTACAATTACAACATTATGTTTAATCTCCCATCATGAGATTACGTCATCATGTGGCATAGATGAAATACGATTTTGCTGCATGTTTCAACGTCATTTGGTTAGCTTGGGGTACAGCACTGAATGTACTGTGGCCCTTCTCAACCCTAAGTACTCAGAATAAACGTCAGTACAGACGGCACCCTTTTTTATCACTTGCTCCTCCATTGCATGCTTCGATCATCAAGGCTTGGCTGGGTAAATATTTCATGACAGTAGTGATTTTCTTTTTTTAATGTGAAGCATTGCCTCTCTTGCAAGCCAGGGAGAAACAAACTCACTGGGCTGGGGAATAATCTTGTCAAGGGGCCGTGAGTGCTCTTGTCGGAGAAATAAGCAATTGATTTCTGTGTATAACTCCAAATGACACCCTATGGGAGCAAACATCTCTATTGAAGGTTAGCTCATAAGATCTGAGCAATTTTGGTGGAACATATTTAAAAGCAATTCTGTGTAAGACCTGCATGGTGCTGGGCTAAAGCTGTGTCAGTCTATATGGCAATTTTTTGTCTTTTTGCCCTTCAATCTGTATGTGTATGTGTGTTTGTGTGTTTCAATGAGCTTACAGTAAACAGCTATAATGAAACAATGAAATGAAATGAAATTCCTCTTTTGACCAATGACAAATGATTCTTTCTTGAGACTTTTTTTTCATTAAATAAATGTGTCGTTGGATGGAAAATCGCACCTCTTTTCTCATTATAGCAGTTTGGTGCAATTTGTGTCATTGTCTGTTGAACAACCTTTTACATAATGCTTCTCATAGTGGGCAGCAGCACTTGGGGCTGTGTTAACTTGGATTGTCTTTGACCTCTCAGAAACTTTGCGATTTTTATCTTCAGAATGATCTGTGCTGTCGATGTCAGCTCACGCTATTAGTAAAAGTAATCAGGAGCCATTTCCTTTTCTGCTTTCAACAGCTTTTACAGCTGCAGCAATCTTTACAGCTCTGCTACATACATTTATTGCAGGCAAAAGAATTGAGCACAGATATATGCAGCAGATAGAATCCAATAATGCAGCCCTCTTGTGTATTTACTGTACACAACCCATTTACCAGTCATGTTAATATCTCTCCATCTCCATATTGATCAAAGAAGATCAAGGTGAAAAGACTGCACACACCCGTATTTATTAAAGGTAACGTTCATATCCCTATCAGGATACAGAAAAAGGATTTCAGCTTTGAGCAGTAAAATATATCCTAATGGCAAAAGGCCCATCTTTTGCTTTATTTTTCTTGAAATTTGTCTATACTTTTTATTTACAAAGTAAAATTCACCCATCCTTTGCCTGTTCCTATTCCCCAATTGCTTGTGCTGATGCATATACATATACATATACATATATATATATATATATATATATATATATATATATATATATATATATATATATATATATATATATATATATATATATATATATATACACACACCACATTAAATCTTTCAGCTCAGAATGGGCCAGGCAGCAGGAGAGCTCCAGGCTACATATTGTAAATGAAATCCTTTGGTGAGCAAAGCAAAGGCAATAAGTGTTGTATATCATAGCTTCAAGAGTCAGCAGACCAAAAAAATACTGATAAATGTGTATGATTTTAAGTTCTTACCTTGGTGAGTGATTAAAGGGCCACAGTGAGTGATTAAAATAGAGGGCTGACTATTCACCAGTTAAGATCATGACCAGAGAGAGTTGGTGAGTTTAGCTGGGGATCAAGACCACCAGTGCCATATATTTCCCAGTGTGGCTCCTTGAATTGGTTACTTTGGCAGGGGAACAAGAAGATCAAGACAGGAAAAGAGCAGTATACCAATGCTTAGTGATATCAATAAGGTACAAACTTAATGTAATACCATCTTTGATGCTTGAAATACTGATGCACTCACAAGTTTGGAAGAACTATGAACTATGTGGAGACACAAAAAGTCCTTATCAAAGTTTCTATCCAGCCCATTCATAAGTCCAGGACTAGCACTAATGACAGAAAATGTCTGACATTGTGAGATCATGGGTGGTGGGCAAATATGCCTTTCTTAAACAGATGTTAATACACCATGTTATAATACTTAGAAGAGTACACTTCATTTGACATGTAAACAAATTTGTCATTATGTTTATGTCTGCATACAGTGACAGTGTAACATAGTGGTAAGGGGCAGGGCTCATAACTGAAAGGTTGCTGGTTCGATTCCCCACAGCGATGCTACTGCTGTACCATTGGGCAAGGTACTTAACCTAGAATTGGCTCGGTAAACATCCAGGTGTATAAATGATAACATGTAAAAACTGTAAAATCTGTAAGTCTGATAAATGATAATAATGTAATGTAATGCATTAAACACTGGAATTAGATGATGGAATGCCCACATTGCTGACATCAATGCTGACATGAAAGTAAAAATGAAAAACTTGTCCATCCCAAGATTTGCGGAGTCAACTGCTATCTTCTATGTGTAAGTACCTTAACTGTGTGAAAAAAACTGTAAAACTGTAAAACTTCAGATTCATAAAGCACTGGAGTGTTTAATTGGGCAATTCATATTCCACAATGTTATAGGAAGAACCCACAAGACAATCTTTGTTACTCTGTACATAAGCCAATTTGTGGGAAAATTGGCATATAACCAGAATCTCCAAGACATCACAGGTTCAGTCCTTTTCCAAATACTTTAATTTACAATGTGTGTTTCAGGTATTTGCTGATGAATTATTGTTATTTCAAGTGGGAGAAACTATAGGTGATTTGCAAAACAGTCAAATATTACACAGCTTTCTATAAAATTAGGTACATATGCCTCCCACTCCCCAAACATCCCAAAACATTCTGGATGTTTCACTTCCATTGTGCAATTATGTTTACATGGTCAAAAAGTAATGTCCTATTGGATAAGAACCCTGCCACTCTCTTTAAACTTCCTTTTTAAGGAAGTAAGAAGTTGAATGTATTGCCAAGCACTGCATATGCACTGTTTTCATACAGTTTCAGAAAATTATTTTTGTTGTGCAATGCAGTTGTACTCTCCTGAAAAGAATTTCATCATGTGTTTCTCCAATATCACAGCTCCAAGCTACATGCCCTTTAACAGCGAATGAAATTCTCTTATGGCAATGAGGTCAAATCAGGATATTTCTGACAGGGAGCACTCACTGATTCCTTGATTCATACTTTTTGCTATTTGCTATTAATAATAACAATAACATTTTAAAATTCCACAAATTCAAATTATTTGAATATACTGCAACATAGAAACAGTCAACAAGTATAACTGGGCCTGTAATTAACTTTATATGACATTGAAATTCTGCCTGTTTTAATGTCTTGAAGGGAATCTGTTTAGGCAAAAATGCAAATAAGATTACTTTAATTACCATATCTCTGACCTCTCCTCATTGTCAAGTAGATGTGTTTGTGTCAATTTTAGAATTCACCTAGAATGACCTGATATAAAAGAGTCAACGCCAAGCTTTTATTGTGCTCCACGATGATCAGAGGGTTCCCAAAACATGCCATCATGAATCAACAGGTCTTTAAAGGCTTGGTTTTAAGTACAGGTCACTGGCAGCATGACATTTCAAAATATAGATCAGAACGTTTTTATCAGATCCTAAAATGTTGCCCAACCTGAGAGTGACTTTCCTGAAAGTGAAAGTGTTTTCCATTCCTGGATGTATTTTCTTTGTTATCGCAAGTTCTGCTTCGTGCCTTGTTATTTGAAGCAGAGCCTGATAAATATATTGATCTTGTCAGACACAGGCTGGGTAACAAAAACATATATCAAACTCTCTTGCATCTCTGTGAAATCAAGGGCTCTCAATGCAACAACATGACTACTTGACTGTCTGTACAATTATAGAGTATGCATGTCCAAGAATTGATAACCTGTTGGAATTTGAATATGCTTTCGTAGTTCTTCTAAGAACAGGTTCTGACTGAATTATGTATAAATATTTCTGAAAAAAAGCATGTGGCAAAGAAATGACAGATGTTGAGGAGTAAAGAGAACTTGATATTGTCTGTGCTGCGCTGTCACAAGCCACCACACGTCAGCCTTGTGACTCCAGCCAGCCCCCGGGAGAATGCACTGCCATTCCCATCGCAGAGGTAAGTTTTAGTCAAACACATCTTCATTACAATTCATTCAAGATAATCATTGTCTTAAGCCATGTATTCCTACACAGTGTCTCTTGTCTTTGATGGAACCAACCCTCCTGACTGCATTCCTTCCCAAGACCGACTAATCTGTACTGTTGCCCACTTGCTGAGTGCCTCCTTCAGGTGAGTGGTGCACTGGTTAATCACCCAACAGCAATGTCAACATTTCCCCTTCCCCAGCTCAACACTTGCCTTGCCTAGCTACCCAGCCGCAGATGTTTCTGACCCAGTAACTTCTGGACCTATCCCCCCTCCAAATCTCTCTCACTAATGCCTTCCCAGCTCTCTCCTAGCTCATCAGCTCATGACATTTACAACAGCAGAATTTCCACAGAGATTATTGTGTACACATTTTCATTTGACCTTGTTATACTCTACTCATACATTTCACTCCAGCTGAGCTTTGTACCTATCAAAATGTGTACAAGGTGAGCAGGGGAGGTGTTAATATGCTAGTTATAGGTTTGATTTTTCCTTCGTATGTTTTCATTACGAGAGGGGTGTAAACAACCACAAACTATGTCAAAAAGAGGGACATGAAAGTTGTACAGGGATACATAGCCGTGGTTGTACTGTATGTATGGAAAATATATTCCAGAGCCCCTATCTCATGTGCTTTTGTCATTGTCTCTGAATGCAATCTTCAGAGGTGTATGTTGCAAAATGAAAGATTGTATCCTCCAGCAAAGTTCTCTTTGTTCTTGTCCCTTGTCTGTTGTAAATAAACAGGACTAAGACAAGCAATTTTATCTAATCTCTTTGCTTGTGATCGTGATGCAAGGAAAACGTTCTGCTCTCAAAACCAATACATTTTAGTATCTGATATTGTCCTTCAAAGGGCAATGTAAGACCCAAGTGGTAAAAGGTACATTCTAACACTGAATATGATGTGTTTTACAAACACTATTTTCCATTATTAAGAAAATATTTTTTTCCAATAATGTATCTTATTGTGTGATCTTTGTAATTATGCATGCTATGCATAACTTTTAAAGAGTAGAATCTTACAATTTATTGATTTAGTCTGAGAACATAAATGGCACCACATTTCCAGGATATTCAGTTTCTGGTTGCTTTGGGAAAAAAAAGAAAACATACAGTAAGCAGAAAATAAATGGATAACTTCTCCAGTGAAGTGGATTCATCTGAACAGCTTGTAAATCATCCGACACTGTTTTCTAAGCCATTCCCCACATTGAGCCAATACCGTATTACAACCCACAAGACCTTCAGAAATCCCACCACTAGCTGCGCATACCAGCAAAGTCTATCAACGGAATGCCAAATTCCCTGGAAAACAATTAGCCGTCTCTCCGTTTTCAGCTGAAGAACAATTACAAATATCTGTTATCATTTAGCTGTTTTGCTTCTTGTGAAGAACAGAAGCTGAGCGATGAAACAAAAACCTGGCCTCAATTAATCACAGCGAGAGTCACTTTTCTGCCTCCTCTGTCGCTCATTAATTTAAAAAGCTGCTCAAGCAAAAATAAGTTCTCATTTATTTTCGATGGATCTAAGAGCCCTCTTTGTGACTTACAATTATTTACTCTTCAGAATGGTAAAATAAAAGTTTGAAATGGGTAACAAAAACAAATAAGCCAAGTCTGTTACTGCCACTGCTGGCAGAATTCAAGTGGCAAATGAGCAACTGAGAGGAATTGGCTTAATTCACCGATGCAACATGTGGTCATTCACTCAGCATTACAATGTGCGAACAGCTGTGAAGTCAGATGTTGTCGCCACCCATTACATTTCCCACTCTATGCTTACTGATTGTAATTCATATCTTATTTTTTTCCAACCAGCAGTTACCTCTGGCAGAAAAAAATCACTGAATTACCAAGCTGCTTGTGAGCTATTCTTGTTTCATTTCATTAGATCACATTATACATGGAGACCAGATAAATGAGTGGTCTTGCAGCTGTTATCAATGTGATCAATTCACTGCCATGATCTTCTCCAATTCAAAGCCTCCTCATCAACTATTTTTGCTAACATTCAGTATTTAGTACATACTCTGGGCTCCTGTCCACTTACCAACATAAGTTTTTGCTCACAGGATTTGGTCTTCTAGGTGGACAAGTACACCATGTTTGTTTTTTCATAGATTGTTCACAAGCAATATCATCCTATTGTCATATTACAAGAGGAGAGACTTGCAGTCAATTCAAGCTTCATTCACTCACGAGTCATGAGGTTGCTCATTCTCTTAAGCCTTGCATCACTTAGTGGGACCATTCTAAGCGATATTGTGATTGCTAGGTGCATTGCAAGCATTCTGCCTATTTGGGTACATAATAAAGTGCTCAGTGAGTAGGAAGGGAATGAAAAGACAATGTGTTTTCAACACTTTATTACTTACTATACACATTAAACATTTTGTTTTAGTAATATGCAAATTCCTAATTGGGAAAAGTGATAAATATGTAATCTCTCCTTACAAATGAATATGTTTATGGAAAGACAATAAAGACAGGTTAGCACAGTGGCCTCAACCAGGAACACGGGAGAGAGTAGGTGGTAAGAAATGGATAGAGTCTTATGATGTTGTTGAGGGAGAATCTGGAGTGAAAGCGATGTTCTCTGGGGCACTTGCTACCAAGAGTAATGTAAGTTCCATAGCCAATTGGATCATTAAGAATTGAATCATTAAGTGCGGCTCACCTATCATTAAGTGCGGCTCACCTATCATTCACAAACCTCTTTTGTTTTTCCCCTTTTTCTCACTGACTTTGGAATTACGAGTTGAATGCTGCAATACCCTCTTGTAGTCCTGCAGGGAAGTACTGATGAGAGGTGTGCGCCAATATGAATCCTCTCACAGTCAATGGCTATTTCACACACTACTCACCTAACTGGGGTGAAAATGTTTTCTTACTCACCGTAGGTGCCAGATATCCAGTGAAGCTTTTTTGTATTGAATAAGAGGGTTTGATATCCAATATGTCACCAAAACCATTCCCAATTTTGCACAAAAAATTGCCTTCATCAGACATGTGTATCTTGGTCAGGCACCCATGAGTTGCTAAAACAAGCAACGTCAGTGAGAGAATTTATTACAATGGCAAGTAAAACAGTACACACACTCAAAGGAAGAATATATAGGAAAATTCCTCTTCAGCTCACCTCACACGTTTTCTGAATGAAAACAAGAAATTAAAGTAAGAAAGACAACATAACAACCTGAAAAAAATACCCCCAGCGGGAATCTTTATTGGCCTTTCGGATTTTTTTTTCACTTCACCATTTTTTATAGCTCATTTTCTCCTCCTTGTTCACACCCCCCAGCCTATCTCTTGTAGATCAGGGTTTTGTGCCATAAAACAATTAAGGTCAGGCTTTTATAAATGTTGTAAACATAAATCATTATGAAACCAGATATTTCTGCATCACTGCCTGGCTGTGTGTACATGTTTGTATCACACATGATATTTTATAATCGATAACCTCTGATTTTTGATGGGACATTTGGCATCATGTTGGCAAGGGAAGAAAGACCACATTGTCATCTTGGAACTGGTTGCTTGGGGGTATAATCCTAAATCCTTAAATCTTTTGCTAAAAATGACAACAGTGAAGCCCTTCGCTGGATATCTTCAGACTGTGGCTCTCGGTTCTGTGAGTATATGTAATCTTGTGTTTTGGAATAGTGGTTCCCTGATTTGCAGTTTGCTGAGTGGGGCATGCCTGGTGCTTTTGCCTGGGCTGGTCTCCGTATGCAAAGCAAGGCTGGGGCTCCCTGCACAAAACCAGGCTCCTGGCCTTCTCCTATCTCTGGCTCCCAGTCTGGTCTTGCCTGCGCCTGCCTCCATGGGCTGTGTGTCTAGCAGGATTAATACTGGGCTCTGAGGGTGGCTCCAGCTGGCGCAGCGGCGGACTCATTGTGTTTGGCTCTCTGGTGCCCTTGCCAGCCCGCTGAGCTGCTTTGTAAGTGGATACAGCCACGACTGGCCCGCTAGATAGCTATTTTGCCCTGCTGTATGCAGGGGTGGGTAACGGCTTTAGCAGCTGCAATGTTTATGTTTGCGGTTCCTCTCCTTATGCCATATGTCACGTTACTAATTTGTGGCTACAGCTACTGAAGGCACATGCGACATATATCTGAGGAGCTACACATTTCTGTAAAAAAACAGCCAGAAAGGTTTTCTCATCAATGCTGCTTTTAGCTTTACCAATTGGTACCTATCTTAATGCTAAAAGGAGTCTGATAATCAATTCAATTTTAGCAATTTAACAAATAAAGCAATTCAATCCGATATTTTGTTGTTGTTGTTGTTGTTGTTCCATTTTTTACCTGACCTTCACCTCCTCTGCACATCAATTGTTTGGGACTTGTCTTAACTGCAGTGCTGATGGTTTTGAAGGGATGCTTGAGACTGCATTGCTTTTTGGATTGCTTGGAGATAAATCTTGCTGTATGTGGTTCAATTTATTTCTAAAGAAATGCGAGATGAAGTGACAGACAACAGCAGCGGCATTTGTGTTGTGTTATATTCCTCTGACTTTATTTACCTTTCCCTGACACACTTTAACAAAACAACAAATTGGAGTGTGGCCTTTGAAATGAAATGTTAAAAAAGATAACATGCGCGATGGGCCGAAAGCCAGAGATAAGAACATCAAGTGTTTCATCTGAATGTAACAAAATCAAATTGAAAGCCCAACACAGTCAGTGAGGGGATTTCATTTCATGACTTTCATTGAATAATTGCGAGCACATACGCTCCCAAATTGCTTTTTAAGGGCTATATTGTTTTACGTTAACAACAAATAGACCTTGATAGAATTTAGACACAGCTCACTCAGAAGGTAAATCTCTTCACACATGAAAGTGAGCATTGATTTTCCCCCTTTTTGTGAAATAAACCATAACAAAACAAACAGAAAATATATGTTTTTTCCTCACAGGAAAATGTATTTGGTGCAAACTGTAGAATAGCCCCGCCCACAAACATGCCACAGAGGTGAATTGAAATCCATAATGACAAACTGCAAATTTGTGCAGCTGCATTACATGCTTGAAGTGTTGTAAGCTTTATCCAGCATGTGAAGTCTTGTGTTCCACTTCTGTTTGTGGTCTCTCAAACTCCCTCACTAAGGGAACCCTCATAAAGATTACATAGTCCATTCGCCACCCTCAGGTCAGCTCATTATTGATCTGAGTCTCCTGCACAATCCCCCTCAACTACCCCCATTAAAAAAAAAAAAAAAAACACCAGGTTCACAGGGGCTAAATCCACCCCGCTGGGCAACAGCAGCCAGGAGTGATCTGGGTATAAGTTAACATGGCTAATTCACACACTTTAATTAAGCTTATTTCATTTAATTCAGAGTGGAGTTGGTTTCAGGGCCAGCAACCTTGTGCTGATTGATAAACTTTTGGGGACTAGGAGGGTAATTACGCCTGCTGCATTTATTCAGCTCTGAATAATTGAGTCAATGCTGATGGACACAGTGAAAGACAAGGGCGCTTAATGGGAGCAAGGTTAATTTTTTGCCATCGCACAGCAAGGCAGAGGATATTCAGTCTGATTATGATAAAAATACATTTGAGAATATCCTGGCATGTGGTTTCTTTAGGAACTTTACTGTCATATTTCCAGTAATTAATGTGTAGCAATGCATGTAAAGTATTGATATTCAGAGTTGGTTTCAAGAAATGCGCTCTTATTTATGGAGTTTCAGGGTATCAGTGTGACAGAGTGGTGAGGGAGCCATTCAAGAGGGTTTAGTTTAATACATTAGCTGGGTTTTGAAGACATAAATGACTATTTTAATGCCCCCTTTGAGAAATAGAGATTGCAAGAAAACAAACTGCTTTACCCTGTCAAAACAAGAGAACAAAGGAACCAAAATGCAAAAAAGTGCTTGTTTATGCTAGTGCAATGGCTAACAGGTGAGGAGGTACATGAGCTGTGAATTTGTGAAGTTGTTCCCATGCGTCATTATGATAAGCCTATGCCAGCATTCTCATATTACAGAAAATGCTATCTTGGCATGCAACAAATAGATACGTCACACTGCAAAATGTGTTCATGCCACCCATGAACTGGGCTGGCATACAATAATTACTCACATGTGCCTCCTAGAGAGAAGCACCTCCATGGTGGTGGTGGGCCCGTATGCAAAAAGTGGTGGATAGAAGAACTTGGAATGCGATGCTTATGAAGATTTAAGCATGTTTAATTTGATGTTTTTCACCTGATAAACAATGAATATTAAAAGCATATTCACCTAGAAAAAAATGAGTTACAACAGTATCTTACAATTAAAACTGAACAGCTTTGCAGTGCCTTGGGTTGCACGTTATTTATTACCAGCTCTGTTTCTCTCCAGCCCACCCTTAAAAGGATGAATTATGTGTTTGGATCCTGCTAATTAACCTTGGGTATGTGATTGAACAATTAAAAGCAAATCTCTTTATTTATAGCTGTTGAGGATGTGTGCCTTTTGAAATGAAACTGACTAAATCTTTTTTTTTTCCCCAGCATTCAAGATGTCCTGTTTCTGAGAGACAGATTGCATCTGAAATGACTCATCTGTGCTGAATGACAGAGCATGAGATGGAGGGAGCCTATTGGTGCTGTGCAGGGAGATGTGCACTAAGCCTTATTATGCAATGATAATTTTCACTCCCTGCTCACTTTGCAGCAGACAGTTTTAAGAAGGCTTGTTATTGTGTGCTACAGCTGGAAACACCGGTTAGCATAGACAGTGTGGACAATTCCAAGCATATTGGCTCCAGAGAACAAAGCTGACCACAAACAGTGGACAGAGCTGGGTGTCATCAGTAGCGATCAGTTATAATACAAAGCCCAATTAAATATCACATTTATAATAGGCTGGTGAGCTTATTGGAGGTAATAAGACCATCATCCCTGCAGATGTGTAATGAAGCATGCTGCATATCTGTGGCATATCTGTGTGTTTGTGTGTGTGTGTGTGTGTGTGTGTGAGAGAAAGAGAAAATTTCAAGGATGGTCCCATGGTTTTACAAGTGCGTCATCCTTCTTGGTTCCACAGTTGGCTCACTGTTGTGAAATAAAAGGGAGCTGCTTGCTGGCATCCACAGGTAAGCACACTCTCTTGCTGTCTGGCCAAAATGGATGTTCATAGGACTTACCGACTCACAACATTACACACAGCATGGTCACATTCTCTGCAGTGTTCTGTCACTCCTGGTTGGATTGCCACACTATATTTTCTATAGAGGTATTCACTGTTCCCCCTTTTGGCATGTGAGGGTATGATGTGGTTAACGTTTGCCAAAGCAGAGGAGACATGCCACAAAAATGGCAAAGGCTGCAAATGCAGAGTCACTGTGACAGTGTAGACTACATATCTGCTCTGGGCCAAAATGCTTGCTGTGCGCCCCCTCTGGTAGATCGGCAGTCAAGGACCAGCAGGGGAGCCTTTTGATTTTAAAAATTGTGACATAATCCCCATAATGGAATAACGCTGTTACTGATCCATACTACCTTCAGAGCAAAACATGACCTTCAGCTGCATCATTTGAATCATTGTATCCTCCATTTCGGTCACTGCATCTCTGTAATTATCATCTTAGCTGATTTAATGATTGTTATTGAGCAATTTATAATTATTGTTATAACTATTACAATAACTTATGCTATTATTATCACTGCTTTCAATATGTATATTGTTATTACTGCCCATATTAAAACTGTGTTTTCTCTATTCGTGCTGACTGTTCTTCTACAGAAATACTCAGAGAGTTTAAATAACATCAACATGCAACATCATTTGTCTGCAAAGACTAACAAGATCTGAATTCTTTAGTGTGTAAAGTCTCCTCCTGTCTTGTGATGTTATGATTACACTGGAATAGATACAGCAGCTATTCCAAATTTCCTAAAATAAACTGTGCAACCCCTCCCTGCAGATGCATTGTATGCAATGCATTTTAATGCATGTTTGATTCACCCTTTACCCCATGATTTACACAAGGAAGCTGCTTGTGCCAATTGCAATCTATTAAAGATCCTTTTGCCACAATATTTGTTAAGATAAAGTTCAATGATCAATCTAATGCTTCCAAACCTACAATGATGCATAAACAAAGGAAAGGAAGTACTATGTATATATATTCTGGGGTGTGCATATGTCTTTCTCTTGTGTAACTGAAGCATTAGTCTCTGACTCGTTATAAGGGACAAGACAAATCTTTTTTTTCCACAGAAATCTATACAATAAACATGCCAGGAATACTCAGACATTTACTCCAGCTATTGACTGCTCTTTGACCAATACTGCCTTTGTGTTTTGTTCTATTTTATCCACATGTTTGTGAGCATTAAATCAGGGATTGATTTCTGGCTTTTAAATATTGCCTTGTAGATCTATATTAACTGTGTCAGGGGAAATGTGATGTTTAACCGCTGATTGCATAAGCGAAAAAGGAAAACAACAGAAGCACACTTTGCAGCACTGTACAGCCTTTTGAAGACACAGAAATGATGCAGTGATCTAATTTGTTTTTCGAAGTTTGCAGACTTATTTTCTCGCCGAACCCATATGCAATCTTGTGATATCTCTTCTAATTTACAATGCAATGGTGGAGATTGTTTCCGATGAATAATGAGCCCATTACTTCTGAGTGAAATTATATAATCAATTCAACATAATATTGTCTCATTCCAAAAAGATGGATACAGTCTATAATGGTTTTGTTAGCTGAATGGAAAATTTAATAGAAAACTGAAATGAGTGTTTATCATACAATTTAGTACAATTCCTTATTAGGTAGTTGTAAACAGTTTGAAAATAGATGTGTCACACTGTGCTTGTTGTTGCAGCAGAGGCACTGAAGAATGTGTTTGGTATTCTGATTAATTAAAAACATCATTTCAACCCCCAAACATGTTTCTTTTAATTTTAAGCTGTTAACCTAATTTCTACTCATCTTCAGCAAGGGAAATTTGGTCATTAAAACTGTCAAACTATCTGCAGACAAACTGTTTGTAATGAGGTATTTATGATGACAAATAATTTCAAAGTGGCATTATTACTGGCGGAGACATGCAAAAAATGAATGTTGAGCCAATTACAGTCATCCATCATCACTGTCAAAAATAAACTTCTGATTATTGTTGTAAAAATGTTCCACCACTGCCCATCAAAACTCATCCAGCTGGAAATTCTCTCTTTTTAAATGATGAGACCCCAGCACATTTTTACACATGATACATTTCACTGTCTCTGAGTAAGGACAATGGCTTTTTAAATAGCAATGGCATATTTTCTACTTTTACCTCTCAATGGTCAGACATTGGCATTCATGGAGAAAAGAGAGAACCTCATATTGCTGAAACTGTATTGAATTGATTAAAACCTTTACTGACTACGTAACTGTTTGCACAAAACGTGGAGATAAGTTTATAAAAGGGATACTTACAGAGTGAAAAGGAACAGTTACCTTACCTTCTGAACTAAAACTTATGAAGAAAGTACAAGAATCTGACATGCAAATGTCATCCTAAAACTTATCAACAATGTGAAGATATTGGCATGAAAGTTGAAGTTCTGAATAAGAAGCAGGTAGAATTGTATTCAGGCTGACAGGTAGTGATGAGTATGAACCAGACAGAGGAGATGATGCTATTCATATATTCACAAATCAGAGCTGTCAAGTGTAACGGGTGGTTTCGTGATTCATGAGTCCACAGAGCAGAGTGGGCGGGGCCACAGCTTTCATTGGATGAGCCCATGAAGCTGTCATCTTTGCTTTGTTGGCTGTATATCACACTCATGTGTCCAGATTTTATTATACTGCACTTGTGTGCGTGCATGTGTGCTTGGGTGGATGTGCGTTCATGTGTGTGTGCGTGCTTGTGTGAATGTGTGTGTGTGTGTGTGTG
The DNA here is from genome assembly GCA_019176425.1 of Megalops atlanticus. Taxonomy (NCBI): domain Eukaryota; kingdom Metazoa; phylum Chordata; class Actinopteri; order Elopiformes; family Megalopidae; genus Megalops; species Megalops atlanticus. The sequence goes on along the minus strand of CM032878.1, from coordinate 12,041,761 downwards.
TGTGTGTGTGTGTGTGTGTGTGTGTGTGTGTGTTTGTCTGTGTGTGAGAGAGTGAAACATTTAGGAAAGATATAGGTTAATGTGTAAATGACTGGACTCTGCAGTCACAAACTTAGATTTCTGTGTAATCAGTCACACCGACACCAGCTGTGCAAAGGAAGCTAGGAAATCTCTTGTGGGGGTGTTCCTCTTTAATCTTTAATTTCTGGGACTGTAGGAAAAGTGAAAATCAATGGCATTCAGCACCGGTGATCCCCACTGTGATTACCTGAATAAACCTCCCCCAGCCCCAGATGGAGCCTTTATCTCACAGCTGTATCCTTATCAGCAGGCCGGAGGAGGGCAGCTGCAGTTCTGACAGCCCCTGAATGGACCCCCGGGTCGTGGCCTCTCACAGACCTGTGGTGGCATAGTATCAACCCCATTCCTCAACAGCAGAATCGGTTCTCCACCAATCTTTCTCACAGCAGTCAGTCCTCCAGCCACCAGTGCACAGGAATCTTTCTTCCATTGCTGTTTTTAAGCCCGAATGTAATTAAGGCATAAAGGATACCTACATGTAGAGTCTATTAGTTCACATGAGGTTACAAAGGCTGATGTCCTGACCAAACTCTAGCTGTTAACTCTTTCGTATGTAAGTTCTAATATATTTCCAACTGCCCCCAAGCATGATGCATTTTGTGCTATGTAGCGTGCGTGTTACGTTACAGGGTTCATTATGTTTTCATTAGCGTTATTAAGCTTCTCATAGTTTTCATCACCACATTTGCTATACTTTGTAACGTTAAATCACTGTTTCCTCAAAGCTAACAAATTTTTCCAATCTAATGTTCTAATCACACCGGTTCGACCATATGCACGAATGGGCTAATCACACCAGTTGGACTGTATGCGCGAAAGAGCTAATCACACCGGTGTGACCATATGGGCAAAAGGGCAAATCACACCAGTGTGACCATATGTGCGAAAGGGTTAAGATTTGAACTGAGGGGAAAAAGAAGAAAATCAGCAATGATTAAATTTCTGCTATATGATTGTCAGGCCCAAGTAAGGTTCTACTGGGGAAATGTCTCTTAACATACTAATGTGTTTCTCGATCAATTAAATGTGGGAACAATTCCAGCATTGCTTATAGACTGCTCTTAACAAAGTAATATAAGTGTACTGGTAGGCATTTTGCTGGAAGCTGGTGCTGTATGAATGTAGTGACAGTTTCAGCACTCAGAAGTATATAATGCTAATTTAGGACAACTCCCACTTCCTCACATCCCTGCCTCAGAATGCACCCTCTTTTAGTATGTCTGAAATAGAAGCAAATTGATTCTTGTTCAAGCACCATTTCAACATTTAAAGGAGGACTGTACCAAGACAAGAAGCTCAACCCATCGAGTTATCGAGTTACCTACCTTTCAAGGAATGACTCCATTCGAGGTGGATGGCTGAGGGGAATAGTCAAAAAATACCTTGTGACACTGGGAGGATGGGCAGCATAGAGGCACACAATGCCTGCTGTCCATTCAGAAATCCAAGAGGCTCCACAGACGTAATACCACAAACAGCACTGGCCCCACACACAGGAAAGCTGCAGGACAACGGACAGCGTTGGCACTTCTCACAGGATATCTGCAGAACCACGGACAGTGTCGACTCGACTTGCAGACACAGCAGCAGCTGAAGCGTATTGCTAATCACTGCACCTGCTGCTTGTTGCCTCAACAGTGGGCCAGTTTAAAGACTCAGCATCTGTGGCATGTTAAGAGAAGCAGTGAACCTGGTGTGTGTGTGTGTGTGTGTGTGTGTGTGTGTGTGTGTGTGTGTGTGTGTGTGTCTGTCTGTCTGTCTGTCTGTCTGTCTGTCTGTCTGTCTGTGTCTGTGTCTGTCCTGCTTAATGCATTGGTACAAGCCTCTGAGTTATGTTTCTTTTTTTAAGTTGTACTTTTTATGTACTTTCTTTTAAGTTGTACTTTTTTTCAAATTTCCTTTACCCCAGAGTGGGAAAAATGAAAGGACAAATTCACCAACCAAACCACAGTTAGTTTTGTTCTTATCCAGTCACTGCCTGGCACTGTGGCAACCACTGCCACCTTGTTGCACAGGTGAGTTACCTTTTTTTTTTTTTTTTTTTTTTACTTTTAATCAGACTTTGGGGAAATTGGATCTGTGAGATTGATTTGATAATGGCAATGATATCCCTGGTTTTAAAGTGATTAGTCCAAGGAGTGGATATCTATAATTTATTCTCCATGAGGGGCACTGTAAAAGATCCAGTTATCTGCTCTTTAGCACCAAGGTTCTGGTGGCCCCCAAGGCCTTAGCCTCCATAACTGAATCACTGAATCACATAGTACCATCCACCAATGTGTTTGTATTGTCCATTGCATGGGGGAATCTACTTTAGAGGATATGACCAAAATCAAAGATCCTGCTCTAATTCCCAGCAATTATATTTTTCTCTGTGGAGAAAAACGAGTGCATCATAGGTGAAGTTAGTAAAACACACATCTTAAATGCATGTCTTTGAAGAATGAGCTTGGGGAATGGGGGATTGCTGAAGGTAATATGTTTTAATAAGATATAAGTCAGCAGGGAGAATTTTAAATTGAAGCTGTTATTCACTTGATTAAGCTTATGGGAGGGGGGAATCATGGCAGCAGCACAATTCAAGGCTTTGTTGTGCAAGCTGATTGAAAGATTTATGTTCAGATTTCATTTTGACATAGCCATCAGCATCTCTAGGAAAAAAAATCACATAAAAGTCACTGAAACCTCTAGTTTAGGTTTACAAATAAATATTTCTCTCCACCAGTTTAAATTAAGAGAGAACGCCCAGCTCCATAACACAGGATAGCTAGTGGCAACAGAAGCAGTTGTTAGCGCACCGTGCAATGCATGCTAATTTTGCAAGAGTTAAATTATCAAGTGAACTCAAGGCAGGACTGGCCTTTTTTGCCTTTGAATTTTTTTTTTTTTTGCTTTTCCCGAATATTCCTCACCTTAGAATCAGCAGCAGCTGCAGAGCACCCATAATGCCATCTGTTAAGGGGTGGGAGGGGTGCTCTTTTTGATGGTAATAAGGACATTATGTTCAGGTCTCTCCAACTTTTTAAAAAGGTGTTATTTCAGGGCAATTCTTCTCTGAGGAAAACCCAGTAAGGAGTTGTAGGTCATATATTGACCGTGTTAGTACAAGTAGATGCTGATTTATGCTTATGCATTCTCTGAAATTTCTTGATTTCCTAGCCTTTCATTTAATTGTTAGGGGCAATGGTGAAACAAATGTAATGCATGCATAAATATATGATGAAATGAACATTCTTGTCAGATGAATGTGCTGATATCGGGGACTTCAGTGATCTTAAATACCTACAACTTTTTTTTGTTCACAGCTTCTTGTAAAAACTGACAGGACCATCAAAACTTCAATCTTTCTGCTAAAAGCACACAAAATGTCTTAACTGTTGTACATGTTTAGAAGAAGTTTTAAAACTATATTACCAAATCAGATGTAACTTGATATCCTGTTTATTGAAAAGTTTAACCTATTTTATTAACAATAAATTGAAATTGTGTACTACATTGATGCATGGCACTGTGGTTATCTATTTGATAACCTACCTATTGATTGTTAAACTCTCAGTACATAAGCCATGCAACACGCAAACAGACAAACAAATTTGCCAGAAGTCAGGGCCAGTGAATTTGATAGAACCCTAGTAGCAATACAACAGTGAGACCCGCAAAAGGGCTCACCTGACAGGTGGTTTCACTTCGAAATTCTTCTATCATGAATACAACAATGTTTGTTTCTAATGGGCAAAGATAGAAGTCAGGGAAAAGAAACGGAACAGTGCTTCACAACTACGTCTGCTTCTTGCAAATGCTTTGTGACATCCCTAGCCAGATGATTAAATTCGCAGTGACGCGTGTCCTCAAATTTGTGCTGCATTGGCAGGTTGAATCTCAAAGTGTATCAAGGAAACAAGGGGAAAAAAATCAGTCCTGCTAAAGCCTGGAAGTTCAAAGTGTGTCTGAGGTCTTTAACCTTTCTTACAAGATGGCAATTCTCTGTAAGAAAGAGAATGAACAATGATGCTGTTCAAAGCAGTACAGCTGTAGGGAACATAAGAGATGACAGTGGGAGACCTCACTCCAAGAAAAACACACCAACATGTGTGCATGGATTCGATCTCTGCATTAGCAGAGTCTGTTTGAAGGCTAGCTCTTTTTTGTTCAAATGATTTGAGGTCCCAGGTTTGACCTGGAATTTCTTAGCTGGAATTTGTTCCAACTTTTGTCTGAATGAATTAGGAATGTTCCAGACAACTCATTCTACATACAGAAGCACATGTTTGACATGCCTTTCTTGCCATTCTGATAAAATTGTACAACTAATTTTAATAACAACTAATAACAAATTTATGACATGTGACTCAATTTGCAATAAACAAAAAATATACTTGGTATGTATGATATACGCACACTTTCTATATTATATCAGGTATAATGAGAGGTTGCATTCATGTTGTGTGACACAAACAAATCCATACATAGTAATGGAGCACACCATCAGTGCACTAAAAGAGCAGTTGATCACATTGCCCTGCTCTGTCCTATACAATATGACCATGAAACATTGCATTTGTTCACCACTAGATGAACAGCAACAAGAACACCCTGTGCCTGATTTGGTCCAGAGAACAGGTCTATGATTGAGATTCACATAGGATTAGGTGAGTGTCTTTGAGTCAAGGTATGAGTTACAGTACCTTTCATCCCTGGTTTAGATCCATAATGTCTACCCCCACACACTTTCTGTGTGGTGGATACATGTTTGACAAGATAAGGACAAGTTTTTTTTTTAATTCTAAAAATTATTTACACACTGGAATCCTTTCAAAACATTGCGTATTTGATCATTCACTGATGTCCCAGACACATTCACTGTTTTTCTATGCATCAACCTCAGTCAGAATCATTTACTTCTCTGAACCAGAGAAAATATTTCCCTTTTTTGACTTTCCACAGCATTTTAGTATTTACCTGTGACACAGAAGTTAGAATGCCCTTATATAGGATTACTGATGTGTTTATTTATGCAAATAAGAGATCATACATACATTTCACAAAAACAAAATACACTAATTTCTAAAATAACATTTTGATAAATAAGCCCCAATGTATTTTTCACCTCCCCATGGCATAAAGAAGGTACATTAATTAAAGTGTTAGCTGGTTTTCACATGTGTTTTCATCACTGTGAGAGCATTATACCTCATTTAGGAGCATTGGTCTCTCTTTGGGATTTTGCTCAGTACTCAAGATTTGACAATGAATGGTTTGCCTAAGAAGTATATCTTGATAAGATACGGTGTGCTAACAACACTCTGATTCTTCCCCAGTCCAAAGATGGGAAACATGATGAAACAATCAATTTCTATCACAGGGTGTGCTTTGGCCGTTGTGTAAGATGTCTAATACAGTTCCCTAGAAGAGCGAGCCTCTTGTCTCTGTGTCAGCGTTTGGAAAACAGAGCAGCGAAGTTGCCCGAGGGACCTCTAGCATGCAGGGCTTGCACATTTTTTGTAAATCCATTAGTTAAAACCTAAATGTCATGTCATCATCTTATCTTTGAAATGTGAAATGATTGCCATTGCAATGGTACAACCTTGCAGGTTTGGACCTTCATTTATCTATTTATTATAAGGCTCAGCAGCAGGAGGAGGAGTGTGGGGACATGGCACAGAACTGCACCTTCTCTAAACTAGCTATGTTCTTCTGTAAAACTTCAAGCATCAGGAAATGGATCAGGCCCAATCACAGCTATGGTCTCAAGCCTACGTATTCCCCTAGGTCACTTACCTGACTTTTCTTTTTGATAGATTACCTTGAAATTTGCAATTTCACCTACTCAAAAATGCCAATTTCAACCAAGGTGCAAAAGTCTTTGTGATGTCACAACACAGGCATTTTGCTAAAACTCACAGGGCAGCATTTTGCCCTCTGATGCTTCAATGCTCTGCAGGGGGTGTGTGTGTGTGTGTGTGTGTGTGTGTGTGTGTGTGTTAGCTGGCACCCTGCACTGCTCCATTGGCACATTGTGATGTTTTAAATGCTTCACATCTATCTCTGGTGACAAAGTAAGGAAAACAACTGCTTGGGTGTCCATGTGGGTATTCCACCAATCTCTGAGGGATAGTCACAGATGGTTGCCCATTGGAGATGTCATTCATCATAACTGTGCAATGGATTGCTTTGTAACATTATCATACATATGAAAAGCACTCCCAGTTCAGTACAAGTATGATATGGCATATAAATGAAAAGTGGAACATGTGGGACACTACTGCTTGTACAATCCTGGGTGGTTGTGATCATATTAAAACCAATGACAATCATTTTTGTCAAGTGACTTGCTGAAGCCAAGATGAATGTGATTACTACCTAAAGTACAGGATTTTGTAGAGAAAAGCATTGTATGGTGTACTCTGATAGCCACAAGTGGGTATCCTTGCCCAGGATATGGGGTGTATGAACTGCAGATCAACTCGGGTCAGGAATTTCTTGGCATTTTAATTTCTTTGCAGTTGCTCTGAATAGAAGACAATGTGCTTTGTCCTTAAATTTGCTTAATGAGTTTAAGTAAATATCGTATTTTTTTCTTGTCTGGGCAACCATTGACACCTGGTCATGCAGCGCTTCTAATATTGTTTACTCCTTATGGTTTTTTGCTTGTGTTGTACTCTGCCTCCCTCGTAAGTTGTTTTTGGATAAAAGTGTCTGCCAAATGAATAAATGTAAATGTAAATGTAAATGATGTCAGTGACTGTTGAACAAATAATTCTGTACACATATAAAAACACTTTCTGAAGAGGTCACTTAAATAAAAATCTACACTTTAATGTGATGCTCCTTAACATTAGGTTTACTGGGTATGTATATTGAAAGTCAAGAAGCCACTTTCACAGCTGAGAAATCTCTATTTTCCTTCCACAATTTTTAAAGCTCTGACATCAGCGCACAACATTCCCCCTCTCAAATGCATGAGCAATGAATTGGCACTTGATTTATAACTCTGCAATAAGTTGGTTTTCCTGATATTCATATAAGCCCTCCAAGCATGTGCAGGTGGCTGCATGCATGCCAAATATTTATTAATTTTATCAAAATATTGATATTGCTTAAAAGATACCATTCGAAATGGTGTCCCTTCCAACTCTCATCATTCCTATCTGTCTCCAAGTCCCCAGAATGCACTGTGGTTGGTTGCCTTCCATTTGTCTTATAGCATGAGGCTATCACACTGATATATATATATATATATATATATATATATATATATATATATATATATATATATATATATATATATATATATATATATATATATATAGCTGATATATCTGAATTCCATGCAGACACAAAGCAAGATACAAAGTGTGCAAACAGTAGACATCGTCTACAGCTCAGCTAAGCATTTGGAGTCTGTGGTTGTGTATACAGGTTATTACAGCTTATTTCCTAAAAGAATGAGTAATAGTACCACAACTAAAAGCAATTTGCTGAACTCCACAAAGAGAAAACATGAGTATTGTACAAGGGTTAGATGGCCTAAAGATAACTGGAAGTAGGCTACAAACTCAGGATAAAGATTCTAGATGCATCCTTAAATATAAAACAAGTGAACTGATTTGCAATATAAACAGCTTTAATAGTAAAGGTATGGGAGAATGTGATTATGATGATGGTACAATACCCTTAAAATTTAATACCTTTTAATATTACTCCAAGTGACACTATGACACACTGTATTTAGATTGCAGAGGGCTGTTTGTCTGCTTTGAGGTGATGTATGCAATGTCAGCAAAGCTTATGTTTACTATATAGACATTTAATTTCTATAATCAGACCATATCTGACGAACCGTCATGGTATATGCATCAATATTTGTTATACCATCAAGCAACAGACAGAAGTAGATGGACCTGGACCATTGTTTCACTGTCTACTGTTGAATGGAGGGTCTCCACTCACAGCCTGCCTACCATGCCATCCCCTATCCACTACACTGCCTGTAGACTGGAGCTGATGCAATGAACTGATGCCTTTTTCTTGTTATCTCAAATGTGGGCTGACCAGCAATCAACAGTGGCCAGAATAAAATGACACACATCTTTATATTCTTAGTGTAACACATAGTAATTGGAAAAAAAAGTCTTTTACCTGTGGTGTGTTATGACATTTTAGTCTGCTACCATAGGCTGTGTTGCTCCTTGCCTGGCTGAAGCTTGGGGTGAAATTGTTAAATTGAAAGATAAACGGTTTACCCTGTAAATATGCAGACTAATGTCTTATCTTTGCAATAATTGGCTTTTAATCCAAGCCTTAACAGAAGTATGAGCACTTTTTTATGGCCAAATCATATGAAATGTTTGGTCTGCCTTTTTACACCATGACAGTTTTAATCTTTATCATCTGTACATTGCCGTGGCCTAGCAAATCCGCATGGGGAGCTGATGTAGCTTTGGCAGAAAAAAAGACCTAAAAATGTAGCTTGTGTAGCTAACATTAGCTGTTAGCTAATAGCTGTTACTTTATCCGCCAAGCTCACTGTTATTGCACACATGTGGTACTGTATTAAGTTCCCCGACGGTGTGGCACTGGTGCAGGTGCCCTGCAGCAGGAGGTGTCTGTGACACATGACAGGGAAATGCTGCTGGAGTCCTGGGATGGGCTTTTCTCCTGCATTTCCTGCAGGCTTGGTCATGAATTATTGAGCAAGCGTTTGGTGGTAGTGAGACTGTGAGTGACAAACAGGAAGCATAAACAGGGCTGCAGGGTCTGATGGAGAACAGGGCACACAACCACACAAGCCCCAAAAAAAAAAATGACCTCAGTACATACAAATTCATCAGTCCCTGGATCAACCCCAGGCTGGGACAACCATTATGAGGCAGGGAGATGCTGCATACATTGTGGCACAAGTTCCTCTGTGAACCCATACATTTATGCTCAGCAAGGATGTGAGCTTCCTTAGCTTTGCACATTTTTTTTGTTTTTAACATAAAGCCTGTTTGCTATTGCCATAGGGATATTTAGTATGCATAGGTAGACAATAAGTGACACACAAAAACTTTTTGGATTCATAGGCGGTTATGGGACTAGGCGGCACACCAAGGAAAGCAATAATTATTTTAATGTTAATTGTCTGTACAATGTTTCAAATCTTCTTAACCAAAAAAGGCATATACAGCAATGGTAAAACTTTGACATTTCTCTGCTGACAAAAAGCAATGTAGTCTGTTGGCACTTCACATGGAAGTTGTATTGTTTGGTCCATACATATTTCATATTCATTTCAGTAACAATTATCAACAGGTTTCTGCTGTGGAAGATATTTTGAAATGAACATTTTAATGAGTTTCTAAAGCAACAGGAACTAACAGATTTTTCAAGAGGTCATATGGTTGGTGCCTAAATTGCAGGTGCATCAGTCACCGGAGAGCAGAGTAGATTTCCACTTGAACTCTCAAAGAATTGTAGGTTTTCCTTCTTGGAGAAAATATCCAATATCCTACCAGCAAGTCAAAACTTGTATAACAACATTCCAAGAAGGACTGAAGCTGTTTTGAAGGCAACAGGCCAAACTCCTTATTAATTAATAAATATTCACATGGTGTCTGGTGTTTCAATTATTTTGTCAATCCCTTGTACGGGGTAGTATTCTAATTTGACAGACCAGGGTGGTCGCTATTCATTCAGTCATGAAACCCTTATGTGCTTCAGTGCTAAGGGAACTCTAAATTAGATATACCCCTGCATATTTTTAAAACGCTGGTCCATCCTTGCCTAGACTGAATACAGAAGAATGTCTGCTAACATGTCCAAAGATTGAAACCATTAATTTATCAAGAGCTTCCATTTAATCATATTTTTTCTTTAGAAGGCCTATCTATTAAGGCTACTGAGTCTGATTTCTTTCATTGCAAAATATTCAGAAAGATATCATTTGAAAGTAAAAAAGGCAATATGTGGTGTCTTAGCCTCATCTTAGTCAATTAAATCACAGAATTTAAAGTCAGCTCATAAAAATGGACAGTCACTACCATTTTTGAATGATAACATATATACGTGCACTGTAAATGGGCCAAGTATTACCACATTCAAATATGGTTTACTCATAATTCACAAATAAAATTGCATCTTAAAGTAAAATAATAATTACAAAACTGAACAATAACAATGGGGGGCTTAGGTCTCTTCTGTGTTTGGTCCCCACTGTAAAGTATTGCATAATTTAGAACAGAACTGCAAGTAATATCCAAACTATTACAAACAATCCATCATAAGCTAAAATTGTAAGGAAGAGAGGAATCACATGAGTTAGCAGACCAAAATGGTATGTGTTCTTAGAAACATACACAAACAAGATGGAGGGATGCACCATTACAACAGAGAGCCAAGAGCTCACTTCAGAGAGCAATGGGCAATTCATTTCCTCCATTCATCACTTCCACTATTTTAGTGCAGAAAAAGATAACTTTCTGATCAAGATTTATAAACAGAGGCTGAAGAGCTGAAGAGTTCGAGGCACAGTTGATACAGTACAAAGTTTTCAAAGTGAATGAGGGTAGCAACTGGTAGCCTACCACAAGAAGTTCAATGGGTGAAGAAAACAGAGCAACTCGGTAGCAAGAGAGAGGTGAAAATGATAAAGGCCTAGCCAGGCAGAAAAATTGTGTAGTAGTTTCAAATGATGCAGAGCGTAAGAAGACAAGCTAGAGAGAGAAAAAAGGCAGTTATCAGAGTGAAAAATGACCAAAGCCTGGACAGTGAGCTTTGTAGAATGTATTGTTAGACAAAGACACATCTACAAATACACAATAAGAAGAAGTGTTAAGATGAAATGAGAGCGTCGGTGAAGAAATAATTGACAGCATATTCAAGAGTTTCAAAAGTATGCCAAGTTTTAATTTGGAGGCATTACAGTTCAGGATGACCTGAACAAAACAGATGAAAGAGAAACCGCTTCTCTTTACAGTTTCATAAATTGTACACAAAAAGTGGTTTTCTTTTTCTTTTGACAATTGTGCTAATGTAACTAACATATATACGTTTCCATGTAAATGTCAGTACTTCAGCCCCCTAGCTGTTGTTTTTGTGTTCCCTCTGTCTGTCATGTGGTCCATGTGCTTTTGTTTTCCCATGTGTTCCAGCCCTGCCCCGCTCTCCGCCCTGTCCCCGCCCACCTGATTTCCAGATCGCCTCCACCTGCCTGCCTGCTCACCTGCATCCCATCGCCTTATCAGCCCAGCCCTATTTAAACCCTGCTTGGCCCTGTCTTGTTGCTAGTTCGTTCCAGCGTTTTTCCTCTGTTGTGTACCTGCTTGTTTTTCGTGCTGCTTAATCTGTTTTGACTCCTGCCTGACTTTGTACCTTGTCTCTGCCTGCCGCTCCTGCCTTGGGTGCCTGATCTGATCGGTTCTGACCCAGCCTGTTTCCGTTCCCAATCCCTGATCCCGGTTTGTGCTTACTTTGGACTGTCTTTTCGGTTTTGACCCTGCCTGTACTGCTACCTTGAGCCTGCCCAGCGATTTCATTAAAGCCTGTGAACCCATACCCGCCTGGTCTGCGTCTGAGTCTGTGCCTGCACCCTGACAGTAAATGGCATCGTCCTATCCATGTGTGTTACAGAATTATATGATGGACCCCCTTCTCTCTTAAAGACATGCAGGGCTGTAATTTAACTATTACATCAAGAGCAGCAGATACATGTCTGTTATGGAGTACAGGATAAATGACAGCATGAAGCAAAAATAACCTCAAGGACCATAATTTAACCATTATCTGTAGATTTTAACTGAAATTGCTTGTAATTAATGCCATTTTCAGATGGATTTCCAGTGCATCTCCCTACATTATAATGAAATTTCAAATTAGTTGGGTTTGTTTCGAAAGATAATGCATTCTGCACCAGTTAACATACATGACATTCAGGTTGGATTACATTCGGCTCCAGTATGTGGTTACAACATTGTTTTTAAAAGCACTTTAACTATAATTTTGCTATGGACAGCTTCTCAGTAGAGCTTTGAAAGAGGAATGTCCCTTAAATTTGTAAGCACTCGGTTTTTTTTCTTAATTATAAATTTCATAAAGTAGGTATTGCTTGAACATGATTAAGAGTGAAAAGTTCCACCATGTTCTCAGGGCACTAAAAAATAATTAGCTTAGGTGATGTGATTAGTCCAACACAATAAAATATTGCTAATGACAGTATGGCATGTTATGCATATGGAAATTTTCGTTCACCACAAGAAGTTACATATGGCAAATCTGAAAAAAGAGCACTAATAGACTTCTTTCACAAATGTGAAGAATTTAGATTTCAGAACGAGGGTGTAAATTTCTCCAGGCAAGACAAAGATACGCATGCACATGTAAACCTTTTCTTGAGAGAATATGTATCCTCAGAATAAGTTTGCAGAGCTTACTACAGCAGTATACCCGTGCTCTCTGAAGACCCTTTTGTGTTCCCGGAACAACTAGTTCTTACACCATGCTTATGGCCATGTCTGCGAGCTAGTTAATTTATTTATTTGAAGTTATAGTGAACACTATTCACAGATATTCCCATGGTTTTAGAAATTCAATCTCGCTGAGCTTGAAGGAAAATATTTGCAGTAGAAATACACAGACCCTACAGCAAAAGCCTGATTGGAACATACCAAACCTCTTCATTTCCGATAGTGGTCCCCATAGGATTTGTGATTGGCAGTCTTTCTTTAATCCATTCATTTGTACCCAGTCCATGGTGCTGACGTTTTCTGCACCAACATTTAAATGTGATTGTTAAAATGCATGGTCTTTGCCATTTGATTTAAGAGCAGCAAATGGAGAAATATACATTAATTCACAGTTAGACAAGTTTTATATTTTTTATTTATCTTTTTCATCAAGGACAGCTTAAATTGCACATATTCTATACTATTCTATGCACAGGGATATGTACAATTTGAAAGGAATGGCAAAAAATGCTTACATCTGCAAAAAATAAATTGAAAAATATTAAACATATTCTGAAAGCAGCTAGTATATATTTCTTTGTTATAGAGATAACTATTCCTTGAGAAGAAGTTTTGTTCAGAGTATGAATGTATGTGAAAGAAGGAGAAAATACATAACTATACTCAAAGGTTACCTGGGACTCAATGTTTTCTGGTTTATATCACAATCTGATATTATTTTAATATATCTGGGAAATACCAATGATATCAAAATAACACATGATCTTTCATAACAGTTGCTAAAAAAATAATAAAGCTCTAATGTTCATATGCTCCAAAGTTCTACAAAATCCACATTACTGGAGAAAAGTTCCCTCAAATGTTTTTAGTATTGTTTGAATCAAACACCGTTTAAAAAGTCAGCATTTTATAGTGGCTTGCAAGTATTATTCAACTAATGGGCCTAACAAAAAAGAAAAATATAATACTGAGTTTATGAAATGTTTCAGAGATCTTTCTCTAAGGCAACCCATTCTAATCCACCAAAGGACATCAAAGAGTTCTTCAAGGCCTCTTGGGTCTGTGTGAATTGTTTTCATTCAGTCATCGTCCAAGCTTTTTTCTGTTACTGTTGGAAAATTATAAGTTGCGCAGTAGTTAAAAATCCTGTTTACAGTGTGTGGGCCTGGTTTTTGAGGTCTTAAAACAAATAAGTGTGTTAGTGTGTTGTTTTCTAATGATGATACATGCAGGTTGTAACCTCACAAACGCGAGACAGAAATCCCAGTACCAACTTCCTCTGAAGGGTGAAGCGTACCTGGATGTTGCTCAAGAACACCATCTGCACTCTGCTGTAATTGGGCGAGAGGCTGCATGTGACAATTTTGGGCCAGTCACAGACAGGTACATGTGTTGTGCTAAATAAATAAATAAATAAATGTGTGATATGCCCCTCTTAATTACGATTACTTCCCATTAGCCTAATCAGTGCCTTAGTTTATTTTTCTTCTTTCAATAGCTATTAAGATAACAATGAGGTGAAGTATGTCCATAAGATGACCATTAAAAACACATTACTTGGGTGTGATGTCCCACAAGCTACTTCAAAAAAAAAAAAAAAAAAAAAGATAATTGTGGGATGATACTCCAGACTAAGCATTTTGCTCCAAAAGCAAACCAACAACCAAAAACAGTTTCACAGCAGTTGGGATTTACCATATACCCCACAGTACACAAGTTTCATATATTCCAAGTATGAAAGTAAATAGTAATTTGACACAGTACTGATAAATAAGTGGCCCATTTGACCAGAGTGGCAAGACTTACAAGTAATAAAAGTGATGGGGCCCAGGTGTGTATTTTGTGCATTGCAGACCCTAGGTATTATGATAAAACCACTTTTGATAAAACTTTTAGTTTCTGAGTGCAAACTTTCTGGCAGAGCAAATCCACACTTGAATTACTCTGGCTTGGAATATTATACTTTGGACAAGAATTTCTTTAGAAAATTATATACCTGTACAGTAAATTACTATTTAGCAAAAATAGACCAGAACAAATTAGATATCTCCAGTGCAGGAAGAAGTATAACCCGTATGAAATGACAATTTGATAGCTACAGAGAATATTTTCTTGGTTTGTATAAAGTCATGTCTCCAAAATTGCAATTGGATTAATTGCAGTTTGATGTCTGTATCTCAAACCAAGCTGTACTTTAGGATGGGAAATACTTTTGGGAAATACAATTGTTGGTCATAATGCCATATCTGAAAGGAGATGGTTCCACTAGAGGTGTTGCTAACCGGTACCTTTAAACCTATTTCACATTTTCTAGTCTTAATTTTGAAGTAAGCTAATTCTGGTTTAAGTGGCATTGTAAATTACAAATTTGAATGTTCATCATTACATCATTACACTGATGATAAGCACTGTAATAACCAAAGTTATATATTCAGTGTATTTTTTAATCCACCCAAAAAGTCTGTTCAACCTCAAAGTGTTCCATAACTGCAAATGTTGTTAATAATGCATAACTGTTAAAAGAAATGTGAACATCTTAGGTACATATAAGGCTCATCATAATATTTGAATCTTTCTGGAAAGTACTGTATATTTTAAGAGTCATCATAAAAGTCTGCATTTCCCATGGCATTAATGTTAAAAATGCGCAATAACTTTAATAGCTTGAACACACATATAGTACAGCCCTGGGTGCTTCTTATGATTGTTGGATTTTTTACAGGTTCTTTTGTTAGTAACAATTAAATGAAATGTTTCCCATTTTTTATTTGCATAATATTCTACTTCTGTAAGCCTAGCAAATGCAATGTTTGTTTGCTAATTGAGTTCAAGTACAAAACTATATCTGCGATTTGTGGACGAAAGCGCACAGGGTCTCTGTGGCTTTGGGAGTAATCCAGGTTATCATAATGAGAGTACGCAGGCAGCTTATTTCACTTTCAAATGATTGCATTTGGGTTCACTTTGCAGCGTCTGCTGGCTGAATGGGAGGGGTGAATGGGACTAATTTCAAATTCAGTCAAGATAAGCCGGTGAATATTCTTAAACACAACTGAACTGAGGAATAATTCATGTGGAGAAGGGCCGCTGTGCCTTATTTGTTATATTTTATTAATGTGATGCTTCATTGGAGAGGATCACACATTCGTGGTCGTCATCCTATAGCACTGCGCGTAACCCAAATCTTATGTTCTTTGACGCATTGCTGTGGGCTATCTACAATAAATGGCAGAGAAGTTTGCATGCACAGTGGAGAGTATTTGTTGTGACAGTAAAAAATAATAATAATAACCATG
Organism: Megalops atlanticus; assembly: GCA_019176425.1. NCBI lineage: Eukaryota > Metazoa > Chordata > Actinopteri > Elopiformes > Megalopidae > Megalops > Megalops atlanticus. The sequence continues at coordinate 12,025,941 of CM032878.1, read as the reverse complement.
TAGGAAAAGTGTAAATCTATGGTTATTAGGTTTGGTCATCAATGTAAAAAATTCTTGCTCATCTGCTGTACAACTGTACTAGGATTCACTTTTTTGAGGTGCAGTACTGCTTACAAAAATAAAATCATGAACCTTCTGTCAGAGTGTTCACTGACCTGTCTTTAAGGTCCAATTTGAATCTATTCTCTTACTTTTGCACATTGTAAAACCCTACTCATCTCTATGGGAAACAGATAAGAATGTAGATTTTTTCCCCTAATACTTGACCTTTCCTAAGGATCAAATGGAAAGAAAACTCATAAATTCTTGTTGTGAGGTTGGAGAATTGTGAAATATCTGAGCAACAACAACAATAACAACAATTGTTTGCGGTGTGCAAAAAATCCGGGTACTCATGTATATAAATCATGTATATTAATCACGTATATAAATTATGCCAATAAAAGTTGTAGTATCAACACTAAGGCCAAGCAACAACAACCAGTTTGGGTCACATTGCCTCACACAAACAAAACAAGCACAATTTTGAATCAATGTTTACCAATGTGTTCTACCTGGTTGTTGCAGGATTTTTATGCAACACATTAAAATGTCACATTCTTTACAGATTGTCTTCCCACAGTAAATTCACTGCACTTGGGAGCCATACAGGAGCCATTTAACAATGTTTCCACAATGAGAATACACTAGTTCATTCTATGTTACTGCCAGTATTATGCTTCACCCAGGCCACTGACATCTTTCACAATGATGCTTAGCCTTTGAACTCAGCTTTTTATAACCACACTGTCATCTCCATTATCATCAAACTCTAATTATAACTGCCTTCACAGTTTTTAGTGCAATGAACACAAATGTTCACTGAACACTTGAACAAATTTGGTATCTAACGTAAGATATTTAATGCCTTAAGCATTTAATCTAATCCATCATTAGTATTGTACATGAGTCAGACGTACAGTAGCTGTTGTTTAGAGTCCACTGCCTGGAATTCACAGAGCATAGCCACTCGCTGGGCTTGTGGTGTGCACACCGCTCTGCCCACTCCCCACACCCATGACCATCACAGTGACCTCAGCCATCCTGATCAGTGTCTTGTTCTCACGAGCATCCGTCACCAACGCTCTGCAGCTTAATTGACTGCCAGCATCTATTCTGCCTGTCACAGCGGGAGTGACAGCTGTAAGTGAGAACATCATGTCTGACATCACTGCGTCTCCTCCCTTGATAAGTAACTCCGCTTCTTTCCTGCCGAGAGAGGCAGCAAGGCTGAACTATCGGAAGCCATTGATACATGGTGGACTGCTTTCCCTGTCCTATCCCAGTTATTGTACTCTGCCACCACTTTGAATAACAGACATTTTTGAGAATGAAAGGAAAATATAGCTGAGTGAAACATCCTGAAGTACTTGTTAGTGATGGCGGAGTGAGGCTCAATGAACCCCAAAACTGGTATAGTCATCATGCGTTATCAGTGACTCACTGATCTGAGCCAATCATTGTGTTTTGTTATGGAAAGAGGTATTTGATTGGTTAATAACTGTCATCATTAATTTCACTTTCAGATTGAAGTGTTTTCCAACTGTTCAGTTTTCCTTTTTTATACTTCCTTTTTGCTTAGTGTAAAGCAGCACATCACTCACACTGATTCTGAGAATAACTTACCGTAAAAGCAATGCCAAACAGGACAGGAAGGGTTTGTCTTTTAAAAGATGTATCAATAAGTGTACACAGAGAGCTCATGGGACATTTTTCTTAAACAATGGGGCATTTCTACCTAGTCTTCTGTTGACTTTGGAAAGTGGAAGAAATACAGAAACAATTCCCCATGAATGTTTTCATGCTGAGCGTTCCCTGTGGATAAGCTATTTACCGCAAATCAATGCTCTGTTTCTGCATAAACTGTACTGGAACAATAGAGTAGCCCCCCATTCCTGTTTAACTGCTGTTCTTTTAATTGATTTGGAAAGCAAACATATAAAACTGAAACCCACTGTGTACAGCTCTTGGTATTGTTGTAGCAGATAGGTAGGTATCTGTTGGATAAAACTCACAGTTTATCTAAATGATGTGCTCTGCATATTAACACTTCAAACAACAACAAAAAAAACATTAAATTCAAGCCGATTTCCATTATATGTGTTAGATTTTTTTTTTTTTAGGAAAAATGGCCTTAATAAGGGCTATGCCATAGAAAACTTTGTTTTGTGCAATAGATCTAAACACACTGAGCAAAGAAGAAAAAGAAAAAAAACAAACAATCCAAATGATTTGTTCTGTACATATCTGTCAGCTCCCAATGCAAATTGCCCATGGCCTGGCCCAGCTTTCGGCAGAGCTAAGATTTCACAGCTGCTAAAAAGCCTCTCCGTATTTATTGAAGTGTCAAAATATGACTTTGTGGCAGCAATTTATCGTTATTAAACTGCCAGTGACAGTGTCTGCATGTTTGATTCTGCCTGCCATTCCAGGTGGAAAAACCCCAGACCTCCAATCTGGACCACAAAAAGCGCCCCCCTCTTCCAGAAATATTGTGAAAATCGTCAGTCATTCCATTTCTCTTTGAATAATGCGTGAGTGCTTCAGTGATATTCCTGCTAAATTGATCAGCCTTTAGTGCTGTGCATATTCTTTCAGCAAAGTTAATAGTGCTGAAAAAAAGAGCCTAAAAAGGCGGAGCAGAATGTCACCTTCACTCGAGACAGCATGTTGTGAAATATGAGAAAGCAATGCAAGCATTTCTTTTGGAGTTGATATTCACACATCAAAAGAAGCAGATAGTTGTTACATTGGGAATCCTTGTATGGATTGCTGTGTATGTCATAGCATGCTGTGTGAGATAGGAAAATTGTATTCAGTTGAAAGTAATGTGCTTTGATCTTATAGCCCAATAGGAACCGTTTTGGTACTGTGTGAACTGACAGGTGATGGCTGCCACACAGGATCCAGTTTCTCATGCTAATTGCTTATGCACTGAAACCTTAGTATTCCTGTGTTGGTTGCTAATCTAAATCTGATGACAGCTGCAATACTGAGCTGCTGTGCCACATCTTTTCTAATGTGTCCCTCAATATTTCCTTGACTTTATTGCTCATTATTTTTTAAAAACTTTATTGAAAACAAACATTTTGCTGATGTGGACTGTAAGTGCTACTTAATGTAATTCACATCTTGAGTGTGCACATGTCTGAGAAGAGGTTTTGCCAAAGGCGAATGCTTACACACAGAAATCTTACATTAACAGAGTGAACAAGAACCTTATATTCATGAAAAAGCAGTATTGTCTGCTGGTAACATTTTTATACAGTCCATATTTAAGAATCTAAATTATTTTAAAATCTTTAGATATTGTCAATTACCAAATAAAGTATGAAATAATTTATCTAAGAAATAATCTATCCTAATTATAGGGGGCACAATTGGTACAGATGAAGATGAAGTAAGCCATGCTAAGTCCAAGAAGAAAAGCTTTTGTGTCTTTGTGAAGTCAACCAATCTTGTAAATTTTTAATCTGGGATGACATTTCAGATACCTTTGTGTCCTAATCTTACTTTTATCTAGTATGAAAGTCTAGCAGTCAGAGGTATGCCCCTTGCTGACCTGTATGATTAAAACATCTGTAGTTTAGAGGAGATATCTTGGGAATAGGCCTTGAGCAGGAAAGAATTCCAAGTACAAGAAACTTGTAGCTGACTGCAGAACAAGACTTGGTTACCTTGCACCTATTATTTTTCACTTGGCATATGACATCAGTAAAACCAGACTTTATTTGAACCAATTGTTGCCTTTTTGAAACAAGAAGCTGTTTCTTTCCATTTCTTTTTTTCTGCACATCATTACAGGAGCGCAGACATTGGTCACGATGCTGCTCTTGTCTGGGTAATTGCAAAGGTCCTAAGGTACAAACGGGGGTGCAGAGAGTCTTGCCTGTCTTCAGCTAGGAGCCAAATTAATTTTTTATTCACATTTTTTTGAATGGAGACCTTCTTAATTCTTTATGTGTTGTTTCAAAAAGATGTACAATCTTTCAAAATGGTCTGTGTTTATGACTCTTCTATATGCAGAGCATATCTTGAAATTGCATATCAGGTCTAAGCCAAAATTTATGTTGAAGCCATGGCCCTTGACAGCACAGGTCTGCAAGGCAGCACTGGACAGTCTTTTAGTGACATGTAGGTTGAGTATACTTGCTATACTCCTTGTAAGGGGAGAGTTCTCTGTGGGACAAACAGTAGTGTCCTACCTCTGCCCCTTTGCAGCTGAGCTGCATTCATCCCCTGTCATACATGCACAGCAGCGCACCAGCCCTCTAGCCCTCTAGCAATTCTCCCAGCAACAGAAACATTTTCTCACCTTGAGGTCTCATCCCTGCTATGTTCACATTCCAGAGAGAGCAGCCCTGGACACCACCTGAATAATATTACAAAAGGAGAAATAATAATCACAAAAAAAAAAAAAGTCGGCCAGGACACACTTGCGGGGGCTTCCATACAATATCAAATGGTGAGTTTGATGCAGTTGCTACCCAGTGAGTTTAAGTTTTGAAAAGTAAGTGCAATTTGTGAAAATGGTATGAAGGGAACCTTAGCATACCTTTCTCGCACGTTACAGCATTCAGAAACGCTCACCGGAAAGCAGCGCCGGCTCCCTCCTTATTGAATATGAGTCAGTGATAGAATAAGGCCGGAAAAACAGCATTAATGCAAATTGATTTGTGATGTCTGAGTCGGACGGGCCACCTTTCCCTGCATGGTTCAGTGCATTGGAAATGTCTTTTTGGACACTGGGATTTATCCATTAACAAAAGGGACCACTGCTCATATTTCTTCGTCAAAATGTTCTTGCCAAGTCCCATACATACAAAAAAAATGCAAGCTCTCTGTTGTCTTCTCGCATGCTAAAGAACCTCATTTCATCGTTAGTTATTGGAGCATGACATCATAAAATTGTTACAGAACATTGATTGCAGTTCATTTTCTGGTCCAGTGCTCAGGGTTAGTAAACACTAATGACATAAATGCTCGGAGCTCCTGAGAAGCTTATTTTCTTTTAAAAAGAATATTTTCTCATATAGTGGCTGAAATGATTTTGCTGTATATTGGCTCATATAATAGGCTTAAGTAGAATTAGACTGAGGCATCACTTCGTGTAAACTCTGTTTATTCTCTTAGAGAGGACAGTGCTGTGTTCTAGACAGAATGTATGTATATGTGCCTTGTTTATGAAAATAGGATTACCTCTTCTGACAATGTGCCATATGTCTTAGGTTGTTGTATCTAGTTTTACATTATTTTTCAAAACTTGAAGCTTGGCTAATTTCCTTTATATTCTGTTTAAAATGTAGACACATGCAGCCCTGTTGAATTAAGATAGAGACCAGCATTTAAGAATTAATACATCCTCAAGGGTCTAATGTTACATTATTATGAATGTAATGAAGGTACTTAATGCCTTGCCCTTCATTTTGTGACATCCTGTAAATATTCAGTCGTAATGTGTTAGATTACACATGTATTTTCCGCATGCAATGATTTAAGATTTTATGTGAGGTACAGTATGGTTGCAAAGAGATTCTGCTAATCAGATGCAGACAGGGAAGTCATTAAGAATCTATATTAATAGCCTCATGACACATCCATAGAAACCTTGCATGCCTTTTACAGTCACACATGTCTAAATTTGTCTTAACTCTTCCCTTTTGACGTTTGCTTTGGCTCAGGCTGCTCATGAATTCCTCCCTCCTTCCCCTACAACAAATGTGGCTAATCTGTGCCTTGTAAACTGGGCCTCTTCCAATTTAATTACAGCTGCGGAGCAATTAGAAGGCACATATTTGAGATAAACAAATGTGCTGATTTACATAAGCAAATTATTACCTTGGTACTGTATTTCATTAGCTAAGGTTATGTGTTTGCGAACAAACAAGGTGGCGCTTCCTGCTGGACAGATTTGGCAATTAAGTGGCGGGACGGCCACCGCTGATTCGACACAGCGGCGCTTGACACGAGACCCGGCGCTCATAACGTGAATTCAAATGTCATGACGGTCACTGCCCACTGAGACACTGCTACCCCCAACATGTCACATCTGACTTTTCATTTCCACCACCGCTTCAGTGCATATTGCGGCCGCAGTGCCGCAGTTCAAAGGGCATGCATTTCAATTCAAAATTGCTGAACTGAAGAAAATCTAATCAACAGCTAAGACACATGAAAAAGTAGATTGTTGTTTCGATGGGAATTAGGAGCGGGTTTCAAAAGTCAAAGGTAAACTGTGACAAGAGCGGGTTGTTCTACTCTTCCATTCATATAAACTGCAAGCACCATTAGTCAAAGGGAGAACAAACAGTGAGGATGGTCATTGGCATTGTAAGCATTCCAAGTGAGCAATGATGACAAAGAGCTAGAATTTCCCAACAGCACATAAAAAAACATTATAACATTGCATGAGTCATTAACTAATTAAAAGATATAAAAGGAAGTTTCATTCAAAGAGGAAGCCAGTGGAGATATTTTCATATGGTTAGAAAAATGAATTGCATTTTGAGAACTCGAAGAGGAGATTCAAAAATAGGATTGGTTGTAGTTGAATACTGCAGCCTATTTGAGGTTAAGATTGGAAAGATTAGTATTGGGAACATGTTTTTTTTTTTTCCACCAGCAAAGCTGAGCTGCAAGGAATGAATGATATGCAAGAGAGAAAACTGTGACATGAAGGTGCCACTGAATATTTGAAGAGATTAGCACTCAACATCCAAATTTGGTAAATGAATGGAAAGTAGATTAGCCGATTTTAAATTTGATCACTTCCTTGTGTGTTGACTGGCAAAAGTAAGCTATTATTTTAAAATGGATAAGTAAATACATCAAAGATGCTCCACTCTCAAATAATATACATGTAGCACTTCTCATGCACTGAATTTTTGTGTAAATGATCACTTACTATATATTACATATATTAATGTTGCCGCACTTGGCAGCATACTGTTTAGCTCAAAGTCTATTTATTTTGCAGCTAAATGAAGCTGAGCAACATTTTTCAGATATATAAGACTGAATATTTATAATTTAATGTCACAATATCAGTGAAGTCATCCGCCTTCCCTCCATCATTATATTCAGCATGTGCCCCTTTGTGTGAAACACAATCTGAATTTGCCTTTATGCCTGATGAAGGTAAGACCCTAATAAAAGGAACTCTTTTGTTGCATGTATCTGCATCATACTGCTGTAAATGTATTTCTTTCGCAAATCCTCAAAGCAGGTATGCTTGAAAGTGTGGTATCTTTCTGTGAGCTTATAAATGATTTATACAAAATGGATGCCCTGGGGTATGTACTGAACGAATGCTCTTTTTGCCTTCTGCTCCTCCATCAGCTTGTTTTATAGAATGTAGCCTTGTACAAGAGCCTTAAGTAACACAGTGATCAGAACAGAAGTTTTCCCTTCTCATCCTGAGTCTGCTATAATTGATTATAAGAATAAAATCCACCCAGCATTTTAAAGTATACCATGATCCTGAAATCTGTTAATGTTTTTTGTAGCCTCAAGTTTCTCTGGTTGTTCTCTCACAGCACTGTACCGCAAGTTGGAGGCATGTGCCACAGTTAATCTGATATAATTGAATCTGAGGCTGAAATGAGGAGAGACTGAAATTAGCTTAGCACAACAGTCATAAGCTTTAATTAGTGGGTATTCCAAACAAAGGGAACGTGGGAGTCAGTTCTCATCCCTAACAAAGGGCAATACTTGTTTCGTACTTTACAGTGCAGTGTTACTAACACATCTTCCCACTCTCAGCAATCTGCATTTCCAGCCCCTTCATATTTCCTTGCTCATCATGCGTCGTCTCTTCATTTGAATTTTTACAGGCCGTTTTTATTTTTTATTGGCTCCTCTTCCTGTGAATTGGTAGGACTTTGCCTAGATGTGCCATTCTCTTGTTTTGAGAAGCCAATGCCTGTCTGATTTAGCAGATTTTATACTAATGTCAGAGGGGGTGAATGTAACAAACCTAAACTGACACTGTGCCTTTTGATTCATGCATTCTACCACATGCCGTCTCCAAGCCAGCCAGGATAAAAAGATTGCATTGTGTGCCCTATCACTTTTTTCATTGAGGAGTGGGGCCATGCATTCTGAGCCCAGCGTTCTAGCCACAGATTTATTTGGGGATATGAATACAGACATATAGTGCAATATTATATTATTGTCCTATGCTTATTGACTGTAGCTAGCCAAAAGGCTGTAGCTAGCAAGCAAACCAGTATTTCATATCTAGTCCTGTAGCCATCAGAAAATTGGAAATGCTGACCATCTTTTGTTGTAGCCTGAAGACCTACCTCGTCAGGCTGAACTTAAGCCCCCCTACCCAAGTGTGATCCTTTATTGCCATTATGTATAATTTTATATTTTGAAGTTTTACTTCAGTGTATATCTTTCTGTCATGTATAATGTGTTGCGCTTACATATTGAACAAGGTACACACTTGTAATCTTGGCACTGAAACATGTTCATGTGTAGTTAGCAGTGTCCTGTTTGTATGACGTTTCATGCCACTTTACTGGATGCACTTTGTGGTTGCAGCTGTTACATAATAATGTAATGTAAGGGATAGGTTTGTCTTCAGAAGGCTGAATGGTCCAAGTTTTGGACTCATCTCACCATCTCAGCATTCATGATTTAGCGAATCATGTTTGAGCACTTCACTGAGCTTTTCTGGTTCAGGATCAGGTTTGCTTACGATCAGGTAAGGTGAGGATCTGCAAAGGGAACAACGGCAAGCCTGCCATCAGGGCAACTCTCCCCTGAGCAAATGGAACACTCTGCACATGAACTCAGAATGCATTTATACCTAACAGAATCCAATGCCATACGGTGCAAAAGCGCCACTTATCTGAGTGACCAGTGGTACGAAGGAGCCTTTTGGACAGGATTGTCACCTGCCCTGTAAAATGGTAAGGAAAACCATGGGAAAATGGTCGGATGAGAAGAGGAGTTCAACTCAAGCGACTCTGATAAATCTGGCACTGCCCTGGTGCTGTGCAGTCTAAGGTTTCTTTCTCCATCTCCCTCAGACAACAGGAAGCACACAGACCACACAGGGCACACAGGAAGGAACAAGAGATTGGTGAGGCCAGGTTGGAGCCCTAAAATATTGTTGAACCTGTCAAAATTAAAAAAAATAATAAAAAAAACCTCACTGTTAAACAGCATTTTATTGAGTTCTCCTTTCTTTTTCATTCACTCTCAATGGCTGCTTTAACTTAGGGAGAGAAAAAAAGAAGAGAGCCTTTGTCACTCATTTCCACCCTGGCATCACCCTCTGCCAGATTTGCATGTGTGCATCAGTGTAGTAGTGTCTGTAACTGAGAGATGGGTCCTCAGCTACCAGGAATACATCCAGGAAGTGATTCACAGACGAATAGCTGTCTCCCTGTTGGAATTCCTATTTATAAATGCACCAGCAGCTCAGCTCCAGCTGAATGTAGGACATTACTGAGGGCTGTCTGTGCCACCCCCCCCACCCTTCCCCCTAGACGTTATTACACTTGGATGAAAAAAAATCGAATCAAACAAAAAAGGATCTGTCAATGAGACATTTGCCGTTGGCCCGTTTTGAAAGCCTTTTGCTCCTTTAGATAGATTGATGAGCTATGGCTTCGAGGTCCTACTGAGAGACTCTATTCAGCTGCCGACTACTCGGCACACTGGACGAATTCATTCCTCCTGAAATGCCCCTGAATGAGAGCCTAATTGCAGATTAATGAAATATTTATTGCTTGTTAGTAGATGCATCACAGAGTACAGAGTAACTCAATTAACCTTTTATTTAAAAAAATGGACAAAAAATTGGAATCTATCGAATGCTTAATTAAATAACTACTTTTCCTCCTTTAGAAAATCCAAAGAAAAGGAAGTTATGGCAGCTAAATAGTGAACATGAGTCATGTTATCCGTAATTAGCTTTCACAGATATGAACACTCATCGTTGGCATCAATACAGGGATTCATGAAGCAGTTTTGTTTTCTGTAAGATGTTAACTGTTTGTGCACTTCAGATGTACTGTGAATTGCAGGAAACAAATTTATTCCGGACAAAATCCTCCTATCACAAATATGAGAACAATGCAATTGCTGTTTTTATACTGAAGAATTGCACCATTGCAGTGAGCTCTTGTCATAACTGGTATATAGTAAACTGATGTGCACATGTGCTTTAGGTCAGATACATATTATAATGTAGATGTATAATGTAATTATTTAAGAAGTGGTCTTTAATTTGTATGATGCATGCATTTTAAGTGTGGACAGGAAGGTATATATAACATCTGAGGAGAAATGCTCTAACATGCTGTGACCAGCTATAAGTTTCACAGCTTGATTCAAATCTACAGCAAAATCTACAGCACCTCTTTATGCCCCTCCGTTTCTGCCGACAGACACGTGAGCTCACTTTGCACGCTCAGGCCTGCAAAGAAAAAAATTCTCTTTTATTCGTTTCAGCAATCATGCTGACGAGAGGCTGTGCATTCAAACAAGGCATTCTAAAGGGATTGTGCATTTACTCTGGTAAACCCTGGCTGTCTCCTCCTGTATTTGTCTGTTCCACTGCAACGGATGAAGTGCACTTTAATCCTCCCCACTGTTTAATTTGCCTGCAATGTGCCTCGGAGGAAGCCTTCTTGAATACAGCCACCGCGGTTGTATTATTATTACTATTTTAAAAAAGTGAATAGATTAATAGAAGTTCCGCCCTTTGATTGGCATGACTGCATCTCCAGAGCAGTTTGAATTAAATCAGAATTTCTCTGAAGCCATTTGTAAAGATGGATGAGAGCAAGCAAAGTGTGAACACAACTGTTTTCATAGTGTGCGCTCTGGTGGTCTGCCTACAGCATGTTATGCCAGATTTTAGCGATGGCACCAATTGCCTATCTCTGCTTTGCACTCAGCATTATGGAGATGGAATGGGGAGTAATGGCCCTGCAATGGGCTGGCATCCTCTCCAGGGGAAGCACTTGTATGTTTACTGATACATGCACTCAGTATATACTGTATTTTTTCATCTAGGTATGGTCTATCTATGGGCCCCTATACTCTAATTACTACAGGTCAGTGCAGATTTATGCAGTGCACAGAGGGACCATCTCTTTATTCCAGACAAAAAAGCCTAGTCTAACTAGTCTAGTCTGAAAAATAAGGGAAATTCTAGTAAGCATGCTTCACAATAAACCCTGCTCTTCAAAATAATGACATACTGCACACGAGATTTGGGATCAGTTTCAATTTCAATTCAGTCCATTCAAGGCATCATTTGAAATTCAATTAATAAATTAAGAAACAGCCATCATTTTCATTTGAAGATTTTTTTCAATTAATTAATTGAATCTCAGTTCATTTCCTGAATTGACTCCAACTGTGCTGCACACAGCTTCATTTCAGTTCATCATTTGGCATGTCAGTGGGGTGGGCTGCTGAGGATTCAATGATTCTCTCAAACAGCCAACAATATCATCTTAAGAAGAGTTTTGGATGAACAGTAAAATCCACTGACATGCAATTGTGGTATGGAAGCCAAAAGCTGGGCCTGAGCATTCATGTTTTGTGGGGGCAGAGCTTAACAAAATTTCTGTGTTGCGGAATTATAGCAGAAAGCTGCTATTGCAGGAAGACTTATCATTTCTAAAATTTGAATGTCAGGAAATAAGATCTTTTTCCACTCTGGTCTGGTCTGAAGACTGAAGTCCACTCACGCAAACTTGAGACTGTCAGGCTGGGTCAGGAACACGGATGACGGATGACCACAGCGCTGCAGGAATGGACATGTTTTATTGAAAGGCTTCTTTGCTGACGTTCTCGGCCCTTTTACGCCACCATGTCTGTCAGTGGTTTTACAAGCAGAGGATTAGTCAGACACCAGCTGCTCACTGCAGAACCTCTCAGTACACACAAAACTCTTTATGTCTGGAACATTTCACAATAACACTTGCACAAATAGTGTAATTGTTAAGCTTGGTGGGCTGTGTAAATGCGCGTAGGTGTGCCCGTACCTAACTGTAAAAACAATGACATGATTATTGCTGTGCATATGGTATTCATCAATTCTACATATGCGTGTCCATAGAAAATATTTTGAACTTTTGTGTCTAGTGCATGCAGACAAGTATTGTGTAGACAGTACAGTATGAGTGTTTTGTCTTGAATGAATGGGTGTGTGTGTGTGTGTGTGTGTGTGTGTGTGAGACAGAGAGTGTGTGTGTCTGTGCTTGTGTTTGTGTTTGTGAGTGTGTGTGTGTGTATCTGTGCTTGCGTTTGTGTTTGTGTGTGCGCACGCATGTGTGTACACACACACAGCAACGTGCTGGAGGCACTTTGTTCTGACAGTTGAAGTCCAGTGTGTCCTTCCTCTCACCAAGAAATCCAGTGAGACGGGGGGAGAGAGGAAAAGAAACTGCCAGGTTGCCGTTCACAGTAGATTAATGAGCCTGTGGTGCTATGTCTCTTATCGCTGGGCTGCACATGTTGTTGTACGTGAAGAAAACAGGCTCTCTGTCCTGTGATTCTTCCAGACTGCATCAGCCTCTTCTTTCTTCCCATCATTCCCCACTCTCTGTCACCTGTCTGCTTAGCACTTTTCAGTGTGCTCGGTTTGTATTGTACATTGTGCAGCAGGAGTCTGCAGCAACTTACAATGACGCCCAAACTGTAAATATTGGGAAATTCAATAGCATTGAAAAAAATCCACAGGTAACTGATAAACACAAGCAGTTATTTTCCAGAGAAAATTTCATCACATTTTATGTGAAAACATACTGTATTTGTACGTGTGTGTGTGTGTGTGTGTGTCTGTTTGGTTGTTTGGTTATTCATGCACACAAAGGAAAATGATGAAAAATATGGGGTTTTGGGCTGTTTTTCAGAATTTTAATATGAACAGTAGGCAAGGCTGTACTACAACAAATGTGGTCATTTCTTAGGCTGTCTATTTCCCATAATGTACATATATTGAAAAGTAATTTATTCACTTTAGCTGTGAATTTATGGGCAATTCACTTTCATCTTGGAAACTTATATTTCTCCCTTGTATGCCATAAAACTTGCTTTTTATTTATATATTGAACACTTGTCGCTATCCTTTGTGTCTAATTTGTCATATTTGTTTCAGCCTTCAACTGTATGTTATTTCTTTTTATTTTTTATTACTATTTTTTCATGAAATACACTTCCTTGATTTCATGAGTTGTAAAAAGTGTTTAAAGTGTAAAGTATGAACATCTACTGCAATTAGAAATGCAATTTAACAGAGGTTATAGCTCCAGCAGAGACTGCATGTATGCTAATACAGTTTGAAGTGAAAAAAGTAATGGAAATTCATGATCCTTGAGTGCTTTGTTAGCCAATGACTGAGCCCAGTGCTGGGCAAGTGCAGTGGAATTCTGCAGTATGTGAAGTTTAATTCTTTGCTCCATTGGAGAAAGACTGAATTCTCTATGGCCAACAAAACTTCTGAAACACTAATATAGATTTTGATACGCCAACTGAGTTGGACTGTGGTGCACATTGTGTCTTACTTTGCTCTGTGTCTTACAGGCTATATCGTTATTGATAAAGCAATCGTCTTTGAGCTGAACATCTGGACTCAAACTCTGCTCCTTTATTGAATTACTTTATTGGATTTTGGAAGCACACAGCTGTTGTGCAGTTATTGAACAGCAGCTGTGTGAGCAGTGCATTGCTCTTGTGTTAGAGTGGCTGGTTTTTGCCAGATACTTTCGTCCTCGACTGTGGCAGCGTTGGCAGCCAATGAGATTTCTTTTTAACATAGTAATTTCAATGTCTCTTTGAACAGAGATCGTGCGTGAGGGGACAGTGGAGAGAATAAAGGTAGAAAGCCTAGTTATTAAGCAGACTAATGATGATGATATGTTTGCAGGTCAGGAGTGGCACATCCATTGTGTCACCTGCTAATGTTAATGGCACCCATTGTTGTGTTAATGGTATACCTATGGACAACCTTTTTTGCCCTGGTACATGTGCATCCTAAACTTAGACTCACATGTAAAGCTACCTTCCAAAACATGAAATAAAATGCCCACAAAGTGTATGTTTATGGAGTTGTAAAGTTGGCTTGTTATCCATGCCCCAGGCCCTTTTACAAGGCTGTGCAGATTTCACACCACAAATCAATGCATGAGTGAGAGATATGATTGGCTTCAGCACTGAGTGTCAGAACTCTGAGCTAACTTTGGATCAGCACCAATTTCAAGCTGAAATGATATGAATTGCCACTTTCTTTTTTTGCTATCTCACATCATATTTTCTTTTTTTCTTTGCTTTGGCCTGTATGTTAATACTTTTGCCATTAACCATGCTGTAAGCCTAGATTCAATGTTTTGGTGCTTTTTCATTAAGGTTGAGTACCACATTTTCTCAAGAGTGCAGATTCTAACTGCAGATATTTTAGAGTTCAGACACATTTAAATCAAGTGTGGTTTAAGACTATAAATAATGATTGTGATGCACAAATACACAGATACTTAAAGGCAGGGCAAATGCCAGGAAATGTTACGGAGAATGTATTGTTATACTTCACAGGGCCAACCATAATGGTCCATCCACAGTTCATAAACAGCGAGACTAATTAGCCTAATCAATCTCCTGTCTCAAAAACAGTGGTGACAATAATGCTAATGCATACACCAATGGTTTCCTGTAGCCTAAACATCCTGTAGAGAATAAAAAGCCACCACAGCCACCAGCCTCTATTTTCTGTAAACCATTTCAACTTAAAAACAATTCTCAACAGAACAATTTAAGTAAATTTTGCCAATCTAGTGGAGAGGTCAGACGGGTCATTGGAAGAGGACAGCAATTGAAGAAAAAGACAAGAAAGCATGGAGAGTTTTGCAGACTGTTGAGACTTGGATACACATTCACAATTGTTCTCTTGGCTTTACTGACATTATTAGCTTTCGAAATTAAGCAGTAAGCAATGCACACCTGTGCTGTTTGTGTTGAGCCTGTGACGACATCCAACTGCTGTGAAGAACTCAGACGAACCGGAGAGGTTTGGCAGCTGAAGAGGTGCACTGTGATTAGCTTCGAGATGGGATCCCCTCTTTGACTGATGGCACCTTTCTGCTGAGGCCCAGACCAGTGTGAGGAATCATCCGCCGACCGCGGAACAGATTGCTGCGCAGCTGTTTAATACGGGCGCTTTAATATGGAAGCAGACTGAAGTGAATCATATCAACCTGGCCACAGAAGAGTGCCAGGGGCTGCATTATTGCAGGGGATGGCTCATGTTGATGAAGGGAGACAAAAGGTCAGGAGATGATGAAGCTTAGAGTAGAGGAAAATGAGCACGCGGGATGTAAAACCGTAGCTGCCAGTGCGGCTTCATGCCAAGGCTATTGTGTGTTTGCTAACGAGTGAGAGAGTCACGCTACTTTGTGGACAGCCAGCTTGCTACATCTGCCGAACAAAGCATTGCACCTCTTTTATTGAATTCCACGTGTTTCCGCAGTGTGCCAAACACAGATAACATTTCCCCAAATAAGCTGTTTTTAATGTTAAACCATGTTCTCTTTCTTTCCTACTACCATGTTTCCTCCCGCACATCTTAAAAGATGTTTCCTGAAATATAGCTGTTCCTATAAGTAACAATGCCATTTAAATTGAAAAACTTAAGATGATTTCAGGTTTTGTATTTCAGAACAGCAAGAGGCCTTTCAGATTCTTCTGTCTTTCATCTCTGTACTGTAATTAAATACTGTATTTGGGCTTAATATAATGTTGTTTTCTTTTTTCTAAATGTATATTCAAAAATGCAACTTGCCCTCAACTGGTAATGTTAATTCTAGTGGTGAAAGGTGCCATTAGTCAAAGCAATGCCTGTGGGTAGAGCATGCATTCAGCAGACATGACTGTATTTTTACAATTTTTATTATTTGTCTGTTTATATTTTCCTGCATTTTGACCCCTTGATGTTACCAGATAGTTTATGGTGTCATATTGGATTTTTAACCAATTTGTAATGCAGATATTGGATTGCTGACACCTTCTGTGGTGGGTAAGAAAATATGGCCCTCCCTTGCCCCATTGATTGTTGAGCTGTTTTATTTTATTATTATTTCTTTGATATATACCATTTTTGCCATTTACAATAATTCTCTGCTTTGAGGAACTGACAGCCTCTTAATGTGCACTTCTGTTATATGTGGGCTGTGCAAAAGCACAGAGCATTCCACATAAAACTGATTGCACACAGCCCAGCATATCTGTAATGGTGGAACACTTTGATTTGACTCCTCTTTCATGGAAATCTAGCCAGGTTGCACCCATTTCCTGTCTCCAGCAGTCAATGGTCATTTCATCAAGATTCACACATGGTGCTATAGCAAAAGAACCAAGACATGTTTCCCCGTACCTTGTGGTCTTTTCTGTGCTCAGACAAGGACAGCAGTGAGCGATGGACAGTGTCTGGCCATTCGCATGCTGCAATGAATACACTTTCCTCACGTATCACAGGGGCTTGCATTAGCACCGCTGGCTTGAACGTGAATGACAGGTCTGTTAATAATCCTATCAACTGTCCTTTAGCTCAGGATTTCTCAGTGACATCCAGGATTACCAGCAGCCATCCCAGGTGCTTCTAGTATAAAAAGAGGGGCTGTCAAGTGGAGATGCTTGCTAGATACCACATCTGTGGTTTAAAATCCACCTACAAACTAGGACAGACAGAACTCCAAAGCCCCATATTTAAACACACTCACTTTTGCGGTTTGCCTTGTGTTTTTCCTGCCATGGTAACAATTCTGAAAATGTTTCTCTTTCTGACTCATTTATTTTTCATAAAGAGCCAGATGATCAATGTACTTGTCATCTTAAAATATTTTTTTTCTCTGTTCAGAACTGATTATGCTGGAGCAGCTGTCTGAGCAACAAGACAACAGATTACAAATTTGAATCATGGCAGTCACCTCAATGATATGGTTTTTCCATGCATTTTACAGCAATCATATATGGCTGATCTGGATCTGGATTTATCCCTTAGTCTCCTCATTCAATTCAGTTCAATTCAATTTTATTTGTATAGCGCTTTTTACAACACCAGTTAGGTATTGTAACTCATCTCTGTCTTCCAGTCCTGGTCGAATTTATCACATTTCTAGAGGGTGCTCTATATATGAGTGCAGATGTTGCAATAGCATTACTAAACTTTTTTTTTTTTTTTTTTTTTTGCTGATCCTTGTTGTTGTATTCCCTGAAGATTCAATCTTGGGCAAATGAAGGTTGTGTTAGCATGGTAATAGCGCTTTCCATGCCAAAACTGGTCAAAACTCAGAGCTAAGTTCATCAAGGACATGTCACAGTGGCATTTCAGTGAAGACACTATTGGCTATGTTATCCTCATGAATGAGGACATTGTTGCAATGCCTCTGCCTGTCTGCATTGATTTTTTTTTTCCAATGAGCAAAGAGTAGTTGGACCTTGGATAATTGAGCTGTAGATTTGAGTCCATTAACGTGAAGACCACGTTTTCAACCAGGAACAGGAAAGAGACCAGTATGATTCTTTCCCTGTAGTTCATCTGTGTGAAATCTTTGGCCAGCTAGATCACTCTTCATTTGCATGTCCAAAAAGTTGAGCTTATCACCTCTCCTTCATAAGTGACCCAACCAGTCATTAAGTTACTGGATGACCTCACAAAAGGGATCATGAGGGGCTGTGGAACTGTTTTGTGACAGTTTTGTGAATATAAACATGGGCTTGGGGATGGCTATTATTTTGTTTTCTACAGAAAGGGAACAGTATATGAGGACTGGCGTTCTGTTGGAGTGGAACATAGTCTTACAATTTGAATGGGGTTAATTTGGCAGGGGAGAAAACATGATAAAGCAATTAGTTTTTATTGGCAAATTTGTTAAGAAGGTTTCATTTGGGAACCCAAACAGCAGTGAGGGAATGTAATTGTGTGCAGCCAAGGAGCAGAGAACAAATGGGAGGAGGGTCTTCATTGTGAATTGATTTATTTGCTGTTATTTGGTACATATCGGTTCACTACAGCCATAGAAAAGAGAGGAATATTAATGTAGCTATGAATGGATCTGAATTGGCAGACTTGTTTTACAGATTTATCTGCACATAAGATAATGATTGGTGACTAACAACCAGTTCTGGCAGGGCAAAATTCTACATACATCCACTGAAACCAGGTTTCTGAAAGATAGTGCTTAATTCTGGTGGCAGGGGGTCAATTCCAAACAGAATGCTATGAATTTGCAAGTCAGATTTTTTTCACATCCAATTCAAATCAATCAATTTAACCAAAAATGGAACTGGACTGTTCTACAGTGACCAGAGTTCATTGAGGTAGATGAAACGGAAGACAAACTGAACAAGACCATTGACCCGTGGTTGCCAGCTCTTTTAAAGGCTAATCTGAAAATATAGCTTGTTTATAAAGGCTCTCAAAACAGCAACACACACACACACACACATGTTGAGATGGAGGTCTTCACCATTGGCCTCCCTGTCCAAAAGGGCACATCTGCCTTGGTTTAATAACCATCATTTTTGCTAGTTTTCCCTCCCTGTGCATTTTTGCACTGAGCACTTGCGGCAGCCCTCATCCAAGGCGTCTGAGGAGATGAAAAGGGCCTTTGATGCTGCTTTTGCTTTTTGCCGCATTGCTCGGTTATCTCCGTTGCTCAGCATTCTGTGGAGTTTTGAGTGAGGGAGTGAGCAAGTGAGGGAGAGAGAAACTGAGTTACACATGGAAAGAGCCTTGCTGTGAAAGATACAAAATGACTAGCTTCATCCTTGTTGCAAGTACTCAGATGGCTCATGGCACCTGTGTCTGAGGTGCAGTTTTCATCTCCCTCACAACTCTCTGTTACCCATTACCAGGAGGGGAAATGGAGAACCTCCTGTTGTTTTCAGCTCGATGGCTTGTGCACCTTTTATGTTTTTTAGGCAATGCTTTGAAATGTATTTTGAATTTAATGTACCCATTTATTTATTTTGAAAAGAATTTCTTGAGTTTTGCATGTTAAAACTCTGCTCTCTTTAGTGTGGCCTTTTCCCTGTCCACTTCTAATGACAGAACTCCAAGCCTACAGTTCAAGTACACTGTAGCTATGCTTTCCACAGCCCCATACAGAAGATTACCATATTTACCATATTTCTCACCTGATGGTCAAACACATTAGTTCAGAGCCCAAAAACAATCTGTATTATGGTTACCATTTGGCACGATGTTCACAGGAAACACAGCTTGTTATTTACAGTTACAGATAAAATGGGAATAAAATAGTACGGTCACTATTTGCAAGAGAGTTCTAAAGTTCTCTTCAAAACTGATAATAATTATAATAAAAAAGATTCCCATTGATTCCTTTTTTAACCTCTGTTCACTTTGCTGCAGAATGGCACTTTTTGCACTTGTTAGGCCTCCTGGCATTTCTAGTGCGTTTAAAGTGTAACCTAACAACTTTGATGAAGATCAGAGAGCTGTATAGCCCCCAAGGCTGGTGATCAAATTACACCGGTATGTCCGATTCCCCCCATTGCGCTCATCTCTCCCTGCTGCTACCCCACAGTGTTATATAGAGTGCAGCACAAAGAGCAGGGAACTGAATTTCGATCGAATATGCCTCAGTCTTGTGGTCCAATGTCAGCAGCAGGGACCAGATACAATTTCACAGGGTTTGTGTAGATCCTGCCAAACAACACAGGTTATTTTCAGCATTGTGTGTGTGCGTGTATGCTTGTGTGCGTAAGCGTGTTTGTGTGTTTAAGAATTAGAACTTTTACTGTTTTGCTGGTGCATGAAAAGTAAGACCAAAAGAAACATCAAAATTCACTTGAGACCTGAGGCAAAACAAAAGGCTTTGAACTGCATTTAAGGACTTTTTTGTTAGTTCCGTTCTATAAGTGGTCAGTCAAACACAAGAACAGCCACAAGCACAGGAGTATAAAGTACTTTTTGAGCAAGACATGGCATTAAATATTAAGCCTGACTAGCTAGATTGCTTTCCCTCCTTACCAGTGTGTGTGTGTGTGTGTGTGTGTGTGTGTGCATGTGTGTACCTTATACTAACTTGGAGGAAAAGAGATGGCTTGCTCAGTAGAGAAAAATTTGGGAAAATGTGTGTCTTGAACTGAAATAACCCTAATGAAATGGAATCCTATTGGAAACCATTCCTTCCCTTTGTTCGTCCTGTAACTGCACTGTAATTGATGTATTTTGTAAACTAATCTATGCTAGCAGATAGGCATCAAAGAAAGACCATTAAAATGTCAGCACTTGTCAAAAGAGAATATATCTAGCTGAAATTGTATGACGATCAATCCCTCCCTCCACTGTCAGTGACAATATGTGTTCCTTACGAAAGGAAAAATAAGGAGTATGGAGTGTATCCATTGGCCGAATACCTTTGCATTGCAGCTCATGTGTACTTAGATTGAACCGTGTGATGAAAATGGAGCTAAGATGTTACATATGAAATGTGTGGTGACAAAAAAAAAAGCTTGAAGACTTCACCCTGAGAGCAATTTGCATTCATATCTGGAAGCCACAGATAATAGCTTGGGTTTTACCTGAGGCTCATGTGCTTATACCTAAATTCTCTTTCAAAGCACATTTGGGCAATAGAAGCAAGTTCTGCCCTCCAGCCACATCTTAGAAGGAAATGGGTGACAGAAGGGGACTGTGATTGTGCTTGCCTTCAAAGTTTGATGGAGCAGCGTGTAGCCATTATAAGATGAAGGCATATTTAATAGTAGCCTTGGGATTGGCCTTTGGCGGTTGGATCTACCCTTTGCCCTCATGCTCACAAGAGGTCATAGTTATAAATGGAAATAATTTTTCCTGTTTGAAGTCAAAGGTCATCTATGCATTCGGTCGAAGAAGAGCAATTGAGACGATTTTCTCTGTGTTGAATGTGCTGGTAAATAGTGAAGAGGTCAGCATCAGGATTTGGCGGAGTATAAAGGTTTCAAGAAGAAGGCCTGGCAGAAATATTGATCAGTACACTGTGGCCACTGAGTGTAATGACTGTTCTGTATCTATCAACAGTGGCTCAATTACATCAAGGCTGCACAGCCATGTGTAGAATCTTTATATCTGAGACATGTTAAGCATATATTATGAAAGATCATTAACCCATTCTGCATTAGGGAAACTAAGCAGTTCTTTCAAATAAATGCAGCCACGACATCAGACGTCTAAATGCAGAATCCAATGGATCAAATTTTTGTCTCACATGAGGCCTAATCCAAACGTTTATGAAAACATTGATGCTTGAATCACTTATATGGAGGTTTGACATTTTTTACACTCACTGGAGCATAATTGCTGCTGGAATGGGTGGGGGTGAGGGTGATTAGAAAATGAGAAAAAGCACAGAGAGCCATGATGTGAAACCCTTTGGCTTAGTCATGAGTCACATGGATTGGGCTGTGTTCTCAGACTGGGTCAGCTCCTCTCTGTCTGGTAGAGCAGTTCCCTGGGGGTTTGTGTGTCACCAGTGTTCCCAGTGGGAGAGTACAGTCCGCTTCACTCTTGCTTCCAAGATCACCAGACAGCTTGGAATTGACACAGGCACAGGGACCCCACATCTACTCTTTGTCGAATAAAAGGTGTTCATCTCTGAGTTTAATTTGTCCATATACATTTAAATTTTTGTTTTTTATCCAGAGCAACTTATTAGGTGTGAGTATCATGTACTGCATATATACTACCAACCACATACAAACACAATTAAGCACATACAAACAAGGACACTACCAACCACATTAAAATAAGGACATTACTACCCACATATGAACAAGTGTCAGTACCAAACACATCATGCACTCTGAGATAATGTAATCAGTTGCTGTGTTTGTCCCCCTGCAATGGTATCCATTCATTTTCAGGGAGCAGTCCATTTGTAATGTTCCTCATTTTCTTTCTTTCAAATGCCTGGAAGCACCATGTAAAACAGACTGCTGATAGGTTTGTCCCATGATCCTTTTCAGCTATAGCTGGCTTTGTGTATCTTAGCCTGGGGCTGAAAGATACTTACTTCAGAGGTGAGGATGTTAAATGCTGTTGCTCCGACATTCTTTGAACTTTTATGATGTTGACACAGTATTATAAACATTGGGCAAATGTGCATTTGAAAGAACGGGCAAGATGTCAGAGGGAATAAAAAAGACACAATTTCATCACACACCAACCCCTCGTTCCAGCTTTTTGCAAAGGCATGGAGGAAGCCCCGCTGTGCTCAGTACAAGAGAACACAAGGGTTGCTATTAAGAACATTAATTTTCCTTTGCCATACTAGCCCTTCATACTGTCAACTCACCTACAAGGCAGCAGGCATCCATCAGTAGTGACAGAAACATGGAGATGTCTCTGCCAGATGGGCCGCTGCATTGGACTGCCCATCGCCTGAAAGGTTATTGCAAGGTGAAGCAAACCTGGAGGAAACCAAACACACAGTCTGAAGGAACTCAGTCCCAAAGATGTCAATGTGTTCACATTCACGAGAATCTAAGTGTTTTGGTTTCATTCAAGACTCATCACTGACTGGTCCAGTGCAAGTCTTTGCTGTGAGGATATCTCAGCCTATACAAAACTAGTCAACAGTATATGTATAGTGTATGTCTAAATATATATCAGTATTCAGTATACATATAAATAGAAAAATTATTCAGATCACAGCCAACATAAACCTGACATTGTAAATGCAATAGATTATATCCCCTAGAGTGTTCTAGAGTGGTCTCTAGGAAATGCATACAAATATCAGATTTGGTTACATTTTTCATATTTGCCAAAGTTGTGCAAATATCACAGTTCACTATGGACCAGCATTTCTTTTTTTACAGTGATTGCTTGTAAGAAGGACAAGGCAACTGTTTGTCTGTGATACGAGGAGACATTTGCATTGCTTTTGGGAAGTCAGACATAACATGCTGTGCTCTCATTCTCAATCAGTCCGCGTGATTCATTATTCATTGCTTTTAAGAGAAGATTGGGTAATGAACTCCTTTTAAATGAGAGTGAGTTAAACTAGCTGGGATAGCTGGGTCTCTAATGGAATGGGAAGTCCCTGGACCACAGTTTCATGACAACCCCCCTGACTCATCATATACCTCCAGGTCTGGAGAATAGATTGTCTTTGCGACTACATGGTCATCTTCTGCTTGAATGGTGATAAATGTTGTCTCAGAGGGAAATGACGTAAATGGGATGAGAGTATGTATATGTCTGTGTGTGTGTTTGTGAGTGTATTGAGTGTATTGTTGGGGCAGGCATCACATAAGAAGGCTCAATGCATAAGTAACAGAGACTTACGCAGGGAAAGGTCAGGGATATCTTTTATTGTATTTCAATGATACTGGAGTACTGTGAGGGAGACAAGTTTGTAGAAGATGATTTATTATTATTATTATTAGTAGTAGTAGTAGTAGTAGTGCTACTAGTAGTAATACTAATAAAATTAGCATTATAACTTTGATTATTGTCTTTCAAACAGCTGCTTGAACAAATTCATCAGTACAAATTCTGATATCTTCATAAACAGAGAGAGGCAATATAACCAATCTGGCCTGTATGGACTTCAGATAAGGCCGTCTCTGAAAAGGGTCTCTAGACTGATTTCTCACTGTCAGTTAATTCTGCGGAGAACATGTGATGGATACCAAGATTTTCCCTTACTTTTTTGTGACACTTTGATCTTCACAGCTATTCACTTTCAAAATGTGCCACTGTCTATGGTCGTTAATTTTTTTTCTTTCTTTCTTTCCCAGAAGAAACTCAGCAAGGGAACAGCTCTGTAACGAGCTCAGCAAGATTGTTAGAGATGAAATAACACATAAAAGGAGCAGGTCCAGTGCTGGGAAAGTTTGTTAAAGCTCAAAAAACAATGATGTACACAACTTGTTTCCCATTTTGTGAATCCTTTGATTCAAGTCTGTGTAAATGACAAAAAAATCTGGGTGAGTTTAAAGCAAAATAAAACAGTCTCCTACCTATAAATTAAGTAATAAATAAATAAATAAATAAATAAAGGCTATCAAGCAGTTAATGTCAGCCATTATGGTCATTTTAACTTTTCCGTACCTTTTTCTTTCAATACTATAATTTAATGAATCTTCTTTTTTCTCTCATTATTTTGGCAGGTATATACATTAATTTAATATTTAGGAACACAAACTTATTTGAAATCCTTCTGTACATTTGCAAAGCCCAAAATTCAATGCATCACCTCTGTTCTCTGTATAGCAACTTACATATGCAACTGTTATATACTTCACATGTATTGCTATGTCACTGTGTGTAGTTTGGATCAACATCATTTTTAACAGTGTGTTAAATTCATTGTAACTGACAAAAAAGGACAGGAGTAGCTTCACAGTAAATTCTGGGTATTTGAGGGAGAAAGGTGGTGAGAGAGAGCACTTTCTACCACTACTGACATTTTAAAGAATTAAAAATTGCCATTAAAAATGAATTGCTCTCATGTTACGGGGCAGTCATCTGTGCATGTTTTAAAGACTCATGTGGAGATTGTGAATAATATAAAGGACTTTACAGTGAGTTACAAATCACATGCCTACTCCGCTCTCTAATGATTGAAAATCTACTGGTCCACTTTCAATTTGTTAAGTTGAAACCCAATCTTCAAAAAGTTTAGTGTGATAAAATTAAATATACAGTGCACCTTATTTATAAGATTCACATCTATCCAGGATGTTTTAAAGCAGGGATGCATATAAATGGGTAAAACTGATGTCTGTACTTTAAATATTTTCCTTTTATTTAATTTAGAAATTTCCTTAGCAAATAAACAAGCAAAAAAAAAAAAACATTGAGTGTACCATTTGTATATGCTCTCCTTTATAAATAATAATTTACAGAATAAAAATGTGATTCACAATTATTTGAATGTCAGGATGCAAATTGCTAGTGTTGTTTGGTCTACAGTAAAATGATCCAGTGAATGTACCTCACTAAATTTTTTTTTTTTTTTGGTAGAAAATGTCTTCCTGATTCATGCCTTGTTGACTAGCATCCAGAAACTTGGCTGAACACATTCAGGCTCTTAGCAACACAACTGTTTTTCTCATAATGTGTTACATGCTTCAGTAATTAGTGCAAGATACAAATTTGGAGTTCAAATAATAAATTATATATTTTTTATTACTTACCCACTTTTACTTGCATATGTCTATTAAACATTAGCAAGCCCACAATGATTCTTTACATTACAGTGCATGCATTTAGCAGACACTCTTATCCATAGCAACTTTCAGTACTTATAATCAGACTGTTTGATTCTAACAAGCAATTTTTAAAGACTGTTAGTATAAAAATGATTCTATCCCCATGGTACTGATCAATGTACTATATTAGGTAGATTCATATATCTGTATTTCTTATAAGGGGAATGAATTTTATTTACTGTGGAGTGAATAGTGGTTGTGCTACCATATTAGATACAGTTATATAGAAATCAACTGGTGATGGTTTTTCATACTGAAACTGGCAAGTGTTTTATGAAAGGAACAAAACTGTAGATTTTAAGAGTTTCAAGGTACCGTTAATCCATTACACAAAGTTAAGGACAAGGTACATTAACATTTATTAATTTAGCAGACGCTTTTATCCAAAGCGACGTACAAAAGTGCATATAGTGGGCAAACAGGCACAAGGGCAAGATGTGTACAGGCCATACAATGCAGATAGTGCTGAAGCTGAGCGCAAGGTCGGTGTCACAAGCCAACTAATCGAGCCAAAGGTAATTGGATTGAATGCAGCTGAATGGTTTACAGTCATTGTTGTGTTGTTGGGTTGTTAATGAGGAATTCCATGAGGCATTGCTTCCATGGTAGTATTTTATAGTGAGGTTGCATGCATAAGTGCATTAGGAAAGGTTGCTGCGAGATTATTAATAGTAATGATTCAAAACACTTGATTATGATTATATAGCATTCAAAACATTGTCTGAATCTTATAAGTTTATTCGAAAGGATCAGACAAGCAGTATTTTGAACATAAAGCTGATATGGCTACCACTTTTCAGCTGTACTAATTACATAGTATTAAAAATCTTTTCTAAAGAATGTGAAAAACAATTGTAAAAGCTTATAAAGATGTAATATAATCCTTGTACAAAGTGTGAAATGCTGCTTGTACATTTTATTGTATAGGACTGGAAATTCTGCAGCGCTGTTGGAAATTAAACTGTGTCCCTTTATAGATGTGGAATATTAATTTGACCTGTTGCCCCCAACTGAAATGCCTGTGAGGTTGTCATAATAGCACTGCAGAACTGTGAGTGCTTTCTACAATATTACTAATGCATCATCCATGATCAGTCTGGCATTTTATATTTCACCTGCAAGACCCTCAGTTTTCAATGTGCTCATCTTCTTGCGGTCACTTTTCTGCCGATACAATGTAAGTCACACAAGATAAAATGTGGTCTTAATTTCAGCCTGGCACCTATTTTAATGTCAAATGTTGAGATAGCATTTTCTGATTTCAGACATTTTGCTCTTTCTCGTTTGGGAGGAGGCCTGCTTTGGAATTCTTCACTTGTACCCTTCTAGAAATGTTCCCTTTGAATATTGTTGCCATCTATTACACACGAAAGGACGAGTGCAACAGTCAATTTCCGATCGCTGCCAGATCCGGCAATTTATATTCCAGAAGACTCCAATTAAGACAGCTACAAGCAAGATTTAGAGCAGAGCTGACACCCAAAGCAGATGTCTTTAACAAGCCAATGAGTCTCAGAGGATCGAAGTAAGGCAGCAATTACACCATCCTTTGAATTCCTGGATTGTTAACACAAAATCCAAATACAAAGACCATCGGTGTCAATGTTTTTTTTTTTTTCTACACTGTTGCATCAGGGTTATGCCATCAAAGTACAATGAGCAATATTCAGAATTAAAATCTGTGGAACTCTTCTGGGCTTTCAGAAAACAGCAGATTCATTTTTCAGCACACAAGGACAAATTACTGAACTGCAATGCAAACACAGGCAATAATACTTACGACTCTTTCAAAACCTCTTTGCTGAAATGGGGCTACCAGAGTAGCAGGGCTACAGGAAGGATATAAATATTATAAATATTAGCACAATATAAATCCATGATCACAACTGGCAATAAAATGAGGTAGTAACAACAGACACTGCCAACTCCTCCACTCTAAGTATTTTTGTTTCAGTTTTCAAACATTTTAAAGACCTTCAGACATGTGTAACATAACGGTTTGTTAAATCTCTGTAAATTTCCGTCTGATTTCACATACAATTTTATTACATTATTGTCAATGTCCAACATTCTGCTGTCTTTTTCAGTCAAGTTTATCATATCAATCTATCTGTTGATCCTATTTCTTTTGTATAGTCATCTTTGCCATATTTGATATAAAGATATAGAACACTGACTTTTGAAATCCCATCATTATTTGTTATATATCTGTTAGTTGTGGTATTGTCTGAAATTTGTTTAAATGTTTCTCTTGTTATTCAATGAATTCTACCACAAAGGTGGTAGAAACTTCTTCTCCTGGGACAATGTTTTCTTCTACTACTACAAGCATTTTCACAGTCAGAAACAGATCACATGGTACTCTACATGATTAAACTGAAGGATAGGATCAGATTGAGATAAGTATCTAAAACATCATTTTTAACACAATATGCCAGAAATTATTTCAGCATTTATGCTGTCTGTTTGTGTAAGTGTAGCCTAATGTTGAATAGACATGAAATCGTGACCATGGGTGAGGGAGAATGATTTTGCGGAACATAAAGGAGGTCTGTAAAAAGTAATTTACTTTTTAAGTAGAAGTTTGTAGGGCCATGTGATATAAATTGTACATCAACCAGTAACTCAGTTAATTATTTTTCCTTGGCTAATTATTTTCTACTTGTAGTACTATCCTGTGTCCCCTTTTGTGCAGTATCACAGCTTTTACCCAGGGGGAGGGCAGTGTATGTACCTTTACCTGGGAAGTGTGCAATTAATGTATTACCTGACATGCTTTTTCAAGGCCTTACCTCATCACTGGTTATGAAACTGTGAAATGAAAATACATGACAATCAAGTGTGTTCCATTTTGGTGTTGGGATGTATGCTTGAATGCATATTAGCAGATAATTGAAATCTCTAGAGAATCCCTGACTCCTAACCTATTTGCTTACTCAGCACATTTGATCAGCTCGTTAAGAACAAAAGAACTTGCTGGAATTAACTATAATCCTGAGAATCTTCAGTGACAGCGCTTTTTTACACCCCCTCCTCCCATTCTTTCTCTGACAATCGATGTACTCTGAATCTTTAATTTGTTGTGCTTCAGCGTCTCTGTCATCCTCCCCTTCGCTGTGCTGTAACATTAAGCATTTTTATAATAAGGCACAATTATTTATCAAGAAGAGGGAGGGGAAAAAATAAGTAGACTGCAATTTTTATTAGTTTGAAGTCTAATATTTCAGAGTGAAAGAATACACGAGAGACACTTGTATCTGCAGCTTGTTCCACCTCTGTGATGAGGCCCGTCTCGCACCGCACTCGCCTCTGAAGGCTGGGCTCTCTCATTCCTCTGCCCTATGCAAGTAAATCACAGGGGACTCGGATCAGTGGGCTGTCATCAATCTTTTTACCACAGAATGAGGATAGGAGGGACGGTAAATGGGATGCAACGGTTCTGCTGGGATTTCTAGACAAGAGATCTCCATTGATCCGTATAAGCACTTGCAACTCCAAGGGCCTTGCGTACCCTCTTCCACTGTACGAACATTTTGATCCACCCACATACGGACAGATGTAATTGTTCTTGCACGTAACCTAAGACCCATGTCGAAAACGTTCCGATTAATCTAAGTTGTAATAATGGGCACTATTGATGAACTGTCAGAGACTTAAGCATCTCATAATTGTTAATCATTCATATCGCATTTCAGCGTTGGGCACGAGTCAAACTCATTATTCTTGCAGGTTGAGGGAATAACTTTTCATTGTGTTTCTCAGCCAGGAGAAGGTGATTGGAGTGGATCAATATATACAAACTTTTGCCAAAATCTACAGCAAATAAAAGAATTTTCCAATATGTATTTTCAGTTTCTTCACCGTTTTCTGTAGCATTCTTAATGAACAGTCGTAACTAATAAGCTATCAAACAATTCCATGAAGACATTTCCATAAAGACTAAAAAAACTAATTATTATCCAAACTAACTGCATTGTATATTAATATTCAAGAGATGTAAAAACTATTTTGATGAAACCAATCAGACAAGAAATATGTGCCTGTAATTACTCTTAATTTAAAAGTGAAAGCAGGTTTTAAAGCCACAAATGTTTTCTTGACAATTACAGTATTTGTAAGTTCAAGATTTGTCAGACGTGCCGCGTTTGTATTATTAGGGGAAGTCTTCTGTATTGGGTGAAGTGTGAACATTGGATCCAGTGCTGTCTAATCATTCTGCCTGGGGTTTGAAGGTAGCTCCAGGCGCTGTACCACATCTGCTTCTTCAGTGTTGGTCCATTTTGAGCGATGTCTTGAGGGTGTGATGATGAGGCTAAACAGTGGGCTGTCAGTCCCCTGTACTACTATAGGCAGGAACCTGTGGAGCCTGTTGAGACAACCAGAGAGAGACAGGACCACAGGAGAAGTGGATGGAATGGAAGAGCAGGAAAAGAGGTGCTTACCTGAGGATGCAGGATTTAACTTGGTGTCAGTATTCCTATGAGTTCTTCCCTTCCTCCCTTTATTCCTCCTAGAGCCTTTATTTCCAGAAATCCAAGATGAGACTGAGCTCCAGTGTCAGTGATGTATCTGCCCTGTGCTGTTGTGCCTTATGTTCCTTATCTTTTACACATTTTCAGTTGATCTCACTTACTTTTTCATAGTTTGGTACCCTGGTTGCATGTATTTCATGTTTTGTTGTTTGTTCTTTTTTATTTTAACATCCTTCTATTCTGACCATCTTGTCAACACTTGCCCAGCTGGTTCACATGCTTCATTCTAATTAAAATCTATACTTGTTGCACTTAATCCTCAGTCTTGCAACTTTCATTGCAAGTTTCTTACCAAGTCTTGCCGCCCACATCTTCTCCACTCTTTTTTTTTTAATCATTCCGTTTTCGGTATCTACCGCTCTGTTATTTTAGATAGGGTTCAAGCTCGTGTCACAAGCTGTTGGCTGCTCCTCCCACCACAGGACCAGCCACCTGTTCTCACCACACCATCATAGACAACATAAGCTGTTTTTGATAATAACAGAATCTTTATAGAACATTTATAAAATGTTACATACCAATCAATCTCTTCTTGCCCACTGGTCTGGCTCATCTACTCCACCAGAGACCCTGGTCTGAGTAACTTCTCTGCCATTATCTGGCTTTCATAGCTACATCTTCCAAGACTGAGCTTTAATAAACCCTTTCCCCAGCTCCCGCACTCAGGTAAAATGTTGGCAGTTTTTTGCACCTACGACCCTTTCCCCTTACTCATTTGCACCCACAAGCTCCCAGATATTGATGTGTACACTTGTACATTATATACATATGTGTATGTGTGGACTGTAACATTTCTTGCTTCTTACCCATGTGTCCCATTGTGCCTAATCACCAAACTAGAAACTTGTCATAACAACACTTAAAGAGGATCACAGAGAATCACAGCCCAATACCCTTCTCTGTGTTGACTAGGCAGTTGCATGAGAGTCGTATGACATGTATGAGGATACGGTGGCTGTTTCAGATGAGATTCATAAACTTCGTTAGGCTGTCACAGACCCACATGGTGCTCCAAAGTATGAGTCCATTTGGAGCACTGGACAGAAAAGCACACTTTATTTTAAGGGCCTATTTTACATAGTTGGAAAGCAGCTGATACTTTGCTCCATATTTATGAATTCTGATCTTTATATATTTCTCAAGCAGGTAGGCAGTAGGTGGAGGTAAAAATATTTGGATCACTTACTCACAAAGGTGGTATACTTGAAAATTAAAGTGAAAACTGCTTGCTATCTCCTTATTAGCCATTTCAAAAAAGGTCATGCTTAGTAAATCATAACACTTTTATTAAACGGTATGAACAGGCCCTTAAAGTGTCCTCCGTTATCTTAATGATGCTCCAAGACAACAGAAGTGTACTGCAAAGAACAAGTATTCTGGCTACTGGAAGCACATTTTACTCATGAATTCTTAGGCAAACTTGTAAATAAACCCCCTCATTGTTTTAATGTAAAACTGCTTTTGATGCAAAAGCATATTTGCAAGGTGTGAGAGCAGAGTCTCAAAGGGACCTGGCTAATTAATATTCAGGTTTGGCCATTGAATCATTTTGTTTTCACCTGTATTATTCTTGCTCTGCTACTGGCAGTTTATAAATTTAAATTGCATTAAATATTAACATTCTGAGAAGGAACACTTGTTGGGAGAAAACAATGAGAGACAGAAGAATAGAACAAATACCATAAGTAATGCCAGGCTGAAGGCATGAGTGACCACATGTATTTATATAAAACCAGGTCAGTGTTCTAATGAAATAATTAGAACAGTGTGTCCCTAACACTCATCTATTGGGTCTTTTCTGGCCTGTGTGTAGAGGACATATCTTTACTAATTTGCCACCATAGTTCTGCCAGCATTATGCATTATGGACCTTAATTAATGAGGCCTTAATTAAAGTATATTAGAAGTTAATTAGCTTTGAGGAATTTTACATCCTGTTTCATACCATAATGACTATCGTACGACTACATATTTTGCATGCTTTCATATGCTGTGGTTCACTACCAATGCATATGCACCAGTGGCAGCCTATGAATATGAAGCTTGCAATGAATATGAAACTATGCAACATGTTCTTCATTAACCTTTACACCATTCTCTGTCTGTACAGTGCTGCACTAGAGGTTAACAAACATTGCTTGATCTGGTTCTTTGCCTGTGACTTGAAAGAATTAGTTGTTGTTGGCACATAAAATAGAGTTTAAAAAATCCTGAGACAAAGGCTTATCCAGTATCCACTCTCTAAGACTACATATTCATTTTGCTTTATCCCCAAGACACATTCTTGCAATCTCTGGGGGCAAGGAACTGTGATGCAGTGTGAAGCTTAAGTAGATTACCATCCTCATTATGCATTGCTAAGAGATGGAAATGCAAGACTGTGATGGGTTTAGAGTGAGCTGTTGCACTAGACTCCAAACCCTTGCATCAAATATTAACATCATGTCCTTTGCCTTTTTAAAATAATTTGATTTCCTATTAAATTTGCATCTTTAAAATCAGCAGTAATGGCAGTTGACGATCTGCAGGAGTAGCTAATGTGATTGTGTTGTGAGGCACGTCCACGCGTTTGCCAGGCTTGGCCTTGCGCCTGTCCCTGCTGGCAGTCAGGTGTCATGTTTCCCCTGGCACTGTGCGACTGCTTTTTCAGCTGTCTGCTCACTGGAATCAGTGGCACTTGCTTTGTTAGGGTCACATGGCTTGCTGATACATCCAAGTTATTTATACAATCAGGTGCTTGTTAAGGTGCCTGTAAATCAGAGTCAAGATCTCACTCACCCTGCTGAATAGTAAATTGTACACTGTCTCAGCATTGATGAGAAGCAAGATTAAGTCATCTGCAAATTTTTCTCTCTCTCCATCCTGCTCAACTCCAGAGAGAAGTCTTCGAATAGTGTAAAATGCACACCTGTGTAGAAAACACCCTAATCATGCAGAATTTAGAGACTGAATCTACAGTATTTGGTTTTGATAATGAAGCATGGAATTGCTGCAGCATAAGGGTGAGTTAGTTGAATTCAGTATTGCCTGTGGTAGATGTTAGGTACGATTTTTCATTAAAGATAAGGAAAACAAAATTGTTTCTATAGCTCCAATCCAGGACTGAAAAAAATAGTCATGTTAGGGTATGTCACTATACTTATTGTAAATTAAACAACAACAATAAAATAGTAATAAAAAGAAAAAAAACACTGAATACATACAATTTTCATATAAATAGCCTCATGGGAACAAAATAAGAATCACAGTGATGGTAGATGGATGTGTAAGTGTACAACATCATAGACAAATGTCTGTGATGTTGAATTAGCTCCCCTGATTTCCAGGCAGTTTCCTCTGAAATAGAATTCTGTGGTTAACTGTATGACCAAATTCCATTTTCTAAACAAATTTGAATATGTTTATGGTTTGGCAGATGCCTGCAATCAAGTGAAAATTCTTTTTCCTGCCCTTCTCCTAATATACTACAGACATGTCTTTATTCTTCAGGATGCCATCCATAATAAATAAATGAATAAATAAATAAACAGTTAATGTTACAATGAAAATGTCTCTGGAACACACTGCTTTCAGGAAGATTATAAAGCCCAAATATAGAGTCCACATGGTTCTGTGATTGCTCTCCCATCATTACACAGTCCACCTTTTTTGACTGATAGGCTAGACAGATTGATGATAAGGATTCTGTTTTTAGAACATCATGAGAAGCAAATGGCCAGAGGTTTTGCTAACCTTGTTGGTCTGACTGGCCTATTTTTCATGAACAAAGCTTTCAGAACTCAGCCTTGTAAAGCACTTTTGACTTGGTATGTACCCCTCCCATGGGATTAAGGCTTTGTTTTTTTGTTTAGATTTTTTGGACAACTTCAAATAAAGATGTGTTTTCAGAGAAAATACCCTAGGTGCTCATAAAGTCTTTATAAGCAGTAAAATGCATTTAATGAATTCACCCTTTGGAGTGTGCTCCATGACCTATGATCCTCAACTAAGAGATTATTAACAGTTTACAGTTGTACCCTTTGCTAAGAAGACAGTCTTATTCAGAGTGATTTACATAGCAAACATGCCATCCTTTTTATACAGCTGGATGTTTACTGCAGCAATTTGAGTGAAGTAGCGTACTCAAGAGTATAACAGCTGTGTCCCACCAGGGAACCAAACTGGCAACCTTTTGGTTACAAGCTCTGCTGATTACCACTAATCATGAAATGTCTCTCAAGACAGAGGAGCATAAATTCATATCAAGATTTTCTAGAAGTGATAATGGGTGTGGTTGTTCAAGAAAAAAAGGGCAGCACAGCACTTATCCTTTAGGGTAAGCACACTAGAACTTCAATTTTTGGAGGTTATCAATTACATTACATTGTTGTTATCATTTAGCAGACACTCTTATCCAGAGCAAATTACTGTACACAGTGCATCTAATAAAGTGGCAAGAAAAGTTGTTCAAATAAGGATACCGCTAACCATGCATGAACAAGCGTCAATGCCAAACATAGCACTGAAATCACAAATGTGCGCCTGCAATGACATGTAACTGCAAAGCAATATGTACAACTTAAGAGTGATACATTGTGGGGACGTTGTGGACCATTTGGGCAACAGCATTCTGTATATGCTGCAGGGGTTTTATCGTACATGAAGGGAGTACAGCAAGGAGGGAGTTGCAGTGGTGTAGATAGGAGAGAACCAGGGACTGTACTAGGAGTTGGATGGTTGCTGAAGAAAGGGAATCTTCTTCTGATGTTGTAAAGGAAGAATCGTCCTGCTGACTGGTGCTATGGAGTCTGCGTATGTCAGATCATTATCAGGTATCATTCCAAGGGTCTTGAGAGTCTGAGAGGCTGACACTCCACACACACACACATTTCCAGGGCAATGGTCAGATCTTTGAATGAAAAGACTTAGCTGGAATATACAGAAGCTTGGTCTTGGTCAAACTGAGTCTCAGGTTGAGGTTAGATATCCACTATGAGACATCAGCTTGGAAAACTGAGATGCACAATGAAACCAGGATATCAGATGGGGGAGGAGGGAGGATTAATTGGGTGTCATCAGTATAACAGTGATATGAGTAACCATGGAAGGAAATGACAAAGGCAAGTGATGTTGTGTACAATGAGGAAAGAAGGGGGCCAAAGATCGAACCCTGAGGGACTCCTGTAGAGAGGCTCTGAGGGATTGATGTGCCTCCTCTCCAGGACACCTGATAGGTGCAAGTAAGAATACAACTCATTTCCAGATGATTAACAAAGCTGACAAGTAAAGTCACTAGTGTAATTAAATTATATTGTGATTTTCATAAAATTACAGTGACAGACAGGGTGACAGCATAGGGTATAAATCTTGGAATGAGAAGATAGTGGTAAGTTCAGATAACCAATTGATATGTGTATGTAACACACCTTTATCGTTTCTGCAAAATGCTATATTTTTGGCCTCAGTTAAAATGAAGAAAACTATGTTCATCAATTGAAGATAAAACCCATAAATGGTCAGTTATTATAATGTATATAAAGACGCATGGATGGTCCCACTGGTGATGTATATATAGGCAGCTGAAAAGTATTTTTATTTGCTATTACTTTAAAATGCTGAGATACAGGCTGGCACAGTGACATTTAATTCATATCTAGCTATGAAACAAAACTGTATACAATTACATTGTATAAGGGTTTTCCAGCAACCAACAAGAAACGCTTGCCATTAGAAAATAATTATCCTTTGTAACTAAATATGCAGTTCATTTAATTAAACATGTCAGATTACTACGGAAAACGCTGTACCATCAACAAAATTCAATGATATAAAATCTTAAGTTTTTCAATATAAATAATAGCAGTAGTCAATCTCAGACAATGTCAGTATACTCTTTGTTGCCTCTTGGAGTAAATATAAAAAAGGGTGGTTTTGCTAAAAAGCTTGCTGGTAGGGAGATACACAGCATCTGCACTGTAGCTGAGGTGTTAGAATAGGTGACGGGGAGTGTAGGGTACCTTGTGTGTGTGTGTTTGTGTGTGTGTGTGTGTGTGTGTTTGATTCTGTGTGCATGTGTGTGTATGTGTGTGTCTGTGTGTGCCTGCTTGTGTTTGTGTGTGTGTGCACACCATTTTACCATTGGAGTAAATTAACCTGTGGCTAAATTTGGTGATTAAAATGAAATATGACTTTGTTCAGTTTCATATAAATTCCCCTCAAAAATGAAGCTTAATTAAGCAAACTGGCTATAAAGCTCCTTTGCAAATATCCAAAAACTAAACAGATTTCACTCTCAGACAATTAGGAGAACACATATTCCCAGGCTTAATTAAACAATGTTTCAGCCTACACAATTTGGCAATGCAAACGTTTTTTCTAGCCTTTTTCCCCCCAGTACATTGATTTAGGACTGATATTTTACTCTTTGTTGACAGAGATTGTGCAATGATGAAAAATATGCCTTGCAAATGTGGCTGTATTATAATAATGACTTGAGAGGAATGTTCCCTGTGCCCTTCTGCTATTACAGAATAATTATAGTAAGAATTACACCTAATAAGGCCACCTTATAACCTGAACACACTGCAGTTTTAAACACGACTGCAAAAAAATAAAAAGAAAAATCTATGCAAAAGAATTATATTTTACAGCAGCTGCAATTAGTTGATTAAAGCGATAGATTAATTAAATAAATCATTGGCTGAAAACCTCTTTATAGAGTGAAATTGATCAATAGAAATGTAAATGATCAGGTTTCATAAATAAGTAAATTATTGTAAAGCCATTGACATGTACTAGAATTGTCCAGCTGTATGATGATGGCCTGGTTGTACCCCTGGTGTTTTTTTTTTTAGTTTGATCATTCTGGAATGTGATGCTGAGTTATTCAGATAGGCATTTTACCTCTATAAGGCAGGGCTCAAACTTTGTTAGCAAAGCGAGTTACACATTTCCCAGCCCAGGGGTTATCATCTGTAAACAGCAGGGAATTTAAGGCACCATTTAAGGTAATTTTCTGGACTTCCCCTACATGCACACGGTTTCATTCAATGAAGTGATGTGTTAATGATCTAAAAACTACACAGATGAAGCCAAGTCATGGACTTCCCTCAGCTTTAGGCAGATTACACAGGGTCTGTAATAGGTGTCTACATGTGCCATGCATCATTTTGTGTAATAACAACTAATTTGTATAATAACAAATGCCACCAGGAGCCCTGAACATGACATGAGAAGTTTGATATTCCCTTTTATATGGGATAAAGATAATCCTTGCTTCTTCAAAAACAAACAAAAAAGAAAAGAGTTTACTAGAATGTCACTCCAAAAGAAAAGGTGTCAGCTCAGGTATCCATACAGATGCTGATAGTATAGGGTGTCTAAATTTCATGCACATAAAACATGTCAGAGGAACATTCCATTTGTTTTGTAATGTGAAAAAAATATTAGTTAAATGCCAGGCAAAAAATATGCTCAGAAATGACAACTTTTGTCTTTTATTTTTAACACACTGCAAATACTACATCACTGTTTGAAGAAATACTCATATAAAATAATTACAAAATAATACCTGCATACATTTTAAGTCATTACAATATCACAGATGTAGTAATACATTGGTTCATATTTGTTATGTATTATATTCAGATATAATAATCATTAAATTTGGTCCTGTAGTCCATGTGGTCAGCTGAACCGAGAGACACGTGCAACTGAATACAGTGCAACTATGAACATAGGCAGACTTTGCACTGCTAATCCATTGTCTATTTTCCATTTGATGATGGTATGTTTGACACATTGAAAGTGATGGAAAACGACAAATGATGAAGTTATTCAGCAGAGAAAGAGATAAGCTCATACGGCTGCAGTATGTAGCTTTCGGGTTGTAGAGGTTAAGGGCCAGCATGACAGTCGCACACTGCAAACTTGTCATAAGTTATCCAGTAAGCCATTGTAAAACCCAGCTACCTCCCTTGTTAGTTGGCTAGCTACATGGGTTTGGCAAAAAAAAACTATGAATACAGTCATGTCACAATCATAACTCACTAGGGATAACACAGAGAACAGGATCCATGCTGATGGCCTTTTCTGTCCTGCCAACAGAATTGTTCTTCTTCTTTTGGTTTTCATTTGTGAACTGCGTCTTGATTTGAACCAGGGCTATTTGATTGGATTGATCAACACGCTCAGGATCATGGCTGGGTTGCAATGCAATGCGACATAATGCTACAAACTGTCCTGACTTTTATGCAATTTCCATAAAAAAGACATTTCCATTAGCTCCTCACAGGTAGCTTTCAGGTAGAAATATTGAAATGCACTTAAAATGCCAAGCAAACATTTGAGTGACTGATATTAGTGAAATGAAGATATTTGAGTAATTATACTCTACAAGGTAATGGACTCTCAGAGATGGGCACATCACGTGAGGAGAGGTAAGTGACCCAGAAAATATCAGAACACAACAGAACTTAAATGCTCTGGTGTTATACTTTTTCGTTCCTTACTTTGACAGCTTTTTATATTTCATGAGAGAAGTTTGTGGGAGATTGTTTTTTTCCCATGTGACAGTGACAGTGCTGAAGCACTAAATATCTAATCTTATTTTGGAGATGTCTGATATTGAAAACTTAACTTGTCTCTCTTACTAAAATGCAAACAATTGGCACACTGTGTAGATACCATTCATTTCATAAAAAGACTTTTAATTTTTTCTCTATATTTTTGTAACATTCTTCAGAACTCTTCGGTAAAAATCAATAAAGATATCAAATAATGACAGTATGAAATGAAAATGCTAGAATTAAGATCCAGGATTTGTTGCCAGATTCAATAACAATATTAGCAATGACTTAATTCACATTCTTTCTACAGACCCTTAACCACATAATTGATTTTAATTTAAATTATGTAGTGAGACAATAATTAAGTAGAGTTAATTTTTTTTTAAGTTTACAATTAGGTAATGTGAGGCATGTTGTGGTACTGTGTGGAAAATACTGAGGTACTATGAAACGGCAAACAGATAATGGAACACAGTTTTATCTAATGGGATGATAGTGAGGTAAAGTGAGACACAGGCAGTGTTAAATAGGAAGCAATTCGAAATCAGCTGTGAAGCACTGTATGTAATTTTAATGTGGCCTCGTATCTGTCTCTGTTAGAGGTGACATGCAAATCTTCCTTTCTCAATACGGACTTACTTATCGCTGCATGCTAACACAGTTGCTTGCATGGAATGTAACTCTGTTTAATCCTGACACTATACCGTGTCTGACACATGGAGGATACAAACCATAATCAGGAAATAATTGCTGGTGTTTTGATTTGGACCATTGAATTTCAGAAGCACTTGACAGGAAAATAATCGATGCAAGCCTTTTTAAGCTGGTTTTATACATTTAGTATCGAGTTTTCTCAGCACATTGTTTTTTAATCTGTTTTTTATTATTTACTGTCATTTATCAGATTCCCAGATGTAGGACAGCTTCAGAAACTATTCTGTATTTTCCATGAATTTATACATACCCCCTTTGTTTTAAGGGGAAATGTTTATTGGCTTTTCCCTTTGCTATCAGAGTTTTGTATTGATAAACAGTTTAAACTCATCTGAAATTCACTACAATGTCAGATAAAGTTGTTGATTCAGTTAGTTGCCACACTGAACCAAAAAAAATAATTGTATGAGTATTTTATACCATTTCTGTCTTAGTTTACCTTGACAGTTTCAGCTTTGCAACTAAGCTGATTTGACCCTAAGATCACATGAAGGCAACCATCGCTTTTATATTTTACATTTTATTGCTGACTGTGAAGAGGGGGAGGGGGAGGGAGGGGGGGGGGGCAAACTTGCTGTTTGCCACAATGGGGAAATATCTACACACTGCCCTCAGAGCTCTAAGGCCCTGCCAGGGCCTGTGGCCTGAGACCTTCCTCTGCATCTCCTTACTTCACCATTCTGTCTCCACACATCCACATGTGTGTCTTTGACTGAGATACAGATTTGAAGCACTCATCACTAACACGTTAAACATTTCTCCTGTCAACCAGACAATCCAGTTCTGTCTATTCTATCGCCTTTCGTTGTTGTCCGGATAATATTCTTGTAGCTCCCTCAAAGGAAATGTCACATAATGCTCCACAAACCTCTCTGAGCCAAACAATGTGAGTTATAGCTACAAATGTGCCATGAAATCGTCAGAAGGGAAAGAGAAATGATACTTTGTCAACAGAAAAGCAAACACCTTCAGCAATACTACAAAAGCAATACGCTCAAACTGTTATTTTCGACAGACAGGGAAATGTCTGAGACCCACCTTACAGTTATATAGTGTTAGTTATCATATGCAGAATTTGTTTTTGAGAGGACAACAATAAACAACAGAAAATGGTGGATAATATACCCTCTGTCCCCTAATGACAACCAAAGATAAACTAAATCCGCTTGAATGTTTTGGTAGATTGGAGAGTGAAGCTAACCAGAACAGAATCTAAGACATACAAATCTCCACTTTGTTAACATCTGAGACAGACGATAACAGCCACAAGACCTGGAGCACAGTAGGAAATGGCCTCTGCAATAATCTAGCCTTGAGGAGACAAAGCTGTTCAAAAAAAAATCCTACTCCGGATATGCTTTTTACATGAGATTCCAGAGAGAGATCAGGGTCCAGTATAACAACATCAGCTCCAGCCAAATCTATCAGAATTAAAGACAAGCTGTCCGGATTTAGAAAAAAAATCTGCACCTTAGTTGAGAGTAGCTTGCTTATTAGTACAAAACTTCACATGTTAAAATCCCTTGCATGCCATAAATGATAATGATATGCATAATTTTGCTTGGTGTCACTCATTTTGTTTCAATCTGTCCTTCATTAATTGTCCTTCATTAATCTGTCACTTCCTTGATCTGCTGACTGTGATGTATGGTAGTGTAATTGGCTTCCTTTGTCTAGTCAGGTTGCAATACGTAACTTGTGGTAGGGCTTGAACAGTGTTATGCTGGCAATTTTTCTGAAGCCCAGTTTTTTTTAATTGATTCACTGACTGCTCTTGGAATGTGAAAATATGAAGGTGTAACATTGATAAATAGTTTGTAATTTGACATTTACTAAATGCCTTGTTCGGCATAGAAGTATTTTCATTTTAATGATGCCCCCCCCCAATTTTCCACAATCAGTTTCTCAATTCAATTGGTTTTCTAAATTTAAGCTATGTACTCCCTAGGAAACTTCATTGACTTTGATGGGCTTTTACAAAACACATTACTGTGTTGACATGAGACAGTGGAAATGTTGCACATAAACAAGAGATGGGGCCTGCTGGTGAGAGGAAATGCCATTATCATTAACAGTATGCCAGAAATGGTATTGCTTGTTGATTGTCACATGCAAATGTGTGAGCGCCTAGAAATCTCCAGTTCACCCCGCACCCTTTGCTGTTCTTCAGTAAAATTGTCTTTTGGCATTTCAGTCCAAACAATACAATCTCTATCTATATGAAAAGGAAACAAATAATAGGTCTTATTACTCATATGTGTTTTGGGGTTGATATCTCAACTCTACAACCTAAGGGCCTAAATATTTTTTGTCTTTTATGTCCTGCCATGTTTCTCCTTTTCTATGCCTGCCACTTTCTCTTGTCCTCTGCTCATTTGTGTGTCCTCATTAAACCCTTGAATTGTGAAAAAAGGCTTGCCTGTGTGACATTGCTTTTAATTCTGCTCGTCTGAGTGCCTCTTCAAGTGATGGGTTAGTTAAGGAATGAAAGTGTCAGAACGTCAGGCAGCATCTCGCTTCCCTGAAAGGCTTGTTTTTTC
Source organism: Megalops atlanticus (assembly GCA_019176425.1). Classification (NCBI taxonomy): domain Eukaryota; kingdom Metazoa; phylum Chordata; class Actinopteri; order Elopiformes; family Megalopidae; genus Megalops; species Megalops atlanticus. Next base: position 11,984,325 of record CM032878.1, on the reverse strand, counting down.
TAGAGACTGTGTGTGCCACAACCATGGCAACAGCAATTCTTGTTTTGCTTTTTTTTTAATCTATTTGGCTGTTTTCCCTGTTTCTGTGTCATTGCTTCAGACCTGAATCTTTTCATCTAGAAATGGTAAAACAGTTAATCAAGCAAATACTGTTAATACAATGTAATAATTTTGTTTTACTACACAAATAGTCCAGCAATTCTTTTGTGTTTGTCCTTTATTTGTCATTCGTGTGTATATAAAGTAATATGCATTCTATACACATTTTACATGAGCCATTGTGTCTGTGTTCTCTCAGCCTGCTGCTGCAACTTGCCCTTGCTAATAACTTACCACCTATGCAGAGTTTACTCGACTGAGCGGAAGAGCGCAAGTCATCTTAACAAACAGAGTGGAACAATATGGCCAGGATCTAAACAGCGGCGGAGCGGGTGTGCGGATTTTGGATGCCCAGGCTCCCAGACATTTGACAGGGGAATGCAGGTCTAAAAATAAAGCCTTTTACTGGCGGCCTTGTGCCACTGATTACAAGTGAGCTCTGCCTTCATTTATTGGATGTCACAGATGAAAACGGCAAAAGGCATTCGGCACCCAGCAACACAGTCACAGAGTCAGACAGGGACAAGCAGGACAAAGTGAGGCACAACAGATTGCAGCGGATGGGAAAGTTGTGTCCCAGCCAGGAGTAAAGTGGTGCGGCGGCCACCTTCCCACGACATCCGGTGACATGTAATGACAGCAACAAGGACTTAAGGGTTTGTGATGCACCATGTCACCATGCATTTGTCTGATGCTGTGTTTCAAGGACGACAGTGAGTATATGATTCAGCTCATAACTTGAGGGAGATGGGGCAGGTTTTATGTTCTGGTTGGAGTTTAAAGGAAAATAAAAGGAGGCTCAGCACATACCTCAAGCCAGGTTCCTACCTGTCCTAATTTGGATTACACATGTGCCCAAGCAAGTCTATAAACCCCTTTCAGCAGGGTGCCCTCTTCAAGGAGAGCTGACATGTGCATGACCTTCCACCGTGGCCACGCTGCCTTGTGTTATTGCTTATTTAGTCTCTAGAGACTAAATAAGAGTGTCTATCACAAGACTTGTGTTCTCTCCTGTGGTGCATTATGAATCCTTCCTCCAAATGTTTGCCTTTTGCCCGGGTCCAGGCCTCGGTGCCCAACATATTAATTCTTCATTACTTAAGCACAGCACAGCTCATATGTCACCATGATTTTGAACAGCTTTTAGGCAAATAGCGTATATTAATTCATTTAAGGGGTGAAATCTGTTCACAATTAGGACTCATCTGAGACTACTGTGCAGCTGAGCGCTGGCCAGCTGCAGGCATGTTGAACAGACTGCTGTGGATGAGATGTTGAGATATCTGAATTGTGGGAGGGGGAAACAGAAAAATGAGGAGGCTATATTCTCCTGTCGATTCTAGAATATGCAAAAGGAGGACAGATCGGACCGCGTTCGACAATTGAAAGCAACAGAAATTTCTGTGGTGATTGATGCCCAAATGCAGTTCCCTGCTGCAAATTTTACAGCCCTGCAGCCGAACATCTTATCCGCAAAACAGGAAGTGGCTATCGTCTCACCAGGAGCCCTGCAATGGAATAGCATGTGCGTTATCAGCAGATGCAGTGCTTTTATTGAGCATTAGCTTTATTAGCAATTATCCCACATATTAACAAGGGAGACACTGGAAAATGAATCACATCCTACTGTTTCTGTTGGTGCGGTGTGTGTGCGTATGCAGTGCTTTTTGAAGAGGTGGTTCAAAGCTGTATGTTAACCCTAGCTGCTCTGGAGGCTGAGGAGGAACATGCTCAGTTCAATGACTCAGGCCATCTCTTACCTAATAACCAGCAATGCAGCAGGTCATACATCAGAGAGCAGAGGTTACATGGAATAAATAAGGAATAAACAAAGGGAAAGAACAAAGCTAAATCCAGTTTTACAAGCATGATTGTGTAATGTTATACCTTAACAAAACATGTCAAGAAATAAACCAGAGGAACATTTCTCAAATAAAATATTGAATTTCCCTTTTTGGGAAAGAGAAAAAAACATTGATATGTTCAATCTTGGAAGCACATTTGCCTGACAGTTTAGCGTGAGATTTCAGCGAAGGATTGAAGCAATCAGTGCTGTGTTCCTCAAACAGGCATGTTTGAACAGACATGTTTCAGGACATTCTCATTCTTTTTATCATCACACATATGGCACGTTTAAATGAATCAAATAAAAATGCAAAATCTTTATGCTAAGTGGTTGAGCGTGTTTGACGGTGACATGGTTTTTCCTTAACAACCAGCTGTTCGGCCAAATTGTTTAACCTTGTAATCAAAGTTGGGGAGCTCTCAATGGAATGCTATAATAGTAGGGATTTACAGAGCTTAATGCTTTTTAGATTCCCTTGCCATACTTAAATTCAATGTCATTACAGAACAGAAGTGACAATAATTTCATCTCTATGTGCTACTCATTGTAAATGAGCTTTGTGGGGAAAAACAGTTTTTTTGACACACCTTTCCTGCTTGATATTTGTTCTTCTTCACCTTCCTCTTCTTCTGCTGCTGCAGCTGTTACTGTAAAGGAGAACAGAGTCTGTATGGAGTCCCTAACATCCTTAGCCATTCTGTATGGGAATGACACAGAATGCTAATGCTCAAAGTCTGGTTTACACCCGCACTGTGGAAAACTGCCCAGAGCCAAGGCCAGCCATTAAAATGGCTCTCTATCTCATTAAGAGAGGGAAGCAGGTGGCACTATACCCCTGAGTAACTTTAACTGATAATTTGGCGAGGACGAAGTTAATTGAGTTAACATCAGAAATTTTGTATGGGATGAGGGGGGAAAGCTGTTGGAAACATTCACAATCCCATTGTAAGAGGGAGCAATAATATTAATATTATTATGCTGCTGGAAGCAGTTGTAGATCTTTAGAGTTATGTTTCAGAGTTCTCGTCTCATTTAAAGAAGTGTTTGCTATCTAAACCATTCTGTGTCAATATCTCAATCAATTTAATGATATTATAGGAAAGGACAATTCACCATCAATAAAATGCACACACACACACACACACACACAGGAGAAATATATATATATATATATATATATATATATATATATATATATATATATATATATATATATATACAGACACAGGAGAAACCTTTGTGCACAATGTGCATGAGGTGCTGATAGCAGGAAGTAATTAATCAGTTAATTGAAAATGTCTAGTGACACCTGTATAATTTGCTTTGTTACCATTGCCATACCATATGAACTCGACCAAGCGCGAAGCAAAATGTGTATTTTGCAGGCCTATTATTCTCCTTTCAAATTAAATAAAGATCTACTCATACAATAAAGTCTGTCCTATTTTCTGTCCAGAATGGGCAATAGTCAGTCTTCAATTCAGTTGGCATTTTAAATTTTGAACATATCAGAATGATGTTCTGTCCAAGTTCACCAAAAATATTGGAAAAAAAATGTAATTTATTATTCCAACTTTTTCTATACACACATGCGCACGCACACACACACACACACACACACACACACACACACACACACACACACACACACACACACACACACACAAACTTAGATATTTGAATACAGCGTAGATGACACTGTAAACCAATATTTAGGGTTATTAACTATGTGTCACTTTTCCAAGTAATAACAGCAAGAGGTCACACAATTTTTACTTCAATTTTAATACAGAAAAGTGCCATGGTGTCCTCTAGGGTATGAGATATCTTTTGTGCTGCTTTATTTGTGCAATGGTCTGATGTAAGGAAACTTTGCTACTACCTTCTCAACACCACTTGCATGGTCATGGCAACGTGAAAGAACATTGTGGGCTTATTGAGCTCGCCTGTCCTTGGTATGACAGTCACCTCCACTGAATGCAAGCTGCAGTCCTTGCTGACTTCGGCCAAGTTTTCCTCATGGATAATTCCTGGTGTGCTCATTTTACAGTCCTTGTAAGGTTGGCTGTGCACGAGCAAACAGGGCTGTTGGCAGCGGAGATCTGAGCATCGACACAGGATGAGTTCCATTAGCCTTGAAGTGTCCCTGGTGCCATTGGTAAGAGCCTCATGGTGTAACTCTGCTACAGTAACGATGAGTGGGAAAACCACAGTAACACATACATCTTTAATTCAGTGCTGCTGCCGAGCAGATGAATGTTGTTTGGGCCTGGAGAGTTGTGAATGGAGTGTGAGGTAGGGCAAAAGCCTTCTCTAAATCCAACGCTTATCAACAAGTGGTGGACACTGGAGGACAAGGACAGCTCTCCCTCCCTGGCCCATGTTTTTTCATTTGTAGTCAAGTAGATGGAAAACAGTTTTGTATTATTTCAGTACTTGTGACTAGTTCTGTGTGGTGATTTCTATAGCCTACTTGTTTCCAGTAATTTGTTTTTTCCTAGCACTGCCAGTGATGTTTCATCCACAGACTTCTGAAATGTAACAGGCCTGCGAATTGATCATATTTTTAATAGATTGACAGGCAGAGTGACACATCAGAAGGAAGAACCTTACTGGTGAATGGGAGGCTATGATGACAGTGGCAGAAACAAGTTGTGAATGGGATCACCATGCCGCTGGTCCTCTACGGAGATCGATTGTTGGATGCACAGAATAAAGGGAGGATAAATCCATCAAAGTGGCTTTATGAGTTTTTCTCCCCATGCTGGGAGCTGTCTGACTTCAGGATGGCATATGGTGCATGTGCCAAGCTGCAGATTTATAATAGGCCATCTCTGGGCATCAGAAACACTCCAACTGGTTTTTCTCGGCTGCGGCTCAGAAACATTTCAACACATAAAAGATTGTAATTAATTAGACGTTTTGAGTGAAAGCATGTGTCCTCTCGACATTGTTGAATGTTGATTAGGCAGCTGTATGGACCACAATCTTGCTTTCGATTCAATTCTGCATATATCCTCTTGACTGGATTCTTTTGGAAAGATATTTTCTCTCAAATTTCACACAATACCTTCAAAACAGAATCAGTGAATACTAATATATTTTCCTATGTTCATGTTTTATCTCACCGTCAGCATTCCTAACTCCAAGTACAACTTTATTCTTTATGTTGAGCATATATTTATAAGATGCAATGGGATAAATGCAAGCAAACACATTAAGCAAACACATTGGTATAAAGTAAATACAAATGACTCAAAAAGTAAAAATAGACAATTTTAGTCAATGTTATCAGGTTGATCTCTGTGCCATATTGGGGATTTGCTTTTATGTGCTACACAATAAGTAGTTTCATTGAAGAAAACTAAAAAGTGCATATTAAAGTTAAAGAATATTCATCCTTACATTTCAGACATACTGATGTGTCCATGCTCCAAAGAAAGAGAAGGCAGACAATGCTGTGAGTGATACGATGATAAGCATTTTCCTTTGACTTTCAGTAATGTCAGTGCAGCCACTTTATGCAAATTGACTGTGTCTTTAAGAAGTCAATTTTAGTACATTAAAAGTTCTTTACACCCATATGCCGCTGTGAAAATTCCGAGAAGAGCAATCTTTTGAAAAAAGGCAATTAAAAAGTGGGAAGAGTCGCTGTAATTTGCAGTGGCGGTAGCTGTGGCTCTCTGTCTGCCTGAATCGACAATTGAAAGAAAGCTAATTGACATTCACTGCGCAAAATTCTGAAGAACACAGTAGAGGGAGTCAACACAGCGAGAGGCGGGGGAGAGAGAAAGGGAGAGAAGCATCAAGGGTATTGTGTGTCTATCATGCCAAGGACTTTTAAAGTTAACTGCAATGGAGCAAGAAGCAACCTCACACTTGGGGTATTCACAGACAAATATACTTATGTGCACTGTTTATTTAGCAAGTATTAGGGTGTGTAATAGATATGTTAGGCCTCATTTTATGTTCTTTTTGCTGAGTTTCATGAACACTGTGTATCAAGAGTGTGTGGACACACAAGGGGTGCTTATGTATGCTTTATGCAGGATTTGTGAGGTGTCTTGTTAGCCTGGGCTGATATATCAGTATGCTAGCAAAGAGAGCTTGCATAAGAAGACAAGGAGCTATGGGCCTTGTTTAATTAGCAGCAGCACAAGACCCTGAGGGAAACATGGCATCCCAATTCATTTACCGCCAGATAAGCAAATACAAGATCAGGAGCTGCCTGTCCATTAGGGACAGATCTGAATGGGATCAATTCTTTTCTGCTGTGCTATACCAGTCACCCTTGAGCTGGTTGACCCTCTCCATTGGGTGTTTTGACCCTCCAAGGGGTGGTGCATTGCTGCCATGTGGAAAATCAAGAAACAGAAGATGGTGTTGTTCAGTGGATGATTACAAATATGGTTGAGGGTGTTAACCCCTCTAATTTCCTCAAATAGAAAAAATAATTATGGTGTTATAAACAGTATCATGACACTCTGTACCTGTTTAAAAAAGTGCAATTTCAAGAAAAAAAGAAATAGCATATTCTTAGTAACACAATTAAAGCTCACCTGACACTTCCATCATTATGATCCAACTGTTTCCCATGAGATCAGTTAGACACACAAACACTCCTTTCCCAGAGAGGGTCCCTTAATGGGTTTTAGAAACCTGATTTTGTGAAGTATTAATCATGGTAGCCATAAGTGTCTTAATATTGATTACTTATCAAAGCCACCATAATGCTTATTCAAACAGACAGTGCAGTGCACCAATTCCACGACGTCGTCACCCACTCACTGTGCGCCCATCTTAATTGGCTGATTTAGCTCCGCTATCTACACTGTCAGAGCAAATAAATAAAACTCATTAACAAGCGGCCACCTGCTGCCAAATGCTTTTAAGCAGATGGGATTTATTGTCAGACATTTTTCTGTCATTGTTGTGCGTCTCAACATGAGAGCTGAACGCACACAGGGATGAGAATAGTTACAGTGCTCCCAGGAAGATGGTGCGAGGTGTGTTGTGGGTTTGCACAATGTTTACAATCAAGGACCCCTCCCACGATGACAATAAGTGTGAATCGTGATTGGCTCCTGAGTGTTTTTGATAAAAAAATTTGCTTAATTCGTAGTAATATTTTTCCTCACTTACATATGCCTACATACACGTAGACAGATTCAAAAATATAACAAGCAATACAAATCATATAAGAGAATACACATTAGCCAAATATCGCTGAAATTCTGGATGCCAGTCAAGCAGGGATAGTGAACTACAGGACAGCCTGTTCCTTCTGAGCTCATGACCTGCAAGACATTCCTCTATGCTTCACTGCAAAAAAACAACTTGTTTTAGTACTCATATGCATTCATGGGTGGTCTGCAGAGGAGTTGTGATGTGAGAAGAGAGTGCAAATTGCAAACAAGCCAGCCGAACCATTGGGCCGCAATGTGCTTCTTTTAAAGTTTTAGGATTTTGGAATGGCGGAATGTCCACTGGGGAGGAGGACAAGGTCTTCAAACTGGTGATAACAAGATGTTCTCACATCCACCCAGCTGTGGGAAAACATGACAGCGACTGTGTATCCTGCAGTGTGGGTTGTCTGCTTTGGTGTTTGTGGCTTGGAGCTGCAGCAGAATGCTGCCTGTCTAGGCCACTCTATGCTTATCTCCCTCATGGAAATGCTGGCACTTGATATCTTAAATCTTGATAACATATGTTGATATCTATAAATAATGGGCTATGCTTTCTGGAGATGGACCCCTTTGATTCTAAACTCCTAATTTGATGTGGTTACTGGATGTTTACTTCCACTGTAGTCAGCTCCATCATAGCTTAGTGGCACATTATGTCTGGACTGGGCTAGTTATGTGTACTGGAACTGTAAAAACCTAGGACCCCAGTTTAAGGCCCTAAATGCTCACATTTTCATTACATTATTTCATTTAGTAGACAACATAAGTTACAGTTTTTACATGTTATCCATTAACACACCTGGATATTTACTGAGGAAATCTGGGTTGAGTACATTTTCCAAGGGTACATCAGCAGTGCCCCATCAGGGAATTGAACCAGCAACCTTTTGTTTATAAGTCCTGCTGCTTACTACTATGTGACACTGCCGCCCCTGTGCTATGCTTACACTGCCACATTATAGTACTATAGTATTACATTGTCTTACCTTTGTATTAACTCAAGAAAAGAAGTAGCTAGTCTGTGTTTGCCCTCTTTTAGATATTCAAATGGAAAGGAAAATTGAAATAAAATAGACTACAGGCGTTGAAACAGCACACCTTGAGACCAGAATCAGTTATGTTTTATCACAATGTTTCAACTTCTGCTGCAACACAAGCTAAGTAAATTCACAGGTTAGCAACTTAGAGTACTCTTGTTTTGATAGCTTAATTAGAGGTCTGATATATGTGAGTTGTATTGACCACGTTAGTTAAAAAAAAAAAATCCATTGGACTTGAAATGGCTATTATCGATTGCCAGGGAACATAGCAATAAATTATATTGATTCATAGCATATAATAAGCAAGCAGGTTTGGGATACATTTTGCTTGAAACACTGTGTTGCTGTAGTGTTACATTGGTGAAACATTACATCACTTGATGTCCTACCCTTTATTCATTGCTGTTTATTTATTTGAGAACTGTTGTCCATCACCCATTGCCCAATCTTCTTCCCATGTATGAAAATGGTACAAGAAAAATCATTTTAGTACCTTAAAACATCAGCTAACTTTAACAAATTGTTGCCAGATGTTCTTATCCTTAACCTTACTGACATAGAATGTATTCATAGAGTCAACTGCTGAGCACAGTGCAAAACAGAAAGCACCTATTGAAAAATGCAAAAGCAGCAATGGTAAAATTCATGTTTTGTGCCAAGAAAGGAATGTGGTTCATACAAACTCATTTTATTTTCACCAAAAAACTGTGGTATTCCCTGATTGCACTTGGCCGGATCACAAAATATATAGCTTGTACTATGTTTTGCCTCTGTTACGTAATGACAATTACTCTACTAATACACTTCCCATTTCTGAGCCAGCAACAGATTACTTGAGCCCTAGTGTGGGTGTTTGTGTGGGTTTTCTTTACCTGTTTTGGAGAAGAGGTTACTGCCTTGGTTAAGGTAAATTATAGGTGCTCATTTTCATGCTAAGGGTTTTCATTTTCATGTTGCCAAGTTTTAGGCCTTGGCATGAATTCATTTTTTTTAATCTCTGAAATGGTATCTCCTTTGTTCATGTACTGTACATGCTGTGTCTCATGTAACCACTAGCTTTACAGTAGTACATTTCTGGCACAAACATTATGACCACCTTCCTCTTCTTTCTAATCATGTTTTATGCCTTTTTAATTTTGATGTTTTACACTGTAAATTTCTTGTTTTTCTTGTGTTTACTTTAAAATAGACTCTCTTTAGCACCATTGCAGTCTGTTTTCTCCATCACATTGATACATTGGCAAGGTTTGTTAACTCACTTCAGTAAGTGCAAAAGTCAAATAATGCTATTAAACACAGACATCAATTGAAAATTTTTAAGTGCACTTTGTGTGGCCGTCAAGTGCCCTCAGTAAAAGGAATGTGCTCCCTCTTTTCTGCAACACATTACAGTGATGTCCCCAATTGATAATAAGTCTTGAAATTTTGCCTGATTATATTTGACCTGATATTATTTTCTACTCTCACACACACACACACACACACACACACACACACACACACACATAGATGTGTGTGTTTGTATGTCTATATGCATGTGTAGGCATGTATGTACACATATATAGTACACATATGCATTGATTCTCTCTAACTGCATAGCACATTGTACTGTTAACATGCATCTTCTGTTTTAATCCAAGTTTATTGTTCTAGCAATAGTAATAAAGTATAACATATTAAAGGAACACTGTGCCTGATGTGGGTAATTTTTCTACATAGTAATTATTCTTGTTAATTTTTTGTTTGTTTGAAATTATTCCCAGTACAAGTAAACATATGTGTTTTTATATGAAAGCTTAACCCCTCATTTGACCATGACATTAAAATAAAACTGTGGCATAGGGTAGATTTTTTTCTCATGGGGGAAAAGCACTCTCTTTTTAAACTTTTCCCTCCATGAAGTCATTTGTCATTTCCAAATGTCTATATAAGTAATGCAGGCAGACATATGCATGCGCTACATGAAACGCACAATGTACGCAAATGAAATTATACCGGTGCTGAATGCTTACAAAGGTGTTTTTGCTCTTGCCATTTTCAGATAAACAAGAGGCATATCTAAAACAATCGTTTCCCATTAATGCATTGTGATATTTACCACCGCATGCAAAGGAGAGAATTCTGCCAATGAAATGAATTTGTCTTATCTCCCATTTCGCAAGAGAAGCAAAAAGACCACCACTTTAGTTATTCCTCTTTCATCGGTTCTGTTTCTCAGTCACTCATCCCCTCCTCTGCATTCATTCAGTGCTCTTCAGCAGCAGTGCTTTGCAAATTGTGCATGTTCTCTGTCTTGAACTAGTTGTCACGCCGTTATTTTATGTTTGCAAAGTAGTCTTGTGCATTGCAGTTGGTATTAGTGTGTTGTTCTCTGCTGTAACCTTTATCTGTCATGAAGTGCAGTAATCACAATGACATTTCAAAGCCAGGTTCTGTCGTGGCTCTGCATGTCTTATTGGCGAGTTGCCATTTTCAGTATGTAGAAGAACATTTTGGTGTTTTAAAGCGTTTTCTTTGACTTAAAAAATCATATTTTCTTTTAACATTTCTTCTCTATTTATATATTCCTCAGAACACTGTGAACTTCTTGGAACATCCCACAGTACACACCTCTAGAGGTCTCTGTCCCCTACAGAGTAAGTTTCGAGATGAATTTGATTGACTAGCTAATTGCATTGGACTTCGGCTGCTAATTTCCCTACCTTTTCAGCTGTTCTGATGGGCAATCAGAGAAGGAGTCAACGAGTGGTGAGCCACCTTAATCTGGGTCCGATTTTGATTGCCTAAGCAGAGGGTGATTACAGCCAAAGACAGGCACTAGATTGCCATTAACCTTCCCTAACCTCATTCGGCTTCCCTACCGCACTGATTTATCATATTACCATTTGTAAGTGCATTGGGTGTCTTCATCAGCCACAATTAAACAATTCCTATAAAACAACATTGATTTTTGAACTTCAATAAAACACGTGTCTCTCCCTTTCAGAACTGGTATCAAGTGGAAAATCATACACAGCATTCTCTCACATTTGCCCTTTTGCATTTGCAAAGCAAAGCACACTGGATTTGCTGCCACAGTGCTAAGTGTGAGGCAGAGAGGCCAGAACATGTAATATTTGCACTCACTGTGGTAGCGATTCTCTGACTGTGTTTAGTTTAGGAGATTAAACGATAATTCCTGGATCAGTGAGCCCTTCACCTCCCAGATATCTAGACTGTGCATGGGACAAATAAATGGCAATGCATGGCAAGTGGTGCTTACTCCCCCCACCCCCACCTATTTACCCTGCCCGAGATCTCCTCTGTCTGCTTCCTCACTGAAGCATATCCTCGTATGTCACTTTTGCCTCTTGGCACACCATTCCAAACACCCACATCAGTCACGATGCCAAATGCAATGTTATGGATTCAAATCCCAAACATCTTGTTATCCTGTTCTATGACAAAATGATCTTCCAGGTTTTCGATCATGCTTTTACCTTTCTCTTGATCTTATACTGTGTGTAAAGATGCAGATTTTTCATATTGCATATGATGAGTATCGTCATGTATACTGTAAACAAATTTTATATGCTTTGTAAGAAGAAGGAAAATGTTATGCTAATATCATGTAGTGAACATGGATATCCATTTTCCTTACTCTTATTTTCCTTCCTTTTTTCTATTCATATTTCATTTCATGAAACTTACTTTCTTAACAGGTGAAACATAAAAACAAAATAAAACAAAATACATTTGCAGCAGATATGCATCTCAAGGTTTCCCTTTCTCCTGAAGCGGGCCATATTTATGAGACACACACTCATTTACATGCTTGGTCAGAGTGCTTTCTGGTGAATTCCCTGAGCATGCTGTTGATAAGGCATTCAGTTCTACCCTACCTCGCGCACATTGATTAATGGTCTGAGTTTAAATGCATGACTGTAAAAGCCTATTGCTCTTCTCTTTCCCCATCAATAAAATATATATGTAATTTTGTAGGGGTTTGAAACCAGTGGTAAAGTCGAAAGAAAATACATTATTATGATCTTGGCTGAGGACGTAATTCATTCTTAGTGCCTCCCGCTCAATATTCGGGAGTTTTGAGAAGCAAGCTTGCAGTAGGGTGAGATCACTCTGCAAATACCCTGAAAGGCAAAATGATATTTGAGAGGCTGGCACACTCTGAAGAAGTTATTTTTCAATATATTTTTGAACGTTGTCAACTCAGTTGCTGGTATTCCTGCCCCTTTGTTCTTTTTTTCAGGCTGAAGTTCTGAGCTGAAATCATTCGACTTGAGGGCACATTTTATTTCCACATTTAATTTGAATTGGCAAACATCAGTGGATTGGAACGGGTCAATTAAATCCCGTTTTGGTGGAAATAAGAGAGTAAAATGCTTATCATTAATGACTGCAATTACAAGTACTGCATCAAGTACAGTACAAATTGTACAGAGTAATAAAGATTATATAAGTACTATGTCTTCCTGAATGTAATACACATAGCTTTGCATTTCCAAAAGATTATTCAGTCTGATTTTGTACTGCTGCTGCATTGTGTTTAAACCTTGACTTATATGACTTCATTCCCTATACAAGAGTGCGATCACAATAATGTCTTTTTGGTCTCTTCTTTTACACCATCCACAAATCTAATAAACCAACTGTACATAAACATAAAGAACACCTAGATAAATATGCCATGTTTCCAGAGGATACATTTCACGGTTTTAGTATTTCCAATTAAAACAGATCTTTAGAAGAATCTTGTTTAATGTGAGAAAATTGTGAGTTGATAGCTTTTGCACGGCACAGAATCGGAGAGAGTGGGTGACATTTCACCACGTGATTGGTGTCTTTACAAGTCAGTGACTGCCCCCAAGCAACAACACTTCACTGCCAGTGTGAAAGAGAAGACATTTCAATCTGACTTGGAAAGTTCAATGACAGTTCACTTTGCTTGTGGACTCTCTGGAAGTGAAAATAGAAATCAATATGTTTCCTTGCATTTCTGCCTCTCTGGCTGAGAGTGGTTCTCTTTAATGTTTTTTGATATGAAAACAGCATTATCGAGTCATCATGCTTCATCTGTTTCCTGAAGCAAATTAAGCTTCAGATATTCTATAATTGTCTAAAACCTGTGTCTATAAATGCATTACAGTTTTCAGTATTGTCAGGGCATTTGCTGAAGTATTCTGACATACATACAGTATAATCAACCACTCATGGACCACACAGGTTAGTGGTATCATTATGAAATATTCCAATAAAGAATTCATCTTCATCTGGACATACCAGTGTTATGGTTTTCAGTGAGTAAATCAAGGGCAAGGAGATGGTACCAACCATCTTATCTCTCCATGTAGACAAATTAGGACTGAGTGCTAAAGTTATTGGGGATCTCCTAACAGTAGTATGTGTACCCATGTCAGTGAACTGGCAATATCTGATCTTTGGCAGCTATTGTCAAAAGTTGATTCAAACAGTATGTGATCAATGTATATATAATATAATATAATATAATATAATATAATATAATATAATATACATCTTTATATTATATATATTATCTTTATATTATATTATATTATATTATATTATATTATATCTGCCCCTGTACAGACTTCTGCAACAGTATAATGGGGAGTTTCTCCAGGTAAGATCAATTAGTCACACTGTAATAATTAATGGGAGTAAGGCCTCAAGTTCATCTAAGTTTGCTTGGGGAACAGTGTAGAAATCACACATACAATGGCACTGACTAATTTTAAAATGGCATTAAATAATCACCTTCTGCTCATGACACACTTTACAATAATGAAAGTGACACCTGAGTATAGAAAAACAGAAACACAAGCCTAGATCATCATGTGCATTCAGAGTTAAAAAACTGAACCATTAATGGAGGGGCATACCTGCGCAGAGCAGCACTCGCATTGTTTTGTATAATAGGGAAAGAAAGCATTGAATTGGTCCCACTAAAGCAGCGGTGCTGTCTTGGGTTGTTGATTTATGTCCTCGCCTGTGCCCTTTCTCCCAGAGCTTCTTTAAGAATGCAAAGCACAACTAGTTGGTGGCTGTGGAATGTGCCTGTGTGTGCATGTGCATGCAAGTGTGTGTGTGTGTGTGTATGTGTGTGTGTGTGTGTGTGTGCATGCGAGTGTATGTGCGTGTGTGTGTGTGTGTGTGTGTGTGTGTGTGTGTGTGTGTGTGTGTGTGTGTGTGTGTGTGTGTGTGTGTGCGAGTGTATGTGTGTGTGTGTGTGTGTGTGTGAGAGAGAGAGAGAGAGAGAGAGAGCATCTATGAGTGTATGTATATATATATATACATAGCCAGACCAAGGCTGCATTTCACAAGGGCATCCTGGACACCCCTGGTCCAGATGAAACATTACCTTGGCCTGAGGCTGAAAAGACAAAAGCCAAAGTCCTACTGGCTTCCTGCCATCCCGTTTCCTTTGGCCTGGTTTCACACTAGCACAATTGTTTCTGATGGGGCAGGAGGACACACAGACAGATTTATCAAAACCTTTGAGGGTGTTTAACACTTCAAAACTGGGACTTGGTTCATGGATGGTATTAACCTTAGAGTTATTACAGAACAATATAGAACACTATGGAGCACAGTGGTAATGCCCATGACTCCAGTTCTATTGCGCTTTCTCTTATTATTAGTTAATAAGTTAAATTTTAAAATTTAAATAGTTTTGAATTTTTAGAATTTAAATAGTTCCAAGACAAGACATCTTTTGCATCCCTATTTTGGAAAAGGAAAATCATCAAACATAGCAATTAAAAAACATTAAATACACCTTAAATACCTTAAATATATTGTTTAGAATAATTTGGATGAGAATTTCATCCTCACCCAATTATAGCTTAGAACAATTGTTAAATATGTCAAAGCATGAGCATCTTTATGCAAATAGTGCATTTCCTCTAGAGAAGCTGCAGGAATTCCCTTTCAAAATATCACATAAACATGAGAAATTATGAAGACACAGAATAAGAAATGCCAAGATCTGATACATTATTCTCTTACATGATGTTTATGCAGATAGTACTAAGAAACAGCACAACTATTAAATATTAACGTATGGTGAAGCAACCACTATTGATGATATGTTTATTTGGAAGAAAGAATGTTGTCCCCAAAGTAGGAAGATTAATAATTAAGTATTGTTATTTTTATAAGGATTATCTTTGTTATATGTTTGCGTTCTTGGACCTGACAACCTTCGTGATCTAATATACATATCCAATATTGTGGCTAATATTTACAGCCATCATATACAATCTAAAATCGTGTGTGATTGATAACATATTAATATATTCAGCATTAATCAGTACATTATTTGGATAATTATTATGTTTCAGTTGCACATTAGTGGCTTTGGACGTTCCCAAAGCTGGAACAAATTGGTTTTTTATTAATATTTTGATAGTATTGGGTGGCTAGTTTGTGTCCTCATTCAGACAATTATTTTCATCTTTGTAAACTTGGAGTTTTCAGAACAGGGGTTGCATACTTATGCAAACAGCATATTTCAGTGTTTATATTTTTCTGAAATATATCTTCTAACATAAACCAATGACACCTTAAGATAGTTAATTTTGAGTTTCGATGTTTTTAAATAAAATATCACACAGAACAAAATTTCAGTGTGAGAATTGGTCTAGTGTTTGAATACATTTGCAAAACACTGTATATATATACAGTATATCATTACACAATAATGTTTCATCATTATCAATGACTTGAAGCTTCCAGGTCATGTGTTTGATCCTTGATGTTGGAATCCAGATATCAATTTTGGACAAACGTAAATGTTTAGCCACTCAATCTGGTTTTCTGCACTTATATCAGAATGCACCAGTATAAAATTTAAGCCCTGAGAAAGGAATTTACCATATGTCCTGCACCATATTGCTGTAATTTTACAGACATGCAGAGACAGTGGGCTTGGCTTGTAAAACAATTAAGAGAACAATTATCCAGAGGCAGGCTATAATAACTGCATCTGGGATGCCTGGGGTGACCATGGCGACAGGACACAGAGCATGTGAGTATGGAACAATTTAGATAAGCAGTTCTTGTTGAGTCTAATCCATGGAAGAAATAAGACAATAAAATAAGACCAATAGCCTATCCATATTCTTTGCTGTTCTTTTTGGCTCTGAATCTCAGTCAGCATATCTCCAGTGTTTTACTTAAAAACCTGCTTTTAATGTACATATTTATTATTTAATTCAATAGATATATACTGCACTTTCAATCAGTAAGGCACTGAGTGCCTGGTTAGAAAAATATGCTGTACAGGCTGAATAAATTTTCCAGGGGTATGATTATGGCAAATCATTTCATTTTGCATTACACATGCAAAATTCTCAAATAAAAGATCATTTTTTATACCCAGGACTTCAAATAGACAGGTACTCCATGCCACAACTTGAAATGAACTGCAAAAGGAATTATTTCAAAAGTCAACCCTTACCAGGAATGAAAGTAAATGAAAGTCCAACGCATCACTCTGGACAGAAAGAACTATATTTCTTCTCTACCGTCTTTCAAGATTAGGGGGGGAAATAACAGCCTCTATACATTGTGTCAAACCCATTGCTTTATTAGTGCTGCTTATAAATAGAAGCAATTCAGAGATTCATAGGGCGGAAAATGTGTCAGCCGGTTTCCCTGTTTGGGCAGGGGGTTGGGGGAGGTAATGTTTGTGCTTTCATTTTCCATGCCAAATTGAGAAATGCAGTTTCTCCCCAGCCACATGTGCATCCCATTGATAACAGGCACTTTCAAACACACTAATTCATCTTCTGAGGATTGGTGGTGGTGCTGGTGTGCTTGATTTTGATATACATTTAATGTATTTATCTTCAACTCTAATTCATCTTCCCGTTGAAGGACGGGTCATGGCTGTTCATTGTCAGCAAGCATATTCATTTTTGATTACAGAATCACATTGGTGTCTGATTGTGAATCTTTGAAACTGTAAGTATTTGGAGTTGGAATGATCCCACAGAGATAGGAACATACATCAGAGATTTATGGTGTATTGATTTCAGTGAAGTTGTGAGCCCTAGAAGTGTGCTGCCCTTAATAGACTTCTCTACTTCTGTAGAAACCACATATATGTGCAGGTCATCACCAACACTACAAATTGTGACTACTAATCAAGAAGATCACATATTTTCAACAAGTAGTAGATGCTATCCAATTGCATCTAACAGACTGTAAATATATGTGTTACATTTTTCTTTGAAAATACTATTCATGTTCATGGTATAAATGATCCAGTTTGGATCCATTCCCCTAACGAATAGACTCCATTCTCTGTTTAATGGTTTGTAATGATTATTAAATATTTGCAATGTTAATAAGAGACTGTTAATAACCTTGTAAGAACAACAAATTCTAAAATGCACAGTGCACAATATTTGTTGCTCGTATGGAACACATCATCATGCAATGGAATGACTCCACATTGATTCACAAATTGTCAACATGGTTATCTAGAATTTTTCCAGGCAAGAAATCTCTCCTTCATGGTGACGGTGCAAGTCAGAAAACAGTCAGTGAGGACACACTTAAGTTGTGTGTCTGAAGGTTAGCCCTTTGGATATGACTTAAGAGACCTTACAGTTATTAAGAAATAAGTTCTGTCATGAATTTAAGTAGCCAAATTCAGTCTAGGTGAAAAGTCAGTAGAGGTGAGAATTAATTTATTTGTGATGACCTAAGTTCAATGTTTTTGAATGTGTTGCATTCAATAAATATTACTTACAGCAAAGCTGGAAAGGTAAATTGGTGAATAAATAAATAAACCCAGAAATCATTGTGCATGATTAGACAATTGTAAAAAAAATCCAGAACTGCTTATAATAATTGTACTATGTGAGGTCTTTCATTTGTATAGCACATATCGGGTGCTTCTACTTAAAACAGTGAGGCATTCAAAGTGTGCCACCAATCTCCAATCATGTAACTAAATTGACTCTGAACTGTTTTTGCAAGTGCTCTGGGACAATGCCAGCTGTGAAGGGTGCTGTACAACAATAAATTTGATTTATTGATTTTATTCATTAGTTAAGCTGACATTATATCTTATTGTAACAATGCAGGTAGTTCTATGTTAACTCGCGCATAAATCAGTAATTATTTCTACTTCAGTTTATATTCTTGATTTGGATGTCACATACTGTATTATAGCTTCACAGCTGCTTGAAAGTTATATCAGCTTTCTCAAGGATAGAACAATATGATGCTTTGGAAGAGAAATGAGACATAATTCAACTTCTAGCACATGTGTGAGAGACAGCTTGTTATATTAAACCTGGAGGAAAACGCTTTTCTTTGGTGATAATTTCTCACTCCTTTAATGCATTCATTGGAAATCATGTGAAATTATTGAGTGGGTGACTTGACATCACAAAAGAATGATGATGATATATAAGGCTTTAAAGGGGCTGTCAGGAGGTGACTTTGCCCAAGAGGCTTATTCCCTTACATATATGTGAGCTGGCAAGTTCAAGTTTTGAGTAATTACAGTTAATTATTCAGTTAAATGGTTGAGTATTAAGCTATGTTTGGTAAAACTAGGACTTTAAATTATGTTTTTACATATAGTATGAGCTGAAACATACCTCTCCATCTCATTAGCGTTTGCAGTTCTTTCCAGCCGAAATGCTACAAATTCTCAATATTGGTACTTGTAGTTGACATGTATCTTTATAGGTACTTATATCACAAAGAAGTGTTTCCCATTTGAATCACTTGCAACACATGGAATGTTTGGCATGACCACCTGTAGAGGATTACTCATAGACATATCCTGGTTGATTTGTTGCCTTAGTCACAATTAGCAGTTCCAAGCAAATGGTTTTGCTTTTAATAAATGACTGCTCCACATAAATGACTGATTGCATGTGTGGAGGATTGGTTATACGTCATATGTATTGAGTGCTTCCGCATTGTGTGTTACTATTACATCTTGGTAAGGAGAGTGAACATCAGAGCATGATTTGTTTATACCTTTCATTGTATATAATGAGAACACCAAGAGGATGCAGCTTCAGTTGAAAGCCATTGAATCAGTTAACCAGCTAACCTTCTGTAACTCGATGGCATAACTTGTTATTTTTCTCTCTTGCTTTGGTAATCACACCCCCTGGGTAATTCTGAATTTACATTTGTACCACAATAACACAGTTACATAAAACATACCTCATATTAACAATGTACTGTGCTTTGAATTCATGTTTATTAAATTAATATCTCAGACAGGCTGTATCAAAATCTGAACTGAACCTTGCCTTATATAAATATTCAAAGGCACACCAGAATTCTGACTTCAACATCTCCACCTTCCCAATTATTTTGCAAATGTCCAAAGAGGGAGTGGATGTTGCAGATCTTCATTGCTGGCACCTGAACATGATGTAGCTCTCTGAGAATATGTGGGACTGTCCTAGGCTCCTCTACTTGTACTTTACACTTTGGTATTGATTGTGTGAAAATAGTGTGAGTCTACTAATGTCTATGGAGAGCAGAGGTTGCTGATTTGTTGATTGAAGGGCATTAGTGAGGCGCGCGGATGTTCATGGTAAATAACACTGTGCCACTTAGTGGGGAACCTCCATAGGAATCCATTGAATGTTCAAGCTCATCAGAAAGTGCTGTAGAAACTCTGCACCTATATATTTTTTTTTACTAATGCAGATGAATGTGGAAGGAGCTGAGCAGAGCATAATGTTTTGACAGTGCAAGTTGAATGAGAACTGGCACCTGATAAAGCTTGAAACGGATCCAACTGCTGTCAACCTGGACTCCTCTGTGTCCATTTCTCTTGATGGGCGTTTGAAATGTGTGTCTTGTCAATCTGCTGCATCATGAATAAATTGACAGTGATCTGAGTGGAAGACGTGAACACGCTCAGACTAATGCTCCATGTCTGATTATGTACATGGCTATGAACGGTTTAATTATGTAATATTCAGAGGGAAATTAATCGGAATTAGTACCACTGCTTTTTTGACCCATATTAAGTCATTGATTACTTTTTTGTAATGTATAACACATCATAACTCTCCTTGTCTCTCCTGTGGCTAACATTGTGCAGTGATGCTTGCATTCTTGGTAAACCTCCTAATTTCAGTACAGTATGTTTGAGGCAGTACTGAAGAAAAGCTGGCATGGAGAGCAAGTTTTATCAACAAAGCTATCAAACTATTTCAATGTGCTTTCATATTTAGAAAATATCCAAATTTAGATTAAGTGCAGTTGTCTAGCACAGGTGCAATAGTCTAAAGAGGTTGAGCCAGCACAATTGAAAATCCTACAGATTTTTGAGGTAGGCAATGCCAGGTCTCAGGTGGCATGACGGTAAAAATGCCTACATTCACAATCATGCCCCTAAATTGTTTTACCAACATCCATCACCCTCATGCACTATGCAAAGTGCTAGCATTATCGGGACGAAAATTACACCCTCGGTGCTGTTCTTGTTTTTGCTGACTACGCCGACATCAAATTACCAAAAACATCTGCACTCCTCCGTGTTTTTGTGCTATAAAAATTGTCCCTCCATGTGATCAAACCAAATCAGATTATGTGTTATTGTGTTTGGTTTAAGCATTACTTTCTGTCTGAAGAGTTGCAGCACTTCAGCATCATTATAGTTTTTTGTCAAATGATTCCAAATTTACTGCCAGATAATTAATTTGGTGTTACAACGCGGAGGCTTGTTTGTTACACTGTTCATTCAAACATTCAAGTTTGCTACTTTGTTTCTGTGGCAAGATGTTTCTTTTTGCATCATGATAATTTTGCCAAAAACTGATTCAATTATTTTTTGTTGATCTGCCACACCTATATCTACTCAGACAACCATGACAGTGCATCTGAAAACAGCTCTCTCTTCTTATCAAAACAGATTGAATTCTGCTGTCTGTTTCCTTTAGGTACAGCTGAAGTTTGATATAAAATGTTAAATATTTTACAGAAATACATGTTTTACCTTGATCTTTAACACTTGGGAATCAATATGAGTTTATTTTCTTCCACTGTGTAGGGACTTCAGTAGAGCAACAACAGTGGTTCTTTTACAATATACATATTCTCCATATTTGTGAGGTATCAGCATTTTTTAATGAAATGGAAAGAGAAACTAAACTATCCCAGGTGTAAGGGAATGCATTGGTATTATGTACGATTGTCAGCAACCAGTATACCAGATACAAATTCATGCAGCATTTCAATTTAGTGCGTGTTCTCAGGTTCTATATACCATGAATTCTAACCTGTGTTCCATCTCATGTATAATTTATCAAGTTTATAGGGTATGTCATTCCCCCACTGCATACCTGAACAATCAATTTAAATCCATCTCCGGGATTCACCATAGTCTGTACCTCAAAAGAATCAAAAGCCTTATAAAGGTCAGATTGCATAGCAGCTATCACTAGATGCAGTCCCCACTCAGCTGAATAATTAATGCACAAAAAAACTGATTAACACCCCGTATTTGCCCAGCCTTAAATGAAAGTCCCTCTGTGGTCTAAGAATGGTAGATATGGAATTCCTAAACTTTATTTTTACTTTGCACTGTATTTAGATATATTACTGAAGGATTGCCTGCATACAAGAAATAAGCCTTCTAGATTCAATGTAATGGACTAATGGGCTCCCGAGAGGCTCGGTAAAACAGCTTGTTCTGAACTCAGGCTGGATCATACAGCCCAGACCCACGTTCGAGTCTGAGCTGTGTCATTTGCTGGAAATGCCTGGGACTTGGCTGGAACGCAACTGACTTCATTCTGGGCCAGTCCAGTAAGCTTGTCAACCAGGGTTCCCTTGTCAGTCTGGCTTTGACACCCTATATTCCATATATTCAGGCACCTATATTCCATTCGGTGTCCTCCCTCCTGGTGTTATGCAGGACTTATAGCGTGAAATATAGTGGTGATTTAGCTCATGAGTGTATCCCAGGAATGCATTCTTCTCTCTTCTGCCTCCTGCACAAGTGCAGAGGATGATAGTGGTGATACAAGGTAAATATACCCTTTATTATTCCAAATTAAGGGCAGAAGGGGCAGGGAAAGGGTGAAAAAAGCAGAAAAAAGTAATGTTAAGGGCAAATGTTGGTTGAATTCAAAAAATTGTTTGTGTTTACCCTGATTCTTAAGCTCTTTCTAGATCATTTCCATTTCATTTTTTTGTATTTCTCAGGAAAGGTTAGGCCTATCCTTAGCAAGGACA
The DNA here is from genome assembly GCA_019176425.1 of Megalops atlanticus. Classification (NCBI taxonomy): domain Eukaryota; kingdom Metazoa; phylum Chordata; class Actinopteri; order Elopiformes; family Megalopidae; genus Megalops; species Megalops atlanticus. The sequence continues at coordinate 11,961,907 of CM032878.1, read as the reverse complement.
TGCTAACTGAGTGACACATGCTGTATTGCACATATGCGAGGTTAATCATCTAACACAGACGTACTGTTGCTGACCTTTGCATGCTTGCTTAAAGACGACCTTTTAGGTTAAATCACAGAAAATGATTTGCTAATCAGAAATTAAGTGCTGTGTTTCAGGTCTGGGTAATTTTGCCTCAGACCCACAATCCCTCTTTTGAGAGTAAAAAAAAAAAAAAACAGCAACAACAACAGTAACCCCCAAAAAAAAAAAAAAAAAAACACATTTTGTCCCTTTGAAATGACAGCGGTTCATTGGGCATCCTTTGAGAAGAGAAGCTGTCTTTAAACATTTTCTTCAAAGCATATTGGCTTTTTTCCCTTCCTCAGTGATGGTCCTTACCTCTAATTCTGTGGCATTTTGGGACTTTGAGGTAGGTTTACATAGATAAGATTTTTTTTTTTTAACCCAAGGCAATCTCCATGTTCGTTTGCCCCTTTCATCTCTTCTTTTAGCACAGCACTTTGAGAACACTAGCAATATGAACACATTGCTAGAAATTTAATTTGAAAATTGGTAAAGTATTTGTGCCCACTTGCAAATATGGTGCAATGGATGGCACAAAGGGAATAGTAACTGCATTTGTTTGATAAATGTCATCGTTATGAAAACCTGAGGGTGGTATGCATTGTAATTACAGTGCAATTAGTTGTTAACTGTGAGTTATGAATTTCAGCTGTGTTATGGCTGTCTAATACGAACACAATATCATGAGTTCAGCTGATGGGAGGTTAACAAGATGTGTTTAGATACTGACAAAAAACGTAACTTTTGTTGTCCTTTAAGTTAAGAACCAAATGCCAGTGAGTTTCAATTCAGACTTGAGATGCATTCTTATGAATTGTGGCTGCAATCTGCCAAGAAAGACCGATTCACTAAATTATTTATGTAAATCAGCTAATTACACTGTCAAAGTGATTAGGAATTAACAAAGATGCTACTGATAAACAACAAGTTTGAACCAAACCTAATAATAATAAAAGAACTATGATATAAACATTTATGTGTTGATGGCTTAGCATATAGAACAGTTGTTTTGAAAAAAATGCTTAAAAAAGAAACAGCATTTCATTTGTAATTCCACATCAAGGATCAATTTTTTCAAAAACTAAATCACAATAGAGACTTCAATTGTCTAGAATGAAAAACCTTCTTTCTTTGCAGCAGTATCTCCCAGCACTGGCGTGGTTGGCATACAGGTGGCCAGACTATGGGGATCCTTTACAGTTACCTTGGAGACATACAATGCTGCTATACATGATCATAGTCAAGCAACATGTTGTGAAACATTTTTTTTTTTCAGTTAGGTAGGCCCACAAAGTCTACACGTTTACTCTAAAATTGTTTTGTTGTTAAATAATAAAATATACTCATTTTAGTCTATACCTTGAAATGAAATGTAGCTTTTCGTAATGTAGAATGCTGCAGAGATTGTGTTATAAATATTTAAAGGATAAATCGCTTATTATGAGTAGAGTTTATTTTATCATCATTTTATTAATTTTTCTCCTCATTATGTAAAATTTTTTGATTTATGTAAGGTCAGGCTTCTTTAATGGGGTGAGTATGTATGTGCCGGAATGCATCTTCAGATTGTGTTTGAAGTTTTTGTTAAAGTATTGATGATTAATGTCAGAAACACAGGGGTCGACAGAAAACAATTAACATTTACTTGGGAAATTTTCACCACAGGCCTTGTGAATTATTTGATGCTAGAACCATGAAATTCAAATAATGTACAGATTGCATATTCATAGCAGAATGCGCTGCATGTGATCTTGTGGCAGGGACACTTGTCTCTGTATTTTAAGATATGGGTTCACATCTCAGGCGTACCACTGCAAGGCATTTTTCTCTATATCCGCCTTTAAAAGTATTTGTTTCATGTGTTATTCATTTCTATCAATTCAATTAATTTCAAACATTTGAAATTTGGTATAGGATGCTAAAAGAATCATTTAGTTTATCATTTAGCTCTGCAATCAGCTGAGCATTCATGGTGTATGGTGCCATGGCTTCCTACTGCACTGTTGTGAAGAGTGCCGCTGGATTGGTAGTGCTTTTACCACTGTTGCACTTGTAGGAACCCATCCGGGCACCTCATGCGGTGTGGAGCGTCTGTTTCCCTTTTGCGAACTGCGCAAACAGCCCAAGGTTACCTCAGCTGTGTTCACATCATGTCTGACGGGCGTTTATGGTGGCCACCACAGGGGTCCTCTTGACTCTGCGCCTCTGGGACAGCGATCATATGGCATGCGTACACCCCACTGTGTCCCCAGTAACTCTCAGCCAACGAAGCATGATCAGCCCTCATACCTTCAAGAAAGCAGCTTCTCTGATTACACCCTACCCCTCACCGTTTCTTCTTAATATTTGTGCCTGGTGTGAATGCGTAGATAGTTGGTAGAGTTACTCCCTTAGGACAAGATGACAGGTATTGCCTTTTTTTCCTGGTCGCACCCATTCAGCATCATAATTTAGAGTCACACTCTGCTGTTATCCTCCCTATATTTTTTTCTTTTGTATTGCTGTGTGTATCCATGCATGTGTGTGCATGTGCGTGTTTTGTTTTAACTTTTTTCCATTTATAGGGTAGTCATAGCAATTTTCAAATAACATAATCATGTGATTCTCTTTTTATCAATGGTGATTCATTGTAGATTCCTGATTCCCACAGATAAATTCCCTGTGACATGATGTACCCATATGCTGTATATTCATTTACATCTAATTATAAAAATATATTAATATTCTCATAGGCCTACAGTGCAAGGTTGTAAATGATACAATGAGTTAAGATCATAAAGACGGCACACATAAAGCACATACAAATAACTCCGAATTTGCTGAGGAAAAAAAATAGATTTAAGACCCAAGCATAATATTTGACTTGTGCACCAAATGCAAGATGATGCTTGTGGATATCATTAAGATGAAGCCACATCATTTTATGTGGGTGATGTGTACAGTTTGAAGTGTTCCATCATTCAAGGCTATTGGACTTTAATGCCTGCATGCATTAGAAAGAGATGAAATCAGATGGAGACCACAGATTGAATGTCTGTGAACATTTGAAAAGTACATCTCTGTGTAATGTCTGAAAAGAAAGGGTAGCAGGACACCCACTACCAATGCAACTGATTGTGGGCATAATAGTGTCATCAGAGGGCTTTATGAGGCAACTTGAATACCCAGGCTGATCTTTTAAATGATCACCCCCACAATGACCCCTTCCATTGTACCACATCGATACCTCTGCATATCCCAGACATTTCACCAAAGTCATTGTGGATGCCTCTTTGAGCTAGAATCTGTCATCAACATTGCCATATTTAATTGGTTGGAATCAGCAGAATATGCATTTGAGATTTTTTCCCATCATAGTTTATTTTGGCTCATCACTAGTTGCACATATTGTCACCCTGTTGTTTTAGACGCATTCTCAATAAATTCTAGCTACAGTATGATGAAATATGATTTTACATGTACAACATAATGGAGAACATAAAACCATTACACCTTATGTGTTGCATTTTGTCTACTTTTCTGATTTAGTAGTCTGTAGTAATATCTGAGGGTGAGAAGTGTGTCAAAATGTGTGTAAAATGACACATTTTGACACTGCCCATTATTCTCTGTCAGTAGGATACAAGTATTCACCCCATGGTATTAAAAACAACTGATAAAACCTGTCATCCTAATGATTTTCCTATTAAACACAGGTCATCAAACTTTCTTATTGAGATCTTATAGTGTTGTCAGGATGCCCTCTAGAATCTATATTAGCTCATCATTTGTTCTTCCTCTGTGTTCCAGTTACTGTACACGTGTACTGACACAGTTGGCCTTTCATTTGCCTTTTATGTGTTCTCAGTTGTCATCGCTCTCACTGGACTCAGAATCAACACCTATAATTGGCATCTATATATATTTAAAAGTCACACATCTCCTGTAGCTTTGGAGAGCAAGCTATTAACTGCAGAGCTTTTGCCATCAAACGGATCGATAGTGCTTCATTTGTTGAACACCATGGTGCTGAAATTTGCGCGTGAAGATTCCTCTTGAAGCGAGGGGAGGACTTGAGCAATTCGTCAGCAATTAATGGATCTTGAAGAAACGAGCCTCTCTCGACTAGAGCAGAAAATGATCAGCCTGGAGCTATCAATATTCATCAGAGGAACCTGGGGGCCTGATGCATCGCTTCCATCCTTTTTCATAAACAAAGCCATCACCAATGTGCCAACTGCATGAAGCAAGGGCCCTCGTCATTTGTCATTTTTCCAGGGATGGTCGTCATCGTTCACGGCTCTTGGCATCTCATGTGTTCACTTTCCAGAGCCAGACCTCTCCTCTTGCCGAATCGCGTGCATCCGTACTGATGAGTCTGAGCAGGTGGTTTACCCCGGCAAAACACAGATGTGGATCAGTCACTCGGAAAACTGTTTACTCTCATGAAAAGGTCTGTGGAAGAAAAAAGAGTTGGTTGTTGTCTATGTGGTATGTGATGACAATGATGGCAAAGACAATGATGATAATGATGATATTCTGTATGTCTGCATGAATGTTGGGCATTTTTTCACAACTCTGAAGTGACATCAAAAAATTATTTGATGCTGGAAAATTTCAAGTCAGGATTGAAGTGTTCATTTTTAAATATCTATTATGTGCCACAATGAGGGGAGACGTAATATACAAAAATACAAACACCTTTAACCAAAACCAGGATGTTATGGGAGACTTTGTCATAACTCCTAACAGGACTTGTCTCTAGGCTGGTTTGGGTTGTAGATATTGGGATTCCAAAATTAAGCCACAGTGCTCTGTTTAGATAATTATAGTCCTGAAGCATTTTGGCAACCTGAGTAGCACAGAAAGCAGCAGCCTAAATTCAATGAGCTGAGGAATGCGTTACATGACCCGCTGTTCAGTTGGATAGGCTTTTCAGAACACGAGTATGTGTTACAGTCCCAGAAAACATGTCAATTATAGCACAAACTGCATTGGAGCCCAGTATCATCCTGCATATCAGCGAAAGGTACTTAAAGGTACTTAACATTCTATTTTATTTCATTGCTTATGGTACTCTGTACTTGTATGCACATGACAAATAAACTTGAACTTGAACATTCTTTTTTTTCTATTTAAAAGTATTCATATGACTAAAAGTTCTCCCAGTTACGCTATTGCTGCAAAATTGATTTTATGCTTCTTCCATGATAGGGGGAGGAGAGGTATTCTAGATGTGAGAAAATGCACTGTTATTAATGGCAAATGAGTCATGCTGTTTGAACGATCAGGTTTAGAATCTTCATTTTTTAAGATGAACACAACAGAACGCTCCAAAGACACTCTGCGATTCCCTCAGTCCTTTAGGGCCGTAATCCGAAACACGAGGTGCGATAAACCTGGGAAAATGTTTTACATTATTGTCATTATTGTCTTAAGACTCAGCTTCATTCAGCTTCAAACTCACATCATCCTGTCCTCAGAAGATGGATTGTCATGTTTCTGCATAAAAGAGTTAAAAAAGAGGAAACTGTGGTTTACATTATAATTGTGTCAGATCCTGTAAATTTTTTTACATTCTTAGATTAGTAATGCTGTAGTGGGCTATAATTTGTTTTCAGTGGTTCACAGTGAGATTAGAGCACTCTTCTCGTAACTCCACAGCCGCACTTGGCTATAACACCTACTTCTTATTTGGCAGGATTTTAGTCAAGCTAACATCAAGTTTATGATATTGTAATGTATGAGGTTGACTAATGAAGTTTACTATTGTTTTAAAACATCCTATTTAGTGGATTAATGAATAAAAATCTTTTTTTTCTTTTCTCTTCATCATGTTATAAAATCTACAGGCCGTGGGGGAGACCAAAAATGATTTTTTTTTTTGTAAAACATTGATTTGTGAGTTCTGTGGATTTCTATGGCAGGCTGTTTTGTCAACTGGTCTATTTTTACTCTCCCATCTTGTACCCCCAGGCAACAAAATTATGACTCCTAATTATGACATACTAATTGTGACTACTATTTTTTTTTCTCGTCCATTTTTAGGCTGCTGAGTTGTGATTGAACAAGCATTTTTAAACCAAATGATTTCTGAGACAGAAGCAGGTCTGAGTCTTGGCCTGTTGCACAGCTGGAGTCTGTTGCTTCTAAAGTAAAGTGCGAGTGAATAGAGAACCATTGGCACATACAGGAAGCAAAGGCCCAAATAGTGGGGAGTTTGTGCTGAGAGAAAAAACAACCCAGTCCTTTGGCCAGAAAAAAAAAATCAGTGCTTGAAATAGTCCTAATTGTTTGAAATAATGATGGGATTTTCTTTATAGTCGTGGAGCATAAATTGGCTGCCTGTTACCAGTGGGTGGCACTATCCTCAGTTTATTGATGTGGCCTTTCGGTATGTATGTCTCTTTCATCAGCAGTCACACAGCTGTCCTAATCGCCATAAAACTGCTCTAATCTGCACTTTATTTTAAGTGAAGCCGACATGCCCAATTCATAGCTCATAGCTCATCCCTGACAATGCAAACAATTTCAATACCAGTCTCAAAGCTGTGGAAACAGCACTCACAAATATAGCATGACAATATATGGAGAATCCCAAAATAGATGTTGATCTGATAACTTGCATAACATGTTTTACTGAAGAGGCTTAAAATATATAGAGAGGGAGTCATAATGATTCATCTTCAGAATGCACACAGAATCCAGTGGACCACTAAGAGTAATTATTTTCAGTTGAGAGGTGCTGGGAAACACCTTTGTCTGGCTCTGTTGTAGCTCTGTTTTGCAGGTTTGATGTGGAGGTAATTTATTCCACCTACCTTCCAGGATGTTGATTGCCTATTGCTGCACTAACATGGAGGGAAGTGCTGTCCCTTTATTGTCTGCGAACAGCTATTGTGTCACATTTGGGTATTTTTAACTCCATATTATGTTGTCAAATTAAACCACTGGAGACATTTAAATGTAGTTTAGTCAGGGGTATTTTTTACTTTGCTTTCTTCCTGTCTTTTGTTTTCCATCCCCTTTGTGGCCCAGAATGCAGTTTGCTTTATTTATCCTTGATTAAAAATACAGCTCTCACAAGCAAAATATAATGACTTTTAAATGCTATTTGGGATATATCATTGCCTGTGATATGTGACAAGTGAATTTCCATCTTATTTACAGCTTCCACCTCTCTGTATAAACTGAACAAATTTAGGAATGGGGGCTGTTTTTGTTCTTTATACTTGGGCCTTACATTAAACATCAGGAAAATAAATCATACAGTTGCTGCATGCAGGCTTCTGCAGACAAGAAAAGTGAGATATTGAGAAAGTTACAAATTTCAAAGACGGGAAATAGAAAAGAATGAGCTGTCAAATGGTGGTTTTGACAGCAGTGTTGAAAGCAATTCCATTTCACCCAAAGGAAGACACCAGGAGACAGGACAGTGAGAGGAAACAGAGTTATTGGCAGAGGAGAGAGTTCTTCAGGCAGTTTTCTCGCACGTCATTTCTCTGTTCTCCCTTAGGGCTGCTCATCTTCCTTATTTATTGCTATTTTATGACTAATAGGTGAATCAATTGTATCAGTGAAATCCATACTTCCACAAAATATCCAATGGACAGCTGTCTGATTGAATATGTCACAGTTCTGCCGACGATGCTGATGATGACAATGACAATGAAGATAATGATGAAAACAAAGAGGAGTGAGGGGGTGAATATGACTTTTGAAGGTAGGTAAAGTGGCACTTTGAAGACCAATGTCGTTGATGTAGAGAAATCAGCGGAATGCTTCTGTATCCTGAAGGAAAACAAGTGTACAGGCACATTTCAGCTGGTCAGACCTTATTTATCTTGTTAAGTGTTAATGATAAAGCCTTCACAGAGACTAAATGAAAACGGGATTTTGATTTAAAAGGAGGCATGCAGCATGTCACAATGTCCATTTAAACACGTGGTCCAGGACTCCATCGCTCATTAAGACACAGCAGGATTTTCCTCTCCAGCTCAAAAGGCCAATTAGTCTTAATATTCACAGTATATAGAGATTCTTTATCAAGGGATGTTGTAAGATTGCTAAAGGATGACATTTCAAAGCTAATTGTGTTCAATGATTTTTTTCACTTTCTCCACATCTACTATTCACAGTTTAGTATAAAGGTTCTGAACTAAAGTTCTGAACTAAAACGGTTAAATTCAGCATTTATCAGAATGTGCATATTCTGGGGTCATTAACATTTATATGGATGAGAAGACCTTTTGTAAAATTTAATGCATGTTCAGATTTTTAATCCCTTTAATATGTGGGTTTCAGGTTTAGTGAGGAAAAAAATGTGTGAATACAATCTCCATTTGTGTGCCTCAGTGATTACAGTTCATGTTAAGTAAACAATATGGCATGTGTTGCAATGAAACGTCTAACATTAGCAAAGGCACCACACTGTATTGTGATAAGCAGGGCTTGAAGAGGTTACAGCAGCTGGCAGTTGGTAGAGTAATAACTCACTGAGAGAACTGCATCGTTTGGCTCTTTGGTAACCATCTGGCTTTGGGCATGGTGGAGTGGATATCGATCTCTGGCTCAGTCTGCCTCCCCCTCTAGCACTACAATATTCATAGACAGTGTATCAATATCAGCTTTTTCTGAGTCAAGGATCAATGCCCTACACGAATCCCTGTTTTTCCGATCCACCCCCACATCAGAGGACAACAGTAGGCGTTTTGGCACATTCATGTGCATGGTTACTTTTCCTGAAATATACAGCCAGCTTTGAAAAACTTTTACTTTCGGTGTTGTCACCCCCTCTAAATCAAACACACCTTGTATTGTACTTGTGGAGTAAGATTCTTGCTCCAACTGGAGGACACCAAGCTTCAACCTCTTCTTGTTTTAGAAAGTGCATGTAAAAACTTGTTACCAGGAGCTATATCGATGTTCAAATTAATCACACCTCTTTAATTACTTGTATTAGTATGAAGTGATGACGCATCACAACTGTACAATCATCCTTTTGTTCGACGAGGTTCATGATTGCAATGACTTACAGTTTCAGTACTGGGTAATGTGCGTGCTGCTCTGTGTGAGTCTCCTATTTACATGTGGAGGCACGCGTTCCCAGAAATTAATCCCTTTCCGATCTCAGGTGCAGCGAGTGAAACAAAAAAAATGTGAGTTTTTACCCAGAGCTTAGTCTTTTAGATCTCTCAGACGTCTCCCTCTTTTCAGATTCGCAAATCCCTGTGATCAAATATTTATTTGCAGACGAGGCATGTGGCTGTGCATCCCCCCGCCCCATACGAGTGTGATGAAAACCCTCGGCAGGTCACCTGATCATCAGCCCCCACGACTCGTTCAGGCTAATCTCACATCAAGGCCGTGTCAGTGCGCGCACCGCTTTGCTGTCTGCTACACCTGCCGTCGCTGCGCGTGTGAGGCGATGTCCTTCCCACGCCGATGATGGGGCTTTACCTCGTGCGCGATTACAGATCGCCCGTCTATTTCTTCCCAGAACAGCTGTCAGGCTTCTGCCTTGATTACATCCTAGCTGTCATCTCTGCTCCTCTTTATAGCTCTCTGCATTTTCCTTAATACATGTTGAATGATACTGAATGGCTTCGTGGAGATAAATGAGCGCAGAGTACTCTCCTGCTCTGCTCTGTGGGCTGCGTTAAATTTTGACAAAGGTCATTACAACCGGAGAAAATGGCCACCATGTTTCAAAGGCAAATATAACCCTAAAAAAAGCAAACTGGCAGCACATTATCAAAACCCAAAAGCACAGTCCTGACGCATGTTTTTTGATTGTTGAAATGATTTGACAACTGCTGTGGCCTAATCTTGTTTCCCAGTGGTTGTTTGTAGCCCTGTGCTGTCACAGACCTAAACGGAATGACTAAGAGTCTGGAATTGTGCTCAGCTAAAACTAGTCAGGTCTTTTAGTTGTGAGTTTCATTCATATGCAGAGACATAGCTGAAAACCTCTTATGCACTCCAGATTTTTTTTTTTACAATTCTTGACCATTTTGATCCTCCTCTAATTAAGTTTGTAACTTCAAAAGGATGGTGGACCACTGCAAAGGGCACAGTTCATAACAGGTTATTAAGCATGTCTGTATTTTAGAAATGGTTCTAATCGGCAGCTACACTGATATTTGAAGTGAGAGCTTATGTTTGAGAACATTGAAACCTTTTTTAATAATAGATTATATAGTTAGAACAGATTGAATAATAGATTGAAATCTTTTGTTAATAGAAGATTGGGTAACACTTTACATCAAGATTAAATTAGCGCGAACGAATGTATTAGTTACCATTCACACCTTTACCAGAGACTAACTAATGTGTGATGACAGTTTGTTAAGTGTCAACTCATGGTACTTCATCATGAATTCATCCTTTTTGTACACCTACAATAAAGCAGCAACCATTCAGACATTACATTACATTATTGTCATTTAGCATACTCTCTTATCCAGAGTGACTTACATAGGTTATAATTTTATGCATTCATAGAGTTGGTTATTTACGGACGCAATTGTGGGTTCAGTACCTTGCCCAAGGGCACAACAACAAAGCCCCAGCAGAGAGCCAAACCAGCAACTTTTTGGTCACTATCCCTTCTCCTTACTACTACACTACACCACTGCTCCTGCGTAAAGTGGTAACCATTCAGACATTTATGTGTAATTAATGTCAAATTCGTATCAATGTCTAATTAATGTGCCATTATGACATCAAATGCATTATAATAGTGTAAAGAATCAACCTTGTTTTGGAACATTTGGTATCAAGCACACATAATTTATGTTTATGTAATGGTTAAGTATTTGTTAAGTTAACATAAGCCCTGTCTATCCTTTTTAAATGTGTCAATGAATCATTTATTCATGTTACTGATGTAACCATATTGTAAAGTGTTACCAAAGATCACAATCTTTTGTAAATGGAAATAATTAGAATAACAATATTACACATACTATACACTGCAATAAAAACAAATGAATAAATAAATACATAACCATTGTACAGACATGAACAGTGTGTGTGTCCCATTCTGTCTTACAGTTTTTTTCACAGTGATAGAGTGCTTCGTAAGCACACTTAGTTATTGGTGATCTTTTGTGGTAACGCAATTAGTTGTCAGTATAATCATCAGATACCTGCTAGGTCTCAGGTAATAGCTAGTCTTCACTTTGCACCAGATAGATTTAAATACATTTGTACAAAAAAGGACAGCACCTATGAAACACTTATTTACGAAGTGTCAGTTAGAACCGATTCATGTTAGTACTGAATTACACAAACAAATGCTGGGGTATTCATCTACTGTATTGAGGTGAAACTGATTAAAAAAATCCTCTTCAGTTACATTTGGTGAATTACAATAGCCTTAACCATGAGGAAACATATTAAATGACATATCAAATTTCTTATCATTTGACTGAAATCAAAGCCTAGGTATATTCTTCAGTAAAACAAGTAGGCTAAAATGTAGCATTGAAACATTGACAACCCTGTGCCAGATCCATTTGCCAGGGGTGCATGCCCTGCCCTTTGTGTGCTGATGACGAGGGAAAGGGAACACACTCTCACTGACAATACAACATAAATAATATGCAAATCAACCTCCTCAACTGGCATTATTGAATGTATGGTGATAAAATGAGAAACACTGGGGTTCTAATAAATGCTGTCTTTCAGCTGAAGCCACGGCCACCGAAAGTTATATGGAATTAACGCTGAGCTGTCTAAATGGAAGTTTCACAGCATTATTTCAAATGTCATAAGTGTGGTAAAACCCATGAATGGAGCGATAGGAACCAACATCTGACATCATCAGATACCTAGTGAAGAGTTCATCATAAGCTGAGAGGTGAGCTATCCATTACTATCATTATTCACCAGACAGTCTTACCTAGAGCAATTTACATAGCCATCATGGCAAGATAAGACAAATGCAAAATCAAAAGAGCAACAGGAACATCAAGAATGCAAACTATTATTATCATTATTGTTGTTGTTGTTCTGAGGGTTGCAGCTCAAAAATGTGCAAAGGGCATGTGGTATTGCCAGCAATGCATCCATCTTTCCTAAGAACATGATTTTGTTAAAATCCCTGGATCCTGTCTGCTGTAGCCTGTGGAAACTATTTACCTGAGTTTGCGTTTATTTCTCACTGATAATCATCTCAAAGGCCAAGAATGAAAAGGTCAGAACACTGTCTACCAGGAACATATAATAGGTTTTTAACATATTTGGGCTGAACACTAAATTGTCTCTGCCTGGGCAGGAGGATTTAGTGTTGTTGGCCCTTTTTGTGGATGTGGTGTATATTTTTGCCAAAACACAGATAACTGTCTATAATTGCCCTGAAATGCACTACTTGAAACTGTCCAGCCTTTCCCTTTGCTTGGCATTAAGAGTAAGCTTTCCCATGGGTTTTATACTTTTTTTAGTTGCTATTTTGTTGTCCTGATAATTACATTTTCCTTGTCTCCACTGTGTTGTCCATGACCTGTGACAGACAGACTGGACAGTTGTGTTTGGTCAGACAGGTTAGGTAACCATCTCCATTGTAAGTTGTAGTTCATCTGAAACAGGTACATTCATCTGAATTAACCTATTTACTGTTCATTTATCACTATTATAGCCATTCAGAATGTTATATTTTTTATGGATTGGATGACTTCAAGGTGAGAATTTTATGAAAAGGAGAAATAAAGGGCAATAATGAACCACAGCTATTTGCTTCAAAAACATTGATGAAGTTCCTTAATGTTAAATGTAAATGTTAAACAATTGATTCAAATAGTAAATATGATATAATCTATATTCTATAATACATATTATATCATATGACTGCATTTCAATTCATAAACATGTTAACTTCAATTTGAATGACATTCTGTAAACCATGTCCAATTTTAGCATATTGCCACTGACACGTCCCCCTGGACAGGTTTGTTTGATGAGGCTAGAGCTGTCTGGGTCAGTGATGTTACAGACAGGTTTGGATAATTTTGAGCGATAATGGAAACACTCACACTTTGTCAGCTAGTATAGGGTCAGTCTGTAACCTTACCACTGGAGATTCAGTCAAAAACAATTGAGTGTTAAGAGGGAAATGAAAATAATGACGAAAAATGGTCCTTAAATGTAATTACACAACAGGAAATTATTCTAGCGCGTGCACACACACACACACACACACACACACACACACACAGTAGTGTCTGTGTTTCAAGTTTCAAGCAACATACCTGTAGCGTGTTGTGCAAACAGTTTAGTAATGTAGTATAAAAACAACTTCAGGCTATCTTATATCAAAGTGTTCGCATGGTCTCAAACATGATCCAAGCAACATACCTGTAGTGTGTTGTGTAAACAGTTTAATAATGTAGTATAAAAACAACTTCAGGCTATCTTATATCAAAGTGTTCGCATGGTCTCAAATATGATCCAAGTACAATATTACCTTGCATTATACACTTAAACCAAAAAAAAATGCAGTAGTATTTTTGCTTTGGGTGCAGACTTTCCTTTAATGTGTACATGTGCAGGTATACATAGTGGGACTTTTAGCATTGCATTTACCATATCGTCAGTTGACCCCAAAGTGTTCTTTATCTGTTCCCTCTTTCAGTCAAATGCAGATACTCATGCTCTCTCGCTCTGTCCCTTTCTCACTTCCCTCCTCCCCCTTGCTGTTCTCCATGCTCTCTGTTTATTGTTCCTAGGGCTCGTTGTTGTCACACAACAAACCAGACAAAATAAAATGCGCATTACTAAAAAAATTCAATTCTGGGTGGTTCTACTACTGATTATACAGAAACAGCAAGAAGGAGCTATAGGCTGATTCTAAATCAAAAAAGGTTATAATAAGGTTGTAAAATTGTTAATTGAGACCTAGACATGAGAACATTGCCATGAGCTGGAACAGTAATAAAATGTAATTGACTTCTTAAAGATTAAGGTGGGTGTAATATAAGTCCCTAATATCTTAAAAGTGTGGCAGACACATTGAAACTCTTGTTAATGGTTTTAGATGCTGACTCATTGGAATTATAAAGTCTGGGGCAGTCTAGAAGTGTATTGATAACACAGGAGCTATAACCACATCTGATCATGTCTCCTAATATTAATGTCAAAACTCCAGGCACACTTACACGCCATCACACTCTTGAACTGTTAAACTAGCGACTCACAGTGCAATAGCAGCTGTACAACTATAGTGTAATGTACTCAGGTACATTTTATCTCATGGTCATTGTGCAATAGCTGTATATATCACAATGTAATAGCTGTCTATAACAAATTGTTGTACAGACCCACAGCCTGCACCCCTGTACACTTTAACTTATTGTGTAGTAGCTGTTAACTTATTGTACAGAATCTGTTCATATTTATTTTTATATACCTCATTCATTCCATCCTTACGTCATTCCATGTATGTGTCCTGCACTATCTTGTTGTTTGTTGTACCACTACTGTTGGATGGTATTTGTTGCTGTCACCTTGAAAATCATTGTATGAACGCACTATGAGAGACATTGGATCCGGAGTCAAATTCCTCGTATGTGTTAAAGCATATGTGGCCAATAAAGCCTGATTCTGATTGTGATTGAATGAATGAGTTAAAAAAATACACTATTACTGTCAGTTCAGGGACTGCTTTTCATAACATTATATTATTGTCATAGGTTTGTTACCTGTATGTGTGTTTATATATATGTATGTATATTCAAACATTACATATGTCATGTTTATGTATGTTTAATATATATGGATTGCCATGGATTACCACAGATGGATTGAGATCTGGTCACTGGGGAGGCCTTTGCAGTAAGCTGAATTCAATGTTATGTTTCTGTAAGCATTCCTTGACAACTTTGTGGCTTGGAGCATTATCCTGCTGAAAAAGCCTATTCGCAGATGGATGCACTGCTGCTGCGAATTTCTTCAGCAGTAATTTGTCAAATGGAAAGTGCCACCAGGAGCCATGAGTATGACACGGAAACTTATG
Organism: Megalops atlanticus; assembly: GCA_019176425.1. NCBI lineage: Eukaryota > Metazoa > Chordata > Actinopteri > Elopiformes > Megalopidae > Megalops > Megalops atlanticus. Next base: position 11,946,849 of record CM032878.1, on the reverse strand, counting down.
AAACTTAATATGCCCTTTAATATGATGGAAAATAATTCTCTATTGAAAGAAAAGTTTACTTGAATGCCTCATCAAAAGCAAATGTGTTCTCAGCTCAGATATTGTTACAGAGAATGATAGTATAGATTGTCTTGGTTGTATACATATAGAAACCATGTCAGAGGGACTTTACTTTGTTTTGATCAGCTGAGTGTCAGGCAAAATATGCTCACAAATTTGAAAGACAAGTGGTAGTGTCTTTCATTTTTAAGGTACTGTGAACAATAAATGTGTACATAATACCAAAATAAAATAAATGCAATACAATTATAAACCACTGTATGCATTTTACCTGATTGCAATCAAATAGATGTAACAAAAAATTTGTTCATATTTCAGTTGTATTGCTGATAAAAAGAAAACATGTTTTGAGATTAGTAGACTTGATTTACTAACCAGTTGTAATAGATCAATTTGAGAGCAGTGGCCCAGGAATAGTGAAGCAATGCACCTTTATTGTGGATGTTTTATTTTTAACATGCTTATGCATTTCTGGGATGAATCTCGAATTCTATGTGCTGAGAAAAGAAGGAAATTTGCCAATGAGGTTGACAAAGTATTCTCTCTCATTCACTGAAATGTGCACTAATTACCAGCTGAACCTAACATGAACATTTTATGAGTTCTGAAAAGCTGCCATTAATGTGCTGAAGAGACGGTGTCCTATTTAAAGCCAATGTAAAGTAGAGTACTGCTCTCCTTAACCATGGCTGCAGTAGTCACTGCAAGGAGGCATCACAAACAAATGCAGAGGAGATGATGTGAGAGGATTTTTTGCACAAAAATTACTTGCCAAGAGTGAAACAAATTACTTCAAGATGTTTAGAACTCTTACAATAATTGCCTTGCTCAAGGAAATTAAAGAAGACCTTGAGCCCTGCACCCAAAGGCTTCATTCACTGCCAGCAATAATGAAATTGCTGTCAGCATTACATTATCCTCTGTTTAGCTGCTTCCAATATAGAATGAGTTCCACAAATGCTGTTTCTCAAGCTTTCTTCAGCATGGTACTGTCGAATGTTCTAAGTACTGCACGTCAGAGAATATGAAGTTGTATTTGGTTCCTACCAGCAGACAAGAAAACTAAATCCATATAGTTATATTATATTATATAAATTTTTTTTTGTAAATATAAAACATTATTTACTTAACTGATGTTCTTGATATTCTCTGTGAAATTGACTGCACACATTTTCAGTTGGTTCCACATGGAACAACGATAATGTTTGCAGAAGCAGAACGTATATCTATTTCATGACTACAGGTTGTACCTGATGCACAGTTAGTCCTTACAAATACTGTGGCTAGAAAGCCAGATCAGACCATTGCAGTCTTATCTTCAGAAACAGCTCTTCTCAGTGATGAGCAGCATGGATCAGAGAGCATCAAGGCTATAAGGTAAACACCTGTTGGTGTAGCCGAGTGTTCAGTCTGTTCTTTTTGTTGATTTAATTACCATTTTCCTTAATGTTGTGTTTATTATTTACCAGGTGGCAACGGCTACCCCAATAAACACAGTGCAGAACTTGACTTCAAAAGTAAAACCAAGCACAGCTCCACACAAAGGCTGCAATAAAGCTTTCCTTTGGAGTTCTTTAGAGTCGTTATTACTGCCAGCTTCACTGCACTGCTGATCACGGCACAAAAATGCCACTCTGCACCCTAGTGTAGTCTGCCAGATTGTGGTGGCCTGCAGCAGTTTCCACAAAATTGCTATGTGAAACAATATGCATGAAAAAGATCAGGAAAGGAGGCAGGAGAGGAGGAGGGGGATGAACAGTCTCTGGCAGCACTACGGCCACCTTGGTGAACCATTTCTCTAGACTGAACCCCTGTAAGTTCTCTGTTTCATAGATGATTTGATGAACTTCATTTGCGTACCAAATAAAGGGCATGGAACAACATGAGTTGATTTGAGCTGTAATGCCCCTCCAAGAATGGATTGTTTTCTTGTGAAATTTCTTGAATCGCCACAACACTGTAATTTAAAATTGAAGCATACCTGTGGACCTCCGCAGAGATGACAAATTGAACACCCTGTGCAGGTCTAATCTTACATCAGCCTGTTTGTGGAAGGTTTTAAGGGGCCTCTCTGATCCACGATCAGGGACCTTCAACAATAGGAACTGCCTTAACTGCTCTTCATTACCAGTTCAGCTCAATATGCGTAGCATGCTGAACAAGCCTTCTGAGACCTGGCTTAGAGAGCCTGTGAGTTCATTGGGTAGAACACCTCTCTGGCCTTCAATTAATGAGCACCCTTTGGGTTTTCCTTAATTAGTTTCAAAAGGAAGATCCACACTATACGTCAGGGAACTTCTCTAAGCTTCTGTATGCTAAAAGATGCAGTCAGCTATTAGTATTTTGAGCCCCTTAACCCATATTTCATAATGGTAAGGCTATTATTATTATTATTATTATTATTATTATTATTATTATTATTATTATTATTATTATTATTAAAGTAGTCATTGAATATTTCTTTAAGCCTCAAACCATTATTTATTTATATTGTCATGAGCTGTATGTTAGATGGACAGACCTGGAAGCAAGGATTCAAAAAAGGGCAAATGTGTCAGGGGGTTAACATGTTTAAGAAATATTTTTACATATGTGTAAATCACAAGGTTGGTTTTTATCATTGATTCTGAAGCACTGCACAAAGCCTCCAGTCAAAAAAAAAGGCTGGGGAGATCTTGTCATTGTACTGTATGTGCACGCTTAATTATTCATTTGAGTTCAAGGAAATTCAAATTTACGGTTGCTGATTACTCCAAATGATTTTGCCCCTAAGGCCGTGCTCAGCCCTGACTGCACACATTAATAAATCCTAATTAATGAAAGAGTTATCGTGGAAGATGGGAGTGATGGATGATGGTCGAGACTCGGATCAAATTTCCTCTCCTTAATTGGCTCCAACGAAGGCCTCCTCCAGAATCTTAGTGTCTGTCATGTCAAAGGCAGACAACATCTGAAAGACTTCATTAGTAACTAATATCATCCCACACACTCTGTGTGTGTGTGTATGTGTGTGTGTGTGTATTTGTGTGAGTGTGTCTGTGTGTGCATGTGTATGTTTTGGTTTGTCTATGTTTGTCAAATTGTATGCATTAGTTACTGTTCCAATTAAGTGCGACCCAATTAAACAATGTAGGAGCCTGTTAAATGAAAACATAATGTGACTCTACAACAACTAAATCTACTGTTGAAGCTGAAAATTTTGATACATTAGAAAGCAACTTCAGTTGTTTTTTTAGTTAAAAAATAGTCCCTAAAAAAACATTTCACCATACCTTTCATTGACCTACTTACAGAGGTTGAATGAATGCACCCATTTGAATTCACAGACAGTACTCATGACAAAATAAACAGTTTATTTTGCCTCAGTTAGGGGAAAGTAATTAGAAATTCAAATTCGTAATCAATATTAATGTTGTTCTGCATCTGCAGGGATCACATGGGAAAGGCTGTCCTTCTTAGGACGTGTCAGAACTCAAAGGGTCCCTCTAAGTTCCATGGAGCCCCAACGCACAAAGGCAGCGGTGAATCTCTCACACCACTGGTGATGAATAATCCACCTTTTATTTTAGATATCAGTTCATTTTAGGTATAGTTCATTAGCACCACATTTTTTGTGTCCTGAGTGTAAATTGAACATGTTTCTGCTGCCTGAGGACACATGGGCACGTTCCATACTTAGATCTAAAGAAAAACCTTTTGGTGAAGCGGTACATGATACATAATTAATTGACTAACCAAGTATGATGCAAGGAAGGATGGTGTATTGATGGCTGCTCCCCCAGTTTTCATCTGCTGTCAGAAATTAGGGCTGTCCTCCAAAGCCTGGGAGACAGGGAGACATACACACCTGAAGGTCATTACTACTTGACACAGGTGTTGCTCTTTGCCTTCCTCTGAACTTTTATAAATGCAGTGGGGCTGTCTTTGGGGAGATGGTTGTTTCTTTTGTTTTTGAAAGTTGTTACACAAATGCTACCCCTCCTCCTACTACTACTATTACTACTGCTAATAATAGTAATAATTGTTGTTGTTAATGATAGTAGTAGTACTACTAGTAGTAGTATTTAATTTTTTTATATATTATTTTTGTCAACCCAGTGTGGCAAATGATGTATCTGGATAGCCCATTTCCTGTTTTTTTTTTTTTTTTTTTAACCGTATTATCCAACCACCATCTTGCACAAGGGCCACATCTGATACTTGAAGCACAGTAGGTGTCACACCTGATACCTGCAGGGCCATACACGCACTAGTGTTTGTATCCAATATTGCTCTTTATTACTTATGTATGTGTCCATGATCTAGAATTTTATAATGCAGTATATGCATAGTTGTAAACATATGTGGCTAATGAAATTTGGCATAGAAAGGGACTGAACTGCATCAGTTTAATAGGTTTAATAGTCAAAGCTATATTGTTTATGGGCCGATTGAATGACATGATAATATGGCATCCAGACTTATTCATGCCACAAATGCACAAAGACCGTTTCAAAGCCTATGACTTTGCAATCAATTTGTTTATTGTGTTTTGATTGGCTGTCACACTCGAAATTATTCTTCTGTGAAACAAAATCCCCAGAGCCAGCATCTTTTACTTTTAACAGATCCATATTAAAAAATGACAGAAATATCTTCCATGGTACTCTGTTTAACATTTAACCCTTTAACTCCTCTTCACATTTAAATGCATTCAACCAAATCCTTTTACTGAAACTAAAGATATTAGGCTTCTTAAGTCTCTCACTGTGTGTCATCTGTTTCAGACCTCAGACCACCCTTGTTTCCCTTCTTTGTACCATTTCTGGGGCTTTAAAAACACATTTTTTATAGCGTTGTTACCAAAACCAAGAATAGAATTATAAATACAGCCGAACCTTAGCATTTATAGTTTAACAACAACTTCCTTTGACTTATTTTCCTTTTATTTGGTTGTATACTCTAGCATTATGGGTATACCCAAGGATCCTGCTTTTACATTTAACTGCTTCAGCAAAATGTCCAGTTCCTGACAGAGGGTATAATACAATACTTGAGGCTTCTATACAATGTGCACATTCTGGCTTTGTCGCCCCAATAAAGTATTAATGCCTGGTATTTTTATTGCCAATATGAGGAACTTTGCATTTGGTAATGTTAAATTTCATACGCTGAGTATCTTCCCATTTCTGAGTTTGAATGTGACCTTAATCAAAAATATGCCCACAGAATTAAACTGGAAGACTGTCTCTAATTCAGACAGTGAAACACCTTATTTGAATAATGGAACAATAAATCCTCAATGAAGATTGTGGAAAGTCTGAGCAGCTAATCCTCCTGTATTCCTGGGTATAGCATAAATATTTAAAACCATCCGAAAACGATTTGACTGTCTGGCATGTGTTCTTTATGTGTTAATTCTGAGAGTGAAACTCAATGACAGAGGTGGTGCCGGGCCACACGTGAAGCAGCATGGGTTGATCTGTGTGCCCTGATCTGAAAATACATCTGACCTTGGCCCAGATTCAGTCCAGCTGCTATAAAGCTTTGACCTTAACCTTGAGTAACAAATTTGCTAACACATCACCATCAGTTCTGTAGTTACTGCAAATTAAGAAAAAAAATGTAAAGATAAAAAGGCAATTTTTAAGGACAAGTAATGTCCTTCACTGGATCAAGAGATTTACAATTACCAAGTGTCATTTAGGCTTACATGCACATTTCATTCACTGTTCACTATTCAATGGCTACATTTTAAACCATTTGCCTTTTCAAAGAAGCTTTCCTCATAGTACATGTTGGATACATGTAGGAAATGAGATGAGTTTCCCTCTGGATAATAATATGACCAACTCATAGTGACTCTGTCTGTTAATATTACTTTCAAATCTGAATATAGTGACTTTCTCTTTTGAATTGTTGGCAATATTGAAAAAGCACCTTAGACATTAGAAATCTGTATTTTGAAATTACTGAAGACAGGGAGTAGAGAACAGGTCAGAAGATATCAGGATTAATTTAGATAATTTTTTTATGTTTGCCCTGAATAACTGACAACAACTTAGATTATTAAGTGCAGCCTTAATGTCTTGCTGCTGTCCCCTGTATTGCTACAGTACAACTGGATAATACAAAATAGACATACACAGGTATATTATTAACAAGGTCACATTTACAGTAAATCGTTTTTTTGCATTGGTTTTGTGATAATTACATTTCTAGTTGTTATATACAGTATATTCCAATAAACTCCAGAGGCCATTAAAAATATAGTCGGCAAAGACACAATAGAACGGCCTGCATGCTTTCATGTTGAAGGATGTTTTTTCCCTGATTTTGAAGATTGAGTTTGTATCTTTAAAGCTATTTCTGCAATGCTGAGTTTTCCTCAAAGACTAGAGCTACTGAGAGGAGATCTAACAGTCTGTTTTGGGCTATATGTAGGGAAGTCAAGCATAATAAAATCTGTTGTCACAGAGAGAAACAAACAAATGGGAGGAATCATTGTCAAGTGTAATGCATTTAAAAATATATATGTACAAACACACACACACACACAGGACTTATTAAACAGAACTGTCCAACTGTCAGAACATTAAAATGTACTTCAATTAAAACCAGCTGAGGGTCAAACTTCAGACCAGCATTCATTTTTAAGGGCCTGCAAAGCAATCCTTGGAATTTAATTTGATTAACTCCAATTAATAGGAGTTAATCAAGCGTTTAATTAAAATGAAAACTCAGTGGTACCTTGAATTTTCCTGCAGATGACAAGTCTTTCTGAGATTGGGCTGAAATGAGCAGTTTTCCTGCAGTACCCATAAATTATTCATCATGAATAGTTCCTGTAAGGCCTGTAGTTAAATTTGGATTGATCTGCAAGTAATTTGTTCCACTAGCACACCACTTCTGCCTAAACATTTCCAAAACAGTTCTCAGTTTGCTGGGCTCACAGTAATGCATATTATCACCTAAGGGGTGAACTACACCAGCAAGATGCACACGCACACACGCAAATTTGATTCGATTATGCATATTGACTCAAACTGTACATGTCTGATGCTCGTGATACATGAACCTGCCTTTGTTAACACCCTAAGTCCAACCAACCTTCAACCTCACAAACATATTTTCTCCAATAACAGATATGGTTCACCATGGCTCACTGCTCTCTTATCAGAATGATTTAATATATATTTCTGTTCAACCTCAACTTTTGATTAACTGAAATGAACAAGTGTTTTGAAGTCCAACTATTGTCCCATGAAAAAAGATAGATAAGCCGAAGCTTTAACAGTAGTTGAAAGTCCCCCATGTACTTAAATGCAAGATATCTATTGCACCATTCCTTGGTCCAGTCCTTGTGTCTAATTCCCCATCTGGAGTTTTAAAATATCAAAGTCATTTACAATTTACAGCAATTACAAAACACCATTGTATTTAAACTGAATGTCTTCTGGGGTCCGTCTGTTTACAGATCCACCTTCAATGAGAGGTGACCTATAATGACCATCGATGTAATAATCTCTTCAAGACTCATTGGAAGTCCTATCCTCCAGAAAGGTCAATCCCTTCCGATGAAGTATTTGTTATTCACTTAAATCTTGCATCTTGTCATGCTTTAATGCATTCCCTTGCTGATATTTGTGTGTGTGTGTGTGTGTGTGTGTGTGTGTTTGTAAAACAGTATGCATACTAGATATGTTGAGAATTTTTTTTTTTTTAACTGCCAGTCTTACTATAGCTGTACATCCCTGTACATTGGCTGTCAATAATAACATTAATGCTGATTATGTGGGGATGAGAAAGTATTACTCAGACATAGATCTATTTTTTATGTATCCATTTATTATCACTATTAGTTTTAATTATTATTATTATTTCAGGCATATAGTGCTCCACAACTTTAACAATGTCTGCAAAGAGCAAGGATGGAAGTAACTGAAACAAGGGCAGAACTTCTGCTCATACTAAAAGGCATGGCTCATTTGTGATGCACAGCTTTTGTTTAACTTGAGGTGAAACCTGCCACTTATTAGGCCTGACCAGCCCTCTCTGAATATGTGCTGATGCCTCTGATTAATGTTATTTTATTCGGGAGAATGTGTCAAGGACGCACATTTCCTAGTTTCCCGTGTGCTTGGCTAATCAGCTGCTCATCTGGGTGCTGAATAAGGAATCTTTCCTCTGCAGCTCCAGAGCCAGGATGCCACACAATCTGGCCAGTTCTCACTCACAATGTCACATGACCTTTGCTGTAGAGGACGGCACTTATATTGCAATGAAAGAAATCAGCTCAAATTGACATGATGAATATCAGCTCAATCACACATTCTGGTGTGTTACAATTACAGTTATGGTTGTGGGCTTGCTTACTGCAAATTGACTTGTTTAAAATGATCCATGTGATACTCTGACATTTCACCCAGACTTCTATTTTAGAAGTTAGGTGTTTTACTGTAATAGTGTCTATTTTTGTTCATCACCCAGATACCCTCAGAAGACATAACATTCCTTACATGTCCTCAAAATGACCATCTAAAAACATGAGTGCAACACATTTGCTTGGTTTAAACTTTGTTGCTTGAGGGATGTGGAAATGTTATTTACTCAAAACTCATTGTGCCATGTCAGAGGGAGGATTTTGATTGCTTCCTCAACCTAAACTCCTACCAGATTCTCTGTTTTCACAGAGATAAGTTATTGTCAAACAGTGCATGGTTTGTTTAGGTTAAACGCTGCATGTAATTCCCATAAATATTCATGTGGCACATAAGTGAATCCTTGTGAGAGGATGTGCTTCCTGTAAAAATAATAGAATGGTATGAACCAAAATTGTACTACACATCATGGGTTTTGGACATTTAATTTCAATGCTGTATGGATTGAAAGATGCTGGATGCTGCATTTTTGAATGCTTTGCTGTCACTTGCACTTCTTTGATAAATTATATTGTTTTGAGAAAGTTGGCACAGTAACAGTAGATTTGAAATTTTTGGCAGACGAGAACTTGTCCAAACAGAAGCACCTGATCGTACGATCACACAAAAAGTTCTAGGAAAGGATATTCTACTATTTTATTAATTCTGTGAAGCACCAATCACTGAATAGACTAAAATGTGACATCACATCATGTAATTCAGCTCCAGCACACCATTCTCAGCAAGTTGCCTTGTTGGATGAATTGCAGCTGCGGTGGAGTCTGGATCACAGAATGCATCTAGGGAGAAAGATAACATTCTGTATCATGTCTAGGTAGCTGATGTGTATGAATTTAGTTTCTTTTTTCCTTCTTTCCCTCATCCTTAATCCTCTCCTCCTCTCTGTCGCTTTATGGACAACTGTATTCTTGGTGCTATCAGCAGCTCACGTGTTCCACTAGTGTCTTGTTACTGCTGCAGGTAATCTGATCTGATACAAATTAAACTGGAAGGAGCCTCACCACATTTAATAGTGCATACCCAAAGACTTGGGCTCAGGCAGACTGCTGTTGTGTGAAAACTCTGACAGATAATGTCATTGACTGCACAAAGTAGTCATCTCCCATGTCTGGCAACTGCATTTCGGGTGGCTGTCATTATCTGTGTTTGATACAGACAGCAGCTGCACTTTTAGAAGTGTCACGCATCCGGTTCAACTTACAAATGTGCCTCCAAATCCTGCCCGGTGCACAGCACAGACATAACAGTTCAATGACAGGCAGGAAGAATATATCACCTGTGGAAGGATATGTCAGCACTCAGTCTAATGATTCAAGGCATTGGGGAAGTGCGGCCCTGACAAAGTGACAACGGCAGGCTTTATACCCTATGTATGTTGGCAGAAGCCAGGGCAACATGGAGAATCACTTGCCTCTCAGTCTTTTGACTGCTATCTAATGGATTGAAGACTGTAGGGACTCCTCTACTAACTTTGGGATTTCATAGATGTCATCTAAAATCCATCAAAGGATCTTTTTTCCTACTGTTTTAAAAGTAAAAATTAGGGTTGTTTGGAATGTGTTGTTTGGAATGTGTTGCCTTACCTGTCAGTGTGGTTGTAGAAAGAATTCATAACTCGAGAATTCACACATTTACATGTTAAAGAGCAGAATCTTGGTGCACCTCCAGTGTACCAGAGGTTAATATGCACCTCAAAGATCACCTCTAATGGGACTATGAAATTGTGTGCCAAAGAGCAGCCTTCCCATAATGTAATATTAAAACCAATCAATTTACAGTAACAGCAACAAAACTGTTCAACATTAAAATTTAATTTTCCAATGTTAACCTCTCATTGACTCATTTTTTCTGACTCATGACTCATGTTTTATTACTAATGAAATCAAACCATTTTTATGACTCTTGCGTAGATCTTCTCATACTGGTGTGTGTATACAACAAGTTTTTATTTAATATCATCTTATTAATAATCAGTTGCCATCTCTGATGGAAAATCTTTACATGGTCAGAAAACCTCCCAATTAACAATTTCATGAGCTGTGAAATAACGATATCTGAGTTTCCTTCACGTTAAGCCTCATGATGCACATTTATGCACATGTCCCCTCTTGCAGATGACCAAGGTCACCGCTGTATTGTGTGATTCTGTTCATAGCCAAAAACACAAATAGGTACTGTGCTGTGGACTCCAACAGGTCCTTGGGGTCGCATCTCAGCACTGAGAGTGAGAAAATAGCTCCTCTCCTTGGCCTGGCAATGTCAGCTGGGATGGCACATGGGAATATGTGATGAAATTACTCCCAGGGTCAACAGTGGCACATCAAAATGATCAGGCATCATTAATTTGGGCAGAATGACTTCCCAGGTATAATTCTTGCTGGTTCTCTGTGCCTCTAGGTAGTGCTTGACAGTGGAACAGTTTCTTTTTTTAAAACTCTTGATGTGTTTCACTTTCTCAGCTTTGATTTCATCTGTTATTCTGTTCCTTGTGCTGATACTCTGCTAAAGTGGATCTGGCAACATTTCCTTCTATCTTGCAAAAAATGTATCATTTAAAATAGAACCCAGAATCCACTGTTTCAAATCAGCATTCTATGACAAGTGTTATTTCTTTTCCTCTTGTCTGTTTTTGAATTTCAGTTTACAATTACGTATAGGAGCATGCAATAATAAAATGAAAGAGGTAGACTGCCTTAGGAAATCCGATTGAATTTAATGCAGGAAAAGACAAAGTCAAAGGAGCCTCCCTAAAACTTCTGTCAGTTTACATTGTATAGAAATAAAGTCACATCAGAACAGCCTGCTCTTGGCTCAGTTTTTTCTTTTATTATTTTGTTTTATGCTTTATTCTTATGAAGCGGCATAATGCAACTGTTAGAGCATGGCTCAGCTATTCTCTGCCTGGAGATATTTTGAATGGTTACATTGGCTTTCAACAAATGTTTTCCCTTGTTTATTTGGAACACTGCAAGCTTGTTTGGGTTCACCCGGTGGGTGGCTGTCAGAAAAAAAGAAGAAAAAGCAGTTGAATCCTACAGAGGAACCAGTTAATTGAGGTATACATGATTGGGAAGGGTGTACACAAATGCAGGGAAATGCATATAGTCTTTCATCCTCAAAATGATTAAGCCTTTGATTTTCCTTATGACACCTCATTTAACATGGTGTTTATTTATCACACAGTTGTTTGATGGGGCCAAATACAACTGGATGAAAAAAAAAAATGCAGTTAAATGTTTCTGATTTCAAAGACCAGTCCCTGCTGGAGCTTGTAAATGCCAATACATAAAAACTCCCCATGAACTGAAAATGACGTCTTATTCAACACTATGCTAAAAGGTATGGTACAGTGCATACATGACTATATGACTGTAACATGAAAAGTGATTACATGGTGGATCTACATGATTACATGTTTTATGATATCTTTTCTATTAAAATCTTCAAAGGCTAGAGCAGCAGTGCAGTATAGTCTTTAATAACTGAGCATGTGCCCAACAGGTTATGGGTTTGACAAGCACTGTCATTGTACCCTTGAGTAATGTACTTAACCAGAAATATGAACTGAAAATGAACAGAAAATGCAATATTTCAAAAAATATTTTAGAAATCCACGTATCCACATAAGCAATGCATATGCATGTTTGCGAATGTGTGTGTGTGTGTGTGTGTGTGTGTGTGTGTGTGTGTGCATGTGTGCGTGTGTGTGGAAAAAAGCAAATATATGTGTGTTCAGGTGGGCAATGCAATATACAGACTAATGCACTGCAAAATTGACTCCATAAGGTAGGAGGCTTTAATTTCCATTATTTTCAATCTTTTTACTTCAAGCAATTATCATATAATAGACGAAAAGAGTGAAATGCATTGGCAATTGCTAGTGCATGTTTTATAAATATCTGTCCATGACAACATTCAGTCTATATGAATGTGGAAGAGTTAATTGAATGTGGTATTGTACATCTTGGACTATTAAATAAACATTTTTATTATTCTAAGCACCAGATTGATTCACCCTATTGTGTGCTAACAAGTGCATGGCACCCACATAATTGAATTCCATTAATCAAACAGCATACAGTGGAGGTTGAGGATTGATTCCAGGAAGGCGTTAAGAACGCAATGTCTAAATTGTGTACAGATTCAATCTTGCACAGGAGTTGGTCTAATAGTTCAAATCGAATGCAGTGTTTTTATTTCTCAGGGGAGGTAGGATGACTGTTAGTCTCTATGGCAACATGAGGCCAGCTCTCCCCTTTTGAGGCCTGCTGTGCTCTAGGAAAAATATGTCAGTTTAGAGCATGACGCTAGTGTATCTGGGAAGTCCAGGAGCTACCAAAATGCTGTAGAGGGCAGTGGTCCTGCCTCTTCTTTCAACCAGTTTTATTTGCTTAATGTCATCGTAGCACAATTCATAAGGGTAGCTGCATTAACATGTGACTATGACTGTGGTAATTTGCATGCATCCCAGGCAAAAGACATTGTATATCATAATAATAAAGTAACATTTGGTTCATTGTTATGTTGTCTAACTTTTTAAATGTGCACAAAGAGTGTCAATGTGTCTCACTTAATGAAATGTAAAACAAAACTTTACTTCACCCAAATAGCGATAATTCTTATTGTGCTAAATTTTTTCATCAAAATAAGTGTGTTCATTTGAATGTCCAGAAGAGCATTTGTGTTCAGATTCCTATTGGCAATCATTTATAATGTGTGTATTTTTATATTGTTGTACCTCTGAATAAAAAATTCAAAAACCTAGTGCAGTGTGAAGGTATTCGATTTAGTCCACAACCGATATCATATCAACAACCTTAGTAGGAGTGGGGCTGCAGCTGACAGGCTAAAGGCACAAATACATATGACACTTCCTATTTGCTCAGTGAGAAGATGCTTACTCAAAGGATTTCGTTTGCCAATAAGTCATGAGAGACAGATTTTATAAACAAAATTATTCCATATATTCTGGAATGGAGATGTGAACTATTCATTTCTCCCACATACAGAATTTGACAAGTTACAGTGATTGACATGCATTTCCATCCATGTTTTCAGCTCTTGTGACCAACCTTATCTGCTGCTTCCATCTTGAGTTTGGAACCTAAAAGTGCAAACTTGAGAAAATCTTTTAAAGAGGAGAGAAAGTAATGAATAGTACAGTGAAAAAATGGGAGGGGGAGTACAAAAATGAACAGCAGCTAAAAAAAATAAATGGTTTTTCCACTCCTTTTTTCATTTCTTTCATGCTTCCAACCTTTTCCTCTTATTTTCATTTTTTAAATCCTTTTAATTTTTAACTACTTTTCATTGCTAGTTCCTCTGCTCTTTCAATTATTTCCACTGGTCTCTGGATATTTTCACTCATTCTTTTTATCCAATGCAGTCTTCTCTTAGTCTTCGATTTTTTCCCTTATTTTATTTTATTTTTTTTCCATTTGTACTTCTGATCCACCATACATATATGCCAGTAGAAAAGCTTCTGACAAGTAGGAAAATGACATCTTCCAGCAATACCTTTGATACTGATAGGAACATAAACATGTGCCAGTTTCATCGCAGGACGAAATAAGGTTTTATATCTATAAACACGCATACCATGAAAATAATTGACCAACAAAAGAAGATGAGGGTAGCATGACCTTGAACCAAAGCTCCACATTTGCTGGAGTCAAAACAATTACCATACATGAGATTGAGTGTGAGGAAGTGGCGATGTGGGACATTTCAAGTGTCGACATGTTTTATCGCCCAGATCAATAGTTATAAAAAATATAACATAAATTAATAAAACCAAAAAAAAAAAAACAATATGCCCCCTGCTTCTGAATATGCTCAGAGGAGCTCGGAAACTCAACAATATGAATGGAAACATGATGAAGTGTTGTGGTAAATGTATGTAGTGAAAAATACTGCTGTCAGACATGCAGTATGAGTACTGAACACAGCTTGAATAACTCATAACACAACCCTTGGCAGTAAGCCTTTGTCCTAATCAAAATGTGCATCACTTTTGCTATTAACCTGACAGTGTAAGGCACCGGAACTCATGCAAAAAAAAAAACAAAAATCTGTCTGCCAATCATCTATGATCATACCTAAGATGTTTCTCAATGTTTGCCCTGAAGTGACAAAAGCTGAAAACTGTATTTGCGTCATCTACGGAGAGGTCTACACAGGGGCTGTTCCCTATTTACTACTGTTCTATTGAACTGTCATTGCTTTAGTCACAATTCGTTGTCATGGCAATTTCAATTGCATTTATTTTACCCACTGCCAAGTTCTGTCTTGAAATTTCAAATAATGATCATAATCATAGTCACCAATAATGACACCGGCAGTGGTATTGTTTCAAATAATGATAATAATATGGCAGTTAGGATCAACAGCAGTCATCCCCAGGCAGTGTGAGTACATGGATGGAAGGAGGAGCGTCATGAAGGCCCATAAATCACACCGTGAGCTAGGAGTAACCTGAGAATGCTTGCTAGAAAATTACTGTATTAACAGAAATCCAGCAGCTTCCACAAAAATATGACTCTGGTCAAGATGATTAGAGCCTCATGAGGGGAAAAAGGCTGGTGGTAGCCTTTCAGGCCGTTTGGTTTGTTTATTTGTAATTTTTTTAAGTCTCAGTATGGCCCTGTATGTTTATTGAAGCAACACACAAAAAACATTTTACAATCTCAGTCCTGTTTTCAAGCTGTTGTATTAACTGAGGTCACTGCACCAGTGTTACACATTTTTTGTGCCTTCATCTAAAAACCTCTCCATAATATCTACTGATGAACTGCTCTGTTGTAGAAATATGTGATATATAATATCTCAATGATTTATGTCATAGGGTCATATACAAAACAGGTATACATTTTATGTGCACTTCAGCTGCACTTAGGGAAGTGATGACTTGGTGTATTGAGGGGCAATAATAGTGGTGTTTGTTTGATAAATCTGTATTTTAAATGATTGTATATGGTCAGCATACTATTTCCGGGTAATTATGTGGTAATATATCTCGGTGTGTAAAAGAAGTATGCTCCTGCTGGAGGGATTCAGGAAGAGGAAGTTATAAAAGCTACTCTTTGTCAGCACGTCAGGGGGAAGAGAGTGGGAGATTTTGACTGTTGTGAGTCTATGCTTTAGTTTGCTCAGTTGTGTCAGCTAAGCCTTTTGTTTTCTTAGTCTGTCCACCAGTGGCTATGTAGATGTGCTGCTTTGCTTGACACTGCATGTGTCATTTTGTATACATTTCTTTTTGTACAGTTTTTTTCCTTCACTATATATTCAAATTTTCATCTGAACACTGCTGTAAATAAATACCAGCATTGCACCAGTATTTTTCACTCTTGCGTTTCCCTGCCACCTCCCTTGGCTGTGTGTGTCACAGTACCTTGGGGTGGTCACAATATATAAAAGTACATGGCAAGTGTTTTTTTTTTTCTTTTGTAGTTGTTAAAAGAGATGTAAAGTGGTTTGACATATCAGCTGTGGGAATATTGATCAGATGTATGTAATTATAGGCTACAGCACAGCTGGGAGTCACACACATTTTATTTTACACAGACTGAATATGCCTTTTCACACTTTCTTGCTTCTCAATATGGAATTATCCATGCTAAATACAGATCAGACATGGGTTCAGTTAGTCCTGCTCAGTATTGCGTCTCCTTGTTGACACTGTCAAGATTGCTAATCCATGTTAGTTGTGAGTATGCACAATGCATTTGTACCAGCTAAGGCTGTACTAGGATGTGACATGACTTCACACCTCTTCTTTGCCATCTTTTGAGCTCCCGCCTTATCAGAACAAGTCTATGTTAATCTGACTTGAATCTGTCTTGACACTACCAGTTGGAATATTGTTTGCAGTACCTGTTTGCCATTTATTTTAGTTTTCCTGGTAACTGATAACTACAAGTGTACTCTTGTTACTGTTCTGGGATAATTTTTTTTTTTTTTTTTGGGGGTGGGGGGTGGGGTGGGATTTATACATTTTCAAATGACAATACTTTCAATGAAAGTACATTTCAAATAAAAGACTCCACTTTTAACTCTGCTACTTCTCTTCAAAGTGAGTACATTACATTTTCTTTGTTGCTCAGAGTGCATTAAAAGCAATCCTGCATTCATTATTCATTATTTCATATTGTATCAGCAACTGTGCACAGAAAATACCTGGAGCCACACCTTTGGCAAGTCACTCAATCTCCTCCTAGTCTCCTAGCACGTCAGTACCCACTCAAATCAAAACCCACACAAAATTTGAGCAATAGCTTTTTTTCTGCACCAGTTGGCCAAAGACAATTTTATATGGCCTTGGTTAGTTAGCAAATTGTTTGGGTGTCACATTAATAATGTGCATGGATGAGGCCACTACCAAAGACTGAGAGGATAAGCATCCCTGGCTGCTCCTACAATACTATTAATTTGAGATAAAATAGTAGTGTCAGTGAAAATATCAACATGTAAGAACTCTTAACCTGAGGATAACTGTAGAGGCAGTTTTAACTAATAATTCTTTGAGAGGATGCAAGCCAGCTAAATTCAGTTGACATTACTACAACAACAGCTATTAGCTAACTAGAACGTTCACTAGCAGCCACCAGGATAACAGACCATAAAGTCTGTTAGCTAGCTGGTACTGGTTGAATATGAAAGCCTAACCTGTGGTAGTGTTGGCTAGGTTAGCCACATTCAGGAGACTTGCAATAGCTTGATGGTTTGCTAAGTGCCTGACTAAGATAGCCAACGAAACTAAACATTTTGTCTGTGCGTACTCTAACTCTATGAGTGGACATGACATTACAGATGAAAGCTCAGGTGACATGTAGGAAATCGGCTACATAATAAGTAGAATACACATGATAAAATGTAGTGCAACAGTACTTTCACTTGAGTATATTTTAATGAGCTTACTTTCTTCTTACTTTTTTTTCTTACTTTCATTCAAGCAATTTCCAGGACGAATACTGTTAATTCTGCTCAAGTACATTTTCCCTAAAGTACATCTGCTTGAGTAGGTTTTTCAAGTACTCTTTCCACCACTGGTAGTGATCATGACTTGTACTGGAGTAATGCTTAAGGGACTTTGCAATTTATTCAGATTATATGGCTCTATGTTATCTATGTTATTTATATTTTTAGGTTGGTGCATGCCACAGTCTATATTGTATCTGCTTACTTGCTATTAATATCCTTTATTTAAACTGTAAATGCTCTGTCAGTGACCCTGGACTTCTGCACATGAAATAAATATATACATATTTATATTTGCTCTTGTGCCTGTTGTTTGCTCACTATTTGCACTTTTGTACGTCGCTTTGGATAAAAGCGTCTGCCAAATGAATAAATGTAAAATGTAAATGTAAACATATATAAGAGAAAGACTGTTTGTTTCATGTAGTACTGTAGACTTATGTACATACTTAAATAATAGTACCAGAAAGTATGCAAGCAGTCAGTGAGGTAAAAATCCGAAACCTTAACATATATAATTTTACAATGCTTGATTTGTGCAGTGTTGATGCCACAGCTATTTATTTTCATGAGTTAGAGATCAAGGTTCTGGCATTTTGACTCAGGGGTGTCTCACCACACTGTGCTCATAGAATGCTTTGGGTCCACTTAAAGTACTGTGCCAGCAATGAAAATGCATTTCATATATGTCTGCAAGACACATGTTTATTCAGTACAAGCAAAGGTCAAACAAGTAAAGCCCCTCATAGCTGAGAGGTAAGTCAAACCAATTTTTATAAAGCATCACTGCTTATCACTGTCTATGTGTGGGATTCATTTCAGCTCAGCAGACCCTGTTTCCTCTCCAGTTCCTTTCTTTAAATCAATAGTTCATGGGGGTCTTGTGCTAGATCCAAGCTCAGATTGCACAATGGATGCAGAATACAGAGTAGAGCTGAATATCCACAACTCCGATCCAAGTTTCATGTAACTACAGTTACTACTGTTTCACGTGAATGAAACCATGAGATTTTTCTGACAATAATATCAATATCTTACTATTATTTTTGAACATGTAGAAGTCAGAATTAAATTTCATTATCCTCCGGAAGACATGGATAAGCATTGGAAAATTATACCTATGAATTGTGGAGTGTCTAACATGCACCTCATGGTGCAGAAAAAAAAAAAAATCTTTGTTGTCTTATGAACACCCAAGCCACAGTTTTACATTCCTTGTGGTTAACAACTATTATGCCAAATTGACACAGTGTGCATTAATAACCATGCACTCAATTTATTTTATGCAGGACCTTAGTGTTTAGAGTTTCTCTGAAAATCTTCAAAATTGTAGAACTCAACTAAGAGCAAAATAGACCAGATAGTAAGAAAATAAATTATGAATTATTATGATTATTGAGTCTAATATATTTGAATATTGGTGCAAACTTTAATATTATTTAATCATTATTCCTTCGATATCCCTTGTTAACCTCACAATTGTGCAGATTTTGAAGTATCTGTTTGACATGTTCCAGTGTCTTAACAGTTTGTCTCAAACCCATTCTCACAAATAACGCAACAGAAAGGTAAGCTCCTTAGACTGATTTTCTGTTTTTATTGGCTTTTCTTGGTATGGCACAATAATTTTCTGGTAACATAGAGTTGTGGATTTTCCTCCAATATATATGCAAGTCCCTGCTAAAATGAGTTTTCGTCTCTGCTGAGATTGATTGCTGTGAATCTGTCTGCCATGCTATGGAAATCTTTAATCGAAAATTGAGGTTAAAGGATTGAACACTGCAACCATTTGGACATACTGATTGGATCGGTTGATGCTCCAGGAAATTATTGCAGGAGCATGATTTTGTAGATTAAATTTCTATAGTGTAAAAGAACAAGTTTAAGAATAGACCTTTCATCAAAAATTTTCAACAACAATGGGTAAGTTTTGTATAAGCTGATTCCATGTGAAATCACATTACATTTTACAAAACTGCAAGATGTAGCAAATTTGTCAGTGTTTTGGGGAGTATGGTCTTGTGTGGCAAGGTGGGCTTTATATTACACAAATAGGTGGGCTTTATATTTCACAAATATATAGCAGATTAGGAGTGGTATGTATTTTATCATACAGGTTTGGCAAGTAGGTCAGGGTTAGTTGAGATGATATGTCATAGTGTGCTTTAAGAGGTATGTATTGTAAGGTTTAAGGCTTAAGGCATGGTGTTTTAAGGATTCATAAGGTAACCTTACTTTGTATATCTTTGCCAAAGCTATTAATTATGGTTAGCAGCAATAGAGATTCTGATTTAACTTAGAGGTAGTCAGCCATTTTTATTATTGATTGAATGTGTTAGCTTGAAGCTGACATGGTCTCCGAGTTAATTAACATTAGCTACATAATGACAG
This sequence comes from Megalops atlanticus, assembly GCA_019176425.1. Taxonomy (NCBI): domain Eukaryota; kingdom Metazoa; phylum Chordata; class Actinopteri; order Elopiformes; family Megalopidae; genus Megalops; species Megalops atlanticus. Next base: position 11,927,002 of record CM032878.1, on the reverse strand, counting down.
GGCATATTCTTAGGTGTGTATGACAGGGTAAAGATATTTGAATTTTGGGGTACATTAAAGTACCCCAAAATTTTGACAAAGTAAATCATTGATTTGACATAAATTCAATAACACTGTGACACAAGGGTGTTGTTTTGAGTGTACTTTTACATATAAACATATAATTTGATTAAATGTATAATCAGTCATCTCTACTTGTAATACACCTACAGTACCTAAACAGGATGACATCACAGTGTTATATTGACGTGCCAGAATAAGATAATTTTTAAAAATGCTGCACCAGTTTATACTCTTTAGCTTTTCATGCAAAAGCCATGGAAAAATAGACCACTGAACTGAGCCCACACGCTCAACCCATGTGCGTTACTAAGCTTGTTGCTGTATTAATATTCAGCTTTTTTATGTTTTGAAACCGCATCAAATCCCAGCTTCTGTGATTTGTGACTGATTTGAAAGTCAAATAATTTACTGGCTGGAGCTATCAGAAATATAGTTGCCTCCCTCATACTGAAGGTTCATCATGATTGGTATCAACGCTCACCTAGAAATTATGGAAGGTAAAATGCAGTAGAGAATTGAGCACATCCCCTGCTGCTGTTTGTGTTTTGTTCCCATTATTTCAAGCAGCACTGCTACTCACTCAATATTGTGCAGCTGCATTCACTTGGCAGTGAATGTAGCCCCTGTTCACTAGTTGCCTAGCAATCACTGAGTGTGTTCCATAAAGCCCCATGTAGAAGAATTGTGAGCTGAGTTCATTAGCAGATGCTCACGGCTCAACTCCAATGGCAGATAGCTTTATTGGGCTCATCAAGATACTCCTCAGTGAGAAATCCTTGTCTTACAGCAATGCATGCATATTAAATATAATATACATGTATATATGAGCGTGCTCTTCATACTTATGCTTTACATATGTACACATTTTTTCCTGTGTTATTGGTTTTTCTTTTGGTGGGAGGACAAATGCTCCCCTTTCATTTACATCAGATGTGCTGTGTGGAAACTTCACTGCTTGGGGCCACTTAATGCTCCTAGGTGAAATTTATCAAAGACTGAGTAAATTATTTGACACTGATTTGTGGAAGTCTTTTTGAAGTTAAAACACACTTTCTAAATTAGGGTGGTAACATTTTTTACGGTCTGTTACCCATGCACTATTAGTCAGACATGTTGGTCAGATTTTAGTATCCTTTCTAGGCCTCATATAAACCACTGAAATAACTTCATCCTCTTTTTTCTTCATGCTGCCTGTGCATGTCCCTTTGTTTGGACAATGAATCAATTCTTTATCTTATTACTCCATGTATAATTTAGTAGACTTTATGTGGCAAAACAAATGTGTAAAATCCATGTTCTCATTCATAAAAATGTATATTTGGCAAAACGTTCATATGAAAAAGTCATGTAAAAATCATGAAACATGCAAAAATGGGTAGCTTCAACAGACAAATTCTTTCTTACCCTTGTATGATGATGAATCCCAGCTGTTCTTAGCTTCAATGCTCATGCATATTGTCCATAATTACTATAAGTAAACACCCCGACTATCCTAGAACAAAGACATTCAAAGCACGACTTTCAAGGTATCTAAATCAATCATTCAAATCAATTTTTACATTGAAAAGTTTGTGCTTGCCTAACAATGAAATTGGTGTCTACCACATACAAAGTCTGTGGGAGTAGACTTTACAGATGTAAGATGCATGTGTGGCTATATGTAATTCATGTAATTCAGTTAATTCTGTGCAGTTCTGAATAGTAGCCCTGTTCTCTGGGGAGATTTGGGCATGGGGTCACTTCATTGCCATTAATCTGGTGGTGAATGAATGCAATGTTAATGATTCACACATGGAAATGCACTAAAGTCAGTGTTTGCTAATAGGCACAGAGTCAAATACTTTTAAGCATATAACCTCTGTCACCTACAGTATGGACAGATTTGCAGTTACAGTTTGGCAAGTCAGTCAATTACAGTATGAGCCTACTGATTAGATTAGTTACCTAGTGTATTTATTTGCTCAATGCAAATTGAATTTACTGTGAAAGGTCATTTTGTTCAAACTTTGTTCACAGAATAAGTGGTCTGTAGCATAGTTATATGCAGCTCACAAACAATTTGTTCGTTTTGAACTAATCTTTTTGAGACTAATTTCCATCAATTCAAATGAAACTAATTTCCATCAAATCAAATGCCATCACAAGTGAATTGAACCCCAGGTGAGAAAATTATAGTTGATGATCAATTCAGTCAGACTTAAAAATATTTCAACAACTAATGTGTGCATCCTAGTATCAGTGTACAATTTTAGCCCAAGGATGTTGTGCAACCTGTCGAGCTGTGCATAGTGTGCTCAACAAAATAGTCCACTGCTCGTGTGTAATGTAATGCTTGAAAACATGCCAAAGCAGTCTATGGTATAATGTGAATTTGCATGAACAGATTATCTTCAGGCCTTTGCTAAATATGACGCATTGTATCTCATATTTTTTATCAAAGTGTTTATGTTATTTACATACCGCATTCACATGTTTCAGTGTACATATACTCTGTAGTTTATCAGCTCAAGTATATGGGGCTACCTGAAGAACAACTTCTCTAGAGTGTGCTGAACTACCTGAATAGCGATGTAGCTGAAGTGTAGGACTGTAATGATACGGGTAGCCAACAGAATGATATTATCATGCAATTTCACATAGTCAAGTTACTGACACTTGAATCCTTGACTTGGCACCAGTCACAGTGAGTGTGTATGACTTGGGAGAATAAAATGAACAATGTCAACTGGAAACTCGAAACTCAATTCATCCAATCAAACAGTTTGGAAGAATCAAGTCAGTGAAAAGAATCAAATTACCCATTGTTACTGGAGTGGTCATAGCAATATACATATACATGTATAATTCAGCTTACTTGAGCAGCTTTGAGTCAAGGTATGATTTGCATGTAACCATGCACCTTTTGACCCCTGGCTTAGATCTGTAATGTCTACCCCCACATACCTTGTTCCACATACACCTTTCATTATCGGACAAGATGAGCACAAGCTTTTTGTTTCAACACCTTTTTTTTTCAACATATTTTTAACATATTGTTCAAATTTGTGCTTATTTTGACTAGTCATTTACTGATGTCTTTTAAAGTTCCTGATATATTTGCTTGATAGATTTGTTACTGTATGAGTTGTTGCAGCAGCCATGCCAGCTCTAGCACTCTGGTTTTCGGTCTGTCATGATCGGGCCTCCAGTGTTGTGCATGAACGCATTAAAAGAACGCCGTTCGTTGAACGTGCCCATTTTTTCGGTGAACAGTGAACTTGAACGTATGGGTTTGCAACTAAAGAACATGAATTTGAGCTCGTTCAGGTTTGCTCGAGATTCGGAATCCTTGGGTGTGTTAAAGTTACTGCTTGATGAATAAACACGGACGGCGTTATTCCATACTTAAGTCGTTTTCATTAATTCAACTCATCAGATAGACAGCTTGACAGCTCGCAACCAACTGCCCATGTCCCACGTAACAATCACTGCGCATGTAGACGTACACATAAAATAGTCCCTGGAGCAGCTCATTTAAAAAATGGAAGAAATCAACTGGGACTGTGAACTTGTTCAAAATTCAGAACTGTGAACTATGAATGTGAACTTGTTCATTTTAATCTGTTTGAACTGAACTTTGAGCTAGCTCTTGTGACGTGTGAACTTGCACAACACTGCGGGCCTCTGCTGTCAGCACTTATGGAGTAGTTGTACTGGATCCTTCATCCACTAAAATAAAAAAAAAAAAAAAATTAAATTTAAGTAAACAAACAGCTTACCATCTGTGCTTGTTGGAGATCAAGGGGAGAGACTCGGGTTGTCACTGTCACCCATGGGCATTGTACCAAGAGGTTTTACCTGTGAGACGATCAGCTCATTGGTCACTGACAAATCAGGCATGCCCTCGCCTCCCCTCTTGTGGCAGTACCTTGCCTATAGGTGCTGATTCTCTTTTTGGCTTCTGGTTTTAAATCGAACCATCTGTTTTTACCTCTGCCAAAGTGCAGATCTCAAGAGAGACTACATTTATCAGCTTAGTTATCTCTTGCCTGCCACTTGCCTCCACTACTCACACTACAAAATATAATATTTTTTTCTTGCATCCACCTCTGTAAGAATTGTTTTGATTGCTTCTGATGCCAGATCTGGCTCCATGAAAGCATTTGCACAGAAATTGCATTATGAAACTAATATTTGTTTTGTGGCAGTATATGCATTAATTATTTATCTAAGAATGATGTTGTACTCTTGTACACATGACAAATAAATGGCTAACTCCCTTTTGAACTTGGCTGAAGTTATTATATGTATCACTCATTTGTCATGAGTGCCATGTGATACAATTACGGTTAGTTGATTGGCATTTGATTTTTCACTCAAAGAAAATCTTTGCCCCAGTCTGACAGTTAAATACATTGCAATTGCATGCTACCACTTTTTGAGCAGAATTACTTCATTCTGTAATGAAACAGACTGGGATCCAAGTGCGGTAAACAGGTTTAATGCCAGAATCCAAAAGGCGTGGTCAGGGACAAAACAGGTCGTCAACAGGAATCAGAAGTGCAACAAAACCAGAATCCAAAAACACACGAGCAAGGTCCAGAAACAGGTGAGAGGTCAAAAAACACAGGAACAATACGATGGAGAGACAAAGAGCAGGCTCAGTAAAGAATCAAAGAGTCAATACCTCCCAACAAGGTAACAAAACTGAGTCCTTATAAAGGCAGGGCTTGATTGATGGGATGAACCACAGGTGTGGTGGAGCCAGGCTGAGCGGGGCGTGGCTGAGCTGGCTGAGCGGGCTGAGCGGGGCGTGGCTGAGCGGGCTGAGCGGGGCGTGGCTGAGCGGGGCGTGGCTGAGCTGGCTGACTGGGAGCGGGTGTGACACATACTTTTGCTTTACATCACTGAATTCAGTTTTAATTCTTGAAACATAAATGAACATGTCAAAACCTGCCACCATCTTGTCATCTCCATTTGGTGGAGAATCTGGGGTGACTAGCTGCTTGAGAATAGCTGGTTTTAAACCTCAATCAGTCTGCTAGCAGATGTGTCGTTTGTCAACGGAGAAATCAATCAAAAAGCAGAAATCATTGTTTTTAATTTTATGTTTTATGTTAACTGATGTGCTTTTTTACAGACAAACCCTATATTCAGTATAGACGTGATATCATCCTTTTCTGACCTTGAATTAGAAGACAGAAAATTTGTGAGATCTCAGTCTTACTTGTATAAAATACAGCATGTGTCAGGTTTTCATTTAAAACATACCTAGACATCTTCAAGTCAGATAAAGAATACTACTGCTAATTGCCAGAAAGTGGAAAGGAAAGTTTGATATGCAACTTAAATAAGAAGGAAAAAAACATACTAGATAGCTAGCTAGTGACATTCATTACTTGATGGAATTGGAATACCTAAGGTCATGATTAATGGAATGGGGTAAAAGGTTGATGATGCATTAGTCACATCATATGTTATGCTTAGGATGCTCTTAGCCAGATAAATGCACACAAAATTGCCTTCCCTATATGGAATTTGCCCTTGCTAGTAACAGTTCCCCCTCCTACACCTATGAAAAAAACAACCTTGTGTTTTTTCAGGTTACCTACTTGTAATATTATGTTCTCTGCTCAGTCTGTAATAGCTGATTCCTGCAGGAATGCATGGAAATGTTTTTTTGTCCACATCGCAGGCAACATTTTCTTTTATTACAGCATGTCAGGAATTCTGAGACATTTGGGCCTCATTGGGCAGCCTTTCACACTGCATTATGTTCACTCCCAGCGACATACGTCACAAAAACTAAGTTTGAAACATTCACACCAGTAATATATTCTCATGATAGTGAGGTCACTGCCAGTATTCGTCTAAAGAGAATATATCAGCAATGTATGTATTGGATATAGTGCTGCACCACACTCACATGTATAACCTACAGTGAATAATTACGCTGGGACTTTTTAGGGTGAGGCCTTAACAGTGTGGCACACTGCATGGCCTTTCGGTATGAGCAGGTTGTTCAGGACACTTTTTTAAATAATCAATTTTATTTTATTTTAGGATGACAGGAAAGTTGATGGCTGACAGTTTGCTGCTGTCCGTTCATCCTTTCTTCTTTAAATGTTATGCTGGCTGGGTTCAGTTTAAATCCTTATGCTCTTTTGGTTTGTCTTAGTCTGACTTTTCTCCCCGGCTCTCATTCACATTTCCTGCGGCTTTTTTTTTCCCCTCTCCGTGCGTAAAACTGACAGACCTCTTGTGGAGTGACTTTGCACACTGACTGTTTTGTGTTGTTTCATTGTAGAAGGAGACAGATGCACCTGGAAAGAGTACTGTGATCGCTGTTGGAGGATCAATTAAAACACAATACTTAGTGTGGCTCCTGGCCCGTGACTACAAAACAAATGGATTAGGTTATAATTTAAGATGTGTTGAGAAGCATTCCCATCACTTCACCCTACATCTCCAGCCATTTTATCATTTAAATTGACTTTCTGTTGCCTGAGATTGTTACTATATTCTGATGCTTTTTGCATTCAGAGATTTATTTGTAATTAAAAAAGCCATATCAGTCTTATGGTATTGCCCATACTCTGAGCATGCATAGGAGAGAAGTGTGACTATCTCTCTCTCTCTCCAGTCATTCTCTGTGGCACCTCTGTGGCTTTCAGCTGAGAGGAGGCTGGAGCTCATATCTCTACTGAAACTGACTGAGGGACATTTCCATTGCAGATAAGTCCAAAGAACTAACACTTTTAATTAGATTTAGGAAAAAGAATCTTATCTATGTAATTAGATTCTTTTTCTTCGTGTGCCCCCCTTCCCCGCTTGCCCTTTGATTAATATTTTGCACGTAAGATGCAGAACAAAATAGTTTGGAATCCATTGACTTTTTCATATCTCTACCTCCCATTATGTTTCCATTCAATAGCCGTAATGTCCTTACACGTTAAATTTTACACATCCAGTTTTAAATGTTCCAGCCAAAAGTAAGACACCTAACACCCGAAAGCTTGAGAATTATTCGAGAGATAGTATTGTTCTGCACCCAGAAGACCCTGTGAAACTATTATATGAGCATACATTTGATACCTCATAGTTTCTGAAAACAAAATAGTTAGAAATGAAAGTACAATTCAAAGAAAGTCATGAAAAAGTGTGATTTAAGAGGCTGACAGTCCTTTTAATGGTGTGCTGGTGATCATTTCTATAGTCATTCATGGATGTCTTCCTATGTTTTGTATTATTTACAGGGAGATAGCCAGGTAACTGTGTGATGATCATGACCAGAACTGAAGTGATGGAGATTGAGACCTCCCAAAGCTCAAGAGGACCACAGCTGTCTTTCACTTAAAAACACTGACACACACCTTGTGTCAGAGAACACAACCCTAATGAAATCTAGGAAATGTCCAAGACTGTGCCATGCTTGGTCCCTGATGAATCATAGTGATGAAAGCTTGATGACAAATGGACTAACCCTCAATACAGAAATCAGAGCCCCCCTGAAGAATCTGTTTAAAAAATTGCAGCATTTACTGTACAGTGCTGGTAAAAAAGTGACTTTTCTATATGTGAATACATGTTTCTTTATACATATGTACGTGTGTGCTCTTTATTTCCCACTCAGTGGGTTGGCCTCGTATTGACCTTCACTCTGGATTCAGCGGGGCCAGTGGAGCCCAACCAAGAAGCTTGTCTCTACTAAAGTGCAAGCAGTGTTCGTGTAGGCAGCTGTCTGAGGGGACACCATGACATGTGCATACTGAGGAATTTACCAATATGCTGACAATGGCCACAGGGACTCTGCCAAAGGGCAAATGCATTTTATTTTAATTAACTCCGCAAGATAAAGACTTACACATAGATTGGACTCAAAGTTATTGCTATAAAGCCATCACTGTAGGTCTAATGAGACCCTGGACATAGATGTAAGATATCCAGGAGTCTTCTGTGAAGTAAGTGAGTTGCAAAGAAATGAAAACATGCTTTTTAATTTTTTTTATTTATGGTTGTTTTTTTAAATATATTTTAGTCTCCAAGCCTAAAAATTAATTGCAGCATTTAGGCTAAAGCTACCATTTATAGCAATGTGTAGAAATGTCTATGTAGATCTATCTAGGTTTGCATTTATGTCTATCTAGATTTGCATTGATCATGGGTACAGGTTAAGTGAAAGATAATTATGTGCTCTTATTGACTATTAAAATTAATTTTATGTCAGCTATTGAACAACAGCATTCAGTCTTTACTTGGACAGAATTGAGGACTGTGAACATCTTCAGTTTTCATATTGGAGGTTATAATAATTCAAAGTTTGAATTACTGCAATACATTCAATACAGTGTGTATTGTTCTTAGGAAGTACACATTGCTTGCTTGCACTGCTATTGGGCTGTTATGAGTTAAACTTTCAAATACCACATTTTTAGTAGAAACAAATCAGTCACATTCCATTCAAGACGTTTCTGGTACTGAAAGAGCATGAAGTTAATATATGCCTACAATTGATCTGTCAGGACAGGTTAGAGTAATGCAGACCAATAAAAGTAAAATAAGATCATACACATTATGCATAGAGGCCAAGCCTTGGTGACTTACTTTATTTATTGAAATACTGTTTATTTTCAGGATGGAAAGGTATTCACTGGGGAAAGCATATGTACAATGTTTGTCTTTCATTTGTTTTAAGTGTATTATTAAGTTAGATTTTATGTTGTATATATAGTTCAGAGCAGTGAGAATTGTAAATTAAAAAATATAGCATCACGTGACACTTAACTATTAATGTTTAATGAACAATTGTTTTGTCCATAGTGTGTCTACAACTCAGTTTTCCTACGTGTTGTAACGGGAGACATGTTTAAACATCAAAATAAGACCACCTGATAATACCACCTTATAGCCTTCTCATTAAAAACAGCTGACACCAAGTGGGGGTGGGCATTATTAGCTCTTAGAGAAACAGGTTACTGTTTGTAGTATTAGCATTCCAGTAGGGGATACTGTATGCTCTTGGGTATCCCTACTGTGGCAATGGGAGCTACATCAAGGTGCTGACTCACTGTAGTCATTAAGGATCCGATAGGACTTTTCAAAAGAGTGGGGATAAATGAATGCCAAAAAGGAGGGGCTATGATTTGCTTGAAATGACTGTATGGATTGAAACAATTACAGTGCTACTATAGAAAAACAATTATGATGGCTTCATGAAAGTCAGTGATCAACAGCTCTCGCCATTATCGTTCATAAAGCCTTACCCTTCCCATCTCTAATGTTTACCCTTATGTCCTGGTCAAATTCCTAATCTATATGTCTTCCAAACTGGCCACCTAATCATTCTCCTTACTTTTAACTGGCTAGACAATGCCTAGCGTTTTCTGTTCACCTTGTTTTTCAAGGTTTTCACTGTAAAATATAAATGAGTTGTAAATTGACCTTCCGTATTAAATAAAAAATAAACAAAAAAAATAAACTGAGTCTGAAGAAAAATAAAGCAAATATTGATTTTAACTGCTTTTCCAGCATATAATATCCTTCCTAGCTATGAAAATGTTGTTACTATCCCTAGGGTGCTATATATTCTTCATCTGATAAGAAATTAAGCTGACAGAGAAAGGCTGCACAATACATGTGGAGTCTGTTTGGTGACGCTTAGTTGTAATCAATTCCTCTCTCATCTACACATGCTGTAGTTGCCATTGATCTCACGAATTTGTATTTCATCAATTCCAATTCACAAATTCATCTAATTTAACTTAACACTACAAAACAACAAAACCATTGGTCCACGCTTAGTCTTATTAAACACTTGACAATCCTTCATGAAAATCATTGTGTTGTTTTTTTCTTTTCTACTGCCTTGCATGGACAATTGGATGCTATACTTCCATGAGTGGTGTGCTCTACTTTCAGAAAGTTTGAGAGAGTTGAATTCATCATCTTTTTCAGGGTCACTTCCCCATGCAGAAGGCCCATTGCGGCAGTGAGCAGATCAGTCTGTCGGCTGTCTTGCAGGTCTCTGTGCTTCCCTGAGAGAATAGCTGGGGCCCTCATCAATCCCAGCATTCCACCCCGCCTTCTCTCTTCATCTGTGATGCTCTGACCCTAGGGTCCCGGAAGACACAGCCCCTGCTCCTCCCGGGTCACCCTGGCTTTCAGACGGATTAGCCGTGATATTTGCAGATCCCCTCTGCGGCCCAGGAGAGAGGGAACTCTTTTGTTCCTTGCTGTGTTTGCCGCGGTTACTCTGTTGAGGCTGCCCTGATGCCTTTAAAGTTACCTGAGCAGCGCATTACATGTGGAATTATTCAGGAGCTATCCTACCACACTTCATATATCACACATGAGATTGCGTGTCAGTGGTCTCTACATAGTGCTCACCAGTTCTCTGTTTAACCATCTGAGGGAGTCCTGCCATAGTCTTTATTCCTGGGAGTATGAGCGGTACCATATATTACTTTCCAAACAAGTTCAGCTACTTGGATGAAACGTGGTGTAAATGAAACGTGAACACATTACCAAATTAAGAGGAATGCAGCGTTACAAATAAAAGCAGTTTTATTGATAAAGAAACAAGCACAACAATAGCATATCTGGAACTTACTGCAATCTACAAAGGTAGGTGACGTTAACATTGTTACAGTGCTGGGAATTTTTTTTTTTTTGTCCACATAGCATAGTTTGAACGCATGTTAAATCGATGCATGATCTCTGCCCGCGAGGGCTGAATCAGTGCCAATACTTATGCCACAACACAAACTGTAAGGTTTATCTATAATATATAACTTCGGAATGTCCTTCTGTAGTGTCCCCACCACAATGCCACTCATTGCTGAAAGCCTTTCACGCCTTCGTTTTTGTTTCACTGTAAAATTCCTCTGCGGCACAGTTTGCGCATGATTGTCTTTGAGTATGTCAGAGGCCTCCATTTATCACAGAGACAAATCACACTGGTTACACACACTCAGTTTGGTTAGAGGCAATCGAGTCAACACACACACACACAATTCCAAGGAAATAAAACCGTGGCCAATATATCCAGTGGACGCAACACAGAATATTTTAGCATACAGTGACGACTTTTATGATACACGTCTTTTTTTTCTGAGATAAAGACTTTATTGTGTTTCTGATGTGAGGCCATAATGCCAAACAGAATCTGACAGCTCCGAATGAATTTTTCAAAGCACAGCTTCATAGTCTTTTAATACATACTTCGGTCTGTCTCATGCAAGGATCCACTCTCTCCCACATTGGTGGCAATTAAGTTCATGTCCGACTGCCCTTGCAGCTGTGCTAAAGTAGACTGTTATCAGCTCCAACCCCCTGGCCATGTATGTGTCTTGGACGTCACACTAAAATGACAGTAAAACATCTTGTTTGAAAGGTTTGAAAATTGCAAAGAAAAGTTAGAAGTAGGCACACCCACACATTTACACTGAGCGTCCTTGACATCCGACTTCACTTTTGTTATGGAGTCAGATAAGGCAGTTGTCATTGCTCCCTGTCATTCACTCCCTGTCATTCTGAAGGTGTGCGTTGTACAGAGGGAAGTTTGAGGAGCTCATCTTGGCAGCTTGGTCTGATCATCTCCTGCATCTGCAGTGTTTATTTTGTATGGGATTTGGTCTCTGTGCTCATTTTAGGGCAGTGTAGATTGCACGGAGAGAGCATGAGGGACACTCCGTGTGCTAGAATTCCCCCCAGTCAAATGACTATCGTTTACACTTTGTACCAATGAATTACTGGCCTGTTTAATACCATACACAATTTGGTGAGTTATAATGTATGGGAATGCCACTTTTAACATGGCTAAAACTAACAAACAGAGCCTTCTGTACATCCTCACAACTGAAAGGCTATGGTGGCATTCAATGTATTTCTGCGTGCACTGGTAATATGGTTCTGCATCAAGGTATTCCACTGGAAAATAACAAGAACACAAAATAAGTGAAAAATAGAAAGAAATGTAATAGCTGATGCAGGAGATGGAAACCTATCAAGTGTCTAATAGCAGTGGTTCCCACAAAGGTGGAGACCACCACTTTAACTTGTTAGTCTCTGGCAGATGAAATACAACCATGAAACTAGCCTCATACTACCTGCAGCTTTTGATATCCTAATGTTAATATATGTGTCTTTTGTAATGAAGTAGGGGTCAGACCGGGTTTAAAAGGTGAACATTGGGTAAGACATCATTTGATGGACCAAATAAAATCACTTCTAAATTGTTATAAATTGTGCTACATGTACAATCTCATGTACCTATAAAAATATATCAAATGTATCAGTTTATTAAATAGCCTTTATTCAGATTTACCATATATATTTTTTAATATTTCTCTCTACAAATTAATATTTGGCCTTTACAGAACATAAATGTTTGTATGCCCTTTTTATGTCCACCTAATTAACATTTTTGTGACAGTTAAAGGATACAATACAACATTTTTCACAACATTTCCAAAAATGAACAAAATCAACCTTTCACTGTGCCAGAAAGGCACGACAGATCCCTCTACAATTCCTATGCAAATAGGTGTGTGGGATATCTGTTACATTCTGAAAATGATCTTCTTAATGTTTTAAAACAACATGAAAAAGGAACATCAACAGGGCCAAATGGGATAAACAGGAACTCCATGTAAACCTTATCAGGAAAGACATGGTGTTCCTGAAATGAGGGCTATCCTAGGGAATCCACCTTTGCTTTCTTTACTGAAATCATAGGTTGCCTTTGGATTGAATGTCTTTAATAAATAAAACATTATATTCTGCTTTGTGTAAGTTACCAGGGACTTCCAAAACACCCATGATATAAGTTTAACTCAGCCCTGGTTGTGGGTGTGACCAGAAATACGATGGATGTATTAGAGTTGTGCACATGATGTGAAAACACAACAAATTTAGATTTGAAGTTTGTTTTTAGGGTTGGTAAAATTATGGCAATCCACAGCTGGAACACAGTTGGATATATAACATAGCATGCCAAGAGAAGCCCAACTCTCATCTCATCAGATGCAGCAACGTATCAGGCAATATATTCTACATGTGTAGAAGTGCTCATGTCACAACTGGTGATCTTGTAATCATTAGCTACATAAAGGTAATGCCATTGTGTGATCATGAAACTATGTTGCTTTAGGTGGCGAGCTATCAACCCTAGATCATGAAATAAGGTTTAAAATTATCAGTCAGCTAGCTGGCCCATTAAAGTGCTAGCAATTTTTTAAGGTATTTTGCCAATCTGGTATATTTTTAATGCTAGGTATTCTTAGCACCTCCAATTTAATATTATCCTTGGGAAAGGCTAATTGAAACAATGTGCAAGAGAAGTTATGGTTCTGTTTTGGACAGCATATGTCAGTTTTTTAAAATGTATGGCATTTACAGTCAATGGCAAAATGCATAAAACTCTTATCCAGTAAGGATGCCACGTATGAATCAGTAACATCAGTGCAGAATGCTAATACATGATTTCAGTTTGTGGATGGTTATGAATAGCTTAAAATGGCTACTTCAGACAAGAAAATCTGTGTGAATACCTATCTATGAGGAATAACACACAAGCACTTTTATCAAACCCTGAGTCCATACGTACTCCACTCTGAATGACATACAAAACCTTGATGAACAGTTAGTATCCAGTCTTTTTTTCCACTTCTTGTGAACTGGGAAAAGAAATTGGGAGGGATGAGGGCCTTTAAGTCCATCTGATATGAGAGCCAGTGACAACATTTTTTAAATAATTTGCTATATAAGCCAATTACTGTGTAGCATGCCTTACTAATACTGTAAATGTCACAACCTACCCTGACAGAAATCACAGTTAAGTAGATGTTGACACTGTGGTAAGATTTTAAGGACAGTTATGGACTTTGGAGCAGTGTGTCCTCATATATTGTAAAGTCCAGTATGTGTGTGAGGGTCCCTAAGTATTTCCTTATGGGGAATTTGAATACCCAGACATACGTTTGATGTATAGCTGCATGATTTAGAACAGAGAGCTGTTTTTAACCTGTTGGCAGTTACATGTTATTTATGCTATGAATTTTATGTCCTGTCAATAGCACGTGCAAGCAATAAGTTATGAAGAAAACATCTTCATGGCCCGCTCCATGATTTACTTTGGCAAGGTTGAGATTGATGTCAGTGATTTCATGGGAATGAAACTTTTGAATAAAGTTTCCCTTTAGTATCCGGTCCATTACTTTGCTGATAAGCAGGCTAGCTAGCTAGCTAATGCAGGTGCAGGCCAAAATTCAATCAATCAACTAATTTAATAATTATAGAATTTATGCAGGTATTATTTGTAGCTTTCTTTCGGCACTGAAAAATATTTACGGATGTATGGACACCTAACTGAGGCATTACTGGTGTTATCTGCCCCCAGTATTATTGTCAAGGAATAGGTGACCCAAGTTCAATAATATCTGTATACATTATACACATACATTTAACAGCACATGAATCCCTATATTCAATCAAAACAAGTCCTTAACTTTAACTTACACGTAAATGCTTATGTTACTTTTTTGTCTTCAGAAACACAGTCCAGGGAAATTGGCAATAATCAAAACTGCTATACTGGAATCAATACACTGAAAAAGAGTAACACTTTATTATACAGTTAATGTTCAGGACAAATTTTGACTGAATCCAGAGGTTAGTATTACCTAATAGCTCAGACAACTCATAATGCAGTTAGTCAAGTCGGTGCGATCTAAATAGACTTTCTCTCTTTGTTTCATCCCTTTCTTACAGTTGGAATGTACATGCAAGAGTTCATCCCAGTACTTTTGTTATGATCCATTATACGGTTTTCAAAAATCCTAAAGTTCTTTTTTCATATGCCAGCCCTGCTTGTGGCAGGCTCTCTGAAACAGTATTGTGTGGCACCATTGATCTGGAAAAAAAGAAAAAATACAGAGTAAGGCCACGTGATAGATTTCACACTATAATAATCAACAACAATTTACTTCTGAAGCAAATGAAGCTTTGTTTTGCTGTCCCTGGAGCTTCGTTTCTTTGAATATGATCAGAGTCTGTATAGGCGAAAAATTAAAAAAAAAACATTACACATAATGACAGCCTACAACTAGCATTATTGGCACTGTCAGTTTCCTCGGCCCAATGCAATCACCACTGTTATTCTCCTCATTTGTTCATTCTGAGCTCTCTGAGCGCTTGCACATCTCTGTCCTGTCTCTCATACATTTTTAGTACATAAGAAATTACATCTGTACATTTGAAGGGAAACACTTTGTATCTATACTCACAGACAAAATTATACACAATGACGGTGGGGCCAACTCCCACCAACTTCCAACAAGAACATATTCCAGTGATAACTTTGTCAGTTTACACTTCGAAACGATTTTTTTTATCAGTTTTTCTTTTTTAGAATTTGTCAACAAAATACAGTACTGGAATAACAGAGCTGTAGGACATGTACTGTACCTACATGACTTTATACATTGTGTCAACAGAATAAAGAATTTTACTTAAAATACTTTTAATGAAACATAAAGGTGGCTGCTTTTTATGTTCTGCCTCAGGAAAAAAAAAAGACAGACAAAGGACAGTAAGCCGGCTCATCTGTCAAAGGACAGTGGCCCTGATCCGGATGTCAGAGAAGGAGGGAATGGAGCAGAGCAATGACTGGCAGATGAACACCTAACCCAGCAGGGCCTGGGCAAGGGAAGGGAGCGACAATGGAACCACCATCCGCAAAGAAGCAAGGACAATCCCTCATCGTGTGGTTCAGAAGCACTGCACTCGAGGAGACACTGCATGGCGCCTCTCCATTTTGAGTTAATAACTGTGGTCTACCAAGCAGCTAGGAAGGAGGCCTAAAGGAGAGAGTTATCCCATTAGGTCTCAACTTTGGAATCTACAGTCGGTGGGATCTATAACCATCTTTCTCTCTCTCTGTAATGGAAAGAGTGCCTCATAGCAGTCCTTGATATGTTCCTCAAGAATCTCACAAGTTGTTGTCGTCGTGACTGTTGTTGAAGAAAGGAAAAGCCGCAGAGAGAGAGAGAGCGTGTGGTTTCTCAAGGTCCTTATGAGGGGTTTTGTTTTATGCTTGTTTTCCTCAGGTTACTGGTCAATGAGCGAACCATGGCAGGTTTTATAGAGACAGCCAGACCAGCGCGTAGGACAGACACACTATTGCTGCCCCAGCGCCAGCGGTGACACCAGACGATTGCCCTCCATCCTCGTCTCCCACGTTTGCCAGGCCGTTGGAGTCAATGGAACTCTCCATGTTGGGATCCGGCTGCATGGGAGGGACAGAAAGAGCAGTCAGTCAAAGCGACTTCCTGTTTCCTCAGCCTGGAGAGTGCTGATAAACCATATAGTAGAGCTTCTATAGTACTCAGCTGCTTAAAAGCGTATCACATAATGATGGCCGTCAATGTTTTTTTTCTTGAAAACAGTTTTAAAGATTTTTCTTTCATTTTTACAGGGACATTATAATGGTTACAGGGATTATATTATATTGGCTTGTAAGTCATAATTGGTAAGCAAAAATAGGCTTGATTTTGTAATTCATCTGTATAATTTGTCTGTATATCGCTCTCTGATTTATATGTAGTAGTAGTAGATATATAGTTGCATAACAGCCAGTAACATGACCTTTCAGAAGAACTGGTTCAGATGAGTAAGCAATTGTATCTAATGCAACATTGTGTGCCATTGGCCCCTTGTACTCATGTGACTTACAATGTGATCCTTATTTTGATTGAGCAAAGCTTTAATGAAACCAAACTGTTTTGCTGAGTCTAAGTGTCTTGTCCCTTTGTTGGAATAGTTTAGCATTTGTAGTGTGTAATGGACATTCTTACTTTATGAGCATAATCAGGTAAAAGTATCCAAAGACAATTTTACACAAACATGGCTATGGCAAATGAAATTTAATGACTGCATCTAATTAGAGCTTGAAATTGTGAAAAAGCTGATATTTGAAAATGAACCCCCAGGCAACGTGATTAGTTGTATAAACCAAGCACATCACAAATAAAGAGGCTTTACAAGGCATATTAAAATTGCTTCATCTGTCCAACAAAAGCACCTTCCCTGGGTTTTATTTTCTCATGGCATCATCCTCTTTAGTAAATAAACACCATCATAAATATATAATACATAGAGTTACGAGAATGCTTACAATTCTCATCTCTTACAACAATTTCGGAATGAGAATTCCTTCCGGTGCTTACCTCATCTTCACAAATGTAGTCTTTGGAGAGATTACACTTTGGTCCGTTTTCCTATAAGAATGACAACAATAACAACGTACGATCAAATGCTTGTTTTACCACCGGCTTTATCCTGGACACAGGACTGGCAGTACATCAGTGAACAGGAAAACATTTCTATCATTGGGGTGAGTAACATAGATTCCTCTAACAGAATCAGCTGACAGCCACCCAGTGAAGGTGACAGAAGAACGACATTCTTGTGCTGTAGCATTCATGCAAGCTGTTCTCCAGTCTTATCACTCTCTGTGGTCATCAGACACCCTGGCAAGGATATGGCGCTGCTCATTTTAAATAGCTGAATACATTTCTCCCTCCCTTTCTCTCTCTCTCTCTCTCTCCCTCCCCCCTCTCTCTATACATACATTTTTGTTATTTTGGCTCTGTATAGCAGTGTACCTCGGGACACTATGATGTATAATACATACTGTACACTTATGCAGTAAACATGACCCCTTCATTGTACATAACGTTAATCTGTCTAAATACCTGTAGTGCCCTAAAATGGGGACACTATGTACAAAACGTGTTGTAATTTCTAAATGGTTAATTTGATATGGATGAAAATACCCTCAAATTAAAGCTGACATTCTGCTGACTGTGTTTCATATGGTGATTATCTCATTGGACATATTGCAATACACACACACACACACACACACACACACACACACACACACACACAGTGTGTGTGCGTGTATGTATGTGTACATTTAATTTAAGTTCATTTATGTAATCATATTACTGTTCAGCACAGCAGGACAGACGTGTCATATAATTGGGTATTTTGTTCTAAACGTAGATGCACGACAGCAGACATGAGAGCACTTGTAAATTCCAGACAGCATGACGTTTCCCATTAAATAACCTTCCACCAGATCACGGCCTTGAAATATCATTGACCTCAGTCCTGTGACGAGCACCAGGACCGTGAACACCTTTCACTCAGTTTTCATTAGAAAGCCATCACCATCCATCACAGACACAGAAAGTTCTGTATTTTGGGTATATCTTTTCACCTCAGACACTCCTCTTCTCTTTGATTTAATTATTTAAATTAATTTTCACTTTATTAATTTGCTTGTTATTTGCTAGTGTATTAGCATGGATGGCTGGAGCTCTGTACCTTGCAGCAGGCCTGCCCACTATGTGAATGAGGAATTAATGTGTGCTGCCCTTTTCAAATATGATAACCACATCATTTATATTTGAGGATCAGAGTGTGGAATGGATCCAGTACCAAATCCTCCACACTCCATCACCTGAGAATTATTTATTCTGCAGCTATTGCTCAGGTGATTGCAGGGAAATAAACTTCACAGTTACATATTGCGTCTGACTGTCCAGGAAGGCACTGAAAACACAATGTCTCCATAAAATGTATGACCAGAGTTGATTATGTCTGAACATCATAATTTACAGCCAGACTATGGATAACTAGGTGTCTGAGTTGCCGAGGAAAGCAGGCAGAGGAGGTGAGAATTTTTACAATTCATAACTTAAGTATTTTGAAGGCATCACTACCCAACACTTTATGATAAAAAGAGTGTACCATTGTTGCAGAAATATTTTAATAAAACTTCATAAACACAACCCATGTAAATAAATGCGGCACTATTTACCATCACTCAATGGATGACAGTACTGTAATATTTTCTGCAAGTATTATTGTGAGCATGCCACAGGAAAAAAGAGGCTCTAATACCGTGGGTATTTAAAATGTTGGCTGAAAAGTGCTAGCCTAGACAAACCCATCTCATGAATAATCACAGGATTTGCAGTAGGTCCATTGACAAAGTCAGGTGAAAAAATAAATTGCACCACATTTTTCCTCTATGAGGAAAAATGTGTGACGTTAAGACGGCAATTTACATGACTTTAATACGCTGTGCTACATTTACAACAGTGCTTTCTTCGGCATGAATGATTTCACTGAGAACACAAATGCATTACATCTGAATATTTGCACGGTGGCGGTAATGTGGAAATATTGTGCCGCATCGCAGTCGCTGCACCACAGAGCTTCTGTGTTCTTATTCTTTAAAGCCTGATTATTAGTCTCCAGATGAGCTGGTAAATGGCTGACCTCCCCCTCCACTCGGAAGCACATTATCAAAGCCCTGCAGACAGGAATATTATACAGTCACCCGGGAAATAGCGTGTTTAATTTGTGTCTCTTGTAATGTACTTAGAAGCACAAGTGTTTCTCCGAAGGCAGTTATCCATCATAACGCGCCCACACAACTGCTTGTTTCTGGTTAAAAGATAAACGATTGTGCTATAAAGCTGCTTAACTCGCACTTATAGTAAAGTGTGACAGAGCACGTCTCCCAGATGGACATGGCACTCCTACTGAAGGGAGTGGTGGGGGGTTGGGGGTTGGGGTAACCATAACACAGACTCTTGTCAAATTATCAGCAAATCTTTGTTTGTTTACTCATCTTTGGAATGCACTTGCAAATACATAATAAAGAAGCTGGTACTGTGGCTAATGGCTATATAATGATGATGAAGACACCTTATCATCCAGTTTATAGTACTGGCAGTCCCTGAGTTATAAGCAGGACACACTGTGTTTCTGTATCCAGTACACATCCATGTATAAATAATAGACAATATATTAGAAACACTAAATGAAAAAGGACTTGTATTTTGAAGTGACTAAATTGCCATTTAAAGGAGTCTACACATGTGTTTCATTTGAATGTCAATACTGATTACCAATATGTTTTTGCAATAAGCACTTTAATATGAGTTTCTCAAGACAGATCTAACAGATTTTGAAAGAGGTCAAAATTAGTTGATCCACAGGTTGCAGATCGGTCACCTAAGTGTGGAGCAGATTTCCACCTCCTTCCCCTTTAAAGGAATTGGAAGTTTTCCTTCTTAAAGAATGGCCCAATATCCCATTAGAAACATCTGTGCTTACATATAATATCATTCCAAGAAGGACTGAGTTCATAAATACTAATGTATTGTTTGGTGTTGTCATTGTTTTGTCTATCAATGTTCAATTTTGGAGGTAAAAGATACCCTCAAAATTAAGATATTACCTGGGTGTATTTTAAAACACTCAGTATTCCATGACATTTTTCTTGCTCTGCTAGTCACCGAGGGGTTAACTTTCACACCACATTTTGCTCATAATCCTGTGAATGTACGTTTTATCAACATCTTTAATTATAAGCAGCATTGGTAAAATGCCAGTCGCTGAAAAACCAGCAAGTCCCTTAAAATGAGAAAGCAGCGAACACAACAGCAGCTAAAAAGCCAATCAATTAGCGAATGCAGCCATGTGTGGCGGTGGTCTGTTGACATGGCTCTAGCCGCCATTCCCCCAGCCCCCAGACCAGAGGTGAAGGTACACTCACGGACACGGTCATCCTGAACCATTCACATAAGCACACAGACACATGCACGCACCAAGGGTCAGAAACCTCACAGCCACAAACCTCAGGGATTCTGGCACAATAATAGCCACCGTGTTTCAACCAGATGGATGCTAAAATCAGTGTCTGTTGGGAAGAGTTACCACGCCACCTCATTGTTAAAATGAACGGAATGAAAGGCTCTTAAAACGCAATAAATGCAGTTCATCTGAGTTCAATTCAGTAACACTTTTCTGCAGTAACACTGTTGAGTTACATCTCTTGTTATCTAGAGGATAACATACACATATGTGTAACAGGGGTGTAAGCCCGTCAGATTCACATTAAATTTCTGAGGGTAGTTTTCAAGAAATGTGAAGAAGAATTTCAAGAAAAGTTTTTAGTGAACTACTTCTTAGAATCATCAACTTCAAAATCAATTGCATTATGTGTCTGATTAAAATGAATCAAAATCATAGACTGTCTTAATTAAAAGCTGATTATTAAACACAGGCCTAAAAAACCCATTAATTAATAACATTGATGAATTGAATACCTTCTGTTAATGGTGCACAAAGTCTGCACTGACATGAGTAACATGTTTTGTGAAATGAACATAAATTTATCAAAAACTTATACATTTTCTCATAAAGAAAGAAATCCAAAGATTTTTTGATCAAGACCCTTTAAATATTTGAATCACTTGAAAGATACTGCAAATTTAAACTCCCGTGATTACAAAGTATACAGCCCCTGAGAGGTCATTTGTGTGTCAGATGACCTTAGCTTATATCAGGGCTATTTAGGGCTGCGTGTGTGAAGTAATTACTTCATCTAAACCTGCGTTGTATAGATTACCTATTCAGTCAGACTGATTAATCAAATAAAGCTTCAGCTGACAATTAATTTGTTGATTAAACTTGACAGGGTTTGACTCTGACACAAACATTGTAAAAAACAGTGTCAGAGCTGTGGGAGTGAGTTTTATTTTCCCTCACCTATTTAGAAGAATGTTATACTTTGCACCTGAATGACTTTCTTTCCTATGTCCTATTGCATTACTAAAATGCAAACTACTTTTTATATCAGTGTACTGTAACACAGAGTAGCTAGCTAAGTAAATTAGCAAGGGGTTTGCTTAGCCCTCTGTTATTTCCCTGTGCTGATTTCCACAACAAAGGCAACGTGTTTCTTATTTAAACTACATAAATCATGATGGAAAACATTATGAAAAGTCAGACATTTATTGTTCATTTTATTTGCCCATAATAAAGCTCATACACTGATAAAGCTTAGCTAAAAAGTTAATTATTACAGAGATAAGGCACAAGTCTAAATATTTAAAGAGCAAAGCATTTGTCTGTCAGGTCAGCAATTTCACCCAAAGCACCAGCAATGTAGTCAGGTACATACTCTGTGGTAGCAGGTTAAGATGTCATGACACATTCTGCAAGTGCTGTGTATCACACCAAATACTATACTAAGATATATAAGATTGTACTAGTCACCGTTAAAGCTAGGCAGGTAGCAGTTGATTGACCATCCCTTGCTGCAGCAATTTTGTCCAATATGGTCCACTAGCAAACATTAGGAATGATTTCACAGATAATGCCTCGCTAGGTATCTTAGTTGTGAACTCTATCGCTAACTTAATTCCAAAACAAATGCAAAGAAAAAAAGGATTTTGAGAGAAAAAAAAGAAAGATTATTCATTATCAAGTAGCTAGGTCACCTAATGTTAGTAAACTACTAACGTAAACTTAGTAGTATGAAACTTATTTGTCTAGCAAGCTAGACAAACACACAGATGCACATGCAACCACAATTCCTAAATACTTATGCACCCTGCTGAATGATGTTTGAAGCGCCAGCCTCCCTTGCTTTACCAGCAGGACATGGTTGGAATTCAGGGATTATGAAACCACCGATGGTAAATCCACAGGGAAAAAGATATTCCGATGAGTAAATTACCTACTTCCTGGGTCACAAGCCAACAAGTTGCTAAGCAACAAGAGAAATCTGAATTCTACAGCACCTTATAGCATTGCTTCTTTGTATTATTATTTGTATCTTATTGGCTTTGATGCTGCATTTGTGACTTATTAGAGGTATTCATGGTGACTAATTATACATAGGAGTAACAATTAGTAACTTAGTAATAATGGATATTTGTTACAAATAATAAGTATTATTGATATTAGTAACATTATTATTAGTAGCAGCGGTAGTAGTATTAATCCCATTATGTTCTGCTAAGTTAATTGACAACTGACAGAAAATGAGGGGCGCTGGTCCAACAAATTTGATTAAGTATTGTGTAATACACACTCTTTGCATTAGCATGACTGCATAGCAATGATTTGGGCCATGCCCAGAACAGATCAGAAGTTCATTGATGGTGGTTACGTTTTCCTCTCATGCAGAGGAAGGGGAGGGGTGAGTTTCAAAGGAGGGCCTTATGATCTTAGGGTGGGGCTATGCCTGAGGGGATGGGGCGGTGATGCACTCTTGCTTTCAGCCAGGGCAGCTAATCTTTTGGCATGTGAGAAGGGGATGCTTTCCGCCTCTTTCAGTAAATCTGCAAACACCTCTTTGACAAGTTTTAATTGCCAGCCGTTGTTGTTGGTGAAGCTGGAGCCCCCACAATGTTCCCCCCAGGCACACTCTAATTATAAACTGTACGCTTGAGTAATCACATGTCCTATGTTTCCTAATTACCATTTTTACAATAAATTAAGCATTTCAATTCAGTGTCAGAGGCACAGAATGCTGAATCAATATTGATGTACAGTTTGAGAATCCTTGGAGACTGCAATTCTGCCCACCTTTCACCCATCTTTTTTTATGTAGCATATTCACAAATTCATGGAAAATTAAAAAAATAACCTCTTCCATCAATATTCTTCAGCAGTGTCATACATTTGCATTACATCCTAAATGACCTTTACAACGAGCGATCATTTGATCTGCAGTATTATTTGAATTAGTAACCGTATCAGTTTAATCATGGGCTTGTTGGTGTGAGATCCCACCATGTAATAACTTCTACAATCCATTTGGAACACTACATACATGAATGTATGTCTGATATGTATGGTGTAGAATGTATGAGATACTGAAAGTAAACCCCTTCCTTTGAGCTCACACTGGAAAAGATGTCAAATTCCAACATGTTTATATTGTTAACAATGTTTTTTTTTTTTTACATTATCTCAGGGACCTGAAAATGTTAATGCTAAAAAGTATTAATTTAGTCAAGTGTGACAAGTGAAACATGATCCATGCCATGCCTGTGTCATAGCTGAAGAACCCATGGTGAAGTCACACCTCTAAGGATGCCTTTTATAATAAAACATAGTGATGGTATGTAAAGGTCCATAATTACATGTTCAATATCCAGACTATGTTCATTGTCACAATAAAGAACTGAACACCATTTTATGATTGATCACCATTGAGAAATTATTACTAAAATAGCTAGCATCACTGTCATTTAGAAACAATAAGATGATAAGGACACAATTACATATATAGTTGCAGGCACTGATTAACCTTGGGCTAAAGAGAAGCAGAAACCAGTATGTATAATAGTGTGACATGGCTCTATGCATCACCCCTTGAGACAAAAAGCATTATTGTGTTGTGCTAGCTTCGTAGAGGGCATTCCTATGAACCATATGAGTGGTTCATGGTAAGTTATTTCTGCGATACACACTGTACAGTTAGGGATTGGAAAGTGACACCCTATATGTCTCCAACACCAATAGTTAGATCCTTTTTTGGGTTTTCCCACTCCATCTAATCCTCTTCTGAACACACAGATAAAACTTCATACAGCGAAACAAAAAATTCAGATCTTCTTCAACCATTTTTCCTCCTCATGTACTCATTCTTCTGCTCCCTAACCTTCACCACCCGCTAATTTCTCTGACTCATTATGCCATCGTACATCCTCCAGTGCCCTAATTGTTCTTCACCGTTGGTCTTTCTTCATATTCAGGCAATAGTCACATCTGTTCATTGATTTAGAAAATACTGATTAGCTAATGGTTGATATTAACAGATTTGGACTCCTTATACTCCCAAGCATGTAACAAATAGGGACCAAGCTTTGTGTGTACAATGTTTGCTGATCCAGGTGACATTACATTCATTACAGAAAGAACAAAAAACACATAAAAAGTTTTCTTATAAACATGTATAAAATATAACAACAATCCTATACACTGCCAAAAAATTATATGGCAAACATCATACATCATACATTACATTACAAGCATTTAGCTGACGCTCTCATCCAGAGTGACCTCCATCAGAATAGAACATAAGTGTATCCATTCAATTTAAATGAGCAACATTGACAGACCAGGCTCACAACACTCCCAGACCAGTGAGTGTGAGCATAACACTACTCAAGCCCTACCACAAGTTAACTTGTGCACTCTGACAAAAGCCAAGTATAGTACGATAATCATACTACCTACTGACAATCAATTTGGTATGACAGCACTTACTACAGCCCTGCCATAGTGAAGACCTGCCATATTCTAACAAATGGCCTGAAATGTATGCCTGTTGTTTGTAAAATAGAATGGTAGCCCTTCTAATAGTCCTCCTAACCGTCCTCACTCAAAATCAATTGGATGCCTAAACATATCCTGTACCTTCATATGGTGTCATACACAGAAGGAGAGAGAGGAAGAGTACACACAAATGATACATAATTAATCTTCCCTTCATATTACACTGTACATTTGCATGGATCTGACATCTTTGCGATGCAAATGAATGTACACATTTATATTTCAACAAGCAAGCTCACAGATTACTTCTGAAAATGCAACTGTCAGGAAACATGAAAAGTTAACATTAATGATCGTGTTGGGGGGGGCTTATCCCCCTGTTGCCCCAACTTATTACCTTTCCTAAAATACTACCATATTTAAAAATTTATTCCAAAAAGCTTGAATTAATTAAACTTGACTTAAATAATATATGGCACCCACTCCTGTAAGTACATATGTGCACACAAGGATCTGCATCTATATAGTGAGCTGCCAGTATGGATGGTTCCCCCAGTATTTCCCAATTAGCAGTAGGATACAAAGGACAGCCCCACCTTCAGGTTGGCGCAGGTGGAGAAGACACAGGCATCATCTCCGGGCTTAATGTCATTGGGGTTTACCGAGGGCTTGAGAATGCTCTCCGGCTCCACGTCAGGCCCCACTGAGGGTGTAGCTGGGACCGTCGCAGTTTTGGGAACCAGGCTGGCATCTGTTCCATATCCAAAGGCTTGAATGGCATTTCCTGTGGGAATAAAGCAAAGAAAGGAAGCACATCATCACATTGGTTCCACTAGTTTCCTCAGGAGAGCCTGGCGTGCGGGCACTGTTTTCTACAGTGAGTCTACCATCAGTTTTTGATTCTCTGCCCGGCTTCCCTCTTTGTTTTCAGAGGGGTGGGGAAGCAGGTCCTGGTAACATACATAAAGGAACATGAAGGGACTCGGCAGTGAGCCTCAAGCATGGAAATGTCTGGGTTTCTCCCTGGAGAGATCAAGACATGAAGGTGCTCCAAAAGTGTTTTGTCACTGATCCATAGCGCAAATAAGTTTTTTTCCTCCTCGAAACAGAAAAAAATGGAACATACAGAACATGCAGATTCACAATACCAACATATTGTGCGGCCTGCCTGGAGCAGCTCAGAAATACTATTTGTCAATCATGTTCAATAAGAAAAAAATCTCTTTTTGCTAGTTGCAGTGAAACTCATGTACCGTTCCTTTTAACCTTGATCTGATAAACCCATTAAGAATCATTTCAGTATGGCTGGACAACCTATTCAGAGGCTGGGCTATTCAGATAAACATCTTAGAAAATTATTGTTACTTCAATCATTACTTAAAAAAAAAAACAAGTTCAAAGGTCATTGTCCAGAGATGAAGTCTAAAGTACATACAGTGGAACAATAAACATGAATAAACAATGCAAAGGAGCAGCATCATTGAGGAGTGGTGAATAAAATTTTTGACTCACAAAGCAATAGTTAAGATTTACAGCAGATATTTGTCAAAAAAGTTAGTTTGAGATTTCCTAATTGTTTAGGATGGCAAAACAGTTGATTGTTTAGCAACATGTTCACATTTCAAGGTCATTGTTCTGAGCCCCTCTTGAAGGAATATAAGACTCAGAGGGGGAAGTTGTGAGTTTCATCTTTTCTGTTTATTAGTTTTCTTCCTATGAGTGAGTTTGCTGAAACGCTTGCTGTCACCCTTTTCACCTAAGTGCTTTCTGAACTTTCAAATGTAAGTTGAAGAAACAAAATATTTTGGATAGACCTCAGAGCCTGAATTCTTGCTGCAGTGTGCATTTATTATTTTCTACTCTTCTTCTAACTACATGTTCATCAGACATCACTTTACAGGATCCCACTGCACACAATAATCTGCACCTGCACATTACATTACATTACATCATTTAGCAGACACTTACCCAGAGCGACTTCCAAATAAGTGCATCACTATACTCAGTTTAGTTATTGAGAAGTATTACAAGAGGTCAGTAAGATACTGAGTTAAGTGCTAAACTCATTCAGTGCGCCCACTCGATGAGCCACAGATCAATGAATCTGTGCAGTGTTCTGTGCAACAGAACATCCTAAAACACAACCACCCGCAAATATTCACAAATCTTTAAGTTAAAAGGTTGCAGTGCCAGGAGGCATTTCCATTACTGTCCAGTTGTCATTGTCCTTATTGTCATTTAGCAGACACTCTCATCCAGAGTGACTTACATAGGTTACAGCATTTACATGTTATCCAATTGTGGGTTAAGGACCTTGCCCAAGAGTACAACAGCAGTGCCCCAGTGGGGATTCAAACTAGCAACCTTTTGGTTATGAGCCCTGCTCCTTACCACTATGCTACACTACCTCTCCAAAGACATGATGATCAACTGATTGATGCAATGCCTACTCAGAACTCATGCTGTGACAATGCCGCCATATTGTAGGTGAGAACAATAGCTTTGTACCAAGAGGGGTGCCGTATGCAAAACAGACCGAAGCAGTCCCTGAGATTTGGGTGAAAGAAATCATCAGCAAAAACTTTTGTGTCACAATACAGCAATAAAGAGATTTTGGCAGGATTACTGAGCTGCTGCTGGAGGGGATCTTTATATTTGAAGCAAATTGCGTCATACATCACACTGAACACATCTGAATCGATCAGTAGTTTTTCTTCAGCTCATGAACAGCATGGGGTGCAAATTCACTCATTGGTGTTAACTTCATAATTGGAAGAAAACCACAGATTTTTGCAACTTTGACCTCAGACTGAGCAATGGTCATGAGGATACTGAATTTTTTTTTTTTTTCATCAGTCTGTCTTTACTAAAAACACCTGTTTACATTTGAAACTATTCAGATTAACTTATCAATAAAAAAGTTGGTTGATGCTTTGCCCAAAGCCTTTAATGTAAATTAAATCTTGCTAATATCTAATGTAATACACAATTCAAAAGGAGGGCATGTTTCAAGATCATTCTTTGTGGTTGTCCTCTGAATATGTAAAGTACTTTTTAAAAAAAATTTCCTTCTCTTGCCCTCATTCTTATGCCTAATTTTAGAATCCCAAATGCTCAAAATGCTGTGTAAATGATTAAGATAAACGGCCCAATAGACAACCAGCCCATTAAAATGTAACAATAGGAAATAGTAGCAATGACACTTTTATTGAAAAAAACCTTTCAGCTTGATCAGTAATTTATTGATGAGAGGCAGTTATGTATGGGTAAATATCACCACAGTGGGTGTTTTCAACAAGGAAATCATCACATGTTGAACTAAGTGCAATGAAAACCAGAATATCTGCTGTTTTCACAGCTAAAATTTGATGGCTATAGGGGAGGATTAAGTCCCACTATATTTCCTACCCCGGGCCCCTTTTTGACTTTGGGTCTCCTTTTAGAAATATGGGAGCAAAGCCTACTTTTCAATATATACATTTTTTGTGCAAGATTAGATACATCAATACACTTCAGCTTTACAGTTTTGCTTGACCTCTTAATAGAACTTGGTTATATTTTGTTGATATACATTGATTCTTCAATCACAAAGATGGCTATAGATTGCAGAATATGCATAATAATGGTGTGGCTTTCACCCACATTCCATCCCATATCTCGCAGATTCAACAATAAAATGCACGGTGACACCATATGTAATTTTCATGGACTCCCATATGAACACTGAAACACTTGAGTAAGGTGCCATGAGCTATATATATATTTTTTTGCAATAATGGTACCAGTTTAAGAGCTGCATGCACATGAAAAGAGTGACAAAATCTGTTATGATTGAATTGGAAACAGATTGATTGTTTATCTATGGTGTTAATACAGCGGTGAGGGTATAAGTGTGTAAAATCCAAACTAAAATTTTGACAGACCACAAGAACAGAGGATAACATGTGCATAAAATCTTCTGGAATGTTCATTCTCCGCCTGAATAAATGGGTGCACAACACTATGTTGGACTCACTCAGGCAGGTGTTTTCTCTGAAGTCCCTTAAGAACCTTTCACACTCCTCCTCTTGGTTTCCACTGCCTCGGCATGTACAATACGGAGAGATGGTGAAGTTGGTGTAACTGGCGTCCACGTAGTTAGGAGTCAGATCCGAACCTGTGCAGCCGAGAGAGGCACAAACAGCAAGTAAATCAGTGTCACTCAGAACAGTGCAGCCTTTTGCAATGACATATATGCATTGTTGCTGGTGTTAAACTGAGGTGCTGCTCACAATGCTTGAATTAAAACAAACAAAAAAAAAATCAAAAGGTGTTTCAGGGTCGAACCCAAGCAAATGTTCACTTCGACATACCATACACAAAATACAAAGGTGGACCTTACCAGGCAGAGCAATGATTATGACAACAATCACTTTTTCTATTTTACAGAAACAAGGTTGTCCTTAGCAGCCAATCCTTTTAACTTCCAAGTGAATGCCCTGTACTTTTCACATATAATTTTTATTTCTGCATTTGTCTTTATGAATAAAATAATCAGGAAACAGACTTCAGCAGGAGATCACGCACCAATCAGCCCAGCGTAAGATGCCAGGCAGGCCTGGTAGTTGTCATTGGGGCAGCTGGTGATAGAGTGAGTCGTCATCTGGCAGTTCATGTGAAAATCAGCCAGTCTTGACCTGGTCGAAACCAAAGAGAAATGAACGTTAATGCAATTTTTTCCAAGCCCTCATTCGCAGAATACAAAGGAGATGGACAGGCTGTACTGTTGACCCTCAAACAGCCAAAGGCAGGATGCTGATTCCTATGTTCACAACCACAAGGGCCCAGTTAGGGTTGGGTCACATCCACGTGTGGTGGCGTCCTGTCCTTACACACTGCTGCCAACTGAGATGGTGGTGAGTCAGCAAAGCATTACTTATTCATTTCGCCTTGACCTGCTCCACCTCCCGAGTTGAAAGAGACTGCTGGGGGCCGCTGAACAGACAATGCAGCACGTCGTTCCTCACTATGTACTATGAATTAGCCACTAGGAGTCATTTTCTCCTCTACACACGTCTCTCTTTTATTTCCTTGTTGAAAGCATTTTCACATGGGGAGTGTACCCTTTCTCAGTTACTCGGAAAAAGTTTGAGTGAAGAAAATGCAGGATTCTATTTGCTTTTCTTTTTGCAGTTCTTGAGCACAAATGAGTCAGGGAAGTGAAGGCAGCCAGCCATTACACAGTTGCATGCATGTACTGGCATTTGGCCTGTCCCTTTTTTTCCTCATAAATGCAGAATTAATTCTACCAAAGTAAAGAAACTTCAAAAAAGAGCCATGTTCCTCATTTTATTTTAACATCTTTACAGAAATATTCAAATTTTACACATCTGTTGAAGGGAAGGAACAATGCCTGTTGTCCTTCCTTTGATGCAACATACACATTTCAGTAAAAAAGTGAAATGCATGCCTGGATATAAAATGGAAAGCTCAGCTTCACACCTCGTCTGCAATCAGAGGTTTTCTGAGAAAGTGACAATCCCTCTAAACCATAAATGTGAACTCTGACAAGAATAGTTCCCTTATCACTAATGGCTGCTTTCCCGTAGCGGCTGAGGTGTTGATTGGTCCCCTTTGAGTTGTGAGTCAGAAGTGAGCCATCTCCGAGATCAGAGTTCAAAAAAGTACACCGGGCTCCTGACTCACTGCCCTCTCCCCCTGGTCTGCTACTCACAACAGGCTAGTTGAGGGGTCTGGCTTTGGGGCGGCCACTGCGATTGAAGCTGGCGAGACTGAGCCTCGGCGTACTTCCAAAGAGCAGTGGCCGCGCGGTGCCCCTCCCCGGTTCAAACGGACTGGAACTCCCTCTCTTAAAGGTCAGCCTTTCTACTCACTTTGCTGCCAGGGCTACCCGGCCTTTCCAGATGCACTGAAGTGGAAATGTACCTTCTCCCCCTGCTGTTGTTCGCATTCTACAATACTGCCCCTTCTATTTCATGAACACCGGCTCCTGCACTCACCATGTCATTGTCACAAAATCAGAGTGCAATTAATCAGAGTGCACATGTAAGTGTATGCTTAATTCATTTGCCACATGTAAGTGTATGCTTAATTCATTTATTACAAAAAAAACAGTACACATTTCAGACTTGTGAGGGGTTTTCCTCCATTAACCAATATAACAATACTGTGGACCTATAGTAGGTTATCTCTCTGAGAAGATCAGTACACATGATTCAGACTGCAAAACTTTCAAAACAAACATCAAAAATGGACTTAATGGCAACCGTTATAAATGTTGCATCACCTGCAGTTCGTGTTTTCCGCAGTCACTTTGAAATGGATGTTCTGGTGGAATTACTGGGACAATAACCACTGCTGCAATTACTGTGTTTTTACCACCCACCACCATGAGTTCTTTTCCGGTGGTCCATGGCTTGTATACCTTGTGTCACAGGCCTCACGGCTGCAATTTTGATCCCACACGTGTTTGTGTCTGTTTGTTTGACTGTCTGCATGTTGAGGTTTTTTTTTTTTTTTTTTTTTGGTAGACATAAGTATACATTTCACACCACTTTACATTAAGGACGCTAATGCTGTCCCTGTGTATTTCCTCTGCACCCACACCGGTATTACCATGTAACTTCATAGTAACCATTGTGTACATGCACACTGTAGTTGTTACAAAGGTGTAATTACATAAGCTACAAATGTAATAATGTGTACAGTGTAATTGCACAAATGTTAGGGCCATTAATGTAAGCTGGGACACTACATTAAGTAACTGATGGTTATTCTTGGAATTTTCACATGACTCATATACATATGCTTCTCAATACTGACCAACACCACATATTATAACAAATTATTTCTCACACAGCCTCTGTCACTTTTGAAGCATCACCCCTGAACCAAAGCTACCTGGTCCTTGTGTTTCAACCATTGCAGTTTTTGTTAAGATGAGCAAGAACTAACTTTGTAATCTCGGTCCCAAAACCTACAGTATCTGGTACTGGCCTGGATGCAAACAGGACATCAGTGGGCCAGTGAACTGCACTGGTGACATTGCATCTGCTAGCTCCATAGCAATTGGGAAGAAGGAAATATTATACAGGGCCTTAGTTGCGAAATGTAGCTGAGAATGTAGCCACCTGAAGATTGCTTGTCCAAATTACCCTATCACACTTTTGTATTTTATCAAAAGTGCATTCCTATCCTCACAGAAGAACGTAGGTAACAGCTACAGCTATCAATAGCTATAGTCAGCAATTCTAATGACACTCAACACATATTGCTAAAAAGCACCTCAAACCAATTTTTTGCAATTCCACTGTGGGCTTACATTACTATGAATTGTACAATTGCTAGATTACCGCTTTGAACAGACCACAAAAACACACTGACATATTAAACGATAAACACATGGATCATGAAGTTGAGAGAGGTTACCTCTCCACAGGATTGTGTTTGTCAGTGTATGCTTACAAACACTGCATTATTCACGGAGTACACAAAAATAAAAAAAAATCTTATTTTTTTACTGAAATCTGCTGTTGATTTGGGGTTCAGAGGTGCATCATGGGAAAGTGGGAGACCCCCACGCTTTGGGCTGTTTAATATTCGTTGCAATTTACACAAGGGTGCATTCATTAGGGCACATTGTCTGCTTGTTTTGATATTACTGGCATGTAAATGCTCTGTTTAATTAACATACCTCGTAGGAGTATACATGATTTACATGGTTAATTACATCCTTGCTTACTGTTTGAAACAGAATCAAGGTACGGGATATGTAAATTCAGGGTCCCTGCACACAGGGTGGATCAGTTTGAATGTTAAATGTTTATAATCTGCATTAATGCCTCCCACAGGCTCCAGGAGCCAAGGAAAGCAAGTGCTCTACAATGACCTGGCATAACATTACATACGATGGGATTTGACATTTTGCAGATTCCGTGGTTCATCTACACAACAGGATTGCATGGGGGTAGACTGAAGAAGGGAGGGGTGAACAATACAATCACATTGTTCCAAACGGGATTCAAAATCACAACGGCAATGTCCAGGGTCAATTGTTCTAACCTTGTTACTATGTTATTATCATCCTTTATCTGTGATACAGAAGTGCTCCCATTCAAATGAATTCAAATATTTAAATTGGTTCACAACACTTAGCATAGCTGAAGATGTTAACACCTGCAGCATTCACATTCAGTAGCAACATTTGTTGAACCAGGAGAAGCATGCATGCTGTGCTTTGAAATAACAAGCTGATGCCATTCACCAAAATAAGGCAGGCAATGAAAAAGAACAATAGGTAAATTGGGGTTATTCTTTCTTACAATGTAAGTGAAAAGATAATTAAATATCTATTAAGAATTAAATATAGATACATATGCTATGACTAATGTGATGAAGATAAGTGCTCCACTGGAAATAACACAGTGGCAGAGAGAAAGAGGAAGTGCATAGAAGGTACATATAGTGCATAGCCATTTGTATTAGGCTCCATAATTACATCAATGCCCACTCCATTGGCAGTTTAATGAAGCAGAGCAACTCTGGTTTCTTGTTTGTTTTCAGACATTTCTTAGCTCATGCAGGCTGTCACTTTTTTCTGAAATAAAACTGCTTGCTGCTGACAAAAACTGCTTGTTGTTTTTGTCTCTGAAAATTTTTTTTCTTGTTTGTTGCTGCTGAGGTCAAAGTTCATAATGTTCACTTGTTTGCGTCAGCGCATGCTGTGCATTGTGCAAGCAAAGCCAATCAACAACTGTACAACTTACATTTTATATATTACAAATTCATACAACTTGATATGTATGAAGCAATTCAGGTTATAAATACATGGAATTAAAGCCTGCAATCCTGTGGATACCAGTCCGTTTCACTACAACCCCCTGGGTACCAGACCTTTTCCCTACCCATTAGGCCTTACTGATTCCCTGGTAATCACCAAGTCAAGCAAGAGTATCCTGTCACTCAGCTGAACACTCTGAGCCCTCAGCTGATTTTAGTTCACTGATACTCTCCATATATGAATCATAACTTGGACTGCATCACAGCTGCCCTTCAGGATGCTATCAATGCTGTCACTTGTGCCAATTAGCCTTGCAGAAGTGTTAGCCCATCCAGATCGTGGTAAAGAAAGCATGCTCCACTAACAAGGAATGTTCCATGGGACATGTGGGAATGTTCATGTACAACTCCCGTTTGATTGCACAATAAATGAACAGGAACATTCTCCTTAAGGTTAAGTTGATTTTAATATAATCTAGGATTGTGCAACTAATGTAGCTAGAAACTTCCACTTGTTGAAAAACATAGCCAAGGCCTCATTGCTGCATTAGAAAATGTGTCTCATTTTGGATAACTGTAAAATGACCAAAGAATATGATATAGTGGGGATTCAAATCTCAAATGGCTGGATCCATCTGAAATTGTCACTTCATTTTAAATGTGTGCGTTGCAAATCTCACACAAATGCACATGCATGTAATCTGGATGATTAACATCAGCTGTCTTTCTGGTAACAAGTCTAACAGTTGCTCTTTGAAGTTAGATTCATATAAATACTCATACTGACATAGTTTCATACAAAATAAATGCATTACGTTTGGCTGTTTGTCATATGCCAGCTTACAACTGCTGGGCATAGCGTACCTTTTCTATTTATTTTTTCTGTCCAGCTGCCATTTTAATTTAGTAGATTTAATATGTGTTTAAGAGAA
Source organism: Megalops atlanticus (assembly GCA_019176425.1). Classification (NCBI taxonomy): domain Eukaryota; kingdom Metazoa; phylum Chordata; class Actinopteri; order Elopiformes; family Megalopidae; genus Megalops; species Megalops atlanticus. The sequence continues at coordinate 11,892,095 of CM032878.1, read as the reverse complement.
CTTCTATCTGCTTTAGGGCAAAACATACAAGTGATCACTTGCTGTTTCAAAGGATGAGCTTTGTTTTTGCAGACAGCAACAGTAAATGCTGCGATTCAGTCCTCATTTGAGGGTTAGAAAGCTGTCTGGAATGTTTGCACAAAAGAACTCCTACATCAAGATAAAGGACACTGCACTGCTTGTGCGATTCTTCCATTATACCTGGGCTGGCCGCTTGGTGTTGAAATTACAGGCTGTCTCCCTTCACAATGTGTTATGATCATTTCAGACACTCAGCTCTGAAGGGCTGCAAAATGAACCCCTGTAAAAGTGGATTCATTTAAAATTTCTGATGGTTAAAACACAGCTATTTGCCCGTGAGCGGAAAATGGCTATCCATTTCTTTTAGCCGTAATGGGAAACCGATGGCTTTTATCTCCAGGACCTTATGACTATTGATGGCCAGTAGTCTTTTAGTCTCCAGGACTAAAACCATTCCATGACTATTGATGGCCAGTAGTCTTCAGTTTCTTTAATAGTGTCCAATACGGACAACACTCGGCTTGCTGCTTTCCATCAGGTGTAAAGTGCAATGTTTTGTTCTTATTTGACTGTAAGATATCTGAGCATCCTGCACTTCTCTTTTGTCTTTTTATATGTAAATACAAGTTAAATACAGTCAGATAAATTATTATAATTACCGATTTACAGCTGAGCTATACGTCTGCCTCTCTTTGTCCTGCTCTTTCCCCTTCTTATTTAGCATTTCACTGCTTTGGGCATGTGTACCAACCCTCTCACTTATAACCCACTGCCTTCTAGCACTTGGGCAGGGTAAAAATGTAAGACCTCATGGATCAAGGAAATATCCCATGAATTCATTTTGAGACACATTACCATAAATTATACAGAGACGTTACATCAGCTTCCATCAGCAGCAGCAACTGATTTTATTTTCTTAACTTCATTTTTGATTGACAAGAACCGCACATTGGAAGTGCACTGCTGAATGTATCTGAAATACCCACATGGGGAACCTGTTGAAAAGAACAGTAAATTGACATGGATGCATTTTATGCCTTTATGTTTGGGTTGCTTTTCTTGTTTCTTTCATGAAATTTCTTTATCTTAGCATGTTCAATTGATCCGAATCTATATGCATGTGGGCTACTGCTCCAAAAGGTTGAAAGCATGTGACATGAACTTGCAGGAATATTCTGCAAACAAATAGAAACATCAGATCATACAAACATACCGATTATTATCCATTTAGTATTACATTCTTAAGATCTTCTAAAAAGGCAGGAACCTGCTGGCAAATGTACTGAGACTTCTCCCCACAGATAACCATGGATATATTTTGTGACTTTAATTACAGCTGTTAAAAAAAGAAAACAGGAAAAGAATAATGTATGCCCCCACCCTCTGGTTCTGGCAATCATAGTCTGCCATCTTATTCCACCTTTCAAACTGACAAGAGATTGAAGAGAGTCAAGTGCAGTCAGGTCATTTTCCACCCTATGGTTCTGCAGAAAAAAAAATCTCTCAAATATAAAAGAAAACCAGTAGTTTGTTGAGAAGAGAAAGATTGAAAAAGGCAACAGAGACAACTTAAATACTGTGAAAACTTCAACTGCTGACAGAGACTTTAAAGTGAAATACAACCTACATCAAGCCACTCTTCATTTGACCGAAATAAATCTGAGTTGTCATTATTTGCCTATAAATTTAGTCATTTTCTCAGTTCGGGACCAAATGGAAAAGTGCTGTGGTTCATATTAATAATGTTCTGTTTAGTACTCTTGTTTGGCCAAAACATTTCTTTCAGTTTTTGTTTGGGTCACAGGACGTCCTCTCAGCCACTACTGCTCTAAAAGCCTGCACGACATGCACTGGCTATTCTCTCGAATACAGGGGGACATTTGTCTCTCCAAGTAACATAAAGGAGCCCCTTTATTTTCGAGTTGGAGGCAATATCATTAATACTTTATTGGGACATGTATTCCAGATCACCAGAACAGATGGCATATTCTCACAAAACCCTCTCTGATGGCCTCAACAGCAGTACAGTGGGGAAACTCTACACGTGACAATACAGCTCTGTGTTCGATGGCCAAAAGCTCGGAGAGAAATGATTTGGCTGGCATTTTTTTGTTTATTTTATACTCATATTTTTCAGGTTGATCCTTGAATCCATATTCTCTTTTCTCTATGGGTGATTACTTTTTTTCTACAGGGACCATATGCCCTTTTTGAAGAATTACAGCCAGAGAAAGTTGTTGAAAATTGTGTCTGTACCACCTATTAATTTGTTACTGACTCTTCCAAGTCAATTAAATCTCTGACATTTGTCAGGAATTTGTCAGGAAATATGGTATGGCCAAAGAGGTGATAGTAACTACAAAAAGCATTTTCAAGGTTGAAGTAAGTCACTTGTTATAATACAGAATTACTATGAATCACCATCTGAATATCCCTGATATCTTGCTGGTATGTAACAGCAGGACATCAACCTTACATTAATTGATTGTGTTTAAATGGTGGCCCAGTTCTAACTTTATCATATACCAACAATGTAAGAGGACAATGCCCTTCAAGCACAGAATCACAATAGGACTCAGTGGGAATAGTGATAATTATGTGCTGGTCCTGTTTGGTCTCTTTTCACCTTCCAATATGACTAAAAATGGATTAATGGTTCTGTAAAAGATCAATGGAGAGATCACAGCATGAACTGAAACTTTGCCTTGGCGGTACCTTCCTAATGACCTTGTTTATTGATGTTTTAACATCAACAACTGATGAAGACTGTATGCTGAATCTCTTAAATGCCCTTGACTGGGATGATTCCATGGTTCAGTCTGTGACTTTATAATATATATTTACCTATGTCTGTTTTTAAGTTAAAGCCATAAAACATGAGTGCTAAGCACTTTTCACTCAAAGCTTTAGGGAATCATCTGTCCAGTCTTGGCAACATTTTCAAAACTGGGTCAGATATTGTTTCTGTTCATTCCCTGGGCCAGCAGTGCACCTGAATGAAACCCCCTCAGATAAAGCACACAGTAAATGTGGAGTGTGACAGAAAAGATTAATCAAGGACAGCGAAGTGTTGCATTGATACTGCACGTGATCAATGAGGCTAAACTTACCCTAATTCTGAAACATTTTTTTGTTTTTTTTGTTTTGTTTTACTTTTTGTTTTTTGTTTTTTCACAATTTTTCACAGAATTCACAAAGATGGAATTCTGCCATCACTGGTTTCTAGCATCTCATCTAGTACTGTATTAGCCTATTGAGACATACGCTCTTTAAACTTTCTTAAGGTGAAAAAAAGAACTCATTAAAAGGAGGGAGCAGATAGTTGTCACAGTGACCTTGTGAATTAACTCTCCAGGGCCACTGCAAATAATTAAACAACAAGGAGGTGGTATTTATTCTCCATCTCTCGCCGCTGTCTAATCACAGTCCCACCACACGCCTCTGGAACCCGGTCTACCGATCCATACCGCTGCTGCAGAAACACCGACCCTTCTGTACTCCGAAAGGATCGGGGATCGATACCTGATTCCTTGGGATGGCTGATGTATGGACTAGGGCTGCCTATTTATCTGCCCGGGTGGCGTGTTTGGATTAGGCCCCTCTCTTTGCTATGCTCCAGTTGCCCCCATGGGGTAGTGGAGTAGACTGTTCCCTCTAGCCCTGAGCTGAGCTGTAGAGGTCCAGGAGTGAGTGGGGGGGTCCTCTCCTAACACCGCCACTAGCCATAAATCATGCCACTCATTAGGAAAAGCTCCCCCCGCTCTGTAGCAAATTGGATGACTAAAGCAACCCCTGGATTCCAGGCAGACTGTGGCTAGGTATCCTGGTTGTTGTGGCAGGATGCTGTTAATTAGTATCACTTCTGAAGGAACAAATGTATGCTAAAGCGAGCCAGACCCATGGCAAATGGGGAAAAAAAACAGTACTTCTGTGACACCCATTCATTTATTCATCCAGTCATTTACTTACAAAAAGGATCATTTTGTTTTTCCACTCCCCTTGCAGGTTGCAGGTTTTGGAAGCACATGCACATGAAAGTGACATGAAGCAATAATTTATATTTAATGTCATATTTAATGCGTCTTTGTGTTTCCCCTTCGCTCCCCTTGAAGACACATAGGGAACTTGACCTCTAAGGTTATTTTTTTCTGTAGGGGATAATGGATTGTATATTCTATTCAGAATACTCAAGTGGGGAAATTGAGGATGGTCACAAGGGCTCAAAAGGTCACTCTGAACACTAAACCGCTTGGAATCACACTGTATGCTACATATGCTGAGATGTCTCTGATTTTTTAAGTCAGTCATGCATTACGTAGGAAAGACAGCTCTATAATGGACCCTCTACTACAGCACTTGATTGAAATAATCTCACTGTATCTGCCCTGCCAAGAAGCCTCAAATTTTAGAAAATGAGTGGAAGATACCATTTAAAAGCTGAAATGCAGCAACCGTGAATGTCGGGCTACAATGTACTGCAGTCGCCCTGTCCTCTAACCCACTCCAGGCACAAAACCAAAATGGCTGACATGGCTGAAACCCTACAGCAACAATATCTGCCTGAAGCTAAGTGGATTCACCAGAATTCCATTAGCCATGAATTCCAGAATTCTATTAGCCAAGTGGTCAGTCACTTCACTGTTTTTTTTTTTGTTTTTTTTTTTCACTGAAAATCAAACTAAAGTCATCATAAATGAAATGACCTTTTGTGAAAAACCTATTGAAGGTAAGGTAGGATTGTTTACCATAGGTACCCCCTTAGAGAGTGAAATCAGTTGTATCAGTATGTAGTATGCAGCTCAGCAATATGAATTCCTTCACAATTCAGTAATCCCCAGATTGACACATTCTGCGCAAAGAAACTCCTTTACATTCCTTTGCTACTTTACCAAACACTGTCCTCAGAACGATAAGTGGATTCATATTCAAGACAAATGCAGTCCCAGTGCTGAAAGGTTTAATACTGTTGTTTTTGGTTCTTTAATCGCTGCCATAGGAAACTACAGACAACGTGCTGCATCGGGTGTCCCTTTAATAATCCTTTACGCTCTGTGTCGCCTCTGGTTTGATTCCAATTTGTTTGATTAGAGCACTATTGTCTGGATGCAAATCATTTATTAATTTCTCAAAATGTTTGCATGATTATCTCATTACATAGTATGGATTTAATGCATTCACCTCATTAGCTGAATCACTTATTTGTAGTAATATGGTGATGTGTGCACAATGCCAAGAGGGCTATACACAGTTTTTCAAGCTCACTTCATTGTCATAGTGCATGACATCATTACAGTATGCATAAGAAATATTTTACTGTCAAAAAAAGAACATCTGAATTCCCACTGTCAGTTCACTGTTTAGTTCACTATATTTGAGTGTCCATAACCATTAAGATTGAACTCCAGTTTAAATGAGCTGTCCCATCTTGTTTCACTGTAACTGCAATGATGATCAATCAAACACTTTGCTGTACATGGCTTTCCAAGAATAAAACCTACTCCCAAGTCTTTAAAAGTGCATAAATTTGTGCTTTCCTCAGATTCCGAACATAAAGAGTTCCCCATCAGGTTAATTGTCTGTGACATACATCATTGTCTTGTATAACCTTTGATCTATCCTTGGCTTCGTAGTGGTTTTCTGAGCTAGGACCATGACTCCGGGATCAAAAGAAACGTATTAGATATCTAGGTACTCCAGGCTATCTGTCTTCCTACCACACAAATGGCACAAGGCAAGTCATGGACAGGCAGGTGTTAATTGAAGGGTGCCCCATTAAATTAAATTGAAACACAGTAAAAGTGATATACTAATGTGCCGTTCAGCCTAATTGAACACTGTCTCCTCAATTAAGCAGCCAGTCTTCACTCTTTCTTTCTAATTGCGAGCTTTCTCTGAGCACCCGCAATTAATTTCCTGGCAAAGTTACAAGGCTGCATAATAAACCTCAGCCAGGGGTGCACGCTGCACTCTCAGAAATTCTACCGTTTTCTCTGTCGCTCCATCACCACTTTCACGTTCCATACAGGTAAAATGATACCCTCATATTTTAAATTATGCTATGAACATATGAATGTAAGTAGATGTTGTGAAACAAATAGCTGTAGTAAAACAAGTAACTGTAGAAATGCACCATTCCTACTGGTCAGCCACTTCAAATTCCATTTAAGATTTTAGGATTTTTCTTATAATTCTACTAAGATAAAAAGGGAAAGATTTCTCCAATACTGTCTCTCTCCCAGAGCTAATGAATGAAATGGTATGTTGTCTCACAAACCTAGAATGGCACCATGTCCTCCAATGTATCACTAATTACATGATATTGACCTTGGCTTTTGATTGGTCATTAAATATGCATCACTCTCTTCTGATTCAGATCAGGCTCTTCAAATAAGCATAATGGCTTGATGAAAAAGGCCTATGCTATCAAAACAAATTGCTGTCGCTCCAGACACTCATACTGTTCAATGTGATGTGCTCATGGTCCTGGAGCTGACAGTAGTTAAAAAAATAATAATAATATCTCTGCCCGTGTTACGCATTCACACAAACAAGCAAACACAAACCGTAACCTGGTTACCTGCAAAGAGGGTCTAAGCGGCAGGTCTTCCTCAGTTCCAGGCAGTTGGGCTTGACCTTCTCCTCGTAGGCGCACGAGGGGACGATGGTCTGCCGCCTCCTCTCCGCGCAGGCCTTGTCCCGGCAGGAGCAGAAGAGCAGGCGGTAGCTGTACTCGGTCTGCACGCGGTCGAAGAACTGCCGCAGGGCCTTGTGGCACCGCTTGCGGTTGCAGGGTTCCGGGGCCTGCTGCATGGGCGTGGCCTTGTTGCAGGTCGAGATGTAGAAGGAGCGCTGCCGCTTGCAGGTGTCGTTCAGGTTGCACGCCTTGGTCGCGTCCAGGCAGGGGTTGCAGGGTTTGCCCGAGTCCGAGCAGTGGTTCCCTTTTACGGTGGCGGAGTCCATTCCTGTTGGAGGGGGGGGGACGACATTGAGTGTTCCTGTTTACAGGGTGCTGTTCAAAACAGAGGCACATCAAAGCACTGCACAGACTAAGAATGAGATTAAAAGATTACTCAGCTGACATGCATTGGCATATTCCCATCTGCTTTTGTTGCTCTCTCTGATGGGTGGAGAAATGGGCTTTATTAAAAAAAAAAAAAAACCTCAATAAAGTGCGTGCTGTTTGCGATTGATTTGAAAATTTCTGATATGTGCTGCCAGTTCTAGCATTACACTGCTTCATGAGAGTTATGTAGTTTGATTAAATATTTATCTGAACAAGGCTTCTTATTGAACCTTTGATTCTGAGTGTCTGAGTGAAAAGTGGAAAAGCGCTTTGCTTGTATGGTTGTGTTGAGGACAGTGGGGAGCAGAAAGTATACTCAGTGAACAACGATGTTCAACAAGCAGATGTGTGTCCATCCTCTATAGTTGTCCTACCGTGCCATTATATTAAAGAGCCTGCATACAAAAGGAACGGAAAGTAAAGGCAAGCGCATGGAGTACACGATAGGCATTAAACTTGTACGTACAGAGATGTTCCTTGCACATTAAACAGCTCATAATATGCTATTGTGTCCCATAAGTGCTATAATTTTCATCAAATTCTTTTTCACTTCCAAATAATATGCTATTACAGTAAGCGAAGCAAATCAGTGGAGCCTAACTGGAGACAAACATACAAAAATAGAAAGTCCACATTAAGTACACTTCTGTGATGTTGCCTCTGAGAGCTCACTCTTTTCTCTTGAAAATGCTCAGCCTTTGGATAAATCAAGGTAAATTCTGAAGGAGAAGTTGTGCAATTAATTTTGTTGCATAGGCTTTATGAAGTGCTAAGACGGCTGAAAGAGCCAAGGAAACACATCATTATGTTTTCACAGAGGAAAATCAACTACAAATGTTTTGAATTTTGTGAAGGTCAGTAGCAAATCTTGTGATCCCTGCGTTGTTTCTGACCTTGGCTGGTGCTTCTATATTCATGCATAGGAAATCTATAGAGAATGCACCTAATAAAACCTTCAGAGGGTTGATTTAACTTTGAAGACAGATGGTTTTACAAGGATGTGGTGAAGGAAGGTCCAAAAGGAGACTTAGCAGGATTTTGTACTGGGAGTTAATTACTGATGTGAAAAGCCGTCAAGGTGCTGCATTATGGATGTGAGTTCCACATGTCAAACTATCCAACAATCAATAAAAGGCTAACATACAAAAACTAATACACGCCCTTTTTTATTAATGTTTGCTGATTGTAGAAAACTAGGCTAATTTACCAGCAGTTTTATCAAGCCACCCCCCTTCCCCCACCACTGATTTTTAATGTGTGTTTTTGTATATTACCAGCAACTTTACTTGAAGATGAATTTGTCTATTAAATATATACCCAAGCATCAAGGTAACTGACAACACAACAATTTGATAAAACAACTGGAAATCATGGGGGTAATCAGTCTCCCATTCCATTTTTTCATTATTACATATGCACTTCAGCAGTCGCTCAAATTTGTATTTACCTTAAAGATAAAAATCCATAAACTATGGAAGCAGGGAGGCAAACCTCCCCCCACATCATATTTATGGAATGCTCATCAGTAAGAGGATACTCTGTATACTCAAGTCAAAATCGATAATTCAATACATCTGAATTAATTTATCATGTATTACTCAATTAAATATGTTTCAGAACTCTCACACTCTCCTGCATTATTCAACCAAAATTATTTAAGCTTGCGGAAATTTTTCTTTCCGCACATTTGATTGTTCATTAGCTACTAATAAGCACTTAATTGGTGTGTCACGCTTGGTCACCCAAAAGAAAGTTTGCCGAAAACCCCCACTCATGTATCCATTTCCTAGAATGTTAAGAACCTAAAGAAGTATTTTCTTTTCAAATGCTTTTGTTTGCAACTGCATCACCTAAACCTCTACCCTCAGGTTTGTGAGCCACAACCCAGCATGCCTGAGGTATTGTGCTGGGATCAGGAGATCTACCACTGCCTCCCTGGGTCTAAACTGACTCACGACTGTAACTGCCTGAAACTGTATGATTATTCAATATGTTTAGTTAGGATTGAAAGAGTAAGGTCTCTGCAAAATATGTTTTTTACTTACAGAACTCGCTGCTGCATCTTAACAAAAAAAAAAAAAAATCAGTGCTTCAAAAAAAGGGAGTGCTCCAAAAAGCCTGTTATAAAAGCAACATACTTGTAGCTTTATGTAATTCACTTGGAGACGTGAGCGAGTCTACATCGGACCCCTACTTTCATAATGACTTTGATAAGGCCACATAATGCATTGTAATGACATTTTCTCGCTTTCTTTCTCTCAGCATGTCAGCTCTGCTAGCACAGAGGGTTTAGCTATGTAATTATTAAATATGCTTCCGAATCCAAGGATGTCTTCCACTGTATGAAATTAGTGTTTGGCCACACATCTAGTCTGCATGACAGTGTGACCAGGGAGTTGGTGGTTTGCCTTCACGGTTGTTGTACTGGAGAAACAGAGCGCGTGGCCCGTTGCTTGGCTGTGCAAGAGCTTAACACCACAGACGTGGACCTTTTTCAGTGAAAACATATTGGAATCAAATGGATGTGTGATTCAAAGTAAATTCCAATGAACATATGGAATCGCAGCTCTGCTGAGACTGCCAAAGGACTGCTGCGTGTGGAGACAAATGAGAGCAGTACACTAAACAATGAAATGTATTCTCCAAATAAAAATGAGTATACCAGTCACTGAACCCTCGACCAATTGATGGCTTTGCGAAAATAAATTGCTTGTGGGAGTAGGAACAACACAGGTATTATTTAGCAGATATAGGTAAACAAGGATTTCAGACAAACTTCAGAAAGCCCTCAGGACAAAAAGAGAAAAAGTGACAAAAGGAATTAAAAATGTATCAAGTGACAGCAAGCAGTAGATTTTCGTGCATTTCTAGCCACAGCCGTTTCAAAAGACTTTCAAAGGACTTGCAAAAGATTATCAAAGGATGTCCTGCAATGGTGTGGAGTACATGATAGAAAGACAAAGCTTTGCGAGCACCATTTTATCATGACCGCAGTCATATTATCTGAAACTGTGGGGATACGTTTTCAGTATATTAGCCCATTCTTCTCAGTTTCTGCTCCTTGCTTGTTTACTAACCAATGGTGCAATTCTCTGTTTATTATAAGCGGACTCTCAGTGAATGTGCTTCAGATCTCTGCAACCCCAGCTTCTTTGTTCTTTAAATTAGGTTTACTTACAGTATTTAAATCACCGAATGCTGTGCATTTCATCCTTCTATCACAGTCTTCAAAACAGTACCAACATCCTACTCAGTACAATTATTTTAGCAGTCTGACAGCTGTTGTCAACCTTTCCTTGAAAAAAAAGTTAGAGATATAAATCTGTACAGTATGGCTTATATAGGCAATTTCCAAGTATGCATATCTAAAATACTGACTTAAAAGCTTTTTTCTACTTTAAATTTCATAAATACACTCTCACAGTGGAATTCTGACCACAGTGTATGTGTACCTATAATACTTGTATTGAAAAGTCAATAAGAGTAAAGAGGATTATATTGCTGCCGTCGAGTAAATGGAGTTTATGTAATGCTACGTAAGCAAGAGCATTGATTTGCCTCCATACAAATAACTGGACCTGGTGCCTCAACATGTCCACAGCCCAGATAAAATATTCCAGGAGACCACACTGATGACCATTGTTTATGTCTGCTCCACTTATGTGCATTATGCCACTTCCCTTTATTGCTACTGTGACTATCTGTCTCACATTTGTTTTTACGGCTTGTCATATTCAGCACTGTATGTTCCAATACAGTACAACATATTAAATTACACAATAACTGGTAGAATATGCTTAATTTTTTGTACATTTTCACTTGGAAAAAATATGATTGGTCACATCAGCAATGAACTCTATGTCTCGTACTTGCTTTGTTTAGATCCTGTACTTTTTCTTCTTTATCGATATTTATATTGCTTATTTTTTGTAAATATGTGTAAGGACTGGAGTATAATGCACCGTTGGAGGCTGACACACTTGCAATTTTGTTGTGCTTGCACAATGACAATAAAGTTCTTGAATCTTGAATCTTGAATCTTGAACTCAAACTAGTGACAGTGAGGCATAGTGAAATATTAAAAGGAAGTTACGAATCTATCAATATTTTGGTGAAATACCGTGTTGCATAACGTGCAGTAATGGCTTGACTCTGACCATTTCAAAGTAGAGCAGGTTCCAGCACAAGGACCATTCTCCTCTCTGTGCTGCATTCACCACTAGAGTAGCAGAGGTCGTAAATGAGGTGTGAAATTGGTTGTTAAGTATGTACATAAAACACCACCCGCCGTCTGGAGGTCAAAGGGACTTGTAATAGTGTGGGTGTCCTTTGCATACATAAACAACAGCTTAAGAGAGATATATGCTGGGGACTAGATAAGTAACAAGGGTCAGTTCTAGTATTGCATGCCAAAAAGTGGTTTATGAATTTCATAAGAAAAAAGCTAAAATAGAAGATACACAATTATAGGGAAATTTGCATTATAACCCATGTGTGATGTTTGTCAGCAAATAAAATAAATGTACCTTTCAATTAAACTAAATTTGCTTTTGAATTTGGATTAAAATGATCAGCATGCAGAACGGCATCTGAGTAGTTCACTGGTCAAGGCATTTGCTTTGAACTCAAGATGAGCTCTGCAGCTCAGGTTCAGTCCCAGCCCTGCCATTTTCTTATGGGCAGCCCACAGCAGCAGAGCAAATTGGCTTCATCCTGTCAGGGAATATGGGTGGATAGGTCAGCCAGGGTTTCCTCGATTCACCGCTCTGAGGCACCCTGCGATTCATCAGGTGATTTGCTCCACTATAGTGTGCCATGTGACTTGTAGTGTGAAAAACTGCCATTGGCTGAGTGTGAGTCTATCAGAGGTTCGTGTCTCTATTGTTTATCGGATGCTGTGGTGGTTGTTGTTATGAGGCAAGCCTAACATACAATTGTCATTCCAAAATAGCGTTGCATGAAGTGGAAAAGGCAAAAAAAATAAAGTTTAACAAGCAGGGAAAACAGAATGAGGGATGGGATATCACTTTCATATGTCCTCTACCCTGTTTTCAAAAACAAAGTATATTATGTGTCCACCTGCGGATGCGGATACTAAACAAGATGCAAAGACACCGTGACAAAAGGAGACAATAACAAAGGGGGATTCATTTCTCCCTGTCGTTCGAGTGAATTGATCTCTCTGTTTCTCTTCTGCGTGTGGAGGAGAGCTATGTACGCTTCAAAGTGATTTCAGCACCTACTTTGTTCCAAAGAGGAGCTTGTAAAAGATTACTACCCATCTAACAAGGTGTCAAGAGGCTGGCACAGAAAATTACCCTGAATAAGCAGATTTTTTTGTTCAAAATATTCGCTGGAAGAAGAATGCTTATGTTGAAGCCTGTGACCATTAAAAGTTTTGATTGATATCAATGAGTTTTAGATAAGTACACTAAAGAAGAACAACTAATGCTCTTCTCCTTTTTAATCAAATTTGTCCCTGGTGCACTTCATCGCTGCATATTGTTGCAATGAATCTTTCTAGTGTGAATGAGGCAGCAGTGTTAGCAATAACCCATGAGTACTGGCAACAAAATCCCACTGGAATACTGATATAATTATTCAGAGGCCTTCTATGCTCTTGCTTATAAAGTTGTTGAAATGCACCTTTTCCTAATGTTTGTTCCTTAATTTGCAAACCAGTCTCAGTACTGTATCATCCCTCAGTCCAATTCCTTCCCTTTTGAGTTAGCAAACACAATGGTTCATACAGCTCAGTTTTTAACCATTACTGAATTGTGTGAGCACAGCACAGAGGTACAAAAACTCTGCTGAAGTTGAATGTGGAACTGTTCAATTGTGCAGTGTCAATAAAATAACTTGTTTCTCAATTTTATAGTAAATTAACACACAAGACGGAGAGAGAAAAACATTTAAAAAAGTAGTTTCTTATAAGAATACATATAGTAATGCTGTGAGTTCACTGAGCAAGTGATTAGTTGAGATTTGTTACCTGTTTGTTTTTAACTTAAGTCAATACTCAGCTGAGGACTGAAAAAAATCAGCAAAACCAAGCTGTTTTCTTTGGTTTCGAGGTTGGTGGGTCTCACGACTTCCGTTTTCACATGTGAATAGAGACAAAAAATGGTGAGAAGTGTGAAGCTGCAAGTGTCTACAGAGCCACAGTCCATATGATACTCTGTGACATGGAGCTTTGCCAGCAGAGAAGTGAGGCCCTGAGCTTTGTGCAGGGCTGTAACATTTCAGCCATCATTAAAGCACCCCTAATGGAATGCATCACGGTGGACTGTCTGACCAGCTGAGTAAAACCAATTAGCCTTGGCTCCAGGAGAATTAAACAATAAACACTTCCGACCCCTTGTTGTTGACCTGCTTGTAGCTAGAGAATCAAGGGTCTGGCTCTAGGGCAGGCATGCATTTTAAGAACTAAGTGGCTATTAAACTTTTCAGGATTCCCTTTTCACCTGTACTCTTTTAGCATACATTTTTTGAAGTAGAGGAGAATTTGTGTGGAAAACTTCAGTGAAGACAAAACAAGCCTTTCTGGCTAAGAAAAAAGAAAGTGAAGGCCCTTATCAAGGATCAGAGACTGGATGCTGGACTATTTAGACCAGGAGCAGGTTAAAGAACAGGTCAGCAGAGTGCTTTGGATCGGGCTCTGTGGGAGGACTGACACGTACAGGGAGAGTGTGCCTAAACAAAGCCAAGCCCTGGTGGAGCCATCGTCCATAATCCCCTAGGCTCACAGTGATGAAGTGCAGCTGCAAAATCACACCTGGCCATCATAAGATGCCAATTATGGCCACCGGGGGTCTAGAATGGAAAGAAAATAAGCAAGCAAAAAAGATTTCTCTAAGGGGGAGGTGCTGTTGTAGAAAGAATACCTTGGAACTTACTGAGGCCCTCTGATGAGAACGCAATTCATCTTCAGGGAGTAACATAAGAGGGAATGTCAATTCTTGTGGTGTTTGGATTAAAGTAAAAGGGGAAGGCTCCTAATGCTGTTTCTGCTTCATTCAGCCCAGTTTCCCTCTTCTTTTGGTCCATGACACAAAACACTACTAACTAGACTGACACTGGGTTGACCGTTAACATAATGCCCATTTCCTGATGACTAAATTAAATGCTTGTTTCAAATGAAAGTACCCCTCTCTCTGCAGTACCCCTCTGTACAACACTGTCCCTAAAATCCCAAGAGGTGACATCTAAAACTGTCTATACCCTTTTCTTTAATTCTGTTCACAGACAGATACAAAGTGGTGAGCACATAGCATTTTCTATGCTGGTGGGCGGTACAGTGGTTACTGTGGTAATGTTACACAAAGCATATGCAGTGCTGTATTATGGATTTTGTCTCTCAAAGCACATAATCAGCCAATCAGAATCAAGTACTGATCCCAATCCACAGTCTCTGTGTGTACATATATAGCAAGGCATTACAAATCCACTGCATAAACACAGTAATAGCTGGGGGCGCAAGGCTCCCATGTGTTCATTCTATTGCACAGCTGAAGGAGACAAATTTAGACATTATAGAGGAAGCCATGATGTGGATTTTGGTATTTCAGACTGATGCTGAATGAGGATTAAGACATTGTCTGTAACTGCGGTTGTTTTTTTTTTCTTTTCTTTTCATTTTTATCATGCTGAAGTCAGAGGGCTGAGGGTTCAGCCCTGGCTGAGCACAGCCACGGGCTCAGTGCATGTTATACATAATCAGCAGGTGTGCCAAAGTTTTGATTGAATCTGGCCTGTGCTATGCGTGCTTGTTAGAAAGTGTTTAGCCCAATGCCCCGTGGCTGATCTCAAGCATTTCCTCATCATTTTCATAATTCATTATCCCATGCCTCAACTCCTTGAGGAACAACAAACTGAGAGGACCATACTTTTCAGCAAAAAAAAGGAAATTCCATACAGAAGTAATAATCATGTTGTGTCTTTGACAGGAAGACGGTTTCACAGAATCTCTTACATTGTCCCTACCCTTTGCTGTTTCAGTGTTATTATTTACACAGGAAATAGTTTGACATATGAGAGAGATCTCATTAATGGTCCATACATGGACAAGGCCATCAAAGTGTGTGTCAAGCTCATAGCTCCGTCTTTGCATCCATGTGCCTCACAAATGAAGCACTGCTTTTATTTACCTCTTAGCCCCTCTGTGCTTTCCAGTTCAAACACAATGCTGCAGATAAGGAGATGAACAAAAAGGTCTTGCTTCACACCAATACCAATACTGCACATCTACTCAACAGACATTTAATAGACATGTACACTATTGCCATGAACATAGCACTTGTCTATTTTTTTCCACTTTTATCACAGATGTTTTTAAAAGCAGCATGACACACAAGACAGAAGGAATATCACAGAAGGCTACAATCAGCTAAGCTAAGACATAGTTTATCTATGTAAATAAAAAATGATTTGGAGAATTTTGTCATTTTTGGCTTTATGGTTAGGAAAAAGGGAGCTTTTACAAGTGTGTCTCATTTTGCAATTCATCCAGACTACAAGAACCAGCAATTTTAGCATTCAGTCAAACAATATTGGATGGCTGAAAAGCCAAACAACAACAAATTTTGTTCAAGTAAACATTCAGCAAAGAAAATGCATTGTGTATACATAACAAAACTGCGCTCTGGAAAAAGATGTCACTTACAGTATGCCAAAAAAGTAAGGCAATAAAGTTAAACTATGTACAGCTCAGACAACATTTCCACTAGTGAAAGAGATAAAGGAGGCATCTCAAGAGAATTTTCTGTGTGTGATGGAATGTCTGTGTTTCTTGTACATGTGTGCTTTGTTTTTTCTTTGAATGGAAGAAAGGATGGAAAAGAATGCAAAATTCTCTCTTAAGACTGGCAGCGAAGTGCATCTCCTCTAACCTGCTGTGTGCTTTCTCAGTTGTTTGGTTTTCATGCTGAGACAGTGCTATCACAACAGCTGGACCCAAGGAACATTCTTTTTTTTTTTTTTAATATGAAAGGCCCTACAAAACCAATAAAACATTGTTGTGCATAGGCCATGGTAGTATTGCAGTGCTTTTCATTGCCTCACTGTCTCCATGGGCCTGACTTTACAATCATGGCTGTGTGGGATGTTCTCTCCTTGTCAGTTGTGTGCTTGTTTCTTGTTCATGTGAAAAGAAGAGAGTGGAAAAATGGGGAACATGAAGCCAGGGTTTTCAAGGGCAGCATGCCATATCCAGGACTTCTATGAAGCAACAGGAATTCCACTGCAATCTGTGCACACCGTCCTAATTAAGGTGGTGTGCTGTGCATTTCCATATCATTTTTATGTAGTGCATGATGTCTGCATAGTTATTTATTCATTCAGAATTCACTGACTGCTATACCTTGGATAATTTAAAAACCCCTAATGTCCACAAATGTAGAGTGTGTTTATGTGACCCAGAACTGCAGTTATTAAAAATTAGACAAACATGGCCAAACAAGTGCTACATGGGTCTTGTAAATAGATCCAGTTTTGATGAAGCCTACCTTAAATACTTCATACATGCGTTAGATCACAAACATAGCTGGCGAATGCAGTGACACTCAAAAATTGCTGAGTGCACAAAGCATGTCTATTATTGCAAAAAACCCCAGCAAATTAAGACGTTGCATGAGAAACCAAGACTTATTAATGTCCTAGAAGGGTGCAGAACAGGCACACTGAGTTAAATAAGTGCAAGCGCAAACAGATTACAGCATTGTAAATGAGAAATGCCTACACAGACACAAGTACGACCATTAGTAGTTTAAGTCTTTGAATCAAATGTAGCTATATTATTATTTGGCTTTGAAGTTAAGACTATGAGGTGCATTCTCAACCTGATTGGCGTTCCACTTTCTAGTATTTTCTACATGGTAGACAGTGGTCTCGAAAACTTAATTGGAGTGTCTGTGCTCGCAGAGCTTAAAGGTAGGGGATTTGGGGGAGGTTGGGTCTAAATGATAAAGCAACACAAAGACTCCTATTCTGACAATTACATTGACCCCTCCTCACAACTCAAGCGGACTCACACAAGCTTATTAACACTGGCTGAGCCCAATGGGAATCCACCTGTGACTTTAGAACTCGACTCATCAATTGCCTGGGAAAAGGTGTTATTTGGGCGCTGTGAATGAAAGAAAGAAAATGGAAGGGAATTAATCTGCCGGGCTCGGAGATTGTTTTTTCTTTATTTGTTAGTGCTTAGTAGCCATGGGCGTATTTTCTAAAGCCCTTCACAAATACAATTGTTTTGTCACACTACAGTGTTTTTAGAGATATACACGTTCCCTCCCAGCATCAGTTTTATCCTTATCTCCCACAAGCAAACGTACAGTTGTTAAATTTACAGAGATTCTGAAACTTTTCATTTTCCACTCTCCTCAGACAAAATGTGCTTAACCTGCTTCATCCACCAAAGGAGATGGAACATTCTCAAAATGTTATGGCAGTTATTCATAAATTTTTCTCTCCACAAATTGAAGGAACAGGATATTTCAGCAGAGCAGTGGTAGAATTACTTCACCTGTTTGCCTGCAGGCCTTTCGCACAAACACTATCAATTATTCTGACTCTTGAAATTGAGTGCTAATAAAGCTTTGGAGCCCCAATCAGGTATTCAACCCCTGAAATAGCGCAAGCTCTGGGATGTGGCGAGAAAGTAGATGCATTTATTCGTTTCCGCTATCTTTAAGGTAAAATGGTGCTGTGCAAAGGCATTCACAGTGTCCTCACTTCATTAGTTATTCCTTTTCATTCAGTCTGCAGCTCCTGCTGCTGTCTAACACACCCACATTATTGCTGTCTCCTTTTCTTTTAAATCGATTGTAAACAATCTCTGAGCATCTCAGGGACTGCCGTTTGCTACAAACCTTCATTTTTTTGTCAGGTTTCGTTTCCGCGTTAAACCCAGCACATTATCAACATATTTTTCATTTGCCTCTGAAAAAAAATCCTGCTCCTACATCATAAACAGCTGTCAGTACCGCCCAGGTCCAGGTTCAATCTAACCACAATGCATCTTTGTCCTTAATGCTAAGTAACATATTTCAGTAAATGTTATATACATATTCTTAGATATTTTTGTATTACATAAGAATAAAAAAAAAAAAAAACCTATACTTGCTTAAATTTGCTGCTCAGTGGCTCCATCAGTTCATATGAATGACAGAGAGATAGATGATGACTGGCTTTTGAGCATCATCAAATGACTGTGAGTCAAGGTCATGTCTTGACTCATAAGCTAAAAATTGCAAGGAACAAGGAAGCTCATCGATTGCCTACGTGGAAATGGCTGGAAATACTGCAGGCCTTTATGTAACCTGCCAATGGCAGTTTGTAGTACTACTGAGCAACTGATTTTCTTAAATTGTCAAAGTTTGTGGCTGGAAGTTCCCATGTAACAAAGTATTTGACCAAAACTTATTGCATCAATGTTTAATGGTCGAAATTGGATGTTGGAATGTATCTTACATTGGTGGAATATAACATTTACAGGTAAATGTAATGTTCATTATATTTAGAGGTAATATACATTTACATTTTATTTAATACAATGCTTAGCTTGTCTGTAGCTGAACTGCAACTGAATTTATTGTCTATGAACTTCAGAATTAATGGGCAGTTACAGGTTTAAAGGTTTCTTCTAATGGATGTATAGGTTTATTTTTTCTGTTTTAATATATTTGTCTGCAATCTGACACTACTATAGATTGAATTTAGCTGCACACATCTAAAGTATAAACCTAAATTGTATGAAATTGTGTGTTATATTGTGACCATCATCATAACCTGATGCAGCAACATTTTCGACAAACAAATGAATCATTACCCAAGTATGTTGAGACAGTTAGTATGAAACTGCACACAGAATACAGCTAATACTTACAGCTAGAATCAACACCTTGGTCTAGCACCCACAAGAATGTGTGCCATTTGCTGCTTCATTCATATAGTGTAACAATTGTGACATTGTTTATATGAGTGTGACAGTTTTACGTTCAATGAATACACTGGGGAATGGTAACTCAGAGTTGAGCTGTTTCAAGTGTTCTGTGGTATGTGACACATCTAAACGAGAACCAACTGAACATCTTCACTGCATCCTAACATTGTGGCATTGTTATGTAGACATGCTGCAACATAGCTTGATGACTGCAAAAAACATGAGGACTTCTTTTTAATATTACAGCAAAAATTTTAACTGTCTACATGTAACTAAAGATTATTTTTCATCTGAGGGGCATCTTGGTATTCTATTACATATTTCATAATGTTGACTTTGTGAATGTTTGGTGCCTGTTTTGTTGTGTGTGTGTGTTTATGAACATATTGTTTGTACTAATAATTTCATTCTGCAAAATATAGACTCTTTTATATGCCCAACACCATTTTGGGGGAACATTCAAAGTGATAATGCATTATTTCTAATTTACAACCGTCATTAAGGTTTAATTTTCTCCCAAGCAATAATTATTGTCTCAAACTGGGTTTACAAATGCCATGCTTATTCAAATATGAGGAAAAAGACTATTTAAATGAGTACATTTTGTACCTCACATTCAATTATGTAACTCAAATTGAGGTCACACCCAAAGAATTAGCTTGTTAATGACTCCTTCATGGGCATTAATGAGTCTCTATGAAGCTGATGGTAGGCTTCCATGATTTACAGAATTATGAACACAACGGGCCTGCTTTTGTTCTGTTCTGTTTGACTGAGTTTGGCTGAGGGCAGAGAGATGCCCTCAGCAAGGAAAAAAAAAGCATCTCCGTGGCTGCAAAAAAGCAAGTGTTTTGCTGATGAAATAAGTCAGTGAATTATGGGCCTCTGTGAGAAGAATAACTCAGGGAACACAAGGAACTTGTGTATTTAGATAAGAGCGTCCACTCATAAATCGAGTGATATCATCAGTACTGCTTATTTCCAGTCTGTGTTAGTATTTTCACCTCTACCTTCTCCGCTCTCTGACCTGCGAGCGCATGCAAACATCCAGGCATTATGGCTGAGTCAGTTTCACTATATCATCACCATTGGTACAAGTAGTAGTCAGTTATTTTACTTCAGTTTCAAAAATGCCTACAAATGTTGTTTTGGGTATAATAATCAAAACATGAATCAGTGGAAGAGTATATCTTATTCTCAGCTGCCCAAGTGCAAGAAGCCCAATATGACAGAATGGATGGCTAGCTAGAAACCATATAACAGGAAGACAGACAGTTCACAGTTTGTGAAAATAAAGACATTTTGTCTGTGTAGTTAAAGTTATACTTAAATTTTGTTGTTTTCTAACTTTTGTTAGTCTTCTACATGTGGAACTTCTACATGTTCAATAAACACAGAGACAAATCTGCATTTATTTTTGGACTCATGTCACGTAAGGAATGGCATAATCACTTCTGCATATAGAAAATTTAAGATTTTTAAGATGTCATTCAATTTTAAACATTCTACAATATACCCCAGTGTCCTCACCAGATAAACATAAACATGTCCAAACTCCAAGTATTGCCTCTGACCTATGTCTTCAATCTACAAATCAGCTGGACTGCAGTATGGACAATCACTTAATCAAAGTTTTGTTTTTGTCTTGTTTTACTGTAGCCTCCTTAGAGAGCCTTGCTATGTAATTAAATAAAATCATAATTTTATGTAAAACTCTGGGATACAATAACTCAAACAGCTTGCTATACAGCATTTGATTTAATGCACATGTTTTGTTTGCAACTAGCTTCAGGCATAAATGTTACTATTGAAATGAGGCGGAAGTAACATCCTCATGCATCCATAGCAGGGCTAGTCCTGTAGGGCTGTAATCCAACCATCAACACTTTCACACCTGGGGGTGGATATGGAACTGATTAAATCAAAATGATGATTAATTAAGGCATGTGCTAGAACAAATGTCTATACATGCCACAACCCTAAGGAACCAGGAGTAGGCACTATAGCATGCCCTGTGGAGAAATTTTGGACGAATTCACACTTTGACTCGTTTAGCTCTTTCTTTACCATATTCAAGTAATTCAGGGACCGCCTGTAAGCCTGTGACAGCCACAGCAACATGCCACAATGAGAGCACAAATGAAGGCAGCCGCTGTCATGGATGGACTGGCACAAATTCAATAGCCTGGTGACAGTGGTAAAAATGGCACCCTGTCCCTTCTCTGATGCCCGATTTGTTACCAGCGCTTCCCTCTGCCGCCAGCATCGCACAGCGGACTCTGAGGAGGAAGCCGGGGGAAATCGCTCCGTGATTGGCCCTGTCTGCATGGTACAGTCCCAAGCTGAGTAGCGTGGAGAGAGGGGCAGCGGCTATGGCGAACGCATTACAGGCCGACGGCTCGCCTTCCCGTCCCCCGCCCCCCCCATCTCATCAAGCAGGTGAATCTAATTGCATCTGACGTGCCGAGCGGCGAGCAGACAGGCTAATTATGAGGGGCTTGATGGCTTACCCAGTTCATTTGTGCAACCCCAACCCATTCCTTCCTACCTCCAACCCCTATTCCTAATTTGAACAAAATGATGTAATACGTTGCACCAAAAAAAAAGAAAAAAAGGCTTTTAATTATAGCAAGGTCATGATCTAGGACAAACGTGCACCTGCTTAAGCACTTTCACACATTTCCTGGTGGCTGGTCTGTAACAGTAGAGCACTGTGTGGAATGTGATTAGGCACCCCATCAATATTGCATGGGCTTCTAAGTTTCAGGAAGGCAACTGCCTTTTCTGTTTCTGGCCAGGGTTTATGCTCTGTACCAAAGTGCCTTTTTTGGGTTCAGAGCCTTCAGAGAGTGAGGCTGGACAGACAGTAGAGAGGAGCCATTGGGATAGCTTTCTACATTTGGATGCGCTTTAAAATAAACAGTTTGCTGAAGATATAAGGATCCTTAATTTTAACATCTTTGCAAGGCTTTCTCTCCCTTGGAATGTGTGTCAACCCCATCCATTACAATAACAGTCTGCAGGTGCAGCCAGTGAAAGGGCAATTTGAATGCATTGGATTGAACATGCCCTTGTGAATTTTACTATACCTGTTACAACTGCATAACAATTTGGAGGCCTTCCCATGATTTCCTTCCATGGAAATTCCACCATCGTCACAGTTTTTACTTTCTTGTGTTACCATAGATCCTGAAGGCATATTTGAAAGGCTAATGCCCTCAAATCTACTAGCTGGTGACACTTTCAGTGCTTTTGCATATGCCCGCAGTATGCGAATGTACTTCTGTTTCACGCTTGGAATACAAAAACCGGGGCTACCATGGAACCAGTGCATATTTGAGATGTACAACTGCAAGCTCTTATTTGAGGGGCGGATTTACGAATGATGCATACGATTGAGTAGCAATACAGTTCAGCAGGAATAGGTCCACACCTCTTACAGTAGGTGGCAATGTTACATTTTTGATCATGTGAAACTATGTATTATGCAAAGAAGAATTGATTCCCAATTAAGGATGTGGATACTTGTCAGTCTTTACCAACTGCAGTCATGAATAACAGATAATTCCATTTTGATAATTTTTGATAATTGTACCTATTCATGCTCAAAGGAAGATACTGGTTTTCTTTGGGTTTCAGCCTCAGATTGGTTCCATTGCAGGGTCAATTTCATGGCAGTATTTCACTGTAGTTACTTTATTATGTACTATATTTCTGTCCATATTTGATGAAGCACTCATTTTTGATTCTGTGACCTCCAAGGAAGCCGCTTAGTGGGATCATGCCTGCAAGTAATGTTTTCAGCTCTGACATAAAGCCTGCATATTTCTGCTTAACATTTTTTGTGAACCTTGTGTCTATTTCTTTATAGTTTCTTTAGACTTTCTATCATCAATCTGCTGCTTGTCCTCCCAGCACTGTTGAATGAAAAAAAGGAAAGAAAAATTATGTGAAAAAAAAAACAAATATCCAGAGGACTGTCCCAATATTGGAATCTTTCATAAAAATCATAACTTTCTGGCCTATTGAAATGACCCATGAAATGAATCTTGTGTCATGTAATAAAAGCCTCGTCTGCTTGCAGGCAGACACATATTTTACTGTCTGGGATTGTCCCAGCCAGCCAGACGATTTCTGTTTTATGGAGTGCATGTCAGGATTTACGCGTGGCTGCGGAAGACACAGCAAATCATTTGCAATCGACGGCTAGCAAAGTCAGAAGTCAAATTATGCCTTCTCACTTCAGCCTGCCTGCTTTATATAAGGCTACAGATTACCAATTGTGTGTCTTAAATAATAAGAAAGGGGAGTCGTGTGTAAGAAAATGGGAAAGAAAATAGCTTTCCGTGACAAGATGCCAGATAGCTTCTGTAGCTTCCAGTCAGAGTGTGTATGCATTTTCTGCATTATTATCATTTTTCAGATGTGCATCCTTTGTGGCCTTTTTTCACTGAGAAGTACACATACACTTGCATAGCCATTGATACTTGCATTTTCCAAACACAAAGCTCATTGTAATTATTCTGTCAGAATAGACAAACATCTGATTTTAGAGACAAAAACAAACATAGCTGGCTTCATCCTAAGTCTACCTATTTTGAATTTTCCAACTTTTGAACTCCAACTTTTGTACAACTTCCTGTCTGTTAATGGCAAATGTTTGCAAATCTTAGCTCTCAGGAAACATACTTCTTCAAATACATGTGGCGGCAGCTAGTGCGCCATGCCTCAGAGCACAAACAGGGCTATGGAATGGCCAGCTCCACCAGCCCCAGATAACAACATCCACAATGCCCTGTTGCCCAAACTTTGGCAGAACTCCGCCCCCAAGGGTTGACAAAATCCGTTCTGCCAATATCATTTCACGCAACACCTGCTGTGTGCAAGAACTGCACCCTTCCAGCACTGTACCCTCTCTGAGGGCAGGACCTCTCTCTGCCAGCACCTCGTCTTCTCTCTCCCCTGCCCTCCTCAGTAGATCTGTGCAGCGTGTGCCCCCGCTGTCTTCACCTTATCTCAACCTCTAGCTCCTGTACTTCTGTCCTCTCCTTTCTGCTGACAGCACTGAGGAGCTCTCCCCAGCGTGTGCACAGGCTGCAGTGTTATGTGTCCTGCGGTCCCAACATCTGCATACCGTCAAGAGGCTCCTCTCTCCGCGGCCAAATTGATTCGTCCTATTCAGCAGGTTGGGTCGCTCTGAGTGCTGGTACGTAAGGAAATGCGAATCTTTAATTCAGCTTTTTTTTTTTTTTTTTAAAGCAAGGGTAAGGAATTAAAATCTCCTCTGACGCGTTACATCTTGAATGTGCTGCAGAGTCATGCAGCAAAGCCCAATGGAGGACAAACTCGCCTTCATTTGGCTCTCTCATGGATTGCATTCACCTAGCAGACTCGCAAACAAGCAGGGCTGTTTATCATTGTTGACTTGCAGCAAGAGGGATTATGCAAAAACGGGATGAAAGCACAAAGTCACTGTTATGGCCCCAAGATATGGAATAAAGCACAGTGCATCAATTGAGAACAAAGATGGCATCTGTATACAGCTCTTGGCAAAGCAACATCAAGGTTTATCATCCTCTGGCTATCTTGTCAGCGCTGAAAGAAAATAAGTGATTGAAATTTAAAGTGACTACATAGCTCCGTTAATGGCCCTCCAGTCAATAGTCTTCTGAGCTCACCTGTTTTACAATTGCCTCTCTCACTGCATTAACCACAGGAAGGCTTAATTGATGCTTTGGTGACATTAATGCCCTGGTGCCATGTATATTAAACAGATCCACATCAATTAGTAATGTGTTTTCTGTAATAACCAGCAAATTAAATGCCAAAAGTTATATCCTGGCTTTGCCCCTCCTGTGAATAATTAAAGTTTCATTAGTCACCCCAACAGAAAATATAACCTGAGAAAAAAATCAATAAATAAGAAATATGAAAGAAAAAAATGTGAGTTTGCAAATAAATGCTTAATTTATAATAATTCAATGGTTAAATAACACTATAATGGCAATATCTCTGTAGATCTAGGTGTCACACAGTTTCATTATGTGACAACAATATTTTGCCTTCTGTAAAATCTGTGAATGTAAGAGTGCAAGATGTTTTTTTCAGTCTAAAGCATGTTTATGGAGTATGTAACATAATTAAGCATCAAAATGGAGTAAGTAAATAACCGAGGTTATATAGAAAGTTATTCTATATTCAGTAAGCTCAGTGACCTCACGAACTGTTTTTGTGCTGCCTATGATTTTATTATCACAAAAGACTTTGGATGATTTCCAGCAGAATGCAATGGCTCAGCTGTATCGAATGTGGTAATTAAGAGCCTTTCACCATTTCTAATGCTCTACATTGTGAATTCACAATATCTAATTACAGAAAGGCCCCTGCTGGCTCATATTAGTATACAAAAAGTGAATGAAGGTAAGCAAGTTTACTTTTATTAATATAGATATGTATCCAATTAAATATTGGTGCACGGGGTAACCTGGGAAGGACGCAAACGATAATTATGTATGTGTGTGCTTGCATGTATGCGTGTGCCCAGCATTGAAGATTAATGACTAATTAAGGAGCTTTTTCACAACATAAGGTAACAAAACTCAACACACTTCCACGCTCAGTAGTTTTTACCTGAGATAATTGAAGCCAGACGAAAGACATCAGACAGGCGAACTGTCACAGGCTCATATGGGGATGTTTCATAGAATTCCTCTCCTGCAAACAACAAAAAAGAAAGGTCAAAAATGCACAGGGCTGTGCTATCATTTCATAATTATCTTCATATAATCTGTGTACTTTGATGAGTTTGTTGTTTTATGAACACACAGCTGGTTTTGTGAAGGTTCATATTTTACCTCGCAGAGTCTAAAAATCTACCATGGTCAGACCATTTCCTTAGGAGAGAACATTTTGTTCTGCTGCACTGTGATTTGGGAGAAGCAACCTCCCAATCTGTGGTCTGGGGGCTTGTGTTTGAGGAAAATCACAAATTAGAACTCTGCTGACTGCATCATACCCCTGTGTCTCCTTCTCTGAGGCTTCATAATCCAGCATTTAAAATTCACAGCCATTCTGTTTGATTCAAACAAAACCCTCCGGTGTGTAATTGCTTTGCATGTTGAGCCTAGCAAAAAAAAAAAAAAAAAAAAAAAAAAAAAAAAACACAACATAGCCGGTGCGGGGGATGGTGCAAGGCCCACCGCTGCGAACAGGACGCTGCTGCTGCTGCCCTCAACATCCCAAAGAGCAGCAACACTGGGATGTCTCCTGCACAAAGAAGACACGCCTGATCAATACAGATCAACATTTTGTTTATGCCGTCTTTTATACTGGTGCTTTGTGGTCTTGAAAAGATACCACCTGACATGCTCCTTGCAAAAAAAAAAAAAAATTGCAGTTGCTTTTTGGCAGAAATTGTTTGAAGTTAGGACCTGGGTGAGGGTAGCTGATTCTGGATCAGCTCCCAGGGAATTATCTATACAGATTAATGTTGTGTGGGTAGATATCCCTCTAGCACAGAATACGAAAAGAGGATAAAATGTCTGGACAGTTTAAAATGTGTATAAGCATCTTCCATGTTTACCTAGATTTACAGTACATTTTTTAAAATTTAAATGTTTAACTCAAACCTAACTACTGTGTTAATCAAAACAGTCATATAAAATGAAATTCATAGTCACAAATCACTGGTCATGATTTCTTTTGTAAGAATGACCCCATCAACCCCAAAAAAAAAAAAAAAAAAAACTGTTCAAAACTTTGTTTTCTTTTGCCATAGTGTTCAGAAGTGTCAAAAAAATTACATTACAAAAAAAACGCAGAACTGAAATATCAGAGGGGTGAGAAATGTTTTTATCCAGAAAAATGAAAAAAAAAAAAATTACAAAGTATTCTTTCAGCTGTCTCACTGTGACACTCTAGTGTGGTAGCAGGGGATTAGGGTGAAGGGGCTCTGAAAGCAACAGCCTAACAGAATCACAGAGGGAAAAGAGGGAATCCTCTTACTCTCCATGTCCCCAGACCTTACCCCTTCCAAACATGCTTTTGTCTGCATTCTCTCCTGACCCCTTTGTCCCCCATTCCCTCCTAAAGAGCACTGTTTATATTTATGCCTAATCTTTGTACAGGTTCATTGGACTGCTCTACAAACTCTACACACACTTGCACAGCCATGTAATTTCTTTAGCTCTCCCATTTCATTGGTGGACACACCCAATATGTCATTTCATTGATAATATCAGCTGTTAAAAGCTGTTAAAAATGAAGATGTTTTTAGGCCTGTTGAGATTGTTGTAGTTAGGCCTCTTATGATCTTGACAGTGAAAAAAACTGTTACCACAACAGATTAACATGAGTTCTTTGGAGCTATTTGTACTTGTATTATTTATTTATTTGTATTATTATATGATTTATTTATGTCAACGAGCGATTTTTTTGTCTCTCAAAACCATCTCAAAACCAAAACCATCTTGCCCCACACACAATTACATTAATCTCACAAAAATCATTCTTGGACCAAAAGCATTCTGCATTCATAGCTCCTTGAAATAATTTCTACACCATTGCACCATTGTATACATATATATATACTGGAAAAAAATATGTAAATTATCTGTTGAATATTAAAATTTTATGAACTAAAGTACATGCCTCATTCATTGAAATTGAATACGTTGCATCTTATCGATTCTGGCTTCTTGAAACAGGACTAAAAGCTCTTCTTATCTCCCAAAAAAGGAATGCAAAATTTGATCTTTTCACATCTAAAGAGGTTAGGGATTAGGAACTTGAAGTGTGAAGTTTACTTCAAAATCTTCTTCATCAGTGTTATCAAACACAAACAGGACCTTCACAGTGGCATAATATCAAAAGCATGGGACACAGAAGAAATGATCAATGTTGCCTGTGACACAATCATTATTCAGTTTCAATCTGTGGTGTCTGAATATCTTACAGCTAGTTTACTTGTAAATTTTATATATAGATGCCTATATATGAATTTATATTTATATATTATATATTTGTAAGCTTATATTCATCTAAGAAACAAATTTCAGGCATTTATGCATAAGTCTTTAGATCAAAATGTCTTTGAATGCATGTTTCCCACTATCTTAATCAGGTCCAGTGACTGTTA
Source organism: Megalops atlanticus (assembly GCA_019176425.1). NCBI lineage: Eukaryota > Metazoa > Chordata > Actinopteri > Elopiformes > Megalopidae > Megalops > Megalops atlanticus. Next base: position 11,863,934 of record CM032878.1, on the reverse strand, counting down.
CTCTGTGTGTGTGTGTGTGTGTGTGTGTGTGTGTGTGTGTGTGTGTGTGTGTGGGGGGTGTGTGTGTGTACATGTGTACACACAAACTCTCCTTCATATCAAGGATGATGGCATTATTTGGAAGGCTAAAGTACTAGGCACTAAAAGCTAATGCTCACACTTGCCTTGGAGTACACATCCACTTCTTTGTAAGTCCTTCTACCAGAACCTACTTGTAAACTAAAACTCACAGCACTTCAGCGGTCATCCTTAACTCCACAACATATCAGATTTGTTGTCGGCTTTCCACTCTGCCAGTTTGGATCATCAGCCTTTGTGCCCCGTCACTTATTCCTGGTTAATGGAGGAACCCCTGAGATCTGATGGTTGGTGACATCTGTGTGGCCAGCCCGAGGGACTCATCCTGAGTCATGTCTCAGGATGTTTTCACGGTGATGTGTTTTGAGTGGGTCAGCCACCCGGCTGACTGGAGCATATGGTTTATAAGTTAATCACTCCTCGCTGGTCTCATGGCCCGCAACACCCACTCTCCGCTCATTAGGTAGAACAGCTCAGATGCACCTGTAGACCTCACACCTCTTTATCAGCCTTCTTTATCAGTCTGTGTTAGCCTATCTCCTGTGTTAGCCTATCTCCTGATAGATCAAGCAGATCTTGATATCACTGACAGAGTAGTGGACAAACTAGATTTCAGAGCATACAGGATAAAGTTTACCCAACGCAAATGATGCAGGAGACTGAATGTAATTCAATGCACAGCTTGATAAATACCTCAACCAAGGAAAATGCAGTAGTATCTAGCCATACGTGGGGTTATGCTTCTGTATTGGCCCACTGTTGACAAATCCATCCATTGACAAGGCCTTCATTCTGTGGGAAACTGTGGACTGGGGGAGGAATAATCCTTGAGAAACCTTAATTCCAGTAACAGGATCTAAAACAATGCTAAACTTAAAATAAAACTTGTGCCTTAAACATTGTGTAATTCCTTGAGACACTGGGAGTTCAGAATTGTCTCTGCTCTTAGCATAACCTCTTTGTGTGCACTTTTGTAAGTTGCTCTGGATAAGAGTGTCTGCTAAATGACTGAACTTAAATGCACTTCCATTATATAGAAGAACAAATATAGAACAGAATTGTAAGTGTACAGCAGGCAACAGCAATGCTGATGGCTACCCTATGGGTTCACACAAAGCTGGCTACTAACAACATAGACAATAACCATGTAAAGATGCTCTTTATTTTCCCTGCAGGACTCCAAGAAGTGCCAGAATCTCTGTGGCTTAGTCCTTAGCACACCTGTTATAACCACAATGTTTTATCTCAGGTGTTGGCATGCACCTTTCTTGTGACAGCTCTTTTCACACACCGACACAAGGGGGCAGACACTGGACATGAGAGAGATGCATGCTACTGACAGCAAAATTAGCATACAGATCTGGACCAATTAAATGCACATCAAACCATGGATAATCAAGGCCCAAGGCCACTGTTGGTGAAACTATATGCAATTCATGAATCAAAATTACGTGGAACCAAAACTGTGGTTGACAAAACCGTGGGTTGGCGGGGGACTACTATACCCACTGTGGGCTGCAAGGCATAGAAAGGCTAGCACCTATATAGCCATAATTTTATTGCTATCAGCACAGTCCTCCCATTCCATTTTTCCAACGCAGTAATAACTATATCTTATTAAATCACAATTCTTATCTTCTGGTCTCTCCTCATTCTCTTTCTCGCCACCGACAATCATCACGACAGGGCGCAGCAATGATGGTCTTGCCCTGAAAGAGGCTGTTTTCGAGGACTGCGGGAGTCTGGCTTTCAGATTGGAGCTCTGTTTGTTTCTCATCTCCTTCCACACCCTTGTCTGCCTGTGTCCACCTCCACATGGCAACAGCGGGGAAACTTTCAGAAACCAGACACACTCTGCCAGTGCGCTGAAACGCAACAATTATGGCCCTCTGTCAGTCTGAGTCCGAGAAGCGTTCAAGGACTTAAGGGATTCAAAAGATTAAACACACACAGATATGACATTGTGCCAGGGCACATAAATATACTGTGATGAATCTAAAAATTGGCTGTCGGATATTAAATTCTCTTTTTTATTATAAAAGATGAGAGTGGTTGTTTTTGCCACTGTGTTTGAAAAAGAGCAAGGCTGGCATTTAATCTGAAGCTTGAGATCATAAAGGGCAGATGTATGCTAGTTGTTTGCCATGGGTTTTACATTTCTGACTGGCCAAATGTATTTAATTTAATCAATTTTTTTATGTTTTCAGGACACATTTGGCTTTTTGCTTGTGTTGTACTCTGCTTCACTTGCAAGTTGTTTTGGATAAAAGCATCTGCCAAATGAATAAATGTTAATGTACATATCTTCTCATTGAAAACAGGCCAACAGTTTGAACTGCATGTAGACTGTATTTTATTTTATTTCATTTTATTTTTGCTCAGCTGGAGTCCCTTAAGGTATGCATTGAATCTGAAACGTCACGTTTGTTTTAGTAGCTGAAGTAAATGTATCTTTGACTTTCTTCATTCTTTTTTTAGCAATTGAAATAAAAGAGAGTAAAAAAAGGCTCGAGTCCTCAGTGATACATGAAGAATATCTAACGCACTAGGAAAAGTGCTGACATTGACTGATGATACGAACAATACTGTAGCAATAAGAAAGGCTCTTTCATTGCCCCTATTTTCTACAGTAGTTGTTCACTTGACTGAATGAGGTGCTGTGGCTGTCTTTTTTTACCTCGTAAAATAGCAAACACAGCATATCATCCCCTAAGCCTCCCACCATGTTTTAGATGTGCACTGACTGTAATGGTAAGAGAGTCATTACAAAATGGCCACCTTTTAAACAGCAGAAAGTAAATCAAAATCTATCTGTGGAAACAGATAATAGGTATTGCAGCGAGAGAGGCACTTCACCTTTCACCTAAATCAGAGAACCACTGCTGTCCTCATGCAGCAATATGGGGTAATGAGCAGCAATGTGGAGCAACGGGCAGCACCTGGCCTGTGACCAGGTGGTTGTGAGTTTTAATCTCTGATTGGACACTGCTCTTGTAACCTCAAGGCAAGTACTTAACCTGAGTTAATACAGCAAAACATGTAGCTGTGTAAATGACAGTAAAGGGTTATTTAAGTAATAATGGATAAAGGTTTCTGATTAATTAATTTATGCTAGTGCTCGTCACAAGAATGGCATACATTCCTGCGATTTTCTGCTAAACTCTTCCTTGTGATTCAGTGCTGTTATGGATTTCCGCACTGCTTTGAAAGCAGCAGTGCTGCTTTATGAGTGGACTGTGGAAAGGCTTCCAAGATCTGTGTGTGCCTGCTGTGTTTGTTTGTGCCAGTGTACCCATAGAGTGCAGATAGCCCTGCTCTACCGTGTTCACATCCTCCACCAGGTCAAGGCTGCAGGTTCGACCTGGCTTGCAGCATCCAGCTGAGGAAAAAGGATCCATCCAGACTATTCTGTCTCACTGTCCGTATAGTCTTGGAATTGCTGGCAAAAAACAGGTCCTAGCCTGTGATTCTGCCCCTTTGGAGACTAACCAACCACATGACCTCTGAACTGCATAACCACATAGCAAACCGATGGAGATCGGCATGAGCAGAGGAGATTGAAATTCAGGAATGACTTTGAGGCATTTGTTCACAATTACCTGTAAAACTGATAGATAATCATCCTGATTTGTTCCCCATGGACACAATCCCTTCACTGAAGTCCTCTACGCTAAGGTAAGGGTTCTCATGCTGGTATATGCCCTGCTTGCAGATCATTAGCAGTTACATTCAGCTTTGCTGACAGCTGTTTAGAAAAAAAAAGGCTCCGCCAAGTCTTTGTTGTATCCACATCACTTACTGCTTTGGCATAGCCATGGTGTTGTTACTGGAGATTTAATCACATTATAGACAAAACAAGCCATTCCAGCAGAGCTGAAGAAAATCATCTTCCAATGGAACTGATCTTTCCCGTTGTTGTTTTTTCTCACCCCTTGGATGTACACCAGCAGGTCAGTGGCAGTGGGAATAATTAATGCAAGGCAAGCAAAACACTCTAAGGACTGGCGTCATTTATTGCAAACATAGCTAACAGGGGTCTGTTCCATTACCAAATATAGTTAAAAGCAGGTATGCAGTAGTCTCTTTTATATCAAAGTTACCTCAAATAATTTACATCCAGACTTGCTGACTGAAAAAACAGTTTGCTGGAAATTATGTTTAAATCAAGTGGTCGACAGCTTGGCAGAGCTTTTCTGCTTATTCATTGCAACAAATATGCATTACACCATTTTGCATTCCCTTTATTTATTTTAGCAATTAAATAATTGCAGTGAGAAACCTTTTTAAAATCAGAAACAGATTTTCATAGGAGGCCTCCAACTGCGGCTGTCTGAATGTCTGGATTTAACATCTGATGAAGTTTTAAACAAAGATTTGGAAGACTGGTTTTCAGCCTGGCCCTCAATCAGTTATATGAAACCTGCTACATATGTTTCCCCAACTTCCCCAACAAAAATGGAAACATTTTTTGCAACCTCCTTTTTCCCAATATCCTCCCCTTCTGAACTCCATCTCACGATATATGGGAAGGGGGACATACACACATTTACCAATTTCCTTGACATACAAACCCCCAGATCTTCACCAATCCAGACAAAAAGGTGGAACTAAAATCATTTGAATACAGGGAAGGGAAAGGAGCACAGACTTGGCAGCACTGATGTTTGAAAAATGACTGCTGCATCGAAAAAAACTAATGAATTGGCTATGATGGAGTAGTATTTCTAGTGTTTGCTGCAGTAATTACAAATTTTATCTCAATTTCTTTTTACTCCATCTGCTGTGTTAGCCATTATTCAGAGAAGGTAGAGAAGGGGGAAATCACAATAAACATTATTCACCATTCGGATGCAACAATTCAATTAAGTCATGTGCAAGGATTTACTATGAGGAATGGGTGGACCCACACTACTGTTTCATTCTACGGCCATGACCACACTGCCCTCTTACAATATTTACTTCTTGTAGGTAAGGCAAGCTACGCAATGTTATCTCTGCCATCCCCAGGTGACAGACATTGGTTTAATTGGCTTGTTGTTTTGTTTGTGACAGTGTAATTACTGAAAACAGACCAACCGCCTGATGCATTGCCTCAATGGGAGAAAGTTAATCACAGCTTTCCTTGCCATAGAGCCTCTGTGTAATTTATTAGATCTGTAAATGCTAATCGACGTTGTGGCAGCAACGGCTCTGAGAGAGCGAGGCCTTATTCCAGTCCACATCTGTCAAAACCCCGGAAGATGCACAATAGGCATCACATTTCGGTGTGCGGTGGTTTCAGACCTACACGAGAGTTCAGCATCATGCGATCTGCCAAAAGTTTGCTACGATGCACCCCATGGAAGCTTGCATCTGCTGGATCAATTTGCCGGTTCATTGAGCAGGTTAAAAACAATACTTACAGGGAAAAAAGTATGACTTCCATGAAAGTATGTGCACTGTGGAGCACATCAATAATGCATCTTGCCGACGTTGAGAGGCAGCAGGGGGATTCGACAGACTGGATTAAAAAAATCAGTGGGATCAAGCAATGAGACCTATCAGAAGAAAAAATGAGGAAATTATACTTCCTGCGGTTTCATATTGCAATCCAGAGAAATACAATGTGAGAAGGAATAATAAAGATTATCACTTATAATAGAGACTGTTGGAAGAAACGCTGTAGCTCAAAACATTTTTTTTCCTCCCTAGGTGTAATATAGTTCTGTGGAGATCATCACCCATGACCCTAGTTTTAATTTATCATGCTAATTCCTGTAATTCAACCCTGGTCTTCAGTGCTGCAATGTCCTGTGGTTTCTATTGAACCTGCATGCTAATCACTTCATTACTTGCTCAGTTTAACCTTCATTTGATCATAACAGTTTTCACATTAACTGTAACAGGAGACATCCACCTTTTCAGTGCTGTCACTGATAGGAGCATTAGGGTGAAGCTAGGTTAAGCTGGCCGATGTAATGCTTCTTGCATATAAATGTTTTCTTTAAAAACATGGAAACGGATATTCAAATATTTTTAAAAATTGATGAATTTAGCATAAGTATATATGATGGATTAAAAGAGAGACTAGTAAAAGACACAAATGGTTAAAACAAGAACTAAGATAGTTCTAAACAAGGCATTAAAGCACTCCAAACAAACCTGTCTGTTCTGTTGTTGTCCTCTCTTTTCATAATCCTCACATTTATACTATATTTATTTTTAATCAGGAGGTGTGACCAATTAATTAGGCACTTACCCAGTGACTGAACAGATATACACATTCTCATGCACGCAAATCCTCACAGGAGAAACCAATGAAAAATCATAGTTATTATAAGGTTTGTAAAAGATGTAATATGATAATTTTATCACAATAATTGAAAAATTCTCCTTAAAAAAAAAAAAAAACAGAAAAGAGATATGTAAATACTGCTGCATATGCTAAGGCTTGCTTTAGATGGACATCTCAGCAGTATCAATTTTAGAGTAAAAGAGAAAATTGATACAAATGATCAACTTCCATTTTAAACAGGACTCAAATGATCAGCAAACACCAATTTAAGAGCACATCTTTTCAAAATAATAAGCACAGTTTACCTTTCAGTGGTAGGGCACTACAAGAGAATATGTTGCTTATGGTATCAAAATACAGACTTATCCTAGTGTTTATGTTTTGAAGAATGTTTAGACTGGATTGACTGCTAAGAACACCATTCTGTTTACAGTTTCTAGTTTCATCCTGTTTCACTGGCAGTTTACAATGTGTCCTGCACTGCTAAAGAGCCTTTCTGATGGGACACTGGTAGCAGGGATGAACTTGAGGCTTGCAGGAATAAAAACCCTCATCTTATTTGGTGTGGATCAGCACTGTGAGGGGAAAACACATACAGATGGAGAAAGTCAAATTGACACACACTGAGAATGAACTAACACAGCCAAAAGAATGAATTTGTGAATGACTGTCACGTGAAAGAGGAAGTACAATTCGTTCTGAGTATGCAAATGCGATGAGAGTGGGTTAAAACAGACCTAAACAATCTACCAAGATCACCCTGATTCGGCCACCCAAAAGCTGGCTAGCTAGCTTTTTCAGAGTCAAATATGTCTCAGTAAGTGCCAATCATCCAATCTTATTCATTGTTAAAACTCCCTAGTGAGCTAGTTTGTCCACCAGTTACACTTAATCACCCACAGCAAAATTGTCTTAATTAGCTCACAGCAATCTATAGCCACCTAACAAGGTTGCATTGCAGCAAGCTAGCAACTACTGTTCACTAGCTAGCTATTATTAGCATTGATTATTTTTAACCCACACCAGCTCACCCATAGAATTCTGTACAAATAGTAAAACAATGAAAGGGAAAAAGGAAGATATTTTCACTGATTCAGAGATGCAAACGATTCTGACAGAGGTGGGTGCAAAAAAAAAAAACATATTTCATTGTGCAAGAAGTGGAGTATCCAGGACAGCAGAAAATCACTTGAAATAAGCACAACTAGCATGTAGGCTAATTCAGGTAATGTAATTCAGTTAGTTCTATGTGAGTCTGAACCAACAGGCCTGTTCCCTGGGGTATTTGGGCATAGGGTCTGCTGCTCATTGCTGTTCATGTGGTGGTGAATGAATGCCATGTTTTATGGCCATGTTGTGGAAAACACAGCAGGCCAACATCATCTTGCATACCTTCTCTGCTGTGTACAAATGCAGGCCACCTGCTGTGTTCAGGCACATCCATCAGCCTTTTTGCACACTGATAGTGCACCCCATTACCAAGCGACTTTGTGTTTGTGGTTGTGTGCAATCTTCCATCGTGTCTGTGGGTTGACCGGTAGTGTCATCAGCCAGGTTTTCAGAATGTAACTATGTGTAAAAGAGAACAGCACTCATGAAGGTCACTTCACCGAAACATTTGCTCATCTGCACTACGCCCTCTGCACTCGGGCACTTCACAATGTTTACTTTATTTCTTTTTGGCCAACAGAAAGGCTGAAACGGAAGATGGAGAGATAAGTGGGCAGAGTCTGGAAGCAAGATGTTCTGTGCCTTTTGCAAGTTTTGTAGAAATTCTTATTCAACATTCTTTGCGCATTCACAAATAGAAGGCAAGGCCGGTGAATTAGCTTGTTTGTTACTGCACACCCACACACCCACTTGCACAGGTATACCAGCTGTCTGAAGTGTCTTTTTATTTATTTTCCTTCCTTGCTCTACTTATTTTGCACAGCTTTAGTCTTCTAAACAGCTAAACAGTGATTCTAATTTGTTAACATAATGCAATGTCCCACCAAAAAAGAAAATCAATGATTTTTTTGACATGAAAAAAGAAAGCTGGTGATGAGATGTTTTTGTGGACCAATGCTTATATCAAGTACAAGTAAATTTTAAATTTTGGTTTCCCATTAATGTCATTTAATTGATTGGACCTATGTAATAATTCTTTAAAAAGGGCTACACTTATGAAATTCTCATTAATGATATTTATGCGGCCTCTCACCACCCTAAGCATAAGCAGATCAAGAGGCATAAACATGGAAGGGAAATTTGTAGGCACTCAAATTTGCTACAGAACAGCTTCAACCCTGTGTTTACAAGCAACTCTCAGTAGGTGATAGTGCCAAGCATTGTGCCAAGTATTTAAACTGTAAGTAATTCCACATGAGGCAGAAAGCTTCAGTGTAAATATGATGCTGTGACAAAGTGAGCGTCCTGCACCTGACATTGTAACCAACGACATTACATTGTAATAAGTTTGTATTAGTAGGCTAGTAGATGAGTTGCCTCTCTTTTTTAATGAACTAAACCAGCAGATAAACAAACTGACTTTTTAAATTTTGAAGTCAGACCATGTCTAAACTCCCTGAGATGATAACATATCCCAAGGTAATATGGCACTCAGATGAGCTCAACTTTGAAAATGCATGCAGTTCCTAGGGTTTTGACTGCAGCAAGTGGAATGAGGCATCTTCAAAGCAGTGCATCTCAACTTCTGACATTAATGTGACCTTGCACTCCGATTCTGTTCTTGTATGTTCCTCTACTGCAAGGTGACATGCAAATTGTTGAAAAAGAGTGCCTCCATAATCATGTCTTTGAATCATTAAACTTTCCTGTCTCTTCACTTTAATGAGGGGTTCAAGTAGAAATTCATAAGGTACGTTGGTATCATTAGACTTACAGGCAACTTGCCTACAGTTGAGTATCATCATGAACAAACAGGGCAAAGCTCCTCATTTCCTCGGTGCTTCATACAGAAGATGTGGAATTTGGCACAAACACTTACATGGTGGTAACACTGAAAAATGGTACCTTGTTCCAACATTTTCATGAAAACAGCCCGTGCCCATACTGGCAGAATTCTGTCCAAACAACAGAATGCAAATATGCAGTCTGAATTCATGGTGATGCAAAGGACTGTAGAGACTATGTGCTACATTGCATGTACGTGGAAAACTTACATACAATTGTTTCTGTGAAAAGGGATAAGTAGTAATCTTTTCAATGTTATTGTTATAGTGCTGTGTTAATAATATTATTAATAATAAACACTTTTTATTTGAATATGATTTTCCTTTTTCCCAACACAATCAGCATGCAATGAATGTGTTCCATTGTGATAACTATTACCTTATAATACCTTTTACTACATGTCAACATGACAAAAATATTGTAATCACAACAACCAAACAAAAAGATTTAAACATGAATTTGATGCTGCTCATTTTGTTCAAATTAAGCCACAATTAAATGTGTTTAATTTTCCAACTGACAAATTTTTTCTAATACTGTGTATCTCACAACTGTCAACTTTACAGTCACGGGATAAGCTATATTAAATGAAAGACATTTAATTTAAGATTAAGAGTTAATGGAGATTCTAATTTTCTGGCACTCTGTAAAAAGTCAGTTTCTTAGTCTTGGTCTGTATATCTGAAGTAATGGTGAAGAACTTACTGCTTTGTTTTTGTTTTAACTGTAACTGACAGTGAAATTATTTAATTATTTTATTAATTAGTCCTGCACTGCAGCAGTGTTTCTGATGTAAAATTAATAAGTATTGATATGAGTACATATTGTGTAATTACGCCATATGGATTTGCCAGTCGTTTCTCTGGCCTGGTCCCTGTTTTTAAAGAGATATAAATTTAATTAAAATCACAATTACTTGTCTCTTTTCCATTCAGGGCTAATTGGAATGCAGGAAAGATTGGTGAGAAGAGTGAGCTATATCATTAATCAGTCTTTCTGCGCTCAACGCATTCAAGTTAATTTAATTTTACTGGGCTGCTACTCAATTCCCTTCTGTGGGAATGAGACCAATTCGTTACCCGGGCTGTTTGAGGGGTGAATATAATCAGACTTGGGAGTTGCTGGTTACATGTAGAGCGCAGCCTGTAAGCTGAATGCATTTTTCACTAACACGTAACAGCGAGCATTCCTTTGCACACAGATAAGTGTAAGCAGAAACAAATTACATTTTTCATTTACGGGACATAACTACTGTTTCCCCTTTTTTCCATTGCATCTTCAATGGCTTTCATATGGATGGGCCTATCTGGCAGCATGCAATGAGTCTGTGTGAAAATGGCAGATTCACTGCATGTTTCAAGAGATTTACCTTGCTGGTGTCAGTGGTTGCTTCTGCTATCATCACTTCTTTTAGAAGTGCATTGCATAAATTCTGCTGAGCAAACTGTAGACAGACGTGCAAAGTAACAGCCCTACAATTCCTGAGAAAAAAGATAATGAATTCAAATTCAAATTCATTAAAATAATTAATCTTATAATAATAATTAATCTATAATTAAATTTCATCATAATGAGTTCACAGACAACTAGGATTGTCCTTAAAAAATCTATGAATGAGAAGAAGTGAGAGTTCTTATTTATCCAATCGACCGCCAATGCAAGGGCCATTACAGATACTCTTCAGTATGCCATATGATTGACTTCCTATTTAAAGAGCTGTTCAGTTTTGACACACATAACGAGACTCCAGGCCCGCTTGTGACACAAGGGATAAAGGGAGCTTGCTGTTTTCAGAAACACTAAGAGAAGCCAAAAGCATTTATGCAACTGCTGAAGCATTTTTAAAGCACGAGACTATGTCAGTGTGTACTCTCAATGCACTTTCCCTAGTCTTAATACTCAAATATATCATGACATGATGAGAATGTGAAATTAGTGTACAATTAGAATTATACAGGAAACATTATGATTATGGTTATGGTTATATGGTTATGTTTGCACTTACAAAGTGTACTTTGGATTTATATTATTATGGTCAGACAAAGTATTAGTTATTTTTCAGATTTTCATTACAGTAGGTGCCCTTCAAGGCCCCAGATAAAAGCTCCACTAAGTAAAAATAATGTTCAAGATCATGCCAGAGGTTGGAAAACAATCTTGATTTTTGAATGAAGAGTTCACACTTTAAGGGCTAATATCCACATTCCTATGAGAAAAAGGTTATCAGTTATCATCATTTACAAAGCTGACCAAACGATAATGATACTTATGAAAATAATACTCATGGTAACAATTATTGTGCATTACTTGGATGACCTGCTTTATGAAACTGCTTTAGGAAAGTAAGTTTCTCAAACACTGAATATAATTAGCCATGATAAATCATGATATTCCATGAGGGGGATAGTTGAGGTATTATCCTGATTTCTTCCATGTCAATGAGCTGGTAAAGCACAGTCTTTCCATTAACAAGTGATATACATGTACCATGATGTATGCAATGCAAAAGCCATAAGTGAGATGAAATGAGTAGTTTCCATGTTCAGTATGAGATAAAAATGACACATTCCTATATTGCAGACTAGGAATGAAAAGTTGTATTCTCCCTCAGGTGATCATCTTTGAGGGAAATCCTATCACCTGCAAGCCATCATTACCTTTCCTTGTAACAGATGTGCTATTTGACAGCTCTCCAGCTATTACACATTAATTTAATAAAACTCTTCCATTCGTTTTGTGCAAGATGATTTGCCTGAGGGTAAAAAGTTAATCCCCATAATTATGATGCCATTTGACTTAATTTCAGCTGACTGACTTCTGCTTGGCCTCCGTGTAGCACAGCAGAGATTACCGGCCCCCAGTCCCCTCCTGGAGAGTTCAGGAACAGTTGGCTTCAGCAGTGGGACAACCCGGTCCCAAGCAATTGACCACCTCTGAGGACACAGAACCCTTCAACATTCCCGAGATGATGGTTTGCTTCATTTTAGGGAAAACGGCAAATGGATTTCCACCAACTCAGTACAGGCTCTTGCCTGCAGGCAAAGTCAATTTTAACGGCTGTCTTTCATTTGATTTGTTTTAAGGCGCTCCAGACTAATTGCAGGAATCTCGATCATTGATTTTCCCCCGGATGAAATGAGTAGAGGGGTATCTTTAGTAATGGAATGGCCCACAGAGTAAAGCTGTAATAGGAAAGCAACTGCAAGTGTGTGTTTTGCTCCTCTGGGAATAGCACTGCTAGTGCCTCAGTTCATTCCTTGCTTATGCCCAGCACAGAAACCACAATTCAACGGAAAGTACATGAGCTCATGGAATGAATTTATGTTAGGCTTTGAAATATACATTGCAATATGTAACATACATACTGTATGTATGGTATGATATGACTGCCATTGCTGGGTGTGGCATTGACTTGGATTTGTTAGCTGTATCTCATTTGCCTTACACATTCAGCAGAAACCGTATGGATGCTAACAGGTTACAAATTTGTGGACCACAACACCAGACATTGTGTTTCCTCCTTTGTTTTGCATATCCTTCATATCAGTTCCTTACAGATTAAGCCAAATCGCTTCCAAGTGGTGTTACTTACAGTTGGAGTGTATGAAATGTGAAGCAGACTTCAGATATTGCAAAATAATTGGTGAACTCCATTAAACCCTCTATCTGTGTTAATGTATTTTCAGGCTGAATCAATTCTGGTGTAATGGACCCAACGAAACTTTGTAAAGTGTCTACTGTACCACACAGGATCCTTGGCTCCTTCAGCAGTGATATCTTGATTTAATTATATGACTCCATTAAAGATGCATTAATTTTAGATTACAACACGAGTTTTGGTAATAATTCACAAGCATTATGTTTATGAGTCTTGTGAATTGTGAGCCCTAGAGGGTGTGACTGTCACATTTTACATTGTTAGAGGACCATCATAATAAGATCTCAGGGGATGCAGAACTGATGTCTTTGCAGAGGTTAGTGTTCCGTTTTTGCTGATGAAAATAGTGCTGTATAAAAATTAATAAATAGCTATAAATAGTGGTAATGCAGCAGTTGTGTAACCATGGACAAGTGAAATATCTCTGGACTGGATATGAGATGCCCATGAACCTTTTGGGCAGTAATACTTTGTTATCATTCGGTCATGTTTGCCAGGGCCTTAGAAAGGTGTCCACTTTCATCTAGAGTTTTGTGGTTCTTGTTCTATTTTAAATCTTAAATTGTGTATGTAAACAGCCAAAGTTTAGTATGCACTGTCAAATGACATAAGAGGGAGTATCAGAAGACAGTGTGGGGAGTGTGCAATGGCAAACAAATGCTAGAAAAATGTATTTCTTAGTGCTGTAGAACAAAATACAGTACTGTCTGACATTACAGAGAGATGTGTCTGACAGTATCGGAGGTGGTGCTGTCAGAGGTAAACTAGTGAAGGTGTTACAGATATGAAATGCGGTGTAGATTAAAACAAGCCTTCAAATACAAGGAAAAGAGTTTGTCCACATGAGTCAAATGTTCCTCAGTGAACTTTCTGGAGATTTGGTGCTTGTCAGTGCAGAATGAGAGACATGCTTCCTTGGCTGTATTGTTGGTGACCCATGTGGACTTACCCTACAAGAGAGTCAGGATGCTAACTTATAGCAGCACAAACCCAGTTTATGTTAACACACAGCACTACTTGGTAAGGGCCATTTCAGAAAGTTTTGGCGAAGTGACACAGCACTGACTACAAATTCATAACACAGAAGTTCTTGCCACCGTCTAGGGTTTTTCCATTGATATTTCACTTGACGCTTTAAAAAAAGACTAAATACATACCTTTTTAGTCTTGATTTTATGTACGAACAGCTATCTTTTGTATCTCCTGTTCGCTCAATTATATTTTTGAAGTATTGTTTTTATATTACTGTGTTTTTATAACCTGTCTTTTATTCCCTGTGTTTATCTTTAGTTCAATATTACTTTTATCTTTGCTTTTATTGTGAAGTGTGTTGCATTGCAAACCCTTGTATGAAATGTGCTGTATAAATAAATCAGTTAATACTAATTATTATTACACACAGCATACCCGGTTATCACTGCAGCCACGTTTACATTGCCAGAGATCGATGGCCATCCTCTGAAGTCTGCTTTCCAGATCTCCAGTTACCATATAATGGCAAGGAGCACCCTTAAAGGGATTTAGCAGGAGATGCAGTGCCATTCCTATCATGAGAATATTCTGTACGACAGCAAGGCGCTTTGGCACTGCTCCTGTCTGGAGAGCATGTAGCAAGAATCGTGACCCATTCTTACTCGGGTGACTCAGACGCTGGTACAGGCAGAGGAATGAGGGGCCCACAGAGGAGTTAAGCACACTGTGGCAAGCTCTCATTGCCTCTCGGTCTGGAGGCTCGCTTTATGAGTGTGGATGGCTGGGGTAATGGTCTCTGACTGCTGCCATTGCTCACGGTGCTAATGGCTGCATCATGGGATGTTGTGGGAAAGACATTAGCACCTCTGCTATATGGACTAAGTCTCCCCCCATCCTGCCTGTCTGCCTGTGACCTTCAATTCCTCTGCATAATGCAGGCATCTTCATTCTTCCTTTTACTATTATCTTATTTTATAAGATCTAAAATCCACATAATAGGGAATATACATACGTACAAATATACATGCATGTGCAGGCATTCAAAACATCTTGCATTCAATTGCAAATGTTCTGTCCATTCAGGTTGACTACAGTATTACGTGAATGAACTAAGTTCTTTCTTTTTGTTGCTGTTGTTGCAACTGCCTGCTGTTAGCTGGCTGAAAGACACATTCGCCTCCTTGTCTTTCAATTAGTCATTCACAAGAAACCAAGGTCAAACTGGGGCAAAAGGTCAGAGAGACACCGAGCCTGTCAACTCTCACCCGGTCTTTGTCAAGGGCTCCAGCACTGATCCTGGGACTCTGCTGTAATTTATTTGCGTTCCTTGTGCAAATACATACAGACCAGTCAGGCATATTAACAGAAATGACATGCTGCTTTGCGGAGAGTCCCAGAAGACAATGGCGTTTCATCTGGGGGCCTCCTTAGCAGTGCCAGAATACCCTACTTAGCATTGTCCACACTGCATAGTGGACACTCAGCCAGGGGAGCATTGTGCAATGTTAAAATGTCCCTCTACCTGCTGGGGAAACCTTTCAGAGAGGATGTCCTCTCTACGACAGCCAGAGCTTCCAGTAGCGGGCTGAATGACTTTTTAAGTGGCGGCAGACATTCAGAGTGTACACGGAGATCACCTTCCACGTGTGTGGCTTATGAGAAAGTGATGGGGGTACAGTAGTCTGTTGTGAAAGTGAATTGTTCCCACTTGACAAAAACCCCATCTGCGGCACAGAAGAAGACGATGAATAATGCCGATGCTGATGAGGCTTTGGCGTTTTATAAATAACGCATCATTTTCCCGCTCAATGAGCAAAGGGGCTCATTTCTTATTCTTAAAACTAGACAGTTTTGGGCAGCAGGAAAGGGAGATCTGTGTTTCCTTCACACTCTGTGATCTGCCCAAGCCAGGGAAGAAAGAGAGGGGAGCTCCTCTGAGGCTGTGAACAGAGAGCCCGATTTCAGCACCGCAATAAGCAGACAGCTCCTGGCTGAGGCTCGCTATTGTATGGGCAGGCAGGGTTTCAAAACACACAGCCTTGAGTCATTATGTCCCTGTCAGGGAAGCTGCCAATACTGTTTCAGTTCACACTCTACTGCGCCATGTAGAGAGGACGATGTTTATTTGATATCATGTTTTTGGTTTTGTTTTAACTTCAGCTTCTGTCCGCAACATATTTCAGCCAACGCTGCTCGCACTGACTTACATCTGAACAGGCCTGAACTGACTGATCAAATATGGATGTCTGTCAGGTACATGTCTTACCCATTCCATTTCATTTGCAGAATTACCAAATACTACTCCCGCTGGCAAATTTTGATTGGTGAAAATTTGCAGTGAGGATTTACACACTGGTCTGTCCTAAATGTGTCACTGTCTTGAAATGAACACTACCTCAGACTTGGTCAGGTTTTTTTTTTTTTTTAGTGTGCCTGAACTTGCAGACACACTAAAAATCACTGCACTGCACTTCATTGTTGTACTGTTCACCCATACTCCACTTCTCACAAGGTAGGATGAGCAAACATTGTTGGCACGACAAATAGCCTTAGTGGAATCAGGAACGAACAGTCGTGGGTAAGACATTTTAACAAGGCTGCCGCTGCTCCACGTCCAAACTGGGGCAGGAAACTGGGTCCTTTGGCCAGAGGAACTGCTGCCAAATTGGGAGCATCTAAGCCGGGCCATAGGTACACATTGTACAGAACATGCTTTAAGCAGCTTTCCTGACTTTCCACAGCAGAGATGTGGAACAAATATGTCACTGCAATCCGTGAGTGACGCAGAAATGTGCTATTAATCTGTACATGTTCAGCCTGCTATGAAAAGGGCCTTCTGCCATTTTGACTTTCGCAGCAGGCTCTTAAGTACACCAGCACACACCTCAGTGCCTCATTGAAATGCCAAGCTAAAGTGGAACGTTTGCTCTAAAAGCTCTCTCTGATTAGCTATATCAATAGGGCCTTTTGTCGTGGTTCCCAACAACTGCCGAGGCCCGTGCTTATAAATCAGCCTGCATTGTGATGCTGTCTGAAACTCATAATGTGTGCCTAACACTGCTAAAGGCAAATGATTACAGCTCTTTCAGAACCATTAGCACAGGGTGATGGACAAACTCGATAGAGCAAGACTGCCCATACATTTATATATATCAAAGCCCACCATGCCTTAATGGAGGCTGGTCAATGATAGTGCAGATCAATGCGATGAGTTTCAACATGGCAGAACTCCTATTCCACAACAGCACAACCGCAGAACATATTCAGCCTACACTAGGGTCTGCTGTTGTCTTAGATCATTTTCTCCAGAAATACCCTCAAAAAGGATTACGGGGGGAAAGACATCCACCTTAACCTGTCGCTCCAAAATAAGTGTGACACAGAAGCGTGGGAAACCCGCATCCAGCGAGACACTGGCCTTGCCTCCAGCTCTTACCTTCAGTCAGGCCCATGTGAATGCTCCAGTAGTTCTGCAGGCACTGCAGCTCCTTCTTCATGCCCCGCTTACAGTGGCAGTCATACAGCGGGCTCTCCTGTAGCACCTCCAGCGCCGCCTGGCACTCCTTGTTGGCCAGCATGGTGTTCCTGTCCCTTCC
Source organism: Megalops atlanticus (assembly GCA_019176425.1). Classification (NCBI taxonomy): domain Eukaryota; kingdom Metazoa; phylum Chordata; class Actinopteri; order Elopiformes; family Megalopidae; genus Megalops; species Megalops atlanticus. The sequence continues at coordinate 11,846,401 of CM032878.1, read as the reverse complement.
CACCAGGCACTGGCGCATAATGCGGTAGCGTGAACTGCACTGAGAGTTCTGGTTGCACATGTCACTGGCCTTCACACAGTCCACTGGGGCCCTCCAGCCATGGGTGCCTGCTCCAGACATGGCGGAAGAGCTGGCCATGGAGCGAGCAGCTTCATCTGAAGAAGAAGGAGACCAGGGTCATTAGTTACGACTTACAGCTCCGAGAACAAGTAGGATGTACATGTGAAAGCGGCCAGAGAAATCAACATAGGTGTCACCAACAATATCTTTAGGATGCAGTTGTGATGGCATGTGAATGATTTTTATGTGAAGAAATGTACATGGATCCAAGTGAAGGCCACAGCAGCAATACTGGTATGCCCATGGCTCAGCTGAGGAACTGAGACCTGTTGCCATATGAAACATTTGGATTATTATAAGTACATGTATTTCATTCGCTTTTATCAAGTTAGCTAACAATCTCCACTTGTGGAACAAAGCTTCAATCAGCATTATAACCATTTAAAAAATCCATCCAATTCTTTTTATCAGCTTTTACTAAACCACATTTACTGAATACTTTCCCACATTACCATGATATTAACCTGATTTCAGAGGGAGAAATACTCTGAAAACAAATGGAATTCACATTAGAATCATTCAGAGAACTACCTATTTCAGATTTATTTGTCACAAACCACAAAACTTTCAAAATGAACAATCAACACCCTTTCACCCTTTAACTTTCCAACAATAAATAATAGAAAGAATAGAGTGGAAATCCCTATTAGCGCCGGCATCATTTGGACTTTATTGTGACAGAGTTCCTGTTTTAGGAAATGGGTCTTTGGTGTTGTGTTGACTTATCCCATTGTATGTGCTACGCTACAAGTTTCGTAATAGGAATAGGGATGGCTTGTGCTTATGAAATACGGCATAAGCAATTCCTCTTGGAATTCATAATACAGGCACTTTTTGCAGAATGTGGTAAAAGAAATATAATGAAGGTGTGTATGAACTTGTATATGAACTGGTGTTACTTGTTACAGATTGATATGAAAAAAATACTTTTAGAGTATATATCACTGACAGTGATTAACTATGATTTCTGACTTTTCATTATTAGTATCAGTCTTGGTATGTTCAAGAACTATTTTAACTGATAGTGAAGAAAGTATTTGAAGATTACATTAGATTAGATTATATTAGATTAGATTATATTACACTAGATTAAATTCAACTTTATTGTCATTGTGCAGAGTACAGGTACAGAGCCAATATAAAGTACACGTACAGAGCGATCCTTGTAAAGTTTACAGAAAAAAAGCACACTTTCATTACAGTAGTCTATAAATGAATGTATACTAATTGTAATCAATAAATTGTATTTTCAATTACACATTCCTCTGGTTTCATATTATTGGCGTAATATCCATAGCCATGCAATGAAATACATCATGGTTTGCACCCTAAATATAGCAGATAGCAGATAATATGAAAAATGTGTACAAGTAAAAAAGTGTAAAAGCATGCACACACACACACACACACACACACACACACACACACACACACACACACAAACATGTGGGAGAGACTGGCCTGCACTGATTTGCACATAAATCAGCAAATCAAATACGTCAAAATGTGATTTATTTGAACTGTGTGAACGACTCTGTTGCTTATTTAGAATTCACTTTCTTGCAAACAAACAAAAAGACAGAATAATACAGATTTTACGACAAAACATGGTAAATTTACATTTGTGTTACTATGATGGTTTGTGCTGAATAAACCTAAGTATGAACACCTATTCCTTGCATCACATTTAGCCTAACCCAGTGTTTCTCAACCCTACTCCTGGCAGCACCCTCTCCTGCATATCTTCTGTGTATCCTTACTGCTTGATTAAATCAGGTGTGCTCAGCTAATCAAACGTGCCACTGATGAGTTCAGTCAGGTAGGTAGAGCAATGATAGATAGAAGATATGCAGGACAGGGTGCCGCCAGGAGTAGGGTTGAGAAACACTGGTCTAACCAACTTGCTTAAAGTCCGACACAAACTGCTGGACACGAGCGACACCCTCAGGAAGAAGACAACCCGCCGAACACAGGCACTGCAAAATCCCGCACTCACGGCTGGACATAATTTCATTTTTAACCTCAAGCCATGAACAGACAAGCGCATATGGATAGTCTATGCGGAAATGCGTTTATAATTTTACATACTGTGCTTTGTACTGTTTATCATTCAGCATGATATCAAAATGATGTGATCAACAGCTTCATTGGGAATCGTTAGTTGACTGACCCCTATGTCTGATCAGGTCCCGTGTGACTACACTGCCCGATTACGTGTGTAGCTTTCCAGTTCCAGAGTCACTTGATCATTAAACCTCCATTTATGATATCACGGCTATAACGTTCAAGTAATGATCCAGATATTTGTCTGTCTGAAAATATCCTGCATATGTACGCCTGTGTGTGTGTGTGTGTGTGTGTGTGTGTGTGTGTGTGTGTGTGTGTGTGTGTGTGTGTGTGTGTGTGTGTGTGTGTTGAAGCAAATTAAGCCGCGTCAATCAGTCGATCGGCTTTGGAAGTTGTGCTGTTGGGCCCGCTTTCCACCACACAGCACATGCTTAGAGGACAGTATGAACTGCAACGGATCGCCTCCTTTGGTCTGCAATACCTGTGACCTTGATGTTATACACCCAGTTCAGTTTCAGCTCCACCAAAAGAATGATGCCTCGGTTACCTCGCTTTAATGCTATTTAAGTACTGGACTTAACTTTATCATACAGGTTAACATTGAATAAAAGGCGGATCATGGAATTCCCCGATTTACAACAGGTTACAATTTCAGATCCATGCACACTTCTGTTGGCTCCGAGCTCCGAACGGGCCACAGAGTTTGTTGAAAAGGTCATTTTAAAGTTGATATTAAACGCACGTATGTATGTACGTATCTATGCGTGTGTGTATGTGTGTGCCTCTGTGTGTGTGTCTCTGTGTGTGTCTGTGCGTGCGTGCGTGCGTGCGTGAGTGAGTGCCTGCAGAGTAATTTCAGGCTAATTTAAAAGCATGACTTAAATTAGCTTTATATGACGCAGCACAGTTTAATTTCTTGTAACAGTGAATTCAGCTCAATCCCGTGCATTGCATTATAATGTAGTTAGATCATCAGCTTTATTCTTAACGTGAATCCTCAGTATTGCTTAGAACTCCGACAACGCACATGAAAAAGAAAGCATTTATCAGTCAAGTTCTATTCCGTTTTATCGCAATACACTGAACCCACACAGATAAACCTAAAAGTTGAAGAATTAATGGAGTATCTACATATAACATGTAGGTTCTAAGACTTATAATTATATCAGTGTCTCGCATACATCGTCATGAAGTAATCAACTAATTTGGTTCATTATAAAGTTCATTCTTCATAATTCGCACTTAATTACCCTTTTGTGGCTATAGATGATTTAACCATCAATATGAATGAAACTTCACTCACCTAATAAAAACAGGACGCTGAAAATATTCATAAACATCATGATAAATCCAACGGGAACTCCGAGCCAGGGAGCTGGAAACAATGAAGCCCCTATCCAATTCTGTTTCTCCTAATAAATTTATGATAATTTCCTTTACTGCTCGTTAGCACTCCGGTGCGGTTCCAGCGGTGTGTATATCTAAATATCCGAGCATGTCTCCAGTATTTGTCAATAGGTGTGCAGTTCTTGTGAAAACAGCTGCAGCCTCTAAATAATCCACAATTCGAGAAAACTTCAAATAAAGCAATTCAATCCTAGATTCCCGAAGAACTGTTATTCGGCGCAACGAAAAACCAGTAACATCCTTCAAATGCAAAAATGAACGCAGGGTTCCAACCGGCAAAAAAACAAAAACACAAACAAACGCTGCGTTCAAATACGAAGCTTGTCAAGCTTCCTCTGCTCTATAGGTCCAGATTTCTCTTGCTTGTCATCCACCGATTTCCTCTAAAATGAGGGTCTCCTTTGCCAAGATCCTGATAGTCACCAACTTTGCACGACGGGGCAAACGTACGGGAGACAGGCGGATACCACTGAAAAACGAAAGAGGCACCGACTTATTTTCTCTTTCCCGTACACGTATAGTTAGCCAAAATGTAAGGATTGCTCTGCCCTCACAATGTGTCGGAGCCACATATTAAGTGCCGTGACAGCTAATGAGTTTATTAAATCATTAAAAATTTAAACAGGGGCTGTATGGACGCGCCCTCGTCTTCAGGAAAACTACGAAAAATCCACGGTAAGCGCAGACAAATTACGAGATGAACTCCAAGCCATTCTTTTTCGCATGCCCACATGTCATTCTCGCCAGCATCTTCGTTAATTGGTAACCCGGCACAAACGAGAGGGATAGCTTATTCTGTCATGGCCGTTTTTTTCCTCGTGCGAAGTTGTTTGAAAAGGTTCAAGAAGCAATCACTTGTGTTAAATTGAAGAGAACATCAGCCAGTTTCAAGTCTCCTCTATCCTGTATTGTTGCCTCCCTTCCCGTTTCCTCTTGTAAATTAAATCTTACGCCTTTTTTACTCGGTTGAGCTTGGCTCTTTTACCTCCCCTCAGAAGTGCTCCACGCGTCAGACAGAGCGCAATGAGAAGTGCTGAGCCTCACTTTAGCAGCTGGTAACGAGATCAACTTTCCGAACCTCTTCCCTTGAATGCTGTGACACAGACAACTCTCCTGAAACAAATTATTGAACAGAACTGCGGAGCGAACGCGCGTAATAACCAGTCATTGCACCACGATATCTGAACCGCTGTCCTAGACTGTTGACTATCCCTAAACCCTTCTAAAAGGCAAGCGTTCCACCGGAAAAGAGGAGGTGCGTACAGTGAGGACTGTAGGATTAATGATCGTTCCGTCAGCAACTGAATCCTTTTTTTTCTTTCGGACTGCATTAAAATCATTGCAAAAAAGCGGAATCGTGTATCTGCTCTCTTGGCAAATGCATTTCCTCGCTTTCGGGTTTAAAGAGCGCTACATGTAAACCTCAGAATTCTGGTTCTATTCGCTTTTTGTATTTCCACAGTGCTACCTGTGACAGAGGGGGAGTCAAATGTGCAACCTTAAACCGGCCTCAAACTAGATTGAGAAATGTTTTGTTACACGAGCACATTTCTCTGATGACATTTCTCTTCTGTACTAAACAACGTTTCGGGAGTTACCAATGCCCCAATTAATCATACGAAAAACAAAGCAAGTAAATATGTAAGTGCTGGTTGCTAATTTAAGATGTTTGTAACAGAAAGAGACCGTGAGAGACCGCAAATAGCGCTCTGCTATATCAGTGTAAATCACATGTGACCTTAAAGGGTAAAGATTTTGCTCCACAGATAAAAGTAGGTTCAATTTTGTCTCCCGGACTTGTGTTATCACGACGTTCAGACCACAACCAGCTACAGCGGCTTGGCACAGCAATGCTGGTGTGGATAACATGCACTGCCACAAGCTATCTGCACCGTCTATATCCACGCAGACTGCTTGCGATTTGTCAGCGCTGGGGCTGAATTGGTTGAAGTTGGCCGCAGGTACCTATGGCTCACTGAGCTTGTATAACTGTTTTGACTTTTTAGTGTGAACGGAGAGGTCTGTCATGCTTCCACTTGATATGCTGGCTCGCGTTTGCGAACGAGGCTGCCCTCGCGGTATCACGCTGAAAGTGGGACTTGGCCACGTGCCTACCACGACTCCCTACTTGCTATGTTGCGGCAAATGAAGACAACATTGGCATTTCCTGTGTTGAATCAAAGGTAATCACTCTCATTTCTACCACGTATGTTAAGCATATAAATGCAGGTTACATGTTTCAACGTGTACATTTTAACTAGGGTTTTTTTTTTTTTGCACAAATACGCAAACGCATTTGGTAGTCTCCTTAGTGTGATGTCATGAAAATGTTTCAACACCGAAAGATGACTTACATCACCGTGACGTACCTCTCAATTTCATTTGACGTCTTTGCACACCTTTGTTTACTCTTCATTCTCCTTTGTCTAAATTGCGGTGGTATTGGATATTTTTGTTCCAGACCTCCTCTGGAAATGAAGAAAAACATACTGCAAATAGTGCTGGGGCTAAATTAAGGTTTACGGCTTAATTTAACCCCTGCTCACAATATTCATGTATGATTGATCCAGCTGTCATGACTGCAGTTACATAAACATTAATTATCAAATGTTCCTGTGACTGAAAGCAAGTTTGTTGCTTTATGTATCCATTTTGATTGCCCTTGTTCAGTTTTATTCTTCCTGAGTAGTTTATCGTTGTCCATCTATACTCAGTAAATTCACACCATCTAACAAATGTGTTTAGATGGCTGCTGTCAATGTTTTGTTTTCAGCACTTTAAATTTAGATTTAATATCCTGCAAGCATAAGTATCAACCACCAAAATGTTGAAATTAGGGACAGTACCTGTATCATTACATGAGACCATCACATTTCAGCAATGTGATGGTCTCATATAATGCCAGTTGGGTTATACAAATGACTAAAACTATAATGGTACAGTACATCTGAATATGAAGATGTTAGTGAAGAGCCTGTGTGGGTATGATCCATAGGATTTACACATACACTGTATGTATATACACACAGGGATAGACAAAATAATGGAAATACCTAACAGTGTTATCATCTTTGAATGCAGGAACATCTCAAGAAAGCAATGTTTGCACCACGGGGTGTACCTGGTCACTTAAAATGACTTCATATTCCTTGGCCATAATTCTATCATGCAGAGTAGTAATTGGACCCAATGACTCTCATGAGATGGCTGCCCCTACCATAACAGATCCACCACTATGTTTTACAGTTTGGAACAGGCAGTGTGGGTTGAATACTTCCTTTGGCTTTCTCCAAACGTAAGCTCATCCAAACGTAGAAAAAGAGAAGAAAGGTGAGTCATTAGACCATATTTCTTACACTGCTCAGAAGTCCAGCTAGGTTATGCACTGTTGCATATTGGCCTTGGTTACATTCAGTTCTGTGGTCATTTTTGAGGCCGTTGTTTTGTGATTTTTAGCAACTATCTTGTTAAGTGTTGTTCTATCCCTGTCAGTGAGCCTTGACTTGTGACCACTCTTCTTCTTTCTGGATGCAATTTACTTTTATTTGGTGTATTCTGTCATGATAACCAACACTGTTCTCCTTGACACTGTAAATAATTTTGCCATTTCTGTGACTGACACACCTGCAGTTTGGGCACCAGCCATTTGATCTCTTTCAAAATCTGTTTAATCTTTCATGTTGCTTTTGAAACTCGCATTTCAAATTTTAAAATGTCTTTTATAGCAAAAACATATTGGTAATTAATATTAAAATTAAAATTAAAAATGCGTGCCCTCCTATTTAATTGCAATTTAGTCACTTCAAAGCAAAAGTCATAATATGTATGAGTCACTATATACATAGCGCCATCCATGTTCATGCATACCCTGACTAAATAGGAACAAAAACATGGATAATTATGCATAATTATGTGAAATTATATTATATTATATAGTTGTTCTATGTAATTATACTGTATCAAATAATTGTGGCCCTAATGTTTTCTGGATTATCAACAATCTGAATTTGATTTGTGCTATTCTGTTAAGATACAAGTGTAACTTTTTACTTTTTAAGCAGAAAAATCACCCAGCATGTGTATGTTTTTCCTTTATACCATATTTTTGTGTTCCTGTTTTGTCAAGAGTATGAATAAATGTGGAAGGCACTAAATGTACACAGACATACACACTTACACATAATTTCAGAAAATGATGTGTGTGTTTATATGTATATATAAAGATTGCTTTTATTTGAGTGCTTAACCATGCAAAACAATCAAAAATAGGTTCAGGACAATGAACATCATTAATTGTGCATCACTGAATCATTTGTCTATAGGTGTGTTCAGATTAAAGTGACAAATGACTGAAGACAACATCATGTGTCAATGATCCATGAGCAAAGAGGATTAAGAACTGCTTTCACATCCATCCTCAGCAGCAAATGCACACATATTATACATTATTGAAACAGCCCAGTTTTACATCATTGCCTCAGTGTGGCCTCACATAAATTTCAGAAGCAGAATCTTTTTTTTCCAAAGGCAGGTGGCACTGACAAACTGCTTGCCAATTGTGAAGTGATGAGGGCATATACCGTCCAGCCTTTTATCCAATAGAAGAAATATGTGGTTGCGCAGGCAGAGAAGCTGGCTCTATTTTGCTTGGTAGTCAAGACTGATGTCACCCCAGAGTATCATTTCCCTTTGATATGAGTTATGAGAGGATACGGCTAAGCAGCATAAAAGCATTAACCTCAACATTACCAGTCAGCTACCATTCTTCCATTTCCATTTCATTCTCTTTTTTTATGCTCATGTCGATCACATTACTTCGATTCATCTGGTCCTTTGTCAGGGTAACATAATGTCTCTGGTCAGAATTTATTCTTGTATACATGCTGCATTGTGCTTTTTTAACCGCTACAAAACAGTAAATCATCTACAGTGTTCAGTGTGTAAATGCCACAATCAGGGTCAGATCAGACTCATCCAGGAATTCAATGAGTTTGAGAATTTGAATGAAGCTTTGTTTGAGTTAAGGAAGCAACCTTTTTCCTCAAAGTACTTTTTTGATGTAGCATATTCTGGGATCCACAGTGTAGATATATATCTGAGGTCTCACAGTGGAGGCTTGTCAAAGATATGGTTTTGAAGGGATTATGAATTAATAAGATTAAAAAATGCTGTGTTTTGAGACACTTCATCAAAAAAGTCCTCAGATGTTGTGAAAAAGTGTATTTGGAGTCCCCACAGACAAACTTTAATCATACCAAGCATGCATTATAAATGAGCCTCTAAGCTGTTGTGTCACAAAGAAAAGACATAGGTGTGCAGCTTTATTGGGGTACGTTCTGTCATTCTGTTATACACCTTTGATGGCTTATCTGGTATACAGCCCTCAGGTTAAGGTCATTCAATAGCCTAATGCTTTGAGTATTACTCTTCTTAGACTTCCATGGCTTGTAAACTAAATGCAGGCATGCCTACAGTTACAATAGAATCAAAAAAGAACTCCCAGATGACAGCCTACAATAAAGTTGCCATTACATGAAATCAAATCCAAAATCATTGCTGTTATTAGTCTGTCTAAATCATTCATCAGGATATACAGTATGCATATTATATTCATGTATTCTAACATGTATGATTAATGCATTAATATTATTGTATTAATATTATTCTGATTAAATCTCCAAACTTACTTAGATTGATGGGGAGATTACTTTTGAAATGATTATTGTCATCATAGATTGAATTCATTTGAATCAGGCCAGTGGAGTCAAAAGATCTAGCAGATTAGCATAATATTATAACATTATAACATTAACGGCCACTGAGGGTAAGGAACCATTCTGGTGTTAGGTATATGTTCATTGACCTCCATATTGATTATGGTCAGACCACAAAACATAACTTTGGTTATAGTGACACCTCACAGTTTTCCTGTTTTATACTTTTTATACTTTCAATGAAGCATGAGCTTATTATTTATTTGACTCTTACTGAACCAACAAACACAGCACTAGTTGCCACCCACAAAATGCCATTGTCTGTCCATAAAGTTGTATAACACACTACATTTTTTTAGCAAACATAGCTGTATGAAATATAACTAATATAAAACATTTTTTCTGACTCAAAATGTATTTACATCCAATCTAATCAGTTGTAATCATTTATCATATTCTATGCTAATATTTTTAAATAAAAAAAATTAATGCATCAACATGTTATTGCTCTGTCTTTAAAACTTCTGTAAACATTCAGAGATTTATGTGTTGTGAATGTATTCAAAGAAGTCACTTTGAAGTTTGCTAGACTGTTTTTTCTTATATGCACTGTCCATATCATGCAACACCATGTCCATTTATGGAAATGGAGGATGGGATTGGCTATGGGAGAAACATCTAGAAGGAAACAAAGTTAGAGGTAACTCACCCTGCAATGCAGGCAGTTTTACTGCACATTGACTGTCTGTGTTATTAAATCATGTATAATGGAATAATCACAGAATTTGAATAGACCCAATTTAAATGTGAATAAAGACATCTATGACAAGCATATTATGAGAAAATATTTGCCTCTTTCCTCTGTGTTCCTCACACTGTCCACAGTAGTGATAGGAAGCATTCTGCAGTGTGCACATGGCAATTAGTTTGGGTTATAGCAATTGTAGCAAGTTTTCATCTGCTTCTCTTCTTCTTCTTCCTCTTCTTCATCTTCTTCTTATTCTTCTTCTTATTATTATTATTATTTGTTGTTGTTGTTGTTATTTTATCAAACATGATGGGGTTTCATGTAAGTGGAGTGGGCAAATCCATGAGCACGATGAAGACGTGTCTGTGCACCCATTTTCCTCCTTGATCCTATTGTTTGTTGTGATTTGGGATAAAATATGCAGAGTGATGGTTAACTGGACTAGAGAAGTGAAATTAGCAAAGAAAGAGAAGGTCCGGATTATCCATAATTGATTTGTTTTCACTGGAGTGCATTATTGAAAATACTTATTGTCCAAAATCTCTGCAGCTCACCTCCACATGGCTGGATTCAGGCTTGACAGTGAATTAAGTCAGACATGTGTCTCCCATCCCAAAGGGTCAGTCCTGGTTAATGGTAGAAAATAAAACTTTTAAAGGAATTGCAACCTAGACCTGCAGTCTGATACATTAAGGGATGCTAGCTAAGTCATCAATAAGTCATTGGAAAACAACTACTTAGATAGCTGTACAATGATGAATAGGTTTTTGCCACCGTGTCTAGAAAACTTAACTAACAAAAAATTACATATATACATATATTCATAAAACCTGACAAAACAATGTAAAGGGGTACCATCTTTGGAAATTTACAGATAGTATAGTGTATGATCTAACTGAATATATGACCTAACTTAACGTAAACTTAATATGTTTTTTTTTTCTTTGTTTGTTAATGACTATATTAATTGACTATTTTCTGGCCACTTCTTGGTTGATAAACCAGAAAATAAAAACTGAATTGAATGTAAGAAGGTGGCCACTCCTGTTCACCCCTAAATTGGATGCTTTTATTACGATGAGTTTTCTTGATAGAAATGAGGAGTGGCAACAAGATTCACAGCAGAGAGAAGCAAACCACATCTTGCCTGTAATAGCAACATAACCATCTCCTGGCTGTCTTCAGCCTTTCAGAATTTCCGCTCCATCCCTCTTCCTAAATTCTTATCTGCATCCATGTGCTGACCCGTTTATTATCGGAGTGTTGTGGAAAAGCGCGGCAGAGCCGTAGACTGGATTCATTTGCGGAATGTCCACAAGAAAAGGGGGGTTATCTGTACCCGTCCAGTTCCAGACCAATGATAATCATCACGCAATTTTATAATCCCAGCAACCATCACATACGCACAGGGCGAATTCAATTAAACCAACAAACCACATGACAACCGGAGGAGTTCATATATTATACCATGTTGGCCAGCTGAAATTGCTAACATTTATCATGCGCCAACGCAGGGCTGGAACAAAAAGAGGTAGCCCGCTTTCTCATGCAGCGATGACTCCACACAAGTTTCCAGGACGAGTCTGTGATTATTATCAATGACATAAATAATCTTGGGACTAGTAATAATGTGGGTGATCCACAAACACAGCTGACTGCGGCAGACGCCAAGGATGGGGAAAACATCTTGTAACTGCAAGGAAATCAAATAGATTACTGAGATTTGTGATTTTATGTTTCAAAGGTTGACAGAGTGGAAATTAAACCACTAAAAATACTGTAATGGTGTCTGAGAGGAAAACAAGCTAGACAATTATAAATGGTTAAAATGTTGTTATTTCTGTACATCCATTATTATTGCTTTGGTTTTTGTACTGAGTTTTTTTTTCTACTAAATGGCGATTCCTGTCAGCAGAATCATCATGAGGCAGTTCTGTCATACTTTTCACTCTGAGTTCTACTTGACACGTTTGAACCATCACAAAACAGACCCCACTTTTCACAGCTGTTACATCTCATTAGTGTTCATACTTAACCAACGCCCTGAAACTGGGTCAGCTGGCATTGAAGCTTTGGCTTTCATTTAGATGTCTGTCATAGTACTTCCTTAAAAAAAAAAAAACACATCTCATGAATACATTCCTACTTATACATTGAGATGTTTGGTAAGTGCAAGATGTTCATAATGGAAGTGCACTTTAAAGGCTCCATTTGTTGTTTATTTTATGTAGTGAGTTTTTTAAATCTGTGATTTGTGATTGATGAATTAATGGAGTAATACGTTCAAATCAGGAGGATAATTTTGAAATGTTTTATGATTGTCAGCCATGAACAAATAAAAGCACACTCTGCAAACTTTCACATGTGCTGTGAAAAAGGAGGCAGTTAGACAATTAGACAAATTAGGCAAATGTTAAAGACAGTTTCTGTCACAAGTCCAAGGTGTGTGTGTGTGTGTGTACGTCTGTGTATGTGTGTGTTCGTTAGAGAGAGAGAAGAAGAAAGAGAGAAAGGGTATTTCTTTTTGTGAGTGCGTTTTTGTGTGAAAGAAACAGAAAGTAATGTCTGTTACTGGGAAAGACAATGAAGTCAGAAACCATGGGATATAGGGGAAAGACAGGGCTAGAGATTCGTACAACAGTGTTTCAGAATGTGAGAAAATATATTTGACCCTTAAATATGAAAGAAATGTAATATTTGTGTTCAGAAAGAAAAGGAAATTAAAGGCTTGGGCCTGAAATAGGATGAAAGCAATATTGACTATTGTTCCTTTTATAATCTCAGTCTTTAGCATTCTACAATTTTCTCATATGCCTGCACATATTTGAAAAATATAATCATTTTGTGAGAAGTGTACTTTCCACCTCAGCAGAGAACATCCCTATTCTGTCAATATAAATGGCTGCTCACCAAATACAGCCTATTTGGTGCATCTCAATCACTGTGTAAGGAATATGACTGTAACAATATGGGAAGGTGCCAAATCTACAGGTCTGTACTTTCCATTGCCTGGGGTCTGCAATTTGTGTGGCTTAACTCAAGAACATTGCTGGGAGATCTGCTTACTCTGTGTGCCAGATGTTAAAATGGCTTGGTTGTGATTGGAGCACTGCTTGAGCTGCAATCACCTCAGCTTACCTCAAATCTGAGATAATGCTTTTCTGAGGCTTTGTTACCGCGTTGCAGCTGGAGGCTCCTTTTAGGCTCATCTCTAAGCAACCACATTTCTCAAAAAAAAAAAAAAACCTCGCCCAGATAGGCATAGATGAGCTGCGCAGTGCGTGGCATTTGTTTTGTTTTTGTTTAATAAGACAGTCCAAGCCTGAATGGCAAGGTCATTTTGGGAGCGCAGTTGGCAACGCATATTGCTACATGTAGGGACCGCATGGCTGCTGTCTGTCACAGTGTGAAACGCTCATGAATTCCAAATATAAAGTTCTGACCTTTTAGAAAAATATTTGTATGAAGGAAAACAAATGGTATAAACAACATTTTGATCTGTTATCATCACAGTGAGACAATTTCCTTTGCAGAAAAATAACAGGCAGAAAGGGTTTTATTCTTTTTTTTTTCAAGTGAGCATTGTTTTCCTTCCAGTGTGCAGTTCTTACATAACTTTTAATTTAAAGTTAATAATAAAATAAATATTAATAAACTGCACTTTAGCTAAAGGTGAAGGGTTGAGGTCATTATTTGCTCCTTGTTCTAATGTTGATTGACAGAGGACTAAGGTAAGGTGTTCCAAACAGTGCTTTTTTGAGGTCTCTCGTTCTCAAAAATGTATACCACCATTATTTCTTGTTCATTCCCTGTACCTATTTTCAGACCTGGTTCATTGTTTGATCAGAGGGTGCAGAGGCCTTTCCTCATTTGGAGGAAGAGTGCAAAACAGCAGTGGAGCTTTCTGTAACAGAGTCTCTCACAACAGAGCCTGTGCAGTGGAGGAACCTGCCACTTTGATGCAATCAACTCAGAGATACCACGGGCTGCAGTTTCAATACGCCCTGCTGGAGTGCTTTGCTGGAGCAATGTGCATGTCCGCCAGGCAGCGCGTGCGCTGTGCACTCACTGACTGGCTTCCGGGGGACGTGGTGCTTCTCTCAGGGGGACCATGAGGCATGCGGCGAGCAGTGGCGGAGGGGGTGGTGCCGGAAGTGGGCAGGGCAAGAAGCACAGCCAATGACAGAAAGTGAGAGGTGGGGTGTCTTGTCTGAGAGACTTGCAAAGGTTTAGTTTCTTCCCCCCTATGGCTGTCTGTGTGTGTGTGTGTCTGTACATAAAGCATGAAAAACACCAGGGTATCCCACACTGCAGCTGGTATATCTCCCCCACGAGCTTTAATCGTGATGAATGGAGAGAACTCAGAAGGAGGCCCTGGCTGCTAGTTCACAGGCAAACATAACAGTGAATAAAGAGACACACTGGGTGACAAACTATTGAGAGGGAGGGGGCTGTGTGATGACAAGTGAATCCACTCTGGTGTTCCTAAAGGCTTGATAGTGTTTTCATGTTATGACTTTATTTCTTCTACAGATGATGTCAGTCCTATTCGTTCAAATCAAACTGGCCAAAACCAGTGCATTATATCTTCATCAACAATGCATATTTAATCACAAAACAACTATTTTAACTCTATCTGAATGAAGACATTGAGAATTGGAATACTTGAAATTCAAGGATACAGGGCACAATAGGGGAATGTAAAAGGCTTTACGCATTGTTTTATGGTTCTTGATGTGCACACTGGATGAAGGATTAGGCACCACCTCCCTCCCTTCAACATCTGTCAGCAAGGGGCTTGAAAAGCTCCTCAGTGTAGAATTTTACTCTGCCAGAGGGCAACAACTGTCACACTAAAGCTCTGGATTGGAGTCTGAAATCCAGCCCCAAGGCGAAGTGCCTGTAAAGAGCCCTGCCTTTCTGACAAGGCCCTGGTGCTGCACCTTCCCCCAGAATGAACTGGGATCCACATAATTATTCCCCCTTTCCTGTCAGGTAATGGGGGCTCAAAGTCTCCCTGCGAGGTATCTCTAACGGTAGAGCACAGAATGCACAGACACCCCAAATTTGGATGCCAACTGTCTGCGAGACTTCAGCTCACCTTCTCAGAAATCTCTCCCCTCCTGTTTCGACACCTTGTCTTCAGCTAAGCTGGCTCTGGTCGGATCTGAGGGCTGGAGTTGGCAAAAAGGTACGCAGAACTCCTGTTCATCTGCCTCAAAGTGAAGGGGCCATAATACTCAGAGTCTGTCTCATTTTATCTTTTAAATTAATTTAATTTTGATCTGTTTAAAAGAGGATGTGAATATGTACAGGGGCGTATAAATGCTATGTCATCTTAAGTCTATTCTATGTCAGTTAAGTATAAGTAGAGAGGTATAGTACACAGAAGCACATTGTGGATACAGGGCTTGCTGCCAGCAAATATGTTACAACCAGAACTGCTGTGATAACATGAATTACAACCAGTATTAATAACCAGGTCACCTAAATGAAATGACTTCCATCACAGCGGATGTCCCCACATCAATGCCTATGGCAGGAGCCTCTTGCTACACAAGATAAGATAACACTTTATTGATCCCCAGGAGGGGAAATTTGAGAATGCCTACAAGTCATATGCTTTTGTGGCATGCAGATTTTTTCCACTTGTGGTTTTACATTTCTTCACAAATTAAAAGTAGTGTCCTATATGTATTCATGGGTCAAAGGCCTACTTTAGATTTAGGCTTGTGAGAGCATGTGTTGTTACAATAGTATAAATGAGTTATAGCAGTAACTTTTGATAAGATCTCAAAAGACCCAAAAAAGACACTTTTCCCATTTGCCATTACAAGTCATTCTTAATAGATGTCATGCTAATAAATAATTTATGGCCCAGTTAAACTACATCTTCAGTCTTTCTTTGTACCGAAAAAAATATAGGTCTATTTATTGTGCATTTGTGTGTGTGTGTTTGTGTGTGTGTGTGTGTGTGTGTATGTGTCTGTTTGTATGTGTTCATTAGTAAAAATAGGTCTACCAGTTTAGCATGCAAGCACTTCTCCATTTCATCTTCATTTATGCTGATACTAATGATGAATGGCACTGAGACAGTTGTGAAACTAAATAAGGCAGAAAAATAATGAGTTTAGGTGCCTTCACTATCTTGTCCAGAAAGAGGGGCAGATGAACATTTTTCCCCCCAATAATCACAGTGACCATCACTGATGTCTTTCTCATCCTTATACTGTAACCTTCCAGAATGATTTCACAGATGAAATGCAAATGCATGAGCAGTATTGTGCATTTAATGTGCGTTAAAAAAATGAAAATGGCTTTATAGCAACAATATTACATGCTTTACAAACAACAAAATGATCTAATGAGTAATTCACTGCATTGATCCACCAAGGATCAATATTCTGCTATAGATTAGTAGAGTTGTGCAGTTGCAGAGAAGGATTGATTATCTAAATACATACCACTTTGGAGCTTAAAACATGCCCATGTCACTGCCTCTAAACATGGTATGTAAACAATCTGAGAGAGAGGAAATGATTGTTTTGAAAAGCAAGTCTACCTCTACTCATTTGCAGTACAGTGGGCTGATGTTACTAGCTTTGGATTTGTCTCAGAAGTCCTTGCTACCTACTTGGCTTGGTTCAATGAATTACTGATGATCTGGCTAGACAGACAATAAAAAATAGAGATAAAAAATAAAACAGCCAATCAAACACACAAACCCAAAAGTCAAAGTGCATAAAATTTAACAAATTAATTTAAAAAAACCTTTAGTCTGTTGAAATTTAGATTTGGGAGGACTCCTCAAATTGCATTAATTAGCGTACTATACTGTATAGTCTGTGTATAATTTTTTTAAATGGACATTCTAAAGAGTATTATTCCAGTGTTCTTAACAGCAATTGCAGTCCTCAAATGCAGCAGCGCCCACAGGTTTTCACTTTGGCTCAGATCCTACCTTGGTAATAGGGCAAGTCACCTGGATTTTCCTGGCATAATTGTAACAAAACCCAGTCAGACGTAGTCCCTGAGGACTGCAGAAACTTCAGCGTTTCCTTCCAGCCGAGCACTTAACCACCAGGTTCAACTAATCATTGTTTTGATTGAACCAACTCAGTACAGCTCCGAGTTTTAGTAGTTTAAAGAGTGCTAGAAAACTTGCTGGATGGCAGTCCTCCAGAACTTGAGTAGCCCTAATCAAAGTAAAGCACAAAAAAAGAAACTTATGAGGACAAGCACTGCAGGTGGAACTAATGGTAGCAGTACAAGTTATAGTACTACCAGTGCTGCAGTAGGAATCTACCGAACCATTAAAAGGTTTGGCACTTACCCTGGACTGAATTTAATACAAGTTGGAAGAATTTTTGTCAGCTGTATGACTTCGTGGCTTGTATTTTGTATCTAAAGTCTGTTGTCGGTTATTGTAACACTAAATTTCAGTCAAAACATTATGTAGACCAAAACAACTTGCAAATACTGTATAATCTTATTTTGATAAGCAGCATACATGTCAACTTTATTATTTGAATTGTAGGCTGTAGTAATGATTGATAACTTTTTTTTTACTTTGCATTCTTCTGAATTGCTGACCAACACAATGCAAATAGCACTGCATAGTCCCTTATCACTGTTCTCCATTTTACTTGATAAAAACTAATCTAACTTAGCTTCACCACAAAAAATGAACATTCTGCAAAAAGTTTGTGAAAAGTTTGTATAACTTGTATAACAGGGATGTATTTGTATTTCTGTATATTTGCATTATCCTTGTTATTACTTCCTGCTGAAAACATAATTATTTTGGTACCTTTGCCCCTTAGATACCATTTTCATGTCAAATCATTTGAATTTTAGCAAATACCCGGACAGATGAAATGAAAGATGAAATGCTCCACCAGTGAGATGTACTATGTAGTTGTTGTCAGCTTCTTTATGTGTATATTTCACTTTCATAATATTCGTAAGTTTCATTTGAAAACTGGTCCCTGGATCAACTGTGGATCAAAAGGAGATAATAAGGACTTCATGAGAGGAGATAGTACCCCCAACTACACTGACCAAAGAGACCACAGTCCATTCAGATAAAGCAAACAGGCCTTGGACGACCTCACAGGAAACTGCTTGTTTTTATTAGAATGAATACTGTTTAAATGAATACAAGAGGGTCAGGGACATGAAATTTTCTGTTTACTCATTCATTAACTGTTTATTTGAGTACAAATATCCTCCCATTAGACAAATTCCAGTTTGCAGTACAATGGGCTGATGTTTGAGGACTCACAAAACTCTTTTGTTTGATGGAAGGTTAGTGTGCAGGAGGTCCCTGAGACTCTGCATGACAGACTGTTGTGGATATTAGCTTTAAAGATGACATTTAATTTCTTCAGTTTGTATATATAAATTTAAATCAACACACACTCTTAACACATACATTTACCTCTACCTGTAACTGCCCTATGCCTTCACCTCCACAGCAGCTAAGAATGG
The DNA here is from genome assembly GCA_019176425.1 of Megalops atlanticus. NCBI lineage: Eukaryota > Metazoa > Chordata > Actinopteri > Elopiformes > Megalopidae > Megalops > Megalops atlanticus. The sequence goes on along the minus strand of CM032878.1, from coordinate 11,827,855 downwards.
CTTACCAATTTCCAGTGGGCCCCTCACATAGTTCTGGCCGCAGGGGATATAGTCTATGTTAGCTCCTGTCACAGATTAGCCCAAATATATGTCAGAGGAGATCTGGTGTTACAGTTTGACATGTGAAATATACCAGTGAAAGCATTTTGGGTTAATTAGACTAACTTAAGTTTGTCTTAGCTCGGTAATTCATTTGTGATTAAGTCTACACTTAATAGCATCAAGGACGTACGAGCAGCTCACAGCCCTTGACAACATGTCAAACATAATTTAGATTTAAAGAAATAATATGGTAATATTTCAGACAATTGTTGGTGTCCTTGAGGGCAAACAGAAGGCAGTCATGACATTGAGTTTTTGGTCAAACTTTGAACCTGCGCTGCTTTTCTTTCTTTTTTAAGTTTTTTGACAGTTGAGACATTTTGGCCATTGCCATAATAATTATAAGGTACAAAATATGTACTCACCAGATAGTGGCAGGTATAACTGTTTAATGATTAAAATAAAAACTGTAATTTCAGCCTTCAGTTAAGTTTAAAATGTATTCATTACTTCATAGTGTGTACAGTTGTTGGGTAAAATTTACTAAAAGTATTTATTATGGCTATGAAGCTGATGATGTATGGGGGCTGTCATGGATATTGCTCTTTTTCTTTAATCATGTTGATTAAATCACCTGTTTTTCTTTTTTCTCTTCCCTTTTTAGGCTAGATGAGGGAACTTTGATTTATTGATATGACACACATTTGTTGTGCTCAGTAACCACCCAAAGAACAACTAGCCTAACACTTATTTTAGCCTCTTGCTCATCTTTTGTTCACAAGCTTGACAAAATTGTCTCAATGCCAATTTTTTTCTGTCTCTTTTTCTCTTTCTGTCCTCTAAATGAGGCCATAGGAGGGAACATTCAATTACTCCCACTTTTCTAAAGCCTCAATACAGAACAACACTGCTGGGATTGACACAATCTATCAGAGGAGCAGAACCAACATTGCTGGAATTGTTAAACCTCTGATGACTCCAAACCCAATCTTTTTGTTTCCTAAATGTGTTGTAGAATCCATTTCCCACTGTTACTACATCCCTACATTCTTCCTAAAATACCATTATCAAGAGATATTGAGTGATGTAACTTATTATAGAAATAATGAATAGGTCAATGAGTATTTCAATAAGTTAATATTACACTTAATCACACTCTTGGCATGTGTGAAAACATGTTGAAAAACATTCATGTTCATGTACACTTTTTCTGGTGGGTCCAGTACATCTCCAGAATCCCAATGCAAAATTCAGAGAAGGGATTAATAGTTAAAGTTTATTACAGGTATGGGAACAGTAGACAATGCAACCTAACGAGGAAACCGCTCCTGTAAGCAGGGCTATTTCCTCATAACACGGTCAGGTAAATAAATAAGAGACATTCATCTTCCACAATGAGACGAAAAGAGGCTCACTCCCTGTGAGGTCTGTGAGCTCGAGAACAAAATTTCATTTCTCTTAGCCATCCTCACACCCGAATTACTTGTCACTTTAAATAGGTTGTTTGGTTGGAATGATGGGATGTTTCTCAGGAGACCGCAATGCGAGGGAAATGGAAAACTCAACAGATGGCATGGGCCATGTACAGTGTCATATATTACAGGCACAAGCAGGAGCTTGCAGCTGGCCCTGTTTCTCACCATGCTCTGACATTTTCAAATGGACCATCGTGGGAATACAGGTATTGTTATTACAGATTATGAAGTGTGGGAGAACCGCTTGTTTGCTTCCAAGAGCTCATTTCCATCAGCTTCGAGGCCCTGAATATTCTGTGTTACTCTAATATCTTGTAGATGTAGGAACTACGGCTCAAGTTAATTCTAAATGCACCTCAAATCAGATGGATCAGGCTTGTTATTATTAAACTCTGGGTTAAAAATAGATGTTTGTTCTTTGTTTGACTATAAAAAGCATCACACACATCACATCAGTTGCTCAAACAAATTTTATGTTATACTGTCTTAATTGAGATTCCTCTCAGAAACTTCTTCTTTGACAGTTGATTCATCTGCACAATAGATGAAGTTAAAGGTATGTTCATATGTCCAGCAGACTGGATCTAATCACTAATCACCCAGAGCTTTTTAAAATACCGCTCACATGCCAAATCCTTTGTGTCCCTAGGCACTCTGCCATAGAGAAGCAGAGTACCATGATATCACCTCTTTGTGGCACTTGCACAGGTTATTTATAGACACGGGGTGAGTCTCTGTGAGTCCACAACAGGGTATTGTCATGCTGTATTTTAAAACCTACACATCTGGTTCTCCTCTGAGAGGAAATTTCAGCTTATTCCTCCTCTGCTCTCCAGCAGCTTGTATTTTTCTAGTGTTTCCTTATTCCAACACTTTCACGCCTGCTAGCTTTAACCTTATTGACACAGAGCTGACAATAGAACAGTAACCTTAAGGGTATCTCTTGTTTAGGCTGATGGCCATTGTTATTTGTTTGCAGTTCAACCACCTGCTGTAATACATTTTTGTACATTTAGCTTTCATGCCCAAGAGCCATGACTGAATATTACTTCTTTAGAATATTTTGGCTGAATTTGCAGAGGCTCTGACCCAGCTAAGCTGAGTGGGCTCTGCTACCTTGGCAGACCGTTAATCAGTGAATAGACCCAGGTATTGGAGGCAATGGCAGAACAACTTTCGTGCAATTATTGGAAAACTCCCAGGACAGGATGTGCAATTATTTCCCTATTAGGTAAAATAGGAAAACTAATATGAAGTGTAATTATTTTCCTTTTTGATGTTAGAAAGCCATTATCCAGCTGTATGACTGTAATATATCTAATGGGAGGATACTTATAATAGCCTCAGGAGACATATTTTATGTTAATGGTGCTCATTTTATCTTTCTCTGTAAAATATGATTGGGAAACAACACTGAACTTAAAATTCGATGATAACTCCTTCTCAGAACTGAGTTCCAGGATGTATTTTTTTGAAGTTAAGTACATTTAAATGATTAGGACAGTAGCTGGATAATGTGTATGGATGTGTATGGATGCTGTACCCATACATCATGAACTATGTTTGTGTGCTAGCTGTCCACTATATGTAATACTGAAGACAAAAGGCCTTTTCAAAATTATTTATTTTTTCAAATATTAAATTTAATACAGTGTTCATGTGATTAACTTTTAGACCATACCCATTTACATAGTGCACGCCTATAGCAGTGTAACTTACACTGTCCACTATTTTGCATCTTATACATATTTTTAAAGCATTTCATATGGTACATATTTTACAGTCCACATTGTTACTGTGGGTTTTCCACTAAACATGGTTTTGACAGCATTAGAAAATAAGAAAATAAGAAAATTAGCCTTCAGGGAAGGCCTGACATCATTTATATACTGCAAGGAACAGCTTTTTTTGTGAGATGAGCTGTAACTACAAGCAATTTCAGTTTTTTTCAGCTCACTTCACCATCCTGCTTATCCTGTTACACACAATGTTTCCAGCTTTGGCAAAAATGCATTTATTGTGTTGTGTGAATGTCTTTGGAAACGCTATTCAGTTTAGAAGATTACATTACCTCACTTTCTCATTACTTCTTTGATGCTGGAAAGATGACATTACTTTATGTCTTGCCACACACAGCCAATCTGACAGAAATCCTACTGATGGTAGAGGGTGGTTTCAGGGAACCAAGCGATTTACTGACTTGAACGAATCATGTTAGCTTAGTAGTGAAGAGCAAAGTCTCTTGATTAGTTTGTATGAGTCAGTGATTAACAGCACATGGTAGCGCCACCCATTATAGGGTTCATAAAGCCTTGAAGTCAAACACTAAGATATCCCACTTTCATGAAAAGATATCCATATTTTTTCTTGCCCATTCAAACATTTCAATGTTTTAAGTTACTGTCTTTCAACAAGCTGTTGCTTTGCAGCTTAAGCAAAATTCCATATATACAGTTCATATGTAACCCTACACCTAAACTCTGAATATATGAAAGCGAAATTGTACAACAAAATGACATCAGTAGTTTGTTTGACTCTCTGAGAAGGGCGGTCGTGATTCCCACACTTGGACAAGGGTCTCTGTGCAGTCAACAGAGTGTGTGCCCTCTACCTCCCACCAGCTTTGACCCTAATGCCACAAATCCTTGAGAGAGCCTATGTGCTGTGCAGCACTCTCACGTGTTCCCTCATGTATGCACACACACACACACACACACACACACACACACACACACACACACAGTCCGACACGCACACGCACACACACTCACACACACACACACACACACAGTCCAACATGCACACACACACACACACACACACACACACACACACACACACACAGTCCGACATGCACACGCACACACACACACACAGACACGCGCGCTTTCTCTACACCCAGCGCGACACTATTGAGTGCCACCCTCATGCTGAGACACTTTCCATTTTCCTGCCATAGAGGGCAGGAAATCACCCTTTGCTGTTGTCCCGTCATCGAAGATGACAAGCTGTGTGCGTGCCGTCTCCCAGCACATGCAAATGAGATCCTGATGCGTCGTAGTGAGCCCCAGAGGAAAAAAAAAGACAGAAAATCACAACTCTGCAGAGAATGTGTCTGAATCTCACAAAACAGAGATGTGTCCATTTCAATGAAACAGAGATGGTCTTTGCATTCCGCACACATGGTCAAATTCTTTTTTTTTTTCATGGACATCTGGACATCTGAAAAATTACAATGGAAATAACACTGCATCCATCTTCTGTCAGTAGTGTACATGCCATCCTCGGTCTACCTTCACTGTACATTTAGATTGATTCAGCTCTTTATATACATGTGCGCATTTGACTCTCCATTATATATAAGTGCATTACTGTCTGGGACATAGCCATTATATTTCAAGACCAAAAGCTATAGTAGTTATAGTGTTAACTGGGCCTGTAGCCAGAAGGTTCGAGGTTGAAATCCTTGTTTTACCCTTAAACAAGAACTTAACCTAAATGGCATCATTTATTAGCAGACTGCATAAATGCATAGGAAGTAAGCAATGTGGGTTGCCCTGCATTAATATGAAAATTAAATAATTTAATCTTATGAGTCATGGAAATAAATGAAAATATACTCTTAAACTTAAACTCATCTGTGTAGGCAAGTGGATAAACTCCTCACAGCACTACATTCATAATTCATACATATTGTCTGCAAAGTACCACTGATTATCACAAAATAACACAAAATGTCTGTTCATTGATAGATCATAACTGATGACAAAATAACATTCCCAAGACATTTTGACCAGTGCATGTGAGCTACATATTTATGGACCAGGATGTGCCTTGCATTGCAAGCTAATCTTCCACATTTTCTTTCATTTTCAGCCCTGGCAGTCAAGAATAATTTAACACCATGAGAAATGCCTGCTGTGTGAGGTACAATCATGATCCATTCTAGTAATGGATTACATTAACCCTCTGATGTATTTGACTTTGATGAGGCATTGCGTTCTAGCCGTCAGTGCCTTTCAAATGGTCAGGCTAATGCATCGCGGGGTCTGCCTAACAGATCACAGAGGGATGACCCTCAGATCTATTACTGCTCCCAGCATGGGCCTTGGGTCTTTAAATTCTGGTGTTCTCCACCACTAGGCTGTCAAACTGCCTCTCTCTCAGCAGTGGGATTGATCCGAAAGGTAAAGACTGTGTTCTGTCCGCTCAAAACGCAGGGCTTTCACCTCACTATAATGAGAGGTTGATGATTATCGTATCAGTAATATTTCAGTGACATAAGATCAAAGTTTCCCCGTAGGAAAGATGTCTTCATCAGTGCAGGAGCCCCCCCAGACCATGCATTAAAAAACACTCTCGGAATCAATGGCTTTTGATTGATGATCTCTTGCACTTTCATTACCATCGTGTGTAGTCCCTTTGGTTGTACACTTTTCAAAAACGATTTCTCATTCTTTTATAAGTGTATTATTTACTAGACCTCATGGTAAAGAACATAGAATGCAAAATTTCCGGTCAAAGTATTAAGTCAACTTAATGCTGTATTTTTAATGGTGATGATTTTGCATCTTTTTATTTAATTTTTTTCTTTTTTGGTAAGTCTCATACTTGTCATTGTACTGTAGTTCTCTTTTTCAACAGTTGTAATATTTTTACTAGCAATACTTACATGTTTACAGTTATTTACTGTGTTCTATTTTTCAGTCTATGTTTTTGTCTATGTTGATCTTGTCTGTTGATCTGAGTTTTGTTCAAAGAGGTGTTACACTAAATCCTATTCAGTTGACTTAACTCTGTGATGGCCACCCACATGTAAATTTATGAGAAAAAGACCGCAAACTAATCAACACCTGTAGATTCAATAATACAAGGAAACATTTTTTCTCTGTCATACTGTCTGGGCACCATATGCTGACCCAGTGAAACAAGACTTCATGCTGAACTTGCATGAGTAGCTACAAACATAGTGTACTGTAGTATAGAGGTGTTCAGGGTTATGAGGCACTGGGGTTCTTTTCAGACAAGGTGGGACCTGTACAAATGGGATGGATTACACTTGAACAGGAGGAGCACATTTATTGGGTCAGCGTATACTTAGAGTAGCGGAAGAGTATATAAATTAAGGTCTTGGCAGGCAGGGAAGGTTAGAAGGGTTACAAGTAAGGAAATACAGACTGCCAGGATGGCAGACATTAATGATACTTGTAATAATAGTGGTGAGGGTATCTAAAATAATAATTAATTCATATTTTTGTTTGAGCTGCCTTGGTGCAATGTGTAGCAGGGATAAGGATTCTTATGACAAACAGGTGCTATGACATAGTTGAAACTTGGCTACACTTAATAGCTACATGGAGAACAACATTATTGAGTATAAACTGATCATAATGAATAGAACAAAAAAGGAGGAGGATGGGCCTGTTAAAAAAAAAATAAATGTGCTGGAAATTGCAGGAACTGACCCTCTAAAGTCTAACAACTCTAAATGGGTAAAATTACTGTTGTAAAATGAGGGCCTTAATGTAGGAATATGCTATAGGCCACTGGATCAAACAGCAACCTTAACACCACACTCTATCACACCATCAGAAAAGTCTGTCAGAAAGGAGAGACACGAATAATAACTGACTTCAGTTGTCCCTCTAGTATGCCTCTAGGGCATGGGAAATTGAAGTGGAGCTTTTGGCTGTTCTTAATGCAATTTGTGTCCTCTCCAACTAAAAGAAATTCATGCCTTGATGTGTTGTTTTTTTTTTTGTAATAACCCTGACAGAATAGCTTCTGTAATTGAGCCACTTGAATCAAGTGACCACACAACAGTCACAGTGATGTATTTTGTCAAACACATTCTCCAACTTTTTCCCTATTTTTTAAATTTCAGACAAGTTAAGCAGAGTAGAGACAGAGACCCTTAGAGTATATCACCCTTAACCTGGTGCTAGATAGTCTGTAGACTACAGGTAAAAATAACAAGCCTGCATTGATTGAATGGTCTCATCTCATCATTAAACATCTTATTTTCTTATATTTATTTGAGTACAGGGATAACACTACACATTATGTACACAATTTGTTGGATATTTGAATACTTAACATATAATAAATCTAACAGCCTTAAACTCACATACACCATTCAGAAGTGTGTCTTGTGCATTCATTTCTTTTTGGAATACTTTCATACTATTCTCTTTGTCTTTTCACTATATGAATTTGAAATACCAGTTACTTACTTACTTGTTTGACAAGGTCATGGTAGGTTACCCATGTAAAAAAATCATTTCAGTAGTATTGGCATCAAATGTTTTGAAATGAGGTGTTCAATTCAGGTGTCCTGAGAAGCTGCTAAAATGAGTACATTTTTATACGCTTAATCTTTGCATGTCCATTGGATCTTTTCAGTGTATTTGTTGACCAATGAGGCATCTCTATCCAGGGTGTAAAGAACAAAATGACAGGCATCAGCACTTCGCTTCAGTTTGGGAATTTGGAGATGCTCTCTCCAGGTCTACTTAACTTGTAAGGTAAACACTGCATTAACATTGCTCTTAACTGTAGATAAGTTGGCACTCAAAGCTCCCCTTACACAATCAGTTTTAAAAATGTAGCTTGGAGAGAGCATCACTTGGGGGTGTTATTGATGTCCCCTGAATGTCACATGCAGATGAATGTGACACAGACTGACCCGCAGCTAATTCATCAAAATAAAAGGCAGATCAATGGTATCTGATGGCCGGGTAAATAATGAGTTCTTGAGGAATTTCCCCATGATGGACAACAAGGGGTCGAGTTGACATGAGGACCCACGGTACTGACCATGTGTCAGTTCAACCAAAAGCCTAAACGAGTGCCAGCCATTTAAAGTGAAAGCAATCAGTGCAATGCACAATTTGAGCAAGTGACAATAGGATGAATGTAGCCCAAAAGACCAAACATCCTTTAAATTAATTGTTATCAGTTTGATTAATTTAATTAAGACATCCCACTTTTGCAAAAATTGAGCTAATAGCATTTCACAGGTATATTCCCAATGGTGTATGATGTATTTTTACGTGACATTCTAATGGCTTTGCAATATTTGTCTTGAATCTTGAATCAAACTTGTATTGATAGTCTACTGTGCACCACACACCTGCATTCCACACAAGCTATATATTAATCATGGAATTCTATACCACACTGTTGAAAATAGTGCACCATATACACTGCTAAATAGCTTTATTGACTGGCGCACTTTGTCTACATTCACACAATGAAATTGCATTTTCCGCACAATACAATTGCCCTTTTCATTCTCAGCTCAGTTGGTCAGTCGCAAATTTGAAGGCACACTTCTGTCTTTTTAGCTTGCGGCTCTTTTGAAGTGATAAGCATGGAACTAAGCGCAATTTAGCTTGCAATGGGATTTTCATCAGTAGGTACAGTACAGAGCTGTTCAATACAGAGCTATTCACTGTACTTGTTACCACAGACAAGTAAAAGATGGAAGAGACCAGGCCATACAGCACTTTAGGTTTAATTTCCTTGACAGGCATTTATCATAAACCTGAAAATTGGCTGTTTCAAATGTATATAGGTTTCCAAATGTATATTACAATGAGAGGCTTGAAAAGTGACAGACCCTTAACTTTTTTCTCTTTTTCATAGCGAAGTTGCTATGGCAATGTAGAAGAGCACATTCTATGTGTAAAGTTTAATGTATGTACTTTATTGCACCTGCATACCTTTATTTCAATCCAAAGCACAAGAGATAGCCACTTAGGAACTTGTAAAATGTTGTCTGTTGCCTTGCTGTATTCATTAAAGAAGGTATGTTGGACCAATGGAGTATGTGGGTTTTATTTATCTCTGTACAATGCTGTTTCTCTTGCCAGAATCTGATGTATGGAGTTGGATGTGCATGATCATGGATATTTCTCTGAGGAATGCTGGCTAGCCATATCTAGCACTTTGTGTACAGTTGTAAATGTACAGTTGCTTTCCACTGATGTTTATCAAGAGACAGTTGAGAAACTATTTTTTGTCAGTTCCAAACCTCAAAAGTCTAGTTCTTAGCCTTTACATGGGAGGAGACTCCAACATTGTTTTGTCATACCTTTTTTCTTTTTCAATACCTCCTTCATAAAAGCATTTGATTATCTGATATTCTAAGTATTCCTACTGAAATTAGTTTGGAACACTCACCAGTATGAATTTTCTGTCTTTCTTACTTTTTGAGATAATGGTCTTTTAGGGTCACTACCTCTAAGTTACACATTCATTTCCTATGGGAATTCTTGTGTTATGTCAGCTTTGTCAAGAATTTATTTAATGTGCAAACTGTATCAAAGGAAAAAAAAAACTGCCGCAAGACACATCTACTCAGAACATCTATGTGTGACAACAATTTAGATATTACAGTCTTTCTAGAATGTGTAACAACAGCTTCACTTAGGTTAACATTTAGATAATCATTTTTAAAGTCAAAAGGCAGGTTTTCTGATTGGGGTCACATGTGACTCCACCCATGTAAATGTGTATGTTGGGTGAGGCATGTATCTAAGGGTTAATAGCTGAAGACTTACAGCTTGATAAATCAACTGATAAATACATATTGCATGTTGTGGTTGTACCACCATGCCTTCAGCTCCCAGTAAACTCCCAATACATTTCCTACAAATTCCTAATGGGTATTGGGTTTAAATGGTGGACTTCAATCCTGTACACCGGTCAATTGTACTAATTACTGAAATGCATCTGGATCTGGAGAGAGAGAAAAGAAAAAAAATGAAAGTGAGAGACAGGGAAAGCAAGGGAGGACTTTAGGGCAAACTGAGACAGAGGAGGAAAATGAATCTGAGTGAGAGAGACAGAAAGAGAGCAATTTAGAGCAAGGAAGATGGAGAGGTAAAAAAAAAGGACCTGACCGTTCAGATGTGATTGTCCCCAGTGTTTCTGTGTATTCTGTCAGGGAATGGGCCTGTCATGCACTGGAGGGTCTGGCACTCCTGCGGGAGATACAGAGGCCAGGTTCTCTCCCACACTGCCCCTGCCCCAATGGAAAAAAACACATCTCTGATATCTGTGATTGACTTCTTGAAACATCTCTTACAGCATGCTACACATCAACCTACACAAATATTTGAACAGATCTCTATTGTCTGTGACAGCAACATACTAAGTAGTGGTTATTAACATGAAGGGAATAATATCAAAGATGTAAAACTTCAAAGAGGGGGGGTGGTAAATCAGGGACTGGGTGAACCAAATATTTGTACTGAACTGAACAAAATTATTTGGGTTCTGTAAAAAGGGTCAAAATGCCCAACACTAATATTTAGTAAGGAAAACATGAAGTACCCTTCAGTATTATATCACATCCACATTTTCAGTGTTAACAACAAAATATTATTTTGTCTACTTGACTCTTTCTATAAAACACATTTTCTACCAAAGCCTTACAATATATCCAGAACATTTTTATTGATTGACTAAAGAATGAAGAGTTAAAGCTTAATTAATTACAGACAGGCCAAGGAAGCGAGAAAAACAGCTCAAGCAAAAACAGGGCAGGAAATAAAGATAAGACACTGAGAGAGGTAGTGGAGAGAAAGGAGAAATAAAGACACAGAGAAAGAAATATGGAGAAGGTACTAAGCATAACAGAAAGACTGGGGAGAAAGGGATTTTGAGATTGGCAGGTAGAGTAAAAGAAAGTAAAGAGAACATTTTGTGAGTGCATCTGAAGTATAACAAACATTTGCAGTCCAGTCCTCCTTCCTAAGAATGCTAATTGTCCATTTTTGAAGTGACTGATTGTTTTATTATTAGTAACTAACATTCCAGGCGTGATTTTTAATCTTCAATTAAATATCATACAGAAAATACAACCAAAGTTGTATGGAAATGTCCCTGATATACTGTCCCTACATGTCATATATGTCGCACACAAAGTAAGTCCAAACCACAGAAGATAAACAGGAAAGTCAGAATGAACAATCTCACATCTTCTATTACCTGTTTATTTGATATTTATGACAAAGTATCTGTAGCTGATATGAAAGCCATGCCAGATGAATGATAAATACATATAAAAACAAATAAATAAAATTACCAGAGTTGGTGAGTCACTGATTTGTAAGCCTATGTTAAATATGACTGTTAATTTAAATCATTTATGAGCACAGCTCTCTTTCATTGATTGATAAATGACCGTTGGAACTTGGGTCAAAGAACAATGTGCTTATTTCAGCATGTAGGTAATTGAGAAATAATGTCAAATGCTTTTGAGGGGGAGTTTGTGATAATTTGGGAAGCCTCTTAGCAACTTCATCAAAAATTCTAATAAAGAATCACTGCAGGTGTTTGCCTGCACAAAACCAAGATACTTGTCCAGTTCTGTCTTACATTTAACTCAAATCCCTGAAATAGCATCCAGCAAGAGATCCCCAGAATCCATGTATGTTCTCTACAAATCCCTCCCTAAGGTGGTCTTTAAATCGCAGCTTACTGCTTGGGTGATGTTTGAACATTTTTGAAATGTTGTGATCAGCCTGTCTGCCTGAAAAATTATGTACCAAGATATTACCGGCAAGTGTGTTTATGCGCTTTTGGCATGTCTGTTGAATTGCATTCGGCAACAAAACCTGTAAAGAAGTCTTTTTTAAGCCTTCAACATCCATACTGTGTCATCCATGAAAAACAAGTCACTAAACATCTAAAGGTTTAAACATTTTCAAATTTTGTGCAATACAGAGGAGCAATTTACATACGATATATGGGTCAACTCATATGAGACATAAAGTGCATTTCTACATGGTTTCTGAAAGGAATTCTAAGGGTGGAGTCAATCTGGAATTAGTTTTTATGGGAATCTACAGATTGTTGTGTGATCTTGCTTCACATTCACTCCTGATCAATGATGTGTTCATCAATAATTTTATTAATTGAATGGTTGTTATGTAATGGATGCTTAAGAAATGCCCGTGCTTCTGTTCCCAGTCATGGAATTTAAACTGTTTTTGCTTTTTTGCAAGAACATTGTTTTGACTGATTTAACTGTATAGCACCCCGGATGGATAGTATTATTTGCATTCATTAAAAAAGAGATTTTTCCTGGGTTTGGACCATACCTTAATTTTTTGTGTTCTAGTTGATCCTACCATCAACTGCAATCATAAGCAAATGACTTCTCCCAATTACTAAACAAACACTTCATGCCATGTTTTTGAACATGGTTGTCAGTCTTAAAAGAATGTGTGGTTTTGGACAGGTCTGAATATATGCTGTCTCTTTTTGTTCTCCTTGCTACAGATTTTACCAGACACATCCTTTCTGCCTTTCCAGATGACATTATGACAATAATCTGGATAAAAAGAAAGTTTAGTTGTTTTTACTTGTTACCAACCAATTAAAGTGAAAGCGAGTTGTGTTAACATTCAAAGAGTCTCATCATATTTTAGCATCTTGTTATCATCGTATTTCCCTCTCAACCTTTTTATTAGGCTTTGCCAGTCTGTATTTGCTAGCTAGACAATCAGAAGCAGGGCGTAAGCGTCATAAGTGGGATGTAAGTCAATTTCATAGTCCTCAATCCATTACATCGCAACCCTGCAGTGTAACTTTTCATATGGGCTCAGGGACTTTTGTATACAGAATGCATCCAATAAAAGATATTTTATGAATTTAATTTCTGTGAACACAAACCCCCTAGGCTGCTCGTGTTTTGTAAAGAGAGCTTTTGAGTTTTACAAGAGCAGAACATTGTAGAGGCACACTAGAATGTTTATCAATGGGCATGAATAACGAGCATTCACGCAGGGTTGAGCATTTGACTACATTATCCTGTGGAATATTTCAGTGAATAGGATATTCTGTCCCTTTACAAATAATAACAACTGTCCTAATTATGTGTTTTCATTTGAAATAACATTAGTTGAAAGGGAAACCATCCTTGGAGAAGCATTGCCTAAAGTTGTGATCTTGTATTTACTTTGTACTTTTTTTCTTGAAAATGTGTTGTTCATTTGTTACCTATATCTTATGTGGTGAGGAACAGATGTTGGTTCAGAAGTGGTCTTATCTGGTACCGAATCCTAAGGGTAAAGGTTTATGTGATACTGTTTGATTTGATTTATTTTCTGTGAAGGATTGTTCAGTGCTTTCTAGCTGGTTTGTTAAGCTCTTCTGATTTCCAAGTGAAGCATGACTGATAAGACTTGGTTTAGGCTCCCAGACCTTTATCTCAGAGCAAGGAAATAGTGACAAACTCAAAGCTGGAATATACTGAATGTGTCTCTGAACAGAACAACATAGGCTGCATATGCCAGTGCCAAAGTTGCCAAAGTGATGTGTCTCAGTTTTCTGTCAGCCAAAGCCAGTGTGATCTAATGATATTTATGGCTTTAAAAAGTTCAAATTACTGCTTTAAATTTCAGTGTCTGAGGCACTTAATAGTCAACAACAGGATTCAGTACCAATTGGTTTGTCTGTCTGATTACTCTAGGTCACCTTTTTTCTTTAGTTTTGTCTGCATTTTGACTGCCTTTCATTCAATAAAATCCTGAATGTGCTGCATGCTTAAGTGTGAAAAATAATTAATAAATAAAAGTTTATTCCAGCTGCCACTGAACACATCATATGTATATGTGTATGAACTGAAAATTTTACAGCTTTTTAATTTTGTTTTAGCACATTACATTTGTCTGCTTGTTTTAGCCTTCTCTATTTGTATTTTAGCAGATGTTGATCTACAGGGATGGGGTTGCTTTCCACTGATGGCCTGCAGTCAGCAGGTACAAGCGGCTCTGCTCTACATCTTTGTATTTGTGAAGGCAGACTCCCAGTTCCCATTATCCTCAGTTTGGCTAAATGACAGAACTAGACCTCCCTGCCCTCAGCTAACAGGCTAAATGTGCTTGTTTACTCTCAGAGAGATGTATTCATTCTAGGCAGAGATTAATTGCTTGGTCCTGTACCATCCATAAACTCTTCAGATACACCAAAGTGGAGGTGCTTCCTAGCAGTTACTTTTAATCAAGACCTCAATTATCACACTTCATCAGCTAACTGGTCCTTCCACAGGCGAAATTGTGCTTCAGGTGTACAATGGCCTTGTAGGAACAGTGTAGAGCTACAGCACGGGGTAGGGGACATTTTGTTGGAAAGTAGTTCTCCATTAATTGCTTTTGTGCTTGTGTCCTGTCTCTGCTTACAAAATGGTTCAGTGATGGGGGGGTTAAATGGAAGCAGATGGAATAGACCTGGCAATGGTATCAAAACCTTTGCTGATCTGAGCAGTTGGTGAAGGTGCTCATGCTTTAAGAGGAAATTTAAAAAAAAGCTTATTAATAGTATGTGTTGTCTAATTCATTCTGGACAGTGTAAAAGGTACATCTGTCCATTTTTATTCATCCACACATTTTCAAATAAAACAAAATCCACTTTATCCAGGTATTCCATCCATCTTCACTAATCAGATCAAACAGTTGACGTGCCCTCATTTTTGTATGACAACAAGCTTTGTGATTTAGGGATCTCAATCACATTTTCTATCAACACCCCTCACATATACAGTCCCCCCAAAAAAGTCATGCATTGCCTATGCACAAATGCATATATGTTTAAGGCATGTGGATTTGGGTAATAGCTAGCTAAGAGGAAAAGAGTCATTTAATTCACTATTATTTAAGTAGTTTATGGAGTAAAAAACACTGTTTTGGTCATGGAGCATATAAAATTCAATTTGTCCCACCTTGATGAAATTTTGTTTCATTTTGTTTATCATTCAGTTTCTGCTTCAGGTCGAACCCCTGATAAAAAAGTATCTGTTTCTGCAGTGGACACATTATAGTTTAACTCCAATCCCTAGTGCTCCCCAAGATAAATGATGTGTCTGTATGTCTTTATCAGGAGGATCTTGTGGTCTAACCTATGAATCCTCATTTCCCCTCTCCAGTTGCCCTCAGTTTAAGCTGAAGAAAAGAGAAAAGTGCAGCATCTCGCTCTGCATTTCTAACATCTCTGACAGCAGGAGGCACTTCGTCACAATCTGTCTGCCAGAGAATGTTTGTCATTGAAAGCGGGGATGTTTTGTTTCCCAGAGAAAATGGACAGTCATCTTCAGCGTAATGGGACATATCATACAACATTAGAAGCTTGCAATTCTTGAGGGAAATGTGTGCTAAGTGCCACAAACAAATAGCATCCCCATTACTTAATGCTTGCTTTAAAAGATGAAAAACTATAATCCTTAGTGTTTTGTTTGATTGCCACGTAATGGATTCAGTTGTCTAGGACCCGTTGTTTTTCCAAATGGATAAATCAAATTTAAACCCTTTTAGCCCCAAAGTTTTCTTGTCATGGCAGTGTAATTGCCCCATTAACAATGCAATTTGAGCATTTTCTCTTTTATTGAAAAGTGAACTGGGAATACCAGGAAACAAAGCACACAGCGCATCTCAGTGCGCTAGAGAAAATGTTTTGATTTTTACTTCTGTTTTCAAGATTCACGTGACGTCTCCAGAGTCCCACTGGATCAAACCATTTCAAACACGCCACACCACAGCAACATAGCTTTGCCAAGGTAAATAGATCACGTGCATTGCACTCTGTGTGGGCCTGTGGAGAGCCGCTCCCCATTCCAGCTTTATAGCATCATGCCCCATGTCACTCATTCCATCACATCATAAGCTGCAGCCCCAGCTTTCTGCATCATTGCAATGACTGTAATTCTGCCACGAATACGACCCTCTATCAGCTGGGTATGTGCTGGGTATTTGAGCTGTCAGCCACCCTGACATCCATTTAGGCCTACTAAGGTTTGCTTGTGTTTTTGCATATGCGCATTTTTCTTCCTCTGTGCCAACAGAGCCAACAGTGACATCATTGAGTTGTAATTTGACAAGGGTCTGGATCACTCAACAGACACAAGAGAAATTTACATTGTACCCTCTCTATAGCAGCGATACACTGTTGATAAACTGGGTTGGTCCTGGCAGCATTTTCCTGATATCAGCTGTCAGTTCAACTGCTGTATGGTGGAGAGGATGCTTGACAGCACCTCTCAAAAGGTTCTGATGGCCAACATGTGGCTACCTAATCACTTTTCACTCTGATATTGATGGAAGTCACATGCATCACATGATCAGGCTGTTTAGCTGCCAGTAAGCTATTGATTAAGCACCACTGATAGCTGTGAGTTATAATATGAGACAATTATCATAAGTGACAATTATCTGTATGGAATTTGTATGACATTCAATTCAGTACTCATGCATCTGCTATGGCTATGAAGTCAAATTGACAAAATTCATTTTGGAAGATTTTCCAAAGTACCATCAGCTGTATGAACAAAGCATTGGTAATTGTGCTCATTATGCTCTTGATTTTATCATAACAGGCCACTGAAAACTTAAACCCACATTTTTTTGATGCACAGTGCCAAGCAGTGACATATTTGGGTACTGCTTTTAAAGGCTTTGCAATGGCCAGGCTAGTGTTACAGGGAATATTTCTAAAGCTAAATGTGACAAATCCATTCAAAACTCATTTTGTTATTTTGCCTTAACTTGCCCCTAGCTATTTTCATCAGTCTTGTTTACACTGAAAACTTTCAGACCATAGGATACATTTTGATTTACTTGCCTGAGATTATTCAAGTACTTCTTGTTTTTGCCATTATTTAATTAATTTATTTATTTTTTGGGGTAATAATTTTTGTTATTCAAGCTCTCACTTTCTTTGTTAAAAATGCTAAGAGCACTCTAATTTTCAATGATGACTCTTGGACTGCTATGCCATTTGTGTCTGTTATTATTCACATGAAAATTCTTTTAATAAGTAATATGAAATTGTGATTGCCTAGTACCTCAAATAATGGGCTGGACAAACAAAGGTGGAGAAGAAAAGGAAGAAAAGGAAAGGAAGAAAAGGAAAGGAAGAAAAGGAAAATCTGCATCTCCTTTATAAGGCAGGAAACTGTGTGTCGTCACATGCTCACTGATATTATCTGAAAGATGTGTGGAGCGAAGCCCTCCTGTGACCTTATACTAAATACAAGATGCAGCGCACCTGTTTTCCATTATTTTTGGAAATTATATGGCTCAATGCTTAAGGATCTTTTGAATATAAAGGTTTGTTGATATGTCTATGTGTTATTATTATTATTATTATCATTATTTGTAGTAGTAGTAGTAATCGTATTATAGCAGTCTCACACTGTCTTTCATCTATTAGTTTTCCCTACACCATTTTGGAATGGTTCATTTGTTTGTCATACAAGCACATTGCTCAACTTTGACATTAATAACATAAGATTGCTATTACTTTTCAATTGCCATTTGCTTCAAAACCTTTTTCAGCTTCCAGCTGTTCAGCGCTGAATTCCAGTATAAATCTTTGTGTCAGTTAACTTTTGATAAGCTATCCGTTGCCATGGTACTACCTCCCCTACCAAATAGATATCACAATGTACAGTACAGCAACTTGTGAGCTATGCAATAAGTATGTCTGAAATATTGCTCAACTAGTCTTTCAATGCGATTGTGCATATAGTGTGAAGCTGAGAGGGGAGAAAAACAAGCTTCTTTTTTGTTATTCCAACCTGTACTGTACCTGGAGGAAGTCAGGTCACTCAGGTCTAATTGAATAGTTGAGACAGCCATGCAGAGCAGTGGATTGCCTTTAATTACTTAAAGCTTTTATTTGAATTAATCCCACCACTTCTGAGACACAACAGGAGGCAATGCTTAATGCAGATCACCTCTCTCTCTCCTGCAGTTTTCCAACCGCTGAACTTAATCACGGTCGGTAATACAATGCAATGCAGATATTAGGGAGAAGCCATGATTGCTCAGGTGAGAAATTTATCACATGATTAAGTAAACTAAAGGGGATGTACCAAAAGCTCACAAGAAGTGGAGAGGTGGGGGTGTAAATAGCAATAGTGTTTGAGGAGGTGATAATGAGTGTGTTGGAATAGCCCCTTTTTAGCCCACAATCTCCAACACCCTCTGTGCATGTTTCAGCCCTCTGTGTCAGGCCCTGCGTGATGCATGCCTGCTAGCCTGCTTGCCAGCTGCTGTCTTTTGTTCCCCAATACTTTGTGACATGATCTTGCCCCTCTATGACGCAATGTGCAAAGGAGCTCTATTGCTCTGAGCCACGGGAGTTAAAAGGAGGGTTTTTAACCTGTAATTTATTTGAAAGTCATTAGTCATTCGCTAAATAGAGCAGTTACTAATGTTCTACAGGTTTGGCCCCTTTTTTTTTCTTCAACTGCAAGGTGAATTATACAATTAAATGAATGGCCTGTTTGGATGAAAATGGCATGTTTATTCAGCTCAGCTTTTGGGTGAGGCCTCGTGCCAGCTGGGCATTATGAAGCCACCACACCCAGAATTTGTGCCTCATCACTGCTGTCCTCTCCCCAACACTTCTGCCTCTGCTACAACCTGGGCCACCATCATTTCAACCAATTACAATACCAAGCATTCACAAACACAGCAGAGAAAATACATTACAGAAGGGGAAGGTCCTGTCTGGACTGTTAGTTTCCTGGAAGTGGGCTCCCTTTCAGCTGTGTCACAATTCTGCATTAAAGGCTGGGACTGCATTCCTGGAAAACACTTACATTGAGTGCAAGAAGAAGATGATCAATATCACTGATAGGATAAAAACCCCTGGACCACAGGAAGTAACTTCTCCCTCCAAATGTATATCATTTTCTCTGTGTTTTCTCTTTCCTCCTTTTCACGAGCATACTCTCCCTGTTTCAGTGGACTTTCTCCCTATCTCTTTCTCTCCTTTACTCTATCTGTCTCTTCTTACCTGCACTCTCTATCTGTTGTGATCACACAGCTCTCACTTACAGAAGGAGGCTTTTTTTCTCCTAGGGATTGCTAGACTTTGGTAATCAAAAGCACAATGGAATCCCCTATCTTTAAAAATGAAGTCTGTGGGCATAGAAACCAGTGATGAACATGGAATGGCATTCCAACTGGCAGGGTAAGCTATAGTTGCTGGACATTTTGGTGACATCCTTGCAGGACAAAGATGGCACAAATGAGAGGATCATGATGTTAAGCAAATCCTGGCTGATATGCAGACCTCTTCAACGCAACACACACATATTCTCACTGGCTTTATTAGCAGAAAGTCTTAATAGGGATATTGGTGCACACATTAATGAATATGCACGTTAACCTTGAGAATAATTCCCACATACTTGATTTTCAAAGCACCACTGAGCCATATTCCCATTGTTGCAGAGGGAAAACAAAGTTCACATAAACTTACAGAAATACAAAACATCACAGCTATTATCAAAGTGAGATTTTACTTTTCCTCATCCCCGCCTTATATGTTTTGAATTCTGCAGTGCAGACCAGAGGTAATGACTATTATACGTAGTTTCTAACTAAAAAGGAGTATTGAATTTCACATATTGTTCTTGAGTTGACATGGTATATGTTCTGAAGAAAATGTGGATGGAGCAGGGTGTACAGAAGCATTTACACTGTTCAATGGACAGCCCTGCTTTGATTTGATTGCTGCTGGCACTGCTTTCTCAAAAGACTCTTCGATGTGAATACAGACGGGTTGTGGTCTGTTCATGGCCTATGTCGGTACAGTGTGCATCTTGGAATCAGCACACCACACATGAGCATACACATTGCTGTTTTAATATTAAGTAAGGAGACTGTTAGATTAGGTGGAGCTAATATCTGAGAAAATGTATTAAGCACAGATGGATTTATAGGAGAACGATGCAGTGATTTGACTGAATGCAGTGCCGATGTTCATTTTCCTTTCTCTATAGTTAGTTTTTCATCACAGAGAAACACATATGTCGCAAGTTTCTCCTGGGAAGTTACTGAAGAGTCAGACACAGTCTGCTCTTCTATGGTTAGGGGGTAGATTGAGGCAATATGAGCAATTTCAGAATACACAGTATGCGTTAAGATTAATCTCAACAAAGATCCATATACATGAGCTAGAAATAAACCGGTTATGTATAGACCTGGCCAGTGGCATAGGCAGAAAAGTATTTTTAGGTGCAACTAAGGTCAGCTAACTGGGCACACAAATAGAGGGGAGCTTTAAGTATACCTAAGTACAAATAGCATGGAGGATACAAGAGCACAGGGAGTGACAGGTTGACACTAATCAACAAAAATTAATTTGCCCCTTCCAGCAGACATTTTTAATGCACTTCAGTTGATAATTTAACAAGTGACAGTTAAAGCACAAGTATTCATTAGCAGCCTTATGCCTATCTGTTGAGGTCTCCTTAATGTGATATTTTGCCCACCACACTGAGTGGGCCTTTTGAGGAGGCAAACAATGAGGGGTGGGGATAAGGCAGGAGGATACAAATCTTTTTGACTTTTGGACGCACTTTAAACATCAGTACGCAGAGTCTACAAGTCTGTCACAAGTCTAAGTCAAAGTTAAGGACAAATGATCATCACATCCAAGTATCAGCCTTTCTGTGCAAAATAGAAAGCAAGGAACTATTAGCTTTCCAAAAGCCAATATTCATACTTGTTTAAAAAAAAAAAAAAACTTTTGGTTATTATCATAAATTATAGTACAACTAGATTTATGGTTGGGGGCGTGAATTTACTGCTTTTCTGCAATGCCGTATTAACCCAAAACAATCAGTCAAAGTGGTTTATAGCTGTCCGTTTTCCCACTGTTCCCATCTTTCTCCATCCACCAAGATTATTTACCAGCAGTACATTTAGCATGATATTCCATGGTTAATACCTAGGGGAGGTCAGAAGAATCAGGTGAGATGGAGTAGAAAGGAGATTGGGAGAAATGTACTGTAGATTGCTCAGACTGACATCAGGGCTGTGTTCCCTCCTGGATTTAAACTCAATTTCTTCTCTAGCATTATTGGGGAGGAATTGTGATGGATTTTTTTTTCAAATTCTAACATGCATCAGCTGATCTTAATTACTATTGGCTCGTCCTGTCTGTAATAAAAACTGAACACATATAGTTCTGCACATTTATAAAGATTACCACTATTGAATTTACTTGGCTCACATTACCCAGTTTATGTCGATTAAAATCATATTTGTAAAATCCAGCTTAATTCCATTTCTTCATTAGTTTGCCAAGTTGAAACTTTTTACTTGCAGACTTTTGCAATTTACACGTTTTATTAAAAAAAGAACTAATTTTGGAATATTGGAAAGAGGTAGCAACAACATCCAGAAGGTAATCATAGCTGAAGTGTGAAAATAGTATAGTCCCCAAGGTTCAGCAGCAGAGGTGATAGCGCACCAGTCACTATGAAGCACAACCCAGGACGGCTAAGGTGACATACAGTATAAAGAGAACCAATGAGAGTGGTCCATCTCCTGAGCCAAGGTGAAGCTCCGGGGAGATTTAAGAGGGCAGCTATGACACAAAATGTTTCAGCGTGGGGTCACCATTAAGGTCAAGCTCTCGGTGAGTGACTCATTTTGCATGAGTCGCTGATTAAACACTTGAGCGTGTGTCCATTTGTCACCTTGAGCGTAAGGGTATGAGCCGGGCCTTTCTTGAATGTAGGACAAGCAGCAGGGCAGGACCGGAACAATTCACTCTCAGCTGCAGTAATCTCCTTTTACCGTGCTGTGATTTCAACTTACAGTTTACAGTGCATACATCCATATGTTACTATCTCACATTTTTCCCCCTACATACATATTTATCTTAATGCCATCGGCTTTTGCAATTCAGTTTTTTTTGGCTTTGAGATTTGCGAGTAGCAGTATGCAAACAGAAAGTTTTATTTATGGTGCATATCTGCACACACACACTCACACCTATGGTGGGGAGAGACTATCTTCAAACATTTTTCTCTATCAGATAAAATGAATATTTCCCTGGATGTAACCCCCAGATTCATTAAAACATCAAAAGTAATTCACACATTTAATTACCATTCAATCTTAATTAAATTGCTATTGTCCAAATGTTGACGTAACTCCTCGTAGTGGTGCCTTTGTACTTCTCCACCAGGGGAACTAAAATCATTTTACTGAGCGCTGCATTTTATTTGTTTTTAATTGAAAATAGAAAATCCTTACAGCTGCCTGAAAGGGAACATGAAAGCAAAATTGGAAAGCTATACTAAGCTGTCAGAGAGGCACAAAATGAAAGTCAGCTGTTCCTTTTGGTATTTTGCTTCGGTTACTCTATTCTGAATTTCTTTTGAGAGCATATGTGCTTGTAGTCAGAAAATCTCCCAATAAATAGCTGCACGACCCATTTCAGTTTAACAAGCTGTGGGCATTTGTACATCTTTTGTACACATTTAACATTACATAAGCCACTTCCTCACAGAGATCCTATTTAAAGCAGTTTTATAATTTCCTGCGTATAGGAAACCAGTCTGGAAACCTGCAGCTGCATATTGTCTTGTTCCCTCCACGTGACGGAGAGGTGCAGCTCCCAGGCCCTGCTGGGTTTCACTCCACCCCTCTCGGACTCATTTATATGTGCCAGGGGAGAGCAGACTTCATGGCACATGCATCACTTTGCCGGTGACAGCCGTGGATATTATCAATATTTCAATGGCTTGCGTGCATCTCTCACCACGTTTCGCCGGCCACCCCTCACGCGGGCAGATTGATCTCCCAGATCCGGCTGACGATATGCAAAGCTCTTTCTTGATCGGGGGGGGGGGACAACACACCCTCATTTATTACCTAACCCCTGCACAGAACCAAGCAGTCTTCAAAAAGCACTTTCGGTGGCAGTTACAAATTAAGATGGCAATTACAAGAGGCTGTGTGGGCTCCTTTTGCCGCGCACACAGCACGCACATTTCATCATTGCAGACGGCACTGTGAATCTGACTGAGTGCCAATTGATGTTTCCCCACTACCACCCATATTGCAAACAACCCCCCAGACGTGAAGAGGATGACGCAAATGATTCAGTACCCAAGGTGCTTGTCATATTTCGAGGAGGTTGTGTGAATTGCTCTGATTTGTCCCATTGTTTTTTTTTTTTTTTGCATAATGATGTAGTATTTGGGAGAGCCTGAGCCAAAAACAAAGAAACCACCATAAATGTTAACACTGGAGGCAGTGTTAACCATTTCTCTCACTGACCATTGAAATAGAAACAGAACCGTACCCACTTCCATACAAAATTACCTGGAGGCCAATGGGGCCAGGTGCATGTTTACACGTCCGAAAGCCAAAGACCTTTAGTCTGAAAAGGTGCAACATCCAACTACTGAATGTTCCTGTAACTCAGTGTCAGCAATGCCTAGTCTGTCATGAGCTTTGCATGCCTTTGTATTACATTCACCTGAGTAGTATTTGTTTGTTGCTTTACAGTCAATCCTAAATTTCATCCATCATTAAAGTGATTGTTACTGTATATGGAGCATGAATCAGAGTGATGATACTGAGCATGTCCAAATGTCTCATTATAGTCGTTTCATGTTCAATTCATTGTGTAAGAGTGTTTTTCACCTACTACATACATATCCTGCCCTGCTGGTAGTTCAAAGCCCCAGTGCTTGCTAAGAAGTTTTTTTTAAGAAGAACCTGATGGCTCACCAATATATCCAATACCAACACCAGCGCAGGAAAAGGTAAATTATTCCTATCTATGTTTTATGTGTGACTTGACTGTAAGTCTTCCCTGGTTCCAATGAAAAGTCATTTTAACCAAATTATAACAGAGGAATCATGTGACAAGACAAGGCAGAGGGCACTGGAAAAGGGATGTCTTGGCTTCTAAACAATCCTGTGACCTTGTCAGCTTCCAAGCCCTGCGTCAGAAAGGGAGAAGAGGACAAGAGGAAGTATTATTTCACTGTTGACTTCTCAAAACTTCAAAATGAAAGAAAATACTACTGTTTCATTTTATGACAGAACACGTGTAGAAGAAGTATCAAAGTGTTGGATAGAATGGGCTCCCGAGTGGCTCAGTCGGTAAAAGCACTCGTTCCAAGTGTAGACTGAACACTACGGCTCGGGTTCGATCCCGGCCGTGTCACTAGACGACAGTGACCGGGAGCTCACAGGCGGAGCACATTGGCCTCGTTCCGCCGGGGACAGGGGTGGGTACGTCGGCAGGGGCTTCGGTCCCATTAGCAACAGTGACCCCTGCTGGTCGATCGGGCGCCTGTGGTCCACGTGCCAAAAAGCTGCATATGAAATGTCTTCCTCCGACTCATCTCTGTGCTAGCTTGGCTTGTGGACCGCAGAGCGAAAAGAAACAGCGGCTGACATCACGTGTCTCGGAGGAGGGCACGTGCTTGTCTACGCTCTCCCGGATTGACAGTGGGGGTTGCGCAATGGGACTGAACATCGATGACTAATTGGGCATTCCAAAAAATTCGGGAAATTGGCCATTCCAAATTGGGGAGAAAAATGGAAAAATGACAAAAAAAATAAATTAAAAAAAAAAAAAAAAAGTGTTGGATAGAATGTAAAGCTTCTCGGGTTATGAATGCTTATTTCCTGTGTAACATTGTGCAAACATTGATTCAAAGTATGTAGAAATTACAAATGTATTATGATTGCTGCATTGATGCTGTTGATGTTTCAACAGCATACATTTAATGAGATGCACACAATTGGGTCCATATGATCACCTGGGATGCATTAAAAAACTGAGCCTGTGTGCATGCACTGTGGACAAGTGTTCTATAATTAGTAATTATTACAAAATGTGCCCAGTGAAATAATAGACTGAGGGACAACAAACTGCCAATAAAGAATGCATCCCTGTGCTATTGTTCCAGTGATTTATTCTTTTAGTCACTCATTTGTTGCCACTTACATTTATGCAAGTGTAAGCAGTTTCCTGTGAACTTTATAATTAAAACATTACAATTACAGCAGCCCTGTGAGGGTGGATTGCAATGACACCAATGTTGTGCCCAATTACAATTAGCAGCAGATGATCACAGTTCCATTAAAAAGCAATAAAGAGAGTGATATGAACATGGAAATTGTTATTGTGAACGCCATTGATCGCAACAGTCTTTCATGGCAACCTTCAAAATGTTGCAGGTGCAGCTGAACTGTGATGAATCACTTACACTGTTTCTAATGACACTGAAAAATTAACTGTAATTGACCCCGTTCCTGCTCTTCTAGCAGAGGAAACTGTTACATTTGTTATTGAGACAGGGTTGTTTTTTTAATGTTGTTGTCAAATGTGCAGAAAATGGATAACTTCACACAATCTCATCTGAGATCTCACTTGGCAGTGAGCTCAGGTCTTCAACAGAGCAGCAGACTTTGTACAGAGACAGGTTTTGTTCCATGCCGTCATCTTTGAAAAAGTCACAGATTTTGCATCTGTTTGAGTTACATGATAAGAGATATGGGTTTGGCTTGCAAGACTTTGATGGTTTGTACAGCTTATATATTTCTGTGCACCTCAATTTGTATTGCCTTAAAATCATATTTATGTTTCATAAGAGATAACTGAGAAGTGTCTGTAAAACAGCTGTCACTATCTGGTGGGCAGAGGTGGCCCAACAGTGCTGTTATGGGCTTGCATCCCATCTGAAGTTTTCCAGGCAATCTAAATGAACCGTTCAGATCTCCTGGTTAATCACCAATCCCTGTCCTGCGTTGACATCCCACTGTAACTACCCAGGGACACAATCAATGTGTCAATTTCAAACAAAACAATGTTCCCGTGTACCAGGGCCACCATGAGCATGCTTTTCATGGGTCAGACCCCAGTGCCTACAAAAAAAAAAAAAAACCTTGAATGATGGTTGAGGACCCTGTCTTCACCTCTGGTTAATAAGACTAGGCACGAGAGAGGGAGAGTATTTTCTCAGCACTTCTGTGAAGCGGTTAAGTGTTATATTAAACTGCAAACCTGCTTATCATCAAAGCTGCCAATCATACCTCTTTGACACCATGGCATGATGTCAGCTTCAATAAGCAAAGACACTCTCTGTCATCTTATCTCACATCAACTGTTCTGCATTAACTTGTACTAATTGTGCAAACTGAATGAAGCCATTACTCAGTTTCTCTTGTGTAGACATTTTCTGAAACAGATGTACAGATATGCAAATGAGTAATGCTTTTTGAATATATGCTTTCCACGCTTTTAACATAACACTTGAAATAGCAATAATGTCACTGGTGTGATCTAGTTCTGTTTAATCTCCTTGCATACTCGGCATTATCGTGCTATCATAATCAGTTAAGGTGTAATAGGATTCAATAACTTCCAAGGATTCACTCACACAAAGCAGAGCCTCTGTGTTGCCTGCAGAAGATCCTGTAAGGGACAGTGTTTATGCTGTCCAAACACATTCTCTTTAAAAATGGCCCAGAACTTGTTTACTCTCACTTTCTCCTTAGATGTTAAAAGATGACATTTTATTTGTGTGTGCCCAGCCACTAAGCCCCCTCTTGTAAGAGTGAGACAGCCAGCAGATTAATTATAAATTACACAGGCTTCAATGTGATATCTGCACAGCGTAAACAAGGTCGTTTATCGAAATTACAATAACAGGTTCATTTTTTTTTCCACCACGCGGCCCACTGCAGGGAAATGATCTGTAACTAAACACTTCATGATAATGAGTTCTGGACAGTGTCAGTTAAAGCATTTGTTATTTTTTGTGTCCTGTGCATTGTGTCAGGGAAATGTTAGACGTATAAACAGCTCAGCTTGGGAGTTCTTTTGGTCTCTTTAAGAGCTATTAGCGTACTAGCTGCCCCTCATCTTTTACAGTACACAGCATCCGCATATCTACACTCTGACTGTAGTTTCACCTTGTTCTACCACCTGTCTCAATGCTCGGCTCTGTTATCAAACTCAATTTTTCATTTATTAATTTCAGTGCTCCCCAATTATTAATTTCCCAAGTGAAAAATTATTTCCATTTTCATTTGGATAATCTATCACATTTTATTTAGTATTTGTCTTTGGTTTTATTCTTGCTTATACACTGCATTAATTTACTGCATCTGGCACCTCAAAGGCGTGACTATGCAGCAAGAAACAATTCATAAACAGATATTAAGAAGCTGCAACCCATAGTTGAGCTTGCTTAAGTTCTTAAGTTGAACATGCACTGAATGAAACTAGCTCTTCACAGCTTTCTGTCACCAAGGCTGAAAAAAAAACATTCCTCACCAGTTCCCAGAACATACATCAATGCATCTGTAGAAATGCAATCATTTGTGTTTCTTTATTGATTCCCAACTCTTCATTTTTCTCCAAGGTCACACTCTGAGCCCAGTGTTTCAGGTGTCATTACAGTAATATTAAATCATTTGCTGCCTAAAGCGACCCTGCGCTCTGAGCTTTTGATTTGGTGAGTAGCAGTCGATTCCCAGTTTACATGAGGTCACCTCAGCCCAGAGTATTGACTCTCCAAATCAACAACGCTAATTGCAAGAGACTTGCTCTGATTGTGTACCAAAAGGAAACTTGAAAGGGCAATGGAGAAAAATATTTCAACCTTTGCTGCAGTTTGTGACATGAAATAAGTGCACTTCAAATCTGCACTCCCAATGTCACATTCTTCATAAAGGTGTGTGTATGGTGTGTATGTGCTCTTTGGATTGCAGAGAGTTAAAAATGTTCTAATCACAATTAAAACCGGATTTTCTGTCTGCATGCTGTGAAGAATAGCACCATAAAGTGTACTGCTGTAAGCCCTAATGGGATAATCAATGGTCATGAATATTTTCCCCCGTTAACACAGTCAAATGGGTAAGTCAGATTCAACTGTTTGAAAATATTCTACTTGTGGATTTTCCCTTTTTTCTTATTTATTTATTTATTTATTTATTTATTTATTTATTTATTTATTTTATTGAGAGAATGTAACTTTTGGGCTGCATACTAATGCACATTCCCTTACCTTGTTGCACTGCAATGCAAACAATTATTTCCTTGTTATATAGGGCAATCTGAATCTTAATGAAGAATTAATGTAATGTCAAAGGAAATTAATTAGGTTTGGTTTGATGCTGAGTTATACTATGTAGTGATTTAGTGATTTTATGATATATATTTATACCACTGATTATGTAGGATGTAACACACAAAAAATATATGTACCATTATTGTAGATTTTTTTTTACTTTTTCATGTTTTATTTTATGATTAATTCTTCAATATCATTGGACAGATCATGATTGTTCACAAATAATGATTTTTAAAATTTTACATTCTCCAGATAAAACTTATCAAACTGATTATCAGACTGAAAGCAAGCAAGCTAGCTAGCTATCTAGTTAGGTAGCTGAATACCATGATTTTGGATTTGTATTTATTTGACCCAAAATTATTCTTTTGTATCATATTTTATTCATAACACCCTGTACCCTGCCCTATTTTCAATGTTTTACTCAGGATCTGTAATAGCTATCCACACATGCCATATATCATTTTTTGTAGAGCTAGTTTGTATAATGAAAAATCAGGAGCCCTGATCATGACAGAAGGATTTGGATTTGCTCTTTTATACGAGGTAAAATCATTCTCACAACGAAGTTTACTTGAATGTCCCTCCAAAAGCAAACATTTTAACACAAAGCAAACAACAACAATATACTGACACAAAACACACAGAAAACAATTATATATTACAACAATGAATATTTACACAAAATGTTGTAAAATCAATATGAAAAACAATTATATATATGTGATGTAATAATAAATTAGTTCATATTTTAGTCATATTACTGATAAAAAGATTGCATCTTTATTGTATAGAATCCTGTTGTTTACTTAAGATCCATGCATCTGGTACACAGCAAAAAATAAAAACTGCTATTGTGGAGGCAGATTTACATTTATTGATGATATATTCCACACATTAAATGTGACAAGCCTCCTGTATACAGCAAAATAGCAAAATAAACAGTTTCTATGTGTGAAAAGGACTGAGAATGAGTTATTCAGCAGGGAATGAGGTAAGCTCATATAGGGCAGGGTTCACAGGATTAATAACTCTCTTTCCTTTGGCATTTGTTCTACTGCCTTCAAATCAGCACCTTTACTTGAAAATAACAATAAAACATTTGTTTCTTTGACTGACATTACACAATAAGGTGCAGGTTCTGTCGCGAAAACCAGTTTTATTTATCAAAATTCATTAAAAAGATTGTAATAGAGTATTGGATCATATATACACATACATAGGGAATATGTGTGCTGTATGTAAGCAAATCATACTAAAACTCATATTTATGGTGAGGTTACTATAGACTAACTTCTAAAATTGTTGGTTCTGATGTCAATATATTTTGACAAAGGTTGTAAGGGCTGTTTTATATTGCTTTTTACACTAGATCTTGCACCACACTGGGACAAATGTCTTTGAGAATGAATTAGCCCAGAGAGAGTTCAGCTTCTCCTGTCCCACAAGTACAAATTAATCAGCAGCTGATTACAAGCATTTTAAATATAACCAAGTTCTTAATTAAAAAATGTCTGACCTGCTTAGTAATTAACTGATCTCCACTGGGCAGAAATAAAACTGTTCAAAAAAGGTGTCTCACAGAAACTTTACTTGCCGTATGGATAAGCAAAACCTCATTAAAATACAGATTGCTATTCATGCATGTGTACATACAGATTGATCCTCATCACTTAAATTCAGCCCGTGTCATTTACTTTTTTTCTGAGATGTTTAAAGAGACAGGTGACTCAAGCAACAATCACTCTGATTTTTCCAGGAGTGATTTAATCAGAAAGAAATACAGACTGAAATATTTGCCATCAAATCATATATTTGTTTTCACAACAACGATGTATTACTCCTTGCAGCATCCCTTGTGCCTCCTAGTAATAACTGAACTGTAAATTGAGAGTAGAATTGGTTTAAAGCCTCCTTACCATGCCAATTATCCAACTAACACATTATTTAGTAACATGGTTAATGTCATTTTTTTAGATAAAGATTTGCAGATGAGTTATGAAGTAAACCTATGTGATGTTTTGTTGATGAAACATGCTGATGCAAAGAGCAAAGATCAGTTTCATGCCATATTCCTGCCTTATTGTCACAAAACTACAGAGATGCCAGGTTCTTGGTTTACTTGCTTTCTTAGAAGCCATCAACTGTCTGAATATCTGACATGAGATGGGTGTTGTCTCATGTTGTACCTGCATGTTGTTGACACAGTGAGCAAAGTATTTAGATGATTTAAAACTATTTAGAGCATTTTGAAAAATATAAGAACTTAACATTCAAAAAAACCACAACAATTAAGTACATTTATTACTTAAGTTGTAATGCAGGTTTTTGCCAATTTTCTGAAATCACTGTGCTTAAAGTACCATTCTGCCAATAGAAAATTCATCTATGGCACCCGTCTTTGAGGAGTAAAGGTGTTTTGCATACTTTGTCCCCCTGCCCCCTCTGAAAATCAGCCTGAACGTGTTTAAAATGTAATGTATTCATGTCAATATGAGAAACAAGGACTTGGCAAGCAGGCTAGTATTCCTGAAAATGTCACACATCTTCACAGGAACAGTGAAAAATGATGACCACTGTTATTCAGGGAGGCACGAGTGAGTCTGATAACTCCCCAGAAGTGCCTGCACAGACTTTATTATTGTTTTAAGGTAGAAAAAATATTCCTGGTAGGCTGCCATATTGTTTGTAATTAAATTCTTTTTCTCCTCTTGACCTTTTTTTCTGAACTTGCATTGTTTTTTTCTGTTGTACTTGAGCATTCATGATTGCAAGTCATGGCAGTAGGATTTTTTTAGGAATGAAGAGGAGGGTTTTTTGTTTTGTTTTTTGGTTAACAGCCATTACATCGGATGTGAGGAGACATCTGACTTGCTCCTGAAGTTCCATTATTTTTGCCTCTAGTTCTTCTGCTCTGTTCTTTTCACACATCATTTCATTCTCTTACACCAGTGTCTGTGTCTGCCGCCTGCCTCAGTCCCTTTTTATTTAATGTTACGTTCAGGAGTTTTAAAATACATTTTGACAGTGTGGAGCTTCTTTCAACACAGATCCCACAGATGGTCTGAAGATGCAAGAGGTTCAGTGTGATTGTGACAGTGTGTGCATGTGCGCCAGCACGCATACATGTGCTGGCGTGTATGTGTGTGTGTGTGTGTGTTAGAGAGAGAGCAAGGAAAGCATGAAGCTGTACATTTCTGGGACAGGTAAAAAGGTGCACGTACCAAACTGACAGCTAAATATTAAATCCTTTTCATTTTTTTCAGGTCTAAAATGCACACAGCTGGTTAACTCCCGTAACAGTATAGGCCACTTGATTTGAATAGAATTGAGGGAAATAGCTGTTTTGAAAGGACATGCCCTCAGCTAATGTGGGGGAAACAAGCTGGAGCCATCATGGCCTCACATAAAGTGAGGGAAGCCAATCAGATACAGAGGTAGAACTCAGTGGGAGGAACTGCAGAGCCTTGCCTTCAATACCATCACTTTAGCAGAAAAGCACCATGAAATCAACATTTGACTCCCACCTGTCTGTCACCTCAGATATACATAAATAAAACCAGCTTTAAAAGGTCCCTCGCAGTGTTGCTTTCTGTAAGTCTCTGCCACTGATCCACCTGAAATGAGCTGAATTGATATGCTACGGCTGTCGCTCACCTTGGTAAATGGGTTCTGTACTATAAACATATTGGCAATATTGCCATGTGTAGTGTTGTAATCTGGCCCACTGCCCATCATCCACTGAGTCACAGTGAGGACTGTAGCTGAGTAAACATGCAGAATTAACTCAAAACTAGCTGAAAAATACTGCAAATCCCTTAACAGCCAGAGGTAGATTAAGAGTAGTATATATCAAGAGCAGTATCTGTTTGTCTGTCAAGTTTCCAAAATCT
The DNA here is from genome assembly GCA_019176425.1 of Megalops atlanticus. Classification (NCBI taxonomy): domain Eukaryota; kingdom Metazoa; phylum Chordata; class Actinopteri; order Elopiformes; family Megalopidae; genus Megalops; species Megalops atlanticus. Next base: position 11,795,531 of record CM032878.1, on the reverse strand, counting down.
CATCCCAGGTTATGACAAAACAAATGCTTAAATAGGAATGACTCTTACAGATGGTTTGCCAATCACTGAATCCAGAGCTGGTAAAAAACAAAGTGGGTCATTTCAGGAACATGCTGCCCCCAGGATTTTTTTGCAATTTTATGCAGGAAGGTCAAATCTTGCATGAGATTTAAGATTCAAATCAGCACAGAATCCCTGACCTAAGTACATAATCATATTTTGAATAAGAGAAAGTAACTGTTTTGTAGGGTTTGGAATTAAATTTAATTAAGTGTATGCTTTTATTTCAAGTATTAATTATTATGTCTTTAATATCTTAGGATGAATGCATCAAGCCTTGTCCTAATGCCAAAAATAAGCATTACCTATAATCATAAAACATTTTTAGGAGTTCCAAAACTGAGTGGTAATTCTAGTTACTATGTACCATGTTTTCACCAGAAATTCCATTGGGTCCTTTTGGTCTAGTTTTTACAAAATCAGGGATAAAGCAGTGATACTTGTGGGTAACAACACCTACACAATGGTGATGCATAAAATTAGAGAATGCAGGAAACATCTCTTTTAACTTAATTTGACTATTTATCAATGTGTTCTTAAAACCTTTCAACAATTCTAGCATTATTTAGGTACAATTCCATGTTCAACAAACAGTTTTATAAAAACAGATTATTTAAAAATGTAATTTTGTAGCAGTTGTTTTTTCTTCTTTCTCTCTGTCATCACCCCATAATTTGTCTTTTGACTGACAGGCTAACAAGAACTCTGATCTGGATTGAAAAAAATAATCACAAATACAGCTGTCATCTCTTAAAACCTCAAATGCGTGAAAGAATTGTTTATTAAATTTGAAAGCTCTGTGTGCTTCACAGATTTTGATGCATGAAAATGAAGCATTCATCACATAAAACAGTTTCATAAATATTAATCAAGTAAAGGGCACAAGGACATTCTGCCTTTTTAGAATCTGTGAACTCAGTGGAGCCCACAGAGTCCGTAAAAAGTGTACATGTCTTATAGTCTCTGCTGTAGGGGAATTAATTAAAAAGTATAGCATGCATACTCAGCAATTACCAAAACCTACATGCCCATGTTTGCATGCAAGATTGAAATATGAAAGATAATTACAAACTGGTAAATGTACTCTGCACTGTTCTGCAAGAACAGAACACTCAAAATTACTCTAACATGACTGTGATGTGGTCACTTTTTAACAGTATAAGACATTTTCCATGACGTCTTTTGAAATGACCAAAAAATGATACCTAGGAGATTAGCTCTTTCATTTGACTTTTATCAAATCTTCATTTACATTTTCTGTGACATTTTTTGAAATAGCCAAGAAACAAAAAAGCTAGGAGATTATCCTCTTCATTTAATTCCCTTCAAACTTTCATTTATTTCCAATTTTGGGGGGAAATCTGTATAGGCTCCACTGTGACATGCAAGCTGCCTATGCTAGGAGCAAGTTTTCTTATTTTAGCAATTTTGCTCATTTGCACTCCTCCCCTAAAGTGAAATGTAGCACTCTGCTCTGAGTGTCCTGTGAGATTTAAGACAGTCATTGTGAGACTGTACATATGATTTAAAAAAAAAAAAACCTGTTTTTAAAAAAAGTGTGTCAGAGTTACCTGCAAAGCTGAACTAGCAAACATAATGTCTACATTGGTAGACTCTACATACGGAGATTCAGAAGCAGGCCACGTGGACATCAGAGTCCTAAGGAGTTTTCTCTCAAGTGATTTCCAAGACTGATCCCAATCTGTAAACGAAATGCTACAGTAAAGACGCTTTGAGAACAAAAATGAAAAAGTGAAACAATTAATTTCATATGTACCTCAGGGCCTTAATTTGTCATCATGACAAAGGCCTTGAATAGTTTCAACTAAGTGACAACAACCTGTTTGTGATGTTTTCTCTTCCCCAGAATAGCGTCTTTTCTCGACCTTTCCTCACCTGTGATTTTCTTTGAATGCCTTACATTTTTTCCAAACAGAAATGGATTCAACAGCATCCATTAATTTGTCCTGTTGTATTTGTAGCTTGATCAAGCGAAATGTTTGCAAGTTAGCCCATTAGCTGCACTGCAGCTAGCTAGCTAACTAACTAAACTGCCAACTTTGACAGCTCACAAAATTGATCAGTTGACTAAAGTGGAAACAAACAAAAAAATTGATTTCGAAGTCACAAAATTAGCTAATCACTTTTGATTCTGACTTGATCAGAAATGTAAAAAATATTTTTCTATAGAGGAAGCAAAGGGGTTGAACAGCGAAATGACTCGATATCAGCTCAATATAACGTATCTTGACAAAAATGTTGAAAATTGTGTTTTACCAAAAATGCATTTTAAAGCACACCAAAAATGTAGCATTTAAAAGTCTAAGGACAGGAATGTGTTGTAAATGTCCAAATGTGAACATTTGGTGTTTATTGTGTTTTGGAATGAAACTTCATTTTTTATTCATTATTGCTGGATTTGATAAGATACATCAATGAATGCATACCATATGGTTCATTTTTAAGGTGTGGTGATACATCAAAATAATGAGGCATGCCCCACTCAACTCCAGTTAAAACCAATGTTTTTTCATCATCATAGACATCTGGTATTGTTATGCTTGTGACAATTTATTCTTTGATCAGATTTAGACAGTTTTTCTATGATATCTAGAAAGACATTTTAATATGACTTCCATCAAATGTGTTAGACGTTTGAGGGGCCATGTGTACATTTGTATCTAACACATTCAGGTAAAATGCAAGCTAGAAACTGTACTGAATCAGCCAATTCACTGATAATTGATGCAGGAATAGCTGAATTATAATTCCCAGATGAAGTAATTCTCCCAAACAAATTATTTCCTGTTACATGAAATTATAACTCCTAGGACTCCTATTCCTCTCATTTTAGAAATGACTCCACAGCCCAGTCTTTGGGGTGATAGGTAATTTTGTGAAATTCTACAGAAATGCATGGTAGGTAGTGAAGCACCCATGTGCTCTCGCTTAAGAAATGAATATAAATCTTGCCTTTGCACTGTCGACTGCTTTAGAGAGAGAACATATTACTGGGTTTGGAAAAGCAGGATGTAACAGTTGCTCCAGGACAAACCACTCTGAGCTTTACTGGTTTGTAGATCAGTAAAAGCCATGAATTCAAACCCTTAGGTTCTGAAAAAGTTACCTCTTGGGTACTGTTGCTATCTATTGAGCTCTGAACTCCAGACATTATTAAATTCCTCTCAAAAATATTTTCAGCCCCTTCAAGTTTTTTTTTATTTCTTTAGGCAAATTTATGCCACTCTATCAGTTTCCACAGTTCACTCAAAGGGGAGGGTAATGATGGCAAATAGCAGTTATAATGAGTTTGCTCCCAGCGGCATACGAATTCACTATTTGTCACCATTACTAGTTTCCCAGGCAGGCGATAAAGCAAAAAGATTGCAGTGAAGGTAAGGCAAAAGCAGAAGATAAGTCATAGCTGTACATGGTGGTGATGTGACCCCCAACATTGCAGTCTAAAGTCAACAGTGATATTGGATTGTTATTATGCTATAATGTTATTATTATCATCACTATCACTAGTGTTTGTAGTAGTAGTGGTGGTAACAGTGGCACGAGTATCATGATAGTAGGCTACTACTTTGTTAGTACTACCTTGTCTTATCTAGTTTAGGTCACATAGGTTTTGTAGGTGAAAACAATTATTACAAAATTGAAATAAAATATGTGAGAGAATCACTACAATTTTGAAATGGCTATAGGGGGGAAGATGTTTGGCAGGGTAGTTAGACAGGAGGAAGAGGCCCAGCCAAGCAATGGGTATTCAGAGCTTTTGGAGGGGTCAGACACACTGGCAGGTAGGCCACGATGGAGGCAGCAACAGTAGTGCAGGGAGAAGAGCACCAGCCCAAGCGCATGGGGTGAGAAGTGGATGGAGGCCCAAGATGCTGAGCATGTGGAATCAGCAGGTGTGAGTCAGTGCCTCCATGTGCTGGGACAAGGTGAGTGTCAGGTGTGAGTCAGATGCCAAGGTGTGCTAAGAGGGTGCCAAAGCATGGGTTCTCTGTACTTCTTTCTCAGAGAAATTAAAACTCTTAGGCACAGTAATGGGGATACATAACTTCTGTGCTGGAGAGTCTGAATTTGAACTGTCACAAATTTATTAGTATGATGCCCAGATATCCATCAACCAAGAGAGAAAGGAACCAAGGGTGTTCTGTTTTCTGTCATATCTTTTTTTTTTAAGAAACAGTACTTGTGTTTTATGTCTCTGTGAGCTGTTGTGATGAGATGAATCATTAGGCATAAGGCACCAGCTACAGCCTCACAGATCTGACCATGTTGATTTTATTTTTCTGTCTCATTAGGTAAGTTAGACTATCACCTCTTTTATTTTTTCTTCAAATCAGGGCAAGGGATGTGCAACCAGACAACTTCTGCTTTGATAAATGTCTTGTATCAGTATTGCACAGTGCATTGTGAGTTTAATTAGTTTTTGGTCTCCTCTCCTGTGCAGAAGCAAAGAAGGCATATTTTACAGATTTTTTTTCCTACCTGCATCAAGGAACAGATCTGGTGGAGAGGGCTGATGCAATTTAAACCTACTAGAAAGCTTATTAAAGTGTGTCCCTCATCTGGTCCACAAGAGGAAAGACTGATTTAAAAAAAACTTCAGCACAGCACGATTGAGCCCAACAAACATTATACAGAAACATTAGTGTCATATAACCTACAATACGTTCACTTTAATGTTGCAACTGTGAAAAATGTTGAGAATGGTACTCTCGACAAATTATGCTTCAGATTTCCACAAGGTGACTGGACATTTTGAAAATACAGAAGATGCATTGGACAGTTTTCTCCTTGTTCCTGCCAAAACAGGGCAGAGACGTGAAAGAGTTCTGTTTTATTTAGAGTTAGATGAGATGAGGCGGAATGTGGAATCAGCAGAAAAATTTTTAGTGTCCCTGTTCTCACATGTATTGCATCCGCCTGGACCTCCTTGCTGTTTTTACCCTCACCTTAAAAAGAGCACTTACACTTCCATGACCTCTTACTTGGAACCCAGCTGTCAAAGACTCCACTACCATCAAATATATAAAGGGTTATGCATTATAATTACTTATGTAAGTCAAGCTAATTGAATAATAGAACCATCTTAAGATGATGCAATAACCGCAAAGAACGTAAACTTTTAATACACATATAAGTGTTTCATAAGAGATAAGCATTTCAGGGTTTTTTTGGCAAAACAACAAGGCAACCCCTTAAAACCTCATACTTACATGATCAAACACGCAGGCAAGATGGGCATTGATAGCACACCGCAAGACAACAGTGAGGTTTAGTGTGAAGGAGGAGGTCTCATAATTGTTGCCGGTTCACTTCCCAGCTGGGACACTGTTTTACCCTTAAGCAAGGGACTTAATTCTTATTGTTACACTAAATATTCAGCTATATAAATGGATATGTGAGATGTACAGTATAAGCTGCTTTACATAAGATAGGAGGTACAGATATATCCTTACTCCAATATACTGTAATGAATCTTGGTAGACTTGGTCCAAAGAATTCCCATAAATATAAATGCTGAGCTGCAAGAGGCTCATCTTCATTATGTTTTGACAGTTATTCTTCTCATCTGTGCTGAGACCCCAAGTGTATAATATGAAATATATATGTAGCACTCTCCTAAACTACCTTGATCAGTAAGGTTTGCAGGATCTAGTGGACGTTGAAGAAAAGAATATCTAATATGTGTAAGCGTCAATTACATGTGGTAAATAAACACATGCTTGTAATAATAATACCTTAATAAATAAAATTGAAAAGGTTTTGAAAATTCTCATTTTGTTTTTGTTTCACTGGTGCTCATTTTCATGTGGAAATTTTTAACCAAAATTGTTTTTATTAAAGGTCTCATGGTTGTCTCATGGTTACTGAGGTCTCATCATCTGAAATGATTAATTCCATGTGTAGCCTCATTCACTTCAACCATTTACACACAAACAAATAACAGCAGGGCCAGTACTGTAACACCTTGATGTCTATGTCGATAATCTGAAAAAGACAGTCAAATAAACCCATTACTGCTAGCATATATTCTGCATTAATGTCAATCATTTCTGTAGTAACAGTTAGCAGTAGCAGTAATAGTTAGCAGCAGGTGTGGGCAACATTTTATGTCATAGTTTTGTTAGATTTCCGATGTTTTTACATGGTTTGTAAACTTTGTTCAACAAAGCAACTGTTTTTGAATAAATCACTCAAGGATATTTGACAATAAAACAGATATAACAGGTGCTTATACATTGAATATAGCAGGATGCAGCTACCAGCTAACATGCCCGGTATTGTTCAGTTAACAGACAAAAACACTTTCAGTAACAAGCACCATAAATTACAGAGCCTTACTTGCCTACGTGGGTGAAATATGACTGTCAGACCAATATGTGTTTGGGGTATTAGGTATTAGCTTTTGGTTGTTAGTTTTGTCCTTTGCATTATAGAACAATGGACCCACTGTAAAGGCATTGTACCAGCACTGTACCAGGCTAGTGTGGTGCTGACTTTACACTATCTCTTGCATGTAGTGCAATAGGTCCACGTAATACCAGCATGATGCCAGGGTTATCCATTCACATAGACAGGGATGCTGCTACTATACCAACTCTGCATTTGCATAACACTTCTGAATGAAATGGGCTTTGCAGCTTTGTCGACAGTAACAGGAAGATGATGAGTACCCCCAATGTAATGTGATGTTGACACTTGATGTACAAAGCTGTCCTGCTTCAGAGAAGATCTGAACCCAGGGATGTCAACCACAAACCTATTAGGGGCCTCCCTGTCACTCCCTTTGATGTATTACCTGTAGTAGTGGTGGGGGTGGGGGTCAATCTTGGGGGTGAAGAGCTCAGATTCAGCGGGTGGTTCACACCAATCGGGCGCTGACGAGGTCCATGCCCAGTGTGTTGGACGATTGCCACTTGAGGAATGAAGCAAGTCTGAATGGTGAATTGGCAGCATTGTGTTTCACCCAGATAGTGCCAACGAGTGTCTGTTCCCTGACATCCTGTCCACTCACTCAATGTTTGGCCTGTCAGTCAGCAGCAAGCATTGCAGAGTAAACCCTGGTGCTGGCATGAAAGTCCTTTACTGTCTCTCCACAATGCATCAGTGGTACTGGACATGTCATGATGGACCCCCTGGTGGCAGTGGTGGGTATTGCAAAAGCTCACCATCCCATGACACAGCAACAGTAGGAAAATTTAAAATTGAGTTCTCAAAAAAAAAAAACAATAATAGAAATATTACACAGTGCCATAAAAGAATACATACATGATATGAATTATGCTGTGTTCAATATGCACTTCAATGTAACTAATCCTTGAGGATCATTTGACATTGCTGATATTGTGGAAACACACAAGGGGGAAGTTCATAATAAAACAGCATGTGCTGAACACCTCACAGTACAGGTGATTGATTCCAATCGCAAGGGGAACAAAAGCAATACAAATTGCAGCTGTCACTGCGGTCGGGGTGAGCTTAGTTCTATTGATCTCATCATTTCCTCTGTCCTGAGGAGACAGGCACCCTTGTGCCCTCACCCTCTCTTGCGCCACGTCCTCCCCACACCTCGCTCTAATAAATTGAGTTATGTTCAAGCTGGTTTAACATTAGCGTTTGCTTTACAACGAAGGGATTGCCGAACAAGGTTTGACACTGTGAATGAGCAACAACAACAGAATATTATGCCCCCCATCTGGGACTGACCTTAAGCGCACAGTAAAACTAATGGAGCCTTACCCTGGCACGTCTTTTACGCTCCAGCTCCCGCTTTTCCAATTTATTCTCTCCTTTCCTGTTGGTGCTGACCCCTATGTGTTTTAGCGCTAATTGGTGGGCCCGCGCAGCTCCCGGCTCCCCCGCACTTGTAAACGTCCTCCCCGAGACCTTGCCATTCCTGCCGGGATCATTAATCCACCGCACAAGTCGCTAGTAAATGGGATTATCAGCGGTGTATTATACACCGCATTGGACAAGCCTCCTACGGAACGCTTCCTTTTCTGTGTGCGTATGTGCGTGCGTGTGTACTTTTGGGGTATCTCAGCACATGGTGGATGACATGAAAATTGATCATGTACAGATCGTGTATATGCACAGAAATCCTAGACTTGACTGTCTTTGTGTGTGGGTGGGTGTGTGCACGTGTGCGCTTGTATTTGTTTACTGTATGTGTGTGTACTTTTGGGGTGTCTTAGCACATGGTGGATGACATGAAAATCAATCATGTATTTGCACAAAAGTCCTTGATAATCCAGTGATTATATATTATTTATCAGTGTTCTGAATTTTGGAGCAAAACAAGGTCTGCTCTGGGGGACAGTGGTGACTCACCCAGTGCAATTTGCCATTAAAGAGACTGAATGCATTCCCCACTGTCCTCTGATGTGTACTCACCATCGGCTTCACTGCGGTTCAGGGGCCGGGAATTTATTAAGTATGAAGCTGATGTTTGCAGTTTGTTACCTGTACTGTTTGCACCCGAGCTGAACATAATGTTATACAATTAAGGCCCTACTGAGCATCCTCTTCTGCGAGTTGAAAAATGCATTTAAGCCTCGAGAGTACTCATCATATCTGCCCTAGAAAGTGCAGAGATATTCAAAAATAGCCAGTAAGCGGTGTGAACATGCTGAAACGCTGCACCTCTGAGAGACAACAAATCAAGCGTTTGGCCTCTTCCCCCTGACGTGTCACAGTTCTCACTTTGCCTCTCGCTAGGAAATTAGATTCATAATACTTGTATCCATTAAAATTTCATCCTTTAATTTTAATCTGGGCATTGTATCCTTACAAGACTAGACTTCTCTGAATGTGAGCATTCATTTCGCTTGTGTGTTTTTAATTAATTTTCACAAGGTTTGACGCTCAAAAACATTATATCGCTTCATCAGCTGTGCCCAGTCAACATTTTGGCCAAGGTGATGCACCAATTATGCAAGAGTCAAAGCCACTCAATCATATCGCAGTCAGGCATAAATGATCTTTTGATCAAACTGACAGCAAAAACACAAGATCAATACCAACAACCTGTATCCTTCATTTCAGAGCACAGTGGCTTAAATAGAATGATTTGTTTCTGCTGGTGATGGGTATATTTTTCACTGTACTACAAAAGAGTGCATCTTATATTTTAAGTGTCTTTATGCATGTGATTGTATCAGGAGCCGTGCAGACAAAAAAGTTATTGACAGCAACCGTGCATGCAGAAGCAGCATGAACCACCCACAAAACAGATCATGGCCAGTGCTGCTGATTTCTTCCCCTTTTCACTTCAGATGAAGAACAGCGCATGTACCTGGAATCCAGCCCCTGTGTTTGGACCAAGAACACAGTGAATCAATGTTCAGTGAAAAAGAAAAAAAAAATCAGGCGGCCTGGGGTGAGGGAAAGTCTCCAAAGAACAGCATCACTCAGTGAGCCTGGTTTCTGCTGTCTGATCCTGGGTCTGTGGAAGGCCACTTGGTAGTTACAGTCACGAAGGCAGACAGCACTTATCCTTTGTACTTTACTATATGCATCTCATACCCCCTGTGTTTAGTCTGGTCTTTTTGCCGGTGTCCTGTTGGGTTGTTAGGTTTTTGTCTGGTTTCTGCTCAGAAGACAAAACAATTTTTTCCAACAGGGTATAAGTGCAGGACTCCTGGACAGATGACAAACAATTAAACTGGTGGAACCGAGGCTGTTATTTCGGACACAGTCTGACAGGGTCTAAAGACCCTCAGAGGAGAAACGATGAGTAAAGGGGTTAAGCGGGAAATACTCCAATACTTGGAAGGGTTTTGCATGATTCCAGGAACAGAGAAGTGACAGCATGTGAGAGGAGATCAAAGCAGGGATTTCTGCAGCCTGAAGGATGAATGTTGATAGACTAGTGAGAAGGTGAATTGATTTGTACTGAGAGCGGAGAAATGATAGATTTTTTTTTCCAAATCAATCCCTGAGGGAACAGAGAGAGGGAGTCTGTTTGCTTTTCTGAACCCTGCAACGTTTGTGCTCCGGCTTTGTTTTCATCGGAATTACTCGAGAATACATTGTGCGAAGAATACAAGGACTAAGACTCTATCAGGTTCCGTAAAACACAGTGCTATCTACTTGAATGACTCAGGCATAGTGTGAATCTGGCTGCCAGCTGAAAAATATGAAAAGCATTTCTCGTCAAGACATGAGGTTAAAATTTTGGAACTCAGATGCGTTGCACACAGAGCAACAACATTATCAAAGTCATTTCCTGTGCCTTTGATGTGACGTACTGTATTTTTAAATGTGGGCATAGAGGTGACGTAAATGGTGCAGTGCTTAATGCAGCCATTTACAAGAGTTGCAGATGCAAAAGGCACTGTATAAGATGTTTGATCACAGAAAACTACACATACAAAACTTTCAAGGCAGCATATTATATAATTTAAATATGATAGTTCATTACAATATGTGACACCCCCCCCATCTACATCATCCTTGTTGCCTGCATTCATTTTCACATACTGGATTAAACAAGTGGTAAACCCTGTTAAAACAGCACCCTCTGTGCTATTCAGATGAAGCAGGCAGCCATTTCACTGAAGGGAGCAGAGAAAGCCATCAAGTCCTATCTCTGTACCTTTTTGTCTTTCTTTGCTCTACTTCAAAGGCATCTTTTCCATTTGATTTAGAAATGAAATTAATAAACCATTAGTTCAGGTGGAACTGTATCTGCTGCTCAATTTGAAAAAGATTTAGCAGAAGACCAGCTGGAGGCAAGACAAAAAAAAGATTGAGCTCTCTTATGATCTGAAATATCATTTTATAACTGGTTGCCATCTTTTAGATTATTTCCCCCTGTAACAACATTGCAGCAGTAGCTGCCAATGGTAGTGTCGTGGGAGAACGATTTTCTGATTGAAGGGGAATACCTAGAGGGCCACATCAGCGAATGGTTTCAATAGAACTGAAACAGCCATAGAGACAAAGAATCCAGGGTCCAGAGGTTATCTGGAAGGCAGACCTTAAGGTCTACTCTGGACTACAGTGTCCATTTTAGGACACACATCTGTCCCTCTCCCTCCATCAAAGACCTGATGAAAAACACTTTAGAAAGTTCTTATGTAGGATTTAGTTTCAAAGGATGCTTTTCTTAATGAAGAACAAGGAATAATCGATAAAATCAACAAGCTTCCCACTCCATCTACATTTCCACAAGGAAGACAATCATCTATCCACAGGCAGATAACCTGCTCCTGGTGAGACAGGTGACTTTACTGATACCTGCTGGGAAGGTCAGCTTCTTCTCATGTGCTATCACTCATGGAATATCAATTAGGGCACCAATCAAAGTATAATAATGTTATATCGAGTTGCCATATAACCCAGCAGGACTCAACACATGCTACACGCATGCTGTGCTCACATCTCTTAACCACCTTTGTGCTTTGGTCAGCTGGGTCACGTGTCACGTGGAGCAAAGTGTCACGTGGATCGTGCCAAGGAGATCATTATGGATGTCCCAGGAATTGGAACAGAATGTTTTCCACCGAGAAAATGGTATTCGGGATCAGTATTGTACCTGCCACTCAGCCATCACATTATTGCACAGTATGGGGAATTGAAATCGGCTCTAATATTTATACAGCATACACTTGTTAATTGCCTGTCTGTCTCAAAGTAAATCTGTGATTTATAATCCTTTATGGGAGGGGCAGTCTGGAAAACCACAGTGATTTGCTTTAATTGTGTGTGTGTGTGTGTGTGTGTGTGAGAGAGAGAGAGAGAGAGAGAGAGAGAGACAGCAATAGAAAGAGAGATAGAGGGAAAAAGACCCTTCAGGCTGTGAAAGGAAGTGGATTACCGTAGTAGTGTCCCTCCCTGTGGCATTAATGAAATGCTTGCTGTTGTCTAAAGGTTTGTATGTGTCACTGGGCAGCTTTGGGTGTGGACTCTAGGAACAAAATCAATAAAAACAACATCTCGGTCTGTGCACTTCCAGGCACAAATAAACCTTCTATTATTGCAGCTGTTAATGTCCTCACCCTTACAAATGGATTAAATGCAAATGTTCCTGGATCATTACATGCCTGATTACACCTCTATTGCTGGGAGTATGTTCCTCCAAAATATTAAGATTCCCCCTCTGCAGGTAGCATCAAGTGATATTTTGTCGTCGTGGGCAGATGGTAAACAGCTCAAGCTGAGACATAGAGTCACAAAGGGCAAGTGAGGTTCCCAGCAGTAAGGCAGGTACTTAGATGAGTGGTCTGAACTAAGATGTCTGAACTGCTTCTCAGTGGTTGTATGTTTTATATTATTTATTTATTTATTTAGTGTGATCAAGGACTGATTGATTGGATGGCATAGTACGTGATCATAAGCGCACTTCCGGCTCCTTTTGGATGGATCCAAAATATAATAACCCACTTCATGGCGTAGGTAACCCCGGTCCTGGAGTGTCAAAGATATTTCAGTTTTCAGAGCTCTCAGTCACATAATTGGATCAGCTGTTATGCCTAGTTAATGCAGGTTACCACATGCATTTGGAAAAATGCAGAGACCCCTTCTAACGCACAGTCGTTTGCATAAATTGAATGCAACTGATCCGATAATGTGACTGAGAGCTCGGATGGAACAAAAACATTTTCGGCGCCCCATGATCAGGGATGCCTCCCCACTGATATGGGTATTTTCATTTAAGGTCCATCCAAAAGGAGCCTGCAGTGTGCCTTTGATCACAAGTTACATGCAAGCAATGACATTGACAGGGAGAGTCATGCTGGACATCACATGCCTGCACAGCGACAGACTGAACTGGCTGAAACTTTGACCGCTGATATACTGACAAGGACAATATGGTTGACCTGAGCCTGCATGTGACTCCAGAATACTCACTTTGCTGAAGAGACCAAGAGTATGGAGAGAACCTTTGAAAGGGTTCACAGGTTATATGTATTGTAATTATATGTATTGTTATGATTTTGTATTGTATCTTTAAGACTTGATATTCCTGACTGCTTGCCTGGTTCTTTATTTCCCAGAGGCCCATATGTGTTTATTTTACTTGTTTTTGTGTTTTTTTTTTTTTCTGTTGTTGCTTTTCTGCTGTTTCATCTTGTCATTAATTTTTCCTGTTGATTTGTCCATCTGAATCTGGTGGCTAGGCATGCGTATGCACATTGGATGAATGAGTTACACCTGTGCATTAGTTAGAGGGGGTTCCCACTGTTGGACGCAACTGGATGGGACGTTTTCATTCAGTATAGGGATGATGAATTAAAAGGAATGCAGGGGAATGCATGCAAGCAGAGTTTTTATTATTATCAATTTATTTCCACTTTATTTAATCATCTTAAAATTGCTTTCAGTTTTTGTCTTGCTACTGTCATGTTCAGTATTTAGTGTCCATTGTGCCTCTTTCACCAAGTCACACTTTAGTTTCTTTGTGGTTAATGTTGTCACCTTTTTTTATATGTGTTGGGTGTCCTGAACATAGCTGCCATGTATTAAAATGATAATACGGACTCACAGTCCTTCATGTAAGTGGTAAACCGTTCCTGATAAACAGTCACATTAACACCTCCAATGTCAAACCTTGGACAAATGTAGTTTGTTGTCCTTAAAGAGTAAAGTTTCTGCTAAGCATGACAGAAATCTGTGGGTTTTTGTGAATGCTTGAGCAACAGTGGCCTCCATAAATCAGGGCTCCAAACAAAAATCCGTCATATGCCCATTGACCATGCCTTGCTTTCAATCATGATTTTGTAGAAAGCGGAAGGCAATTGCTCCTAAGCTGCCAACCTCCCAAAAATGTTTGTCCATAACTCAGGATGGGTGACAAAAGAAAAAAAAATGCTTGTTCTGTCGTACATATTTTGCAACAAACACATCAAAGGGGAAACATGGAGACAGGAAAAAATGAGAAATTGTTCTCAGCACAAACGGTATTCTAGTACACAAACAGTATTCTGGAACGGTAATGAAACAGGTAGAGACAGCTGTCTGAATTGTTGGGCAGTTTTATCTAGGAAGGCAGGAGTCTCCCTGGACCCTGCTTGCAATAATTGAAGATGTTATTATTTGGCTTGCAGCAGAAAATATTCTCCCAACATTGTTATGAGCATGCTCACACAGATGCTCAGTAAATTAGTGAATTTATCACTGACTGTTGTGATTTTTTGTTGTTTCTTTTTTGCCTATAACACTGAAATACAGAGCTAACCAGCATTCCTTGAGTAGGATTAAAGCTTCAGTTCAGGTCATTTTTAAAGTTCTATGTTTTGAATATGAACTCCAAGTGGCTGTGACTGTATTTCATATAATATAAACAACATCCATTTGATTCTTTATTTTTTAAAATAGAATTTGTACCACGTACCGTGTACAAGTAATGCCAAAAACACCCAAAAAACTTTTATTTCTTCTCCAGATGAGATATCCCGTTTTATTTTCTTTATTATTATGTTAACCTTTTTTTGGTGGGTGGCTGCAGTTGGACCCCAAAGTGCAGTTATAGGAGTCTGGTGGAAACAAAAGTATGATGAACAGAGCAGAGTGATTTGCATTGTCTCCTGTTCCAAGCTGCCAGAAGTGGAGTGTAGGCTGATATATTTTTAAAAATATGACCCTCTTGTCACATCTGCTTGATCTGTAGGTTTCATTTTTGTGAGTGTGTGTGTTTCATTAATTTACATACAAATAATTGTGCTTGTCACGTTCATTTGATTTTATGTTTGCAAAGGGATCTTCTAACGTCATGCAAAGTCAGGATATTACAAAACATTAAAGTGCATTCACTAATCATGAGATGGTGTGAGGACACCATGGATCTTTAGATATTGACTTTTTGCATTTGCAGAATACAGTACTTGAATTACTGGAATACAGAGCGTGATGAAGTTAATGAGGCCAATTTTTCATTTCTGTCTCTGGATTCCTATGCTCTTGGTATCTCTCAGCTGGAAGGAAGGAATTCAGAGGCCCTTTTCAAGGAAATTGACTTTGACATTCCAGTAATTGACAATTACAGATGCTGCCGCCATTGTAATGTAAATGCTCTTAACTTTAATTGAGGACATCATGAATGCATTACCAGAATCAGGATCAGGAATTACAATGGGTGATTTCTCTATTGATAAAATTAGCCCTTCGTGCTTATAATTGATTGCCGTGCCGCCCTGTCTGGTACAATTTAGCCACAAAGCTTGCAGTGGGATTAGAGAAAGCCTGTGTTTTGTAAAGCTAAAAGTTGTGGGTCAGGAACTGTGATTGAAAGGGGCAGATATAGCTGGAATGTAATATGTGTGATGGTCTCTGGTAATCAAGTGGAACATAGTGTTACAGCTTTTTAAGAGAGCTTTTACATCTTTTAACATAAAGGAAAAGGCTCCTCAAAATATTTATCTATCTAACTCCTATACCTATCATTCTCATAGTAAAGACATCCTTTAACAGCTGGGTGGAATGCAAAGAGTAGTATAGCCCCAAAACAAAAGAATGAATCAAATGAATATCCTATTGGATGAGGGCAATCATCATAAGACAACTATGAGAAAAAACAAAGAACTGAAATGAAAGAATTACCTAATCTCTACAACAGCTGTGGGGACATAGTGTGACAACGTGACATTTGATCTCAGTACCCAGGCGGAAAAGAATGCTTTTGGACTTGATGAAGGCTAAACCCAGCCATCTGAAATGGGCTTTGTGAGGACGCCCTCACACAGAGTTTAGCTAATCACAACACAGTCTGTGCCAGGCTGCTCTGCTCCTGACACCTCCTGTTAATACCAAGCTGTCGTTCTGGAAATATGAGAACAGATGTGTTTGGCCATTTGTTCCTCCCACTCATTACCTGTGGACTACCCTTCTCTCTTAAGAAAACCATTCTTAATTCAAGTCATCAGTATTAGGACACGCCTCGAGCTTTGACCATTGTGGTATTGCTCATAGTGCCCCAGGCATTAGGTCTGTGCCACTTAGCTGTCTGACATTTTCCGAGACAGCCATGAGGTATTTACTACAATTCATGATGCTCTCTAAAACAACCCTGAAACAGAATGACTATTGACACATCTATATGCAAAACAACAACAACAATCTCTGGTCTTTTGTCTCAAATTATCTTAGCAACTATCAATGCAAATTTATACTTTGATTGACATTTATACTAAGATTTAAGTTTTTATTTTCTCCTAAAGTTTTTTGTCTGAAAGACTACAGTAACAGCCAAAATGTGTCCAAAAGCTGTTGTCCGTTGTCCCTGTTATTGTTTTATTGGGTTACACTGGCTTATGCATGTCATTGAATTCAGAAACTAGCTACTGAACCCTACACTTTTCTTAAGTGGCTAATTATTTGTCTTGTCACTTAATTAACTCTGGAATAGATCAGAGGATCTTTGAGCCCATCATATCCTTTAGCTGAGAATTGTTTAGGCTACAGCAGTTTTTAAAAAGAATGACAGCACTTTCTGTTCAAAGGTCATTTTTGCAAAATGTGGAAGGATATCTGAATGATAGAAAGCAGACGACTTGTTCCTGAAGTATGTCAGTAACAAAGTGTACTTCCAAAACATTGAAAGGATGAGGCGTGTCCTAATATGGACACCATAGAGTCTGTTTTTCGTCAAGAAACGGGGATCTCCGATTTAGACTTGAACTTACATGGTTGCAATTAATATTTCTAAGGACTCGCTGTATAAACAAATGTTTCCATCTGAACATTTCAAGTGCGGCTGAGGACACATTGCATATACAGATCTTACTAGCTGAACATTTCAAGCGCAGCTACATTTTTCTTACCATGGCAGATCTATTCCAGAAGCACAGCATCTGACATGAAGCCAAACAAGGAATTAGGCACCACAAAGCAGGGATTCCTAAAGCCCCTCTGATACGTGTTTCAGAAGCATCAGATTAAACCAGCGTGTGCATGACATGACAGCATGCGTACAGTTTCAGAGATAACAAGAGGTTCACCATGTACGATGTCCATCTATTTGACTAGCTGCTGAGAGACTCCTTTTTACATGTCCAAAGGATGTTGCTGGTTACATGTCGAAATAAAACCCGCCCTTGAGTTTGTTTGCCTGTGGCTCAGCCTCTGAAAAATATATGTTTCACATCCTACTTCCAGGGCTGTCCATCAAGTTTCCTGCCTACCCCCACTATGTAATGTGTTGAATAATATGATCACAATATAATCTTCCAAAGCATGTAAAGGCAAATTATTTATGACCACAAGTGGTCATTGATTGGTATGGTTCAGATAGAGAGCGATTCCCCAAAATATGCGTATGCATCCATAACAAATTGTGAATAATTGTACATCCATCATTCATAAAGTTCATAAAGTTCACAGTCAGGATAAAGGCCGCCATTCTCCTTCTCAGTTCTGAAGTACTGAATATGAATTGTTCAGTGTTACCATCACCTCAAATTTATCTACATTTCTCTAATTTTATGTATTTCAAAATGTCATCTACTCCTTAAATATAGCTGTGGGAAAATTGAGACAATGCATACATTTGTTCTGTCGGCAGACAAAATCACTTTCTCTGTTTAATTATGACTTATTTCTTCCTGTACTGGGAGCAAGCAAGTCAATTATTCTAAATTGGCCTTGTAATCAGTATCCATAGAAGGGTTTTTCATAATTAACCTTAATTATGAATGTGTTTTGACAAAAACAGAATGGAAATAAATGCCGAAATGATGTTTATCAAATTAAAATTCATACTTGATTAAATAATTAGATTAATATTTCCCATGTTTGCCCCTCTCCGTTATGGGCATTTGCTGATATAAGAGTTGAAAAGAGCAGCAAATTAAACAGTAATGTAATTCAGGAACTGCAGTCAGTCTTTGAGACTGGTTTGTTGCTTAGGTCCAATAAACTGCTTTGCTTTTATGTACTGAATGCAAATGTTCAGACATGCAAAGCTGTAGTTTGGTTGGAAAGGATTAAAAAATTGCATTTGTCAAGATCTTCTCTGATCTCTGCAGTACCATATCTCTGGAAAACCCATAATGTTTGCATGATCCAAGATACACAGGATTTTGAGTATTAAACAGGAAGTAACTATGTTGTCTGTTTGATGGCTTAAAGCTGCATGACAGAATGCCATTTACAACTGCTGCAGTCACAACTGTGACTACTCATGTGTTTTATTTCTCTGTTTAGACCCTAAGTGACAGATTCAGACTTGAGGTATGCACACATAAACCCCTCTCAAGTGCTTCCATGAACAGTTGCCTCTGAAGGAATTTTAATCAAAATGAGGGTGTGTCCCATTAATTAACAATATACATGAGTGTCTGACCTGGCACTTACATTTTTCTCTCCGCAAACCTTCCATAAAGGAAAACGTTGAATAAGACATTTGCCACAGTGGCCATTGCAATGTAATTTTTGTTACCTAGACAGGCAAAGTCCAATAAGATCATAGCTGTGAAGGGAGGATTGGATTTACCCCTCTGTGAATACAGACAGTTCATCTGAAACCGCAATTAAGTAGGTAACAAATACAAAAAGGTATTAATTTGACTTTGCATTACATTTTAACACTTCCATGTTTGAAGGAGACTAGCCACATACCACAGTAATATTTACTGTAAATAAAATGGTAACTAGTTATTTGGCTAGCTTGCCTGGCTACTTTGAATGCGTTTTCCAAGTCTGTGCACACTGAAAGTTGTGACAGCACTACTGTATAAATACAGCTGTGTAAAGTGAAAAAACTGCCTACTGGGCATTGCACAGTTCAATGAGAGAGTTAACACAATTGTCCCAGAAGAGAAAATACTTTGGACCACATTACAAGCTAGCTAGCCAGTCTAAGCCACTCACTAGTTAAGACCATGGACAACCTCCTCTCCATCAATGTCCAGGTGCTTCAACCAGATGCTACTGCTCACAGTTTCCATCAGAGTTCCTCTACACTCAACATTTAATTGACTGTTTCTTATTAAGAATTCAACAGTACTTTCATATATTGTCATTCATATGGCTGGTGCATCTAAAAAAACGTCCATATTGTCTTTTCCTTTTACTGTGTTTTCTACTTGCTGTGGAATGTGGGGGAAAAAATGTAGAAATAAGTACACAGTAGTTGTTTCCCTTCTTTAAAATAAAAATATTTTATAGCTGACTGATGTTTTAACTTGTCATCATTTTAGCAGAAGTATTAAAAAGGCTGATCTTGCTTTCAGAAGTATTTTATTTTCTCAGAAAATCTGCTCAGCTTTCATAATTACAGTTTGTGTCTTGCGACTGCTTTTTGCAATGAGGAATAATAACTGTGAGAAAATTCATCGGCCACCAAACTCTCGGTAGGGAGGTGTGGTTTTCCTGGACAATTTACATTCATTCACTGCAGGCAACTTTGCACCAATAAGAATTAAGAAATATTAAGAAATATGTGGGTGTGTAAATTAAGTCTGAATCCCAAAAAATGAAAAAACGTATAAGTGAGGTGCACAATAAATAGTCAGTGCCCTTAAGCCTGAATAAGCCCCTAAATATACGCCCACATCCCTGAGCTTTCACAGCTTTCTACATTGCCAGTAAATATATCATAACAACTGCACCCATTTTTAAAAGGGTACATATTTAAAGATGTAAATAATGTGTGCTCATGAATTATATTTTTAAGAACAACTATTTTGTACTGTGTGGAATGTTGGAATGACTACCCAACATTATAGCACAAAGCTTGTTGTGCTATAGTTCATCTTCACCCCAGCTTTGCATTCAGTCTGGTGAAATTCAACATCAAATGCCTTAGCCATTTCATCATAATTTTTTACAAACATTTTGAATACAAACTCTGATCATGATGTGAAACAAATTGCAAGTATTGTTGCAAAATATATGCAGTAGTTTTTAGAAGTACAGCAACTAGTACTAGTAACTTTTAGTAAGATTAGTAACTAATTTTCATTAGTGCAAAATTCTCTTAAATACTGAACCATTTACTCAGATTTGTTCAATGATTTGAGCTGTGCTAGTAACTAGCTGTATAATCATAGGGGCTGTGGAGTTTATTTAAAATAATGAAATGTTCAATTTACTCCCCTGTACAAAGTATATACAGCCCAGGAGAAGGCTTAATTTGGATAAATTCTGCAATAAAAATACTTATACAGTATATATATTTTATATATATTTTTTTTTTTCCTGTGTGTGTCTGTGCTGTCCAGGACATGTTCAAAGAAGAAATATAGCACTATAATGCTTCAACAGTGCACTTTGTGCAATAAAACCTTTTCTATGGAGAAATTACAATGAATACCAGGGATCAGTGGTACTGCAACATGTTTAATGATGTCATTATTGGTATGCGCTCTATTTTAATTTACTCCAATTACAATTTACAGGTAAAGCTGAGATCTTCATTTTAATGCTCCTGAAGACAATTTAATAAACAATTTAATAAGCATCTGTTCTGATTTGTAATGATGAATAACATGTACATACCAGCACAAATCCATGAAATATCCATATAAATTTCCCATCCACCAGGAGGCCATAACAACATGACTAATTTACGTAGAAATGTATTTATAGGCTTATATTGGCTAATATTCACATTAATTATATACTCATCATATAATGACCTGTCACCCCTTCCCCTGTTCTGTGTTTTAATAGTGTAGGAGTACACATGTGCATCCATACTTCACACAGTCAGAACTATATATTATGTTAGTTGTTAATTATACTGTATGATGTAGTTGTACATGGCACTGATGTAGTTTTACATGGCACTCCTACCCAGAGCACTATTCATTGCTTACAATTTTTACATGTTGTCCATCTACACAGCTGAATCTTTACTTAAGCAATTCAGGTTAATTAACTTTCCTAAGGGTGAAAGGGCGGTAGTCCATTAAGGAATCAAACTGTCAGTCTTTGGGTTACAAGTCTTGATCCTTACCACACCACACCGTTGTGTGTAACATATAATGTGTGTAACTCAGAGAAGTTCCCAGCTATAAGACCATTTCTTTCTCCTTATCTACTTACCTACTATTTTAACAGAATCAATAGTATTTCAGTCAACAATGTAAGTACAAATCATTGTAAACCAGCTACCTGTACCTTTTCCTCTTTTATGATGGGATCATACATTTGTCCTCTTGTACCCTACAAAGAGGTCCATGCATATCATATTTTGTTAAAATATGACATAGAAGGAGAAGGAGCCTTTGGCTTCCAAAATAAATCTAAAATGCTGTTGTGAGGACTCTAAAAAACAAAACTATAATCATTTTTTGCACTGGGGAGAATGCCCAGTTGAATAAAAATATAAATGTTAGAAATGTCGGCATATTTATTGGCCTATATCAAGTATACTGCACTGAAAATGTCATGGACACAAAAAATGTAATTTTCTTTTCCTTCTGTTAATTCAAAACCTATCAAAATTGTGGATATCTAAGTAAAAGGTTTATACTTCACACACTGGCAGTGGTTGTGTAATTATTTTTTAGATAAGTAAAAAAAATCCCCCTCTCAACCTATATTTTATAGTTGTCACAATTGTAAGTAAACCTTATCAGATTCAGAGAAGAAGCACCAAGTCTGAATGTTTTAAAACATATACTGTACACATTATCCAGCACCAGCCTTGATGCTGTTAATTTAAATCAAATTTTGTGTGGTTCTTCCTAAGACTAGCACATAATAAAAGACATTTGCATCTTAATGAGAAAAATCAGTACTCTTAACAGCAGGTGAAGTGAAGAGACGAGTCCTGTTATGTTGTGCTTAGAGAGAACAGCACTTTAATCACTGTCACCAACACCACAGTGCACCAAGTGGACTGAAAGTGCTGTACTACTTCATTATTGCTGGCCAGCAAACATGCGGGCCTAATAGCCTGATGAAAAGTACAACACACTTCTTAATACAGGACGGGAACCAACAAATGCTTTTATTTGTTAACATATTGGGAAGATGTCTGTGCTGAAAGGAATGCTTTCCTAGAATACATTTTTTGGGCTGCCTTTTTTAATTTAAAGAATTCCTTTTTGAGCAAAGAATGGCTTCTGTTTTCACGTGGAAAAATTCAGTAGTTTAACTTTTAATATTGAACTATAGAATTTTTGATTCCCTGGCTGAGATGCATATTAATATAATCTCATCTATTGCTCAGTGCACGGATCCTATTTGTGAGTGTGTGATAATACTGACACTGTATGTGTTTACGTGAGTCACTGTTTGTGTTTGACTCCGCTCACATGACGGTAAAATCGAATATCACATCCTGCTTATTACATTACTGCACAGCTTTTTCTTGAGAAAGCCAGTATGAGTGATGATTTAATCATCTGACAGAATGTGTCCCATTAAAGTATTTTGGCCAACTCAAGGTAAATACATCAGTAATGTTATCAGCATAACTGGGCTCCTCACAGGCTTGTTAAAAGTAGCACCACAAGAAACATTCGATTGAAAATGAAGCATCATACAGATGATTGGATTTTACAGATCGCCTCTAGTAGGGCTTTGTGTCCAGTGGTTAAGTGTTATCAGTCATTAAATCAATGCATACTGCAATGCTGCAGCATTTGCTATAGAAGCACACTTCACACGGATAAAAGGCTAAGATGGAGATTCTGAGTAACAAACGATAGTAAAATATATCCTCCAAAAATGAGGCTGATAACACATTTGTATCCGCACAATCCTCAATGTACAAGCCTCGGTTTTCTCAAACCCATTTACTGCACGTTAAAAATCTCACCCGCAGCAGTTCAGATTAAGGCAGTAAAGCTATTTATCAAAGTATATCAGGTGCACTGCCATTTATTTTCCTCGCAGCAATTGCAGGAATTAAATTTAGAGACTGTATTATCCGATAACAAGAGGCCATTTATGCCCCCATACGCAAGTACTGTATTACTGCAGAGAATGATATCGCTGTGTGCATACATTAAGCGATTGGTTGAAATCCCAGTTGCCAGTTCTGTTGGAGCGCAGCCTGTGAAAGATAGAGCGCACATTACAAATAAAAAGGAGAATCTAACCCCTAATTCAGAAGGAAATAGATTGTGTGCAGAGATAATACAAATGTTTAAGTAGACAATTTTCCCCATGGCTACACATCATTTATGTCATTTCTTACATCAGCTCAATGCATGTGAACATTTCCTGATAAATCAGATACCCACAGACACATGACAACTAAACTTATTTTAGGTCATCATATGGGTTATCACACATTTTATCATATGGGTTAGTGACAAGTAAAGAAAACAAATGATGCATGGAGAATTTTATAATGAACCCAATACTTCACAACAGTATTACCAGGCAGAAGATATATACACAGATGTTAATCATGAATACAGTTTAGTGCTTACTGCAATTTAGGATGACATGATCTGACTGTTCATTGGATTATGTAGTACCCATTCCACTTGAGTAGAATATACCCTGTTAGAATATACCTCTAGAGACAAGAATAAACACAATGAAGCAGTTGAATTATAAAATACTGTTTGTCTTTATTGTAAGTTTATTGTGTTTGGACATTAATTAATCCTTTGCAGAAGCAACAAAGAGGGATGCCTCATAGAGACTTTGTCTTGGGAGTCCAAATTATTCAGTGTTCAGGAAAAAAAGATGTCTGTGCTGTATGCTGCTTGTATTGCTTTAATACAGTACATCAAAAAACTATGATAAGTGTAATCAGGTGGAAACCTAAAAGATGTTGTAATCTGAAAAAGACCAAAAGGCCAAAGAACTGGAGCTATCCACTTTCCATAGGAGTCATCTGCCAAGGGAAGTCTACTCAATGAAATTTCTGGCCTGGAGTGCTATTGTACCAAGAGGCGTTTGAACCACATCCCTTTGTGCTCTTCCCTGTGTGAGAATCAAGCACAATGGGGCACCTCTTAGGCCACTGAACATTGCCTAACTGTGCTGCAGTCAAGAAGCAGACACTTGTCAACCATGTTGCCTTAGCTTGGCTGAAAGCATTTGAGCATTCTGAAGTGGAGATTAAAAGCAAGCCAGAACACCATGGGGGACTTTTCTCAAAATTGTACAATATGCTGAGGTGGTTCCGAGCGCTGTGGACATTTTAATTGCATTCTGTGTCTCCTCATTCAAATGCGAATCACTGCGTGGGGGCATAAATTAGAATAGGGTACTTAAATGTCATAGGGTATTGATTGAAACTTACTTGGGGGCTTTTCAGTGGATCAAGTTCTTGAGTGTAATTGCAAAATTGAATTACTTAATTTGCTGAGTGGATACCTTTGGATCCAGCCTACTTTCACAGGAGTCCATTATATGCACAGGTTCCCTGTAGCTTTTTTCTGCCTTTCCATCCAGGTGAAAATTAAAGCCTTATACCATATAGTCTGGGGGAGGCATTTTAAATATGTACCAGAGGAATATGAAAACTTCCAAAATGTGACGTGTCTTTCAGAAGTGCATACCTGAAATAGGTATGCAAGACACCGGACAATTGCACAACCAATGAAGATGTCTGAAGGCATGTGTTGAGGGGTGGTGGTGGGATGGGGTGTGTGTAATAGGTGGTTTTGTGAGTGTGCATTTACAAATGAGGTACTTCCTGAGTGCATTATGTGGAACTGCTTGAGAGCACTATTTGAGAAGGTAGAAGAATCACTCAGCTGTTTGTTTCACTCTGATTTCAGCCAACCAGACATCACGTGAGTGGAACTCTAAATCAGACTGCCTCCAGAAAGTTGCCCTACAACTTCCTGGGAGCTTAGAATCAATGCTGATGTATAGTGGCCTTGGACACTTGGATCAATTTTGTGCTTAATTAAATTAATTAAAGTAAGGTTGCTTTAAATTAACAAAATCGGGAAATTTTCATTCATGATCTCAACCAGAAAACTTCAGAGCTAATAAGATAATGAAAACAATTGGATGGTCTTCTGATACAAACAACTTGTATTCACATTTGCTACAAGTAATTTACCTAAAACAGTGCTGCACTTAATCTTTAGCTCTTTGTCCAAAAGGGCTAAAACTAAAAGCATGAGTACATGGTAACTATCCATAATTCATCCCTGTATGGGTACATTTTTAAAAGGGATAGGAGGGCTGTGTGATGCACAAGTACAATAAGAGACAATGCCTCTAAGCATGCTCTGTGTATGTGGTATCATGCCCTATTACAGACAAAAGGGAAAAATTGCACTATTAACTTTACCATTATTATCTACAATGTGTGATATCCCTTCATGTGTGACTGCGTCAATTGATGATGGCATTTGGCATTCAGGCTTTTTAGTTTAGCAAGAGCTCCAGGGAAGTGACTCAGACAGCACGAGGGACCCAGTGATCTGTTGAAAAGGGTAAGTGGTGAGTCTGGCTGGTAGCATTCCCAAATAAGGCCTCCTATGTTAAAAAGAATTACAGGCCATCATTTCTCATTTAAACTTGATTGAATCCCTTTTAAGATGCATTTTTTATTAGCTATACCGTGATACATAAAGTTATCATCATATTACTTACAGACAATTGAATCTTGGTCTGATCTGGCTTTTTATGGCTGCAAGCAAAGCTTTATAGTCTTGTTAGAATCTCATCTGGGAAAAGAGCTTCAACGAGCGGAACAGGCAGACAGGGCATACATCAATCAAACGTCAGCTGTAATCTAATCGGAGCGCAGTCACCCTATTACTGTAAGGTAGCTGTCCCAGAAATCAGCTTGTAGTCTTTGAATAAGCAGATTGACTGCCTTGTGTTTTGAAATTGATCTAATTTTGGTGTTTGTCTTCTTTGAAATTGAAGATACACAGAGCACTGCAGGAAATATCTTAGGTTTTCAACAAAAGCACATTATAATATTTCTTATATTTGATTAAACTGTTTTCAGCTTATGGGTCACTGTCCATGTTTGAAATGGATTTAACTGAGGGACTGTTCTCTAAAGGACAATTGTGAACAGGTTATTTTTTCAGGCAACCATCTGGGTAAGTGCAATGGATCTTTCTTAGCAGAAGTGTCCCCAAGCAGGGAACAGTTCCCAAGCAGTGCAAATACAATGTCACAAATATGACATATTACTACTGCTTTTTTGTCTGTCTCCACAGTAGTAGTACTTACAGAACTATTGTTGCTACTACTATAGTAATACCACTATTACTGCTGCTGCTGTTACTACTGCACAATTACTATTATAATGTTAATAATAATGTTACTACTACTAATATTACTGTAATATTATTGTAATATTACTACTACTACTATGGCTAGAAATGCTATTTTTCTACTGTCTCTGCTGCTACTTACTTGACTAATACTATTGCTACTCTTGATGCTACTGCACTGATGCCACCACTTCTGCCACTACAGCTACAAGAACTGCTAACAATACTTATGATATAGAATATAGGATTATAAATATTAATACTGTTGGCAAGATGTGTTTGATATGCCTTGGTGAGTGTTGAAGTTAAAATTCACTGGTATCAACTGATATGTCCATTTTTTTTCATGGAAAGCTATTTTCATCTAACAACATTGAGGATTCTTTACATAAAGTTGGCATCAAACGTTTGGTTCTACTATTCCCATTCTACCTTTCAGGTTCAGATTAAATGAAGCCCTTCTGTGCGGTGATGTCACAGGTTCAGAGGACATTTTTAGAGCAGAAGGGAATACCAAGGCAAGTAAAGGGGAGGTGGAGCCAGACTTAACTTGTTGGTAATCAAATGGCAATACCCCTTCCCACAGGCAGCAACATTACCACGTCGATAAAAGGTATGGACCGCTTGAGGAGACCATTATCGGCCACTACCAAGATGACATCACCTGTGCTTGTGGCAGGCTTGTACATTACAAAGAAATTTCCTAGACATGTTCTTACAGGAGAAGAGGGTCCAGCCTATTGGTGAAATTCTGGAGGTTTATGTGTAATGTGATTGAAGTCTGATGGTGGTTTTACTTTACATTCTTTCTAGCTACTTTCTTTTTTCTTCTTCTTCTTCTTATTATTATTATTATCTTATTAAATACTTGTATGCCCTTTGTTATCATTTGTTACTGCAATGACAATTTCAGCACAATTTCAGTAAGCACCACTGCCTAGGACATACAGGAACAATTTGTTTTAAAGCATGAATTTAGTAGTACTTTTAAATATTAAAGTTGTTAATATTTCATTGTATGTGTTTGGCTAAGCAAGTCATATTTTCTCTTTGTTTCATTTCATGGAGTGAATTTTAGATTTTTGTACTGCTGAATTTTTTAACACTGTACAAAAAAAATTCTAAAAAGCTGTAAAAATTAAAAATTATAATATATTTCTGTGAGTGAACTTACAAGGAAAACAAAAATTTATTGTCACTACCTTTAACTTAAACTAATTTAATTTACTTCTTTTAGTTTACTTCTATTCCACATCTAAATCTAGTTAATATAAGGTACTCTATATGTTTAAATAAGCTAGTTTCCCATATTATTATCTTATAGTTAACTTGCATATGTTGTTAAACTAATCACATTCTACACCACAGAATCAGTAGCATCCTAAGGTAAAGCCCACCTCAAATAGACATGTGATGAGGACCCCATTGAATAGACAACAAATATTTGAACACAGAACAAATATTTGTACTATGGTGACAAATGTTAATTAACAATATTTAAAAAATTACAATTCAATAATCTGCAACACATGCAATGTCTGCTGGAAAAAAGTGAAATCACAAAATGGTGATTCTTTGCCACACCACTACAATATGACTTGAGCACAACATCATAAGTTGACTAAAATGCAAAAACACATTTTACAGCAAAAAACACTTTTACAGCACATTTACAGCATAGTCTAGCTGCTGTGTTTTGCAAGGCTGTTTATCAACCACAGCCTTGTGTCTCTTAAGTCATAGTTGCTCTCAGGAAACTGGATGATGCAGATGTGCAGCTGTGACTTTAGGCCTGTGTTGTGTGGGCTTGAATGGTGCTGTTCTAATCTTATGCTTAACTTTTTGGCAGTGCATTTATTCAGACTTGTCCAAGGTCCTGTTGATTACGTGAGTCTGTGTTGCTTTTTAAGAAAAAATAAAAAGACCGTCCTTTGCTTTTATGATCTTTTCCTTGTAATGTTAGAGCTGTGATCATTTAAAGAGGAGGAATAACCTTCAAATGAAGGCAAAGGTTTTTCGCTTATTATCTACAGTATTCACCATTGCTATTACTTAATGGGAAAAAAGTTAAAATACATCTTACTTCTGCAACTGCATTAAACTGCATTAACCTTTTCCCTTATTTTCAATAAGCGGAAAAAAATGTAAAAGGTTACTGTCAATAATGCATTAAATGTTTTTCCAGTGAACTTTCTTTCTTGTGCTGCAAGGAACAAAAATTTTACCTGTGTGTAAACTATTTCAGACTGGGCTGTGTACCTCCAGTATGGTCACACCCAGACATTGGGCTTCATTAAACACCTCTCTAGCACATGAACAAATATATCAGGACACATGATGGGTTAATACATGAATTTTTAAGTACAAATTCTAACGGAAGTGTTTCATTTGTTTTGTAAGATCAGGGCTCTGCATTGTTTGGGTTTTATAGCCTGCAATTCAGTTTCCCAGTGATAACATGCTGATATATCCTTCTCAGCACCCTTCAGTGGGCCACCTGTTGAGCAGTCATTAACAATTGTCCTTGTGTGGTACCTGAATCATCTCAACTAGTTATTAAATGATTACTAATTTAGTTTAATTGCACATCAATTCATGAAGCAGTGCTCATGGCTATTGATACATACCAGCATATCAGTTTTATTCATCAGTATGTGTCAATAACACAGAAAATGCATAGTCAGCTTGTGATTTGAGGCTGTTTTATTTATCACGAAGAGAAAATGAATACTGAACCAAAGGTGACAAACCTGTGAAATCATGCATCACAGTCTGGTTCCAGCTGAGCTCTGTTGCATTTTCTTAATAATTTCACCACTGCAAAACTCAGCCTTCTGTTTTACATTAGTTTTTTTTACTATCATTATTGTCCATCCTTTTTTATTTTCAATCATTCTCCAATGATTGCAGTTTGTACAAAATGAGTAATATTCACCTAAATGCTTGTGAAGGAGAACCTTCACCTTTCCCCTAAAACCATTTGTTTGTTCAATGGCTACTTTGTTAAACATGTAAGGATTGTTGTCTTTCTATTTCTGGCCTTGTAAATAACTGAGCTCATTGATCAAGTTCATCTAAACAGTTTAATTGTTTGTGAGTGTCAATATGTGTGGTTTACTTGTGGACAGCCAGCCCATTGGTTAACAAGCCACACCTATGTAATTAAAGGCTATTAAATACAGGTGTGTGGCTGGAGAGTAGGAGGTTCATTTTTTCCAACTGACTATACTCAGGCTGTTTTTTCAGACTATAACATTTTGGGTTTTTGAACATTTCCTCTCTCTGCTCATTTTTGTAAGTGTCAGCCAGCTTCTCCACAGTGCTATACACTGAGGGCATATTGCTGTATGCATTTATACAGTGAAGGATTTTTAAAATGTTGTCATTACCTCTATTGTCTGAATTCTGTAGTTTAATCCATTAAGTTAACACAATGATTTTGATTGCAACAAACCATTAGGTGTATCTAATCATAGCTCAGTTACATAGTTTTCATGTATTCTGCTAAAGCTGCTGGTGTATGGTGTGATTTTTGTTTGCAGATATGGAGGAACTGTCCTTCTCACTGCCCAGTAGAGTAACCCTATCATTTTAAAACTGCTTCCAGCTGAAGGGCAAGACGAATTATGGATTAGTTTACTCAGGAAAGGATTATTATCTGGATTGGTTCAGAAGTGTTCAGTATCATTGAAGCACAAAAAAGACTATTACAAAACATTTTTCACATTCATTTGGAATTCTCCTGAGAAAGCAATATGATGTTCACACTTCCAAATAAAAGACCAAAATGAAAAGAAGGTAAACATTTAAAACAAACCAGGACAGACAACACAAGTCGAAACACCCATTTAAGTATACATGTATGTTATGATGAAATGCCAACGCAAATTTCCAGTCTCATTTTAATTCTCATTTTGTGCTCTGATGTTGTCTCATAAAACAGATAACATTATATTCTTTTATAAAGAAAAATCATCCTCGAACTGATCTTCATCATGAAATGAGTGCCATTCTGTGGGCCTTTTGTTGCAATCAAAAGGGGTTAGGCTAGTTAAAGGCAATCACTGAAAACAGAATTGTTGGAATATTAATGCCAGGTTTGGCTGGAGTACTCTTTAAACAAGTGGCAAATTTACTTTCCTATATAATTTGCTGGTGCACCTCAAAGAAACACAGTTTAGCCTGTGAAATGGTTTGATGCCAACAAAAGCTTCCCCAGAGATTGCAATGGAGCCAAAATGTCTACTTTCAGATAACAAATGTCCACAAGTACATAATAAGCTAAACATTTCTGAGTTTTTGGCTTGTTATTCCTGGCTCAGACGTCAAGGATAACTCAGATATTGCTGTTGTTTCACAACTTTCCAATAGCGAATAAATTCCAATTATTGTTTGTTAGGTACAGTGATGACTGCTGTTTGTTGTACATTTAAAGTGGATTACAAAAAGGAACCATAATGCATTTTTCAGATGTGGACAAACTCAATTACGATGAGTCATGGACTACAATGTGATTCTATAATCTGATTGAATTCCAGTGTAAGAAACAATCTTGTCCATCTCCAGCAGCTACATCCTTGTTTACCATTGCTTTTTTTTACAGTGCTGTAAATAGTTTGGTTTATGAAAAAAAACAAATGCAAATGTATTATTTTTTGACAAGAGATGACAGTAATTCATTCATCACATGTCAGTAGTGATCCTCTTTTCAGTCAGGTGTTTGCTGTTATTGTCATTAATTTATTTTTCAGTCCAACTCACCTATTTAAACCCAATTGTATGTGTTGGTATTGTGTTGGAATGGTACACTCCCTTTGTGTATATTGTGTTGCACTTGCATGTCTGGCCAAATGTGCATTTGTGGTCAGTCTTTTTTGTGCGACACTCACTCTTCTTGATGTATGGAGTGTATGGTGGTTTCCTTGCTTGTGGAATGTTTTGCCTCATCTTTTTGGATGCCCTTTATGCTTGACCCCTTGAGTTGCTGTGGTTAAAACGATTGCTGGATGTCAAATGTAATGTGAAATGTACTCATCTTGAACATTGCTCTGGATAAGAGCATTTGCTAAGTTACAAAATGTAAATGTAAATGTAATTGTGATAACACACAATCAAAGATTCTGGGAAAAATGTTAACTGAAAGCCACTGGAGGTGAAGCTGTGATTGGTCATCTGTAACAATGGATCAAGTGCTCATTTTGTAGTTTATTGATGTCTTCACTGAAACCACAAATCCTCTGTTAATCAGTTTTGCAGATCAGTCTATATTAGGGCAGTTGTGAATAATAAAATAATCCATTATTACATCTTTATCAGAAAAAAAAACAATAAACCGTAGTTTGATAAGCATGTTTGCAGAACTGCAGTTCAAAATTAAAATTTTAGATGTTTTATGATTTGTACCATGTTCTCACACACATGGTTTTTAAACTCATGCCTTTTAAACTCAGAACCAGACCCTCCATGATGTAAGGAAGTCTTAATGCTTACTACCAGAGACTTTCATCTTGGTTGAAAGAGAAATACAAACTCCTGTTTGGCCTTTTTGTGAGCTCTTGTAATCACTTAAAGAAATCACAGCAAAAATTGTGTATAAGTATGTCTTAGAACACATTAATATGTGACTTTTGCATGGCGGTAACATTGTTTAAACCATGAATAAAAGTAAGGCTCATTCTTCACTGAAGGTATTTGTGATTTGTAACTGAGCAATGGCAGAAAAAACTGAAAGCCTAAGCCTTAAAATATTTTGTGACAAAAATATGACACCCACTTTCAATATTCAGTGAAAACTGGTAGAATGCCTGAAACTGACAGTCTTTATGAGTTTTATTGGTAGCTTTTTCTTTTTTCTTATTGAAACTAGTAACAGTTTATTTTAAGGGAGCTATAAAAATGAATCAAAAGGCTATTTATTTGCTCCATAATCTTTTTTTCAGTATCATTTATCCATCTGTATAGCTTTAGCATTTATCTTGCCAATTTTAAGACAAGCCATATAAACATATGCTTAGACCCAGCTCAAAGCTGTATTCTGACTGTGGCCATTTAACCCCAACTCAAGGCTTAAACCTAATCCCCTTACTCCCAAGCAACCTTGCATGGTGGTAATATAAATTACATCCACATTAGCTGTGAATAATTAATAAGGCCCTAGGTTTCCCCTACACTAAGTCAGCATGAATCCTTTCAATTACAGAAAATTGGCATATAAAACTGTAACAGAGTCAACACTCTTTATAAACACAGAAAGTTCAAGTCAACAACCATCTCTTTATATAGCTCTCAGCTCTTTCAGTCCGATAATGGAATGCAGTGTCTGCAAAAAGGACAGAAGTAGATACAGCTGCACCCCAGGGTGGTCACATACTTGAATATTTATATAAACATTCTGTACATAATCAACCATTCTGTTACCCCCTTGACCCGTTATCTTAAGTAAGTGCATTAGGCAAAACGAGTGGGCTATTGCATTGCAGGCAGGAGTTGAAAAAAGGAAGTAATGGCCCACTGTTTTTCAATCCAGTGGATTTGTTTAGCTAGTGCCAGTTTTCATTTGTTTTTGAACAATCAAACCATTGCCTCCCAACTGACATTGTTAGCGATCTTTATAGCAGAGATTGAAAGAGACCAGTGTGAATTTCCTGAGATTAGTGCAGATTAAGCAGGTAAATAGAGGGGTCAGATTAAACTGAGGTAGGAGGGCTTGTGTGTGTGTGTGTCTGTGTGTGTGTGTATGTGTGTGGCGGGGGGTCCCTTGACAATTTTCCAAAATCACCACATCTGGCACAGTAAGGAGGGTCAGATTTTAAGTTGGGTTTCATGTTTGATGCTATGCTAATTAGATTTAAGGGAACTGTATTTCAGAGTCGTGGAGAAAGCATTAAAGGTAAACACACCTTACATGAATATGCTGCAGCAATTGTGCCTTGGTTCAGACTGCATTACTGCACATGTGCATTAAGCCATTGAAGTATGTCATTCCACAGAATGTCATGCCTTAAGCAAACATTTTTTATACATTAAGCAAAAATGTATATATAAATAGAACTGCAAGAGGAAAATCAAAAAGGACCTTGATTCAAAATAGCTGCCCTTAACATTTGTTTACATCTAAACATAATGCAGACAATTCAAGGTTTGCAACAGAAATATATGTTTTCATAATATCTGTAATTTATGACCTGCTGAACTGTGTTTGAAAAGAAAAAAAATATTCAGGACAGTTAAGGAAAAATGTTGGTTGGATCAAGGGCTAAGTTCAGTTGTTTTTAATTTTATTCTTTATTCATTTTTTCCTCAATGGCAATGGTTGCTATACAAGGAAATTTTCACGTTGTGATATGTCATTATTTCAGGGTTGACTAATGAAATGGTTTTGTTGAGAAGCTTTTGTTTTTGGCTCAAGATAATATAACCCCTGCCAACATAATCAATAGGTAGTCTATATTAATTATATAGCTATTTCTTAATTGAACTGTTTCAGAAAAGAATGTGAGCAATAATTTCCAATATTTTTGACTTATTCACTCCTCAGTTTGCAAAAATATCACAAGAATGAATAAATTGTAAAGATAGGAAATTGTGATGAAAATTGTCTTTGTAAAGTACAGCTTTGTGTATTATCCTCCTAATTGAAATTTTCCATTTGCTGCAGTATCTCTTTGCTCTGAAATCAAACCAGTGTACCCTCCTAAGCACCACAGTGATAAATTAAATAAGTGAAGCAATGAAATGCATCAATAATAAAATGAAATAAATAAATGCAAGATTTGTCATGTTACAGACAGACAGTGCAATGACCCTGTAAGATAAAATGATGTTTGCTGGCTGGTGTTAGCACTTTAAGTCTCATTCATGTAAATTACTTGAAATCTTGTTTTCTTTTTTTCAGGTGCAAGTACTTGGATAACTGTTCACAAAGGGTAAGCACCTTCTGTTCATTAAAAGGAAAGAACTCTATCCAAAGTGCCCAGATGAGATTTGTTGAAGATTCTGTTTAGGTGTCACAAGCTTTTCAACAGAATGAAAATGCAAAAATCTACTTACAATATTAAAAAGAATATCTTGGATCTCTCTAATGTGCATCTGACAAAACAGTAGTCTTACTCTTAGTAGGTCTTAGCTATTCTGTGATTGTCAGTCCTCATGTAAAAGATAATTATGGGCCTCCTTGAATGCCCTTACTGAACCACCCATAACCCCCTCCTATGGCTGTAGGTCCTTACAAGAGTAACCACTCAGGGATATTGTATGCTGACCTGACAGGTAGACAGAAGTAATTTTTTTTTCACTGTAACGCCCTGACAAACAAGCCTCTAGTTAACATGTATGTGTCCTGATGGGGCCCCATATCATGCAATAATTTGCTTCATGCAAAGATCGCCCCAAAGGAAAAAAGATGTGACAAAGATTTGTAGGACTGTAATCATGGTAGAGTAAGAACATGGGTCCCTATATTCATCCACACACATCTTTCCACACCTGATGACTGTTACAATGATTGCTAATCCAGCTAATTGAAGAGTGAATGCTTTCATGAGTTCCAAATCAATGGGCTACCAAAGTACATCCCCCCAACTCCACCTCCCATAGAAGAGACAGCAACGATGGACATGTGCAATAATGTCAGTACTATATGCAATGCAATGCAAATCTCCTCTTGAGCAATAATATGGACTATGCACACTGCACTTTAATACAGTATTATGTTATACAATAGTACTTTTCCTGTCACTGCACAGACACTTTACTGCTATTACTACTTATTTATGTTCCATTACTCTTATATACCTTACTTTTATATACCTTGTTTTTTTTTTTTTTTTTTATTTATTTATTCTTGTTGCCTTTAATTCTTACTGTATGTTGTCACAGCACTGATACCGGGAGTAACTGTAATCTCGTTGTCCTGTACAATGACAATAAAGCTCTCTTATGTCTTATGTCTTATGTTACTGTTACCACGCACATTCTTGCGGAAATATGAACAAGGCAGACCGCTGTACACACAGATTTGCATGAAATGTACTTGTATATGATAAATCACCATTCAAAAACACTTATTATTACATTATTATATTTATCTGTTACATGCTGCTGTTAAAAGATATGCCCACCATATCTTTTATATCTTATATCTTGAGCTGGAGGTATTTTCTGTGCCTATTAAGGAATGTATTTAATGATAGGTACTTTTGAAAAGTGTCAGTTATGACAGAATTACCAGCCTTCACTTTGATGTCAAAATTACACAGGTAAAATATCTATAAAGGAGACAATTACCTAGGAATGTACATCTATTTTATTGTCATGATGTGTTCTAGTTCATATGCATTCTGCAATTCATAGTATTAGTCACATAGATTTTCAGCCTTTTTCATTTTTTTCAAACTTTCATCCCTGTCCCAAGGTCAGTGATTATATAAAAGTCGCCTGATGTATATAAAGACAAAAACAAAGCCTCGGCAATTCCAGTATATGGATTCTCTTGATAACATGGGAAGTATACTGTTCTCCTTCTTCCTCTGTCTGTGGTAGTAAGTCTGTTGAGACAAAGGGGAATGAATGAACTGCAGTGGATTATTCTGCAGTGGCGTAGGGAAGCAGCACTGACCTGAGGGCAGCAACTGTCATTGCAAATCGAGTGGCCGCCCAACTGTCTGTTCCTCCAAGACTGCATAGGGACGAGAGAGAGAGAGAGAGAGAGAGAGAGAGAGGGACCAAGAGCAGTGAGCCTCTTCCCCCCAGCATAGTGCTATTGAATATTCACTGGGATGTTGGTGACGCACACATTAACCCATACAGCCTGAGAGCTGCAAACTGTGGCTATATGATCTTACCTTATTCTCCACTGAACAACTTGTAGAAACTTTTCATTTATGTTGGTGTGCCCAGGAGGCGTTTCACTTTCAATGTGTCAGGTATATCATCAGCAAAAAATTGGTTCTACAACAGTTCTACAAAATTGGTTCTACAACAGTGATGCAAAGTCTACGTATATTTTTATATCACCAGTGGTTCTCACATTTACTTACTATGTGCTAGACATGTGGGTGTTGAACAGTGCAACGGGCGAGGTTGTTTTGTAGCTAAATGTTTAGTGAAAGAGAAGCAGAACAGCATGTGATAAATGCTGTCTGAATGTGTGAATGGCATTAGAAACACATTAACATGCTTACTTCTTGAGCTTTTTTCCATTGAATTTGATCAAATAATTTCATTCACTTTTTGTGATTAAAATAATATTGAAATTGCACATATTGCAAATATCCAGTGAAACTGTCTGCATAACTGTGTGATAGGAGTGCACAAAATTTCAAAGGGAAGTAATATTGTCTTTTTATGGCTTAATTTAGGTAGAGGGACAATGTTTCTGATTTTTTTAGAATTGATTGTCCCACATGACTACAGTCCTGATCAACCTGAATATCAACCTGAATGACATCAGTATATAACCATCAATAATCTGTAAAATGTACAGAAAGTCATGCATATAGCCCTGAATGACCCAAAAAATAATAATCTTTAAGATGTTCTTAAATTCTTTTTGGAGGATAGTGGGATTGTTTCACAACACAAGAGAAAGTACACAGCCTGCTTCAGAGATGTGAAACACAGGGGCAAATGACAGTATTTTACTGGAGTGCTTTTTAAGTCACCTATAAAAAAGCCAGTCAGATCAGTTTGATATCTGTTCAAGGAGCAGACAATAATGAGAGCAGGAGCATAGATGCAGTGTTTGGCCCATATCACTGTGTTTTCTCAAAATACAGAAGAGGGTTCAGAAAAGGGTTGCACTTATAAAGTGCCCAGTGGGCAACTTTTCAAGTGAGAAAGGCGCATGTTTGCACATCCTGGCATGTCTTGAACAGATAGAGCAATGGATTGAATGTTTGTTTAGGATGTAACATTCTATAAAGCCCTCTGTTCCTGTGAGGGTGATATTGATTTCCTGTATTGTGCCGCTCCTTGTTTGATTATTGAGTGTCACTCTTCCTTGTGGGAGTCCCGCGCCTCTTCAAGCAGTAAGTCATGTCAGCGACAGATCTGTCTTCCTGACCTTTGTTGAGACTGCAGTCTGCCAGATGACAACCTTTCCATTCCGGTAAAATCTGGTGAAAGAGTCTGAAAAACGAAAAGGGAAGGGTTGCAGCTGCTGAGCTCACCTGCATGACATGAAAAAGCTTTGAGCTGGAGTCTCACTGCTTGCAAAACTGCGGAGGACCTGGACAGAGCTGAAAGAGCATAGGGAATCAAAAACCGCCAAGGATAAAAGTAAGGTTCACTGTGGTTTCCTTCTTCTGTTACCTGTTTGAGAAGAACACAAGGCTGATTGACTGGTATGTTTAAA
Organism: Megalops atlanticus; assembly: GCA_019176425.1. Classification (NCBI taxonomy): domain Eukaryota; kingdom Metazoa; phylum Chordata; class Actinopteri; order Elopiformes; family Megalopidae; genus Megalops; species Megalops atlanticus. The sequence continues at coordinate 11,757,998 of CM032878.1, read as the reverse complement.
CTGCACATGCTTCAGTAATCAAAATGTGCTGAAAGGTTTCTGAAAAACCAAAAGCCTTTATGGCTTCTGCGCTTGGATATGGACAGGTTTTTTTGTGGTTTTAACAAGCACCGAATACAGGGATTTTTCAATGGCTTGTTTCATTTGCGTAACTTCTTGCTTTTGAATGTGGCATTTCAGAAGCCAAATCAAATGAAACATTCCACCAGCAGCCTCCATTAAAAGATTACGCTTTTGCAAGACAAAAGAGCAACAACTTAATAATATGAGTGGTGTACCGGTTTCCTTTCATCAAAATCAGATTAGAAAAAAAATCAGATTGCATTAGCAGGACACATGAAGGCCTCCAAATTGAATTTGGTGTTGTTTGTTTGAGGAAAGAAAAGCCTAAAAAGCTCAGAGAATTGTTGTCTGAGTGGGAGTTAAAAGCAAAGAGACAATGATATGGGAATAATACATTTTTTCAGTTAATATTAACAGGTGCAAAAACATGATGTACAGTGGACATTATGTGCACTCTCTTGAGTTGTTTTCCAGAGAAGCGAATGGATGCCATCTGATGGGGTGTTTGTTATCCAGTTAGGTGAGGACGAAATAGAGACATCCACCAGCATGCCACTTTACATTTCTCTTTCTTGTTGAGTTTTTCTCTTATACACACATGCATGCACACAAAAAAACACAAGCACACACGTGTTCCCAGTGAGAGGGGTCATCATGGAGGACCAAAACAATTCCTAAACTGTTGGGTTGAGAAATTACTTTTTTTTTTTTTGCATTTGTCATCAGAATGTTGCTGGGACTGGAGCTCAGCGGTTCCACATCGCAAGCGATAATATTACCCTTGTTTGATATACACATTTATCAGCAGATGCATAATGTTTTTCTCTCGTCACAGGCGGCTGAACAGAGCACAGTGTAGAGGCCCGGGCTGTTTCTGACTTTCATAACTTTCACACAACTTTCCCTGCTAGCATTATGTGTGGCTACATGACTTGACAGGGAGCAATGAGTGTCGCCACCTAGCAAGTCACCTAAGCTGTGTTGAAAGAAGTCAGTGCACTGCTGGTGTATTTATTGATGGTCTCCATTACAGCTCTGAGAGTTGCTGAGTTGCGCTGGCTGCCCTGTATCTTCAAAGACACAGACAGGCTAAGCAACAACATAAATGTAAATACAGAAGAGGGAGTGTTGCATTATTTATTGGTTTTGCAGGCATGCGTATCTTGGATGACGTATGTTTCCATTTAAGATATTACTCATTCAAACAGCTGGCTTTGTCTGGAGCAATTCTAAGTAGTCCTCTTAAGGAGAGGCAACTCTGCTCTGACATCCAGTACCCTAACCACTGGTCTACTTGCTGCTGAACACATCCTGACACATCTTTGAATTTCATTGTAAAAGGCAGCTTTCTGGTATAAAAACATCAGCTTGACCTGGGTGGACATTTTCAAGATGACTTTGTCCTTGCTCCCAGCTCTTTAAAGGAGCACCAGGCTTTCTGTCTCTCTGTGACATGTTTGCTTTCACTCCCTTGTTTACCAAAAAACATTGTCACTGGACGACAGCTCCTGTCACCATCGGAAACTGTCGAAAAAAATTCCGCTTTTTGTCCGTCTCAGCACAAGGCCCTTGTTGTTACTCAATCCCTGACTGCCTCATTGTAAGTCCATTAAGGGACAGTACAGACCTGTCAGGCAGTCCGATTTCAAACGACAGGTGAAAATTTCATCAACAGGCAGTCTCTCCTCTCCACTAGACCACCCATAGACAATGAAGCTTTACCGTGCTGATGGAAAAGAGGGAAAAAAAATCTGCATATGTTCACAAACTCATATTCTTGCGTTGCCATTGAAACTGACATTCTTAATCATTATTCAAACAGCAATTTCATCACATTGCTACAGGATTAGATGAAGGTGCGAATGCACCCTTTAATAAGGTTACCATGGCAAATTTAATTTGCCATCTCATGTGTATTAAATCTGTCTCATAAAAATCCAACAAGGATATGTCAGGTGTTACACATGTAAGAAAATTTACTTGAGAGGATAATTCAAACTTCAGCTGGTGTTTCATTTTTTTCCCATTTTATGTTTAAATAACATTATCATACAATTGTTTTGTTATTCAAATAGTTCAAACAGTTACTGAATTATGTGGGTGTATGTGGGTGGGGGAGCAGGTAAAAGGCTTGTGGTGAAGGCAGTATGAGTTTTGATAGATAATACAAATATTACAAAGATGCCTTGATGAATATTTGCTAGAAAATAGGAACTTTGATTGTTCTAAGGATCCCGTAGGCACCCTTTCATAGCTTTCCCCTTCCCATCCCTCTGCATAGCCACAGTTATATGTCTGCAGCCTGGCACTAGAAGGGCTGTGGCAGCTTTCTGAGCTTGTGTTTAATTGAATCAGAAACCCCTGCTGTAGCTGGGAGGCCCGTGTGCTGTGGACAGCTTAAATTAAACCTCCTCTGTCCTCTCTGCAAATACCCCCATCATCCCTCGCTGAACATTAGAGGAAACATACTCCTCTGTCAGCCCAACGCACTGTTGAATATGTATCAGGAGCTGGAACTCAGTGAGGGTCTTTCTCTCTGCTCCAGTCGATGAGTCACTACAATGGAAGATTATGCACAGGTAACAAAAGCGGCAAATTGTGAGGGTCTCAGCCAATTTCTTTGGCAGTGGCATATTACTGAAGTGTGAATTCACTCCTTGGTTGAGGTTCTGACTCTCATTATGTTGATTATGATTTTTGCTCATGATAATAATCACATTATTGACAATTAGTAGTAGCTCTAGCAGTGTTAGTAGTAGTAGTAATAATAATAATAATAATAATAATAATAATAATAATAATAATGAAGAGTGAAGATTAGTTTCAGACATAGCAAGTTGTCCGATATTGGAGGAATGCAATGTCTGAGTAGGCTCGTAGAGCTGTAGCATCTTGGTGCATTGAGTGCTTTAAAAGTCAATAAAGGAACCTTGTACTGAATGTGAGACTTAACAGGGAGCCGATACAGCTGATACAAGGCAGGGATAATGTGCAAGAATGGCACTTCAGAGATCTTAAGCACGCAGGTATCACAGTAAAGTGCTGGGTCAAAGACAATGTCCCCATTATTGAACTGTACACACATCAATATTCAGACACACAGAGTAATTTTGGACAGTGGTATTTTTAGGGCACCACTGTCAGGATGCTGGTTTGCCCACATTTCAATTTCATAAAATGTGTGCTTATTTACTGCTCTGTAGCATGAAGACAAAGGAGGGTGGAAGCAGGGCTGAAGCACAGGGCTGGTGTTGGTAATCATGGCAGCATGTGATCTCCCCTAGAGGAAGCATGTAAGTAATAATCAGGAGGGGGCCAAACACACAACCATTAACTAGAAGAGTGTGCTGGAATGACAATGTGACAGCAATGCTCCCTGGTAATGGCAATGCATAGACACAGCAGGATAAAGTGTGGATTCGCTCCACATCATTTACGTGTTATTTTGTTCCACTAAGGGGGACAGGGGAGTTTCAGAGGCCCTGTGTATACATTTGGTGTATAGGTGGAATTATCACAATACAGCCATGTACACACAAATGAATGCAGTCAATATCCCAACCATGAATATTCTGCCCTTTAACCCACATAGCTGTTTGGGTTAAAGGGCACTTTATGGCTTGTTTTCTGAAATAATATTTCAATTTTCCCATGTGATTTAACATATTAATATACACACAACACACATATATATGTGTGTGTGTGTGTGTGTGTGTGCAGTTATATGTCATTATATATGCATATGCAAAAGGCTCTGATGGCTGAGAGAGTGCCACCTTAATCACTTTTCATTCTGAAACATAAGTAATGGACATTACATGTGTGAGCAGGCCATTTAGCTGTCAGTATACTATTGATTTAGCATGAACGATAGCTGTGAGTTAACATGAAACATGAAAATGTGAAAAGAAAAAAGGTTATCTCACTGCTCCACAGGGACAGTCTTCCTTGTTAATTACAGTGCAGTATCTGAACTATATATACTACATATATATAAATGCTATACAAATCTGTATATGTGTATATAGGGTCTTCTGTAAAGGAGCTTTAAATTAGTTTACTGTAAACAGACAATAGTAATTAATTATGAATCCCAAAAATGTGTTTAGTTGGGTGTACTATTAGTTCACCAAGAATATCCCCTATAAGACTGATTTTTGACAAATATCACAAATGCCAAATACTTACATTTTTTTTTCATTTTATCATAGGACATTTCCAGATGCCTTTGAAAAGGAATTCTTAATTCCAAAATCTCTGAATGTTCTCGATGTCTTTTTGCAACACAGCAAAAGGGATACTACACAGATTTCTCTGCATAAATCAGTCATAAACAGCCTTGACAGTAATGTTATATACGTAGGGAAATGAAAAGGAGAATCTACAGTATATTGTTCATGTTTAAACTCAAGGTGACTATCTGTGTGCATATATTCACACTTATTTGCATATTCAACAAATAGCAGGACATCTGGCAGCCCAAATGCTTACTGTTTTCCTCTGTTGACACTGTTGACTGTCTGGATGCGTGAGATGTCTCGCTCATGTTCTGGTAAAGATGGTATACACTCATTACGGGTATAGCACAATACACGTTATGACATTTATTTTGTAAATATGAACATGTTGACATAAATAATTTCAAACCCTAATTGAGAAAATTGAAATGATGACAATAAAGGCAATGAAAATCTTGTAAACAAGATGTCCTGTGGATGGAGGCTGTGCAAAGTTTTGAAACACTGTTTTGAAAAGCTAGTGCAGAATCAAGGCCACACTTACAAGACAGGCCATGCAGGGCTTTCCTGGATTTTCAAAGGGTTGATTTTGTGACGGGGCTGCAGTGTTTCCCCTAAAATTGTATGGCCAGCAACCCTATAAAGCAAGCAACAACCCCTATTTTATTTCAGCGGAAACAGTATTAAATGATATAGGTACTGTCAGGGATGCGGGGTGAGGACTCACACGCAGACCCGGAGGTGAGTGGCAGAGTGGCTTTATTAGAGCCCCAAAACAGGAGCAGACGAGGACAGGGTAAAAGACAGGCAGGGTCAAAACCAGGAAAGTCCAAAAACAAACAGAGCAAGCCGTGGTCTGGACATTTTATTTCAGGGCAGACGAAACAGTGAAGTTGGGAAGGGGCAGAACCAGGGAATGATAGAACCACGGGCAACCCAGGCAGCCGAAGCAGAAGCAGGCTGGACCGGGGCTGAGCAGGCGGGAAACAGGGTCTGGACAGGGGCAGAACCGGCAGGCCGGCAACAGGGAGCGGAGGCAGAACAGCAGGCGGGAGCAGACTCGCACAAACAGGGATACACAAAGACAGGACGAAACAGACAGACTAACAGAACTCACGTGACAGAACAGCGGGCAAACACAGAGACTCTGGGCGGGAGACAGAAGACCGTGGAAAAACCGAGTAACAGAAGGCAAGGACGAAACAGGATACTGAGACGAACTGGCAACAAGACTTTATTTGATGGGAAGCAGGTGTGCAGGCAGGCGGGCGAAGATGATCAGGTGGGCGGAGACAGGGCGGAGAGTTGCAAACAAGGAAAAACAAAAGCACATGGACTTGAACACAAACACACATCCTGCTCATAATTTCAGGGGAAAATCTTTTGTAGCTAGATGCAGCTCATGTTGCAAATTAGCAATGCTTGCTACCTGAAATAGATGTTAGCTACCCGTATTTAAGAGGGACATGGTCTCTGCTTACTTAAATGACCTTTGACTGATTACGAAGTGAATTAACCAGATTAAAAGGCAACACCTCCCTTAACAAATGATCAGCATTTCTCAGACAGGAAGATGCCCAGATTCCTCTCACTTACCTCTTCTGTTTGGCGGACCAGTTCTAGGTCCCTCCCCCTTCTCCATTCACGCTTCAGTAAAGCTGATAGCATGCCCTAATGCCACGCTAACAGGGAGCTTGTATGAAAAGGACATTTTTTGACATTTCCATTAGTCTTTGTTATTTACATGAGGAGGTTGTTCAAATTTGCAGACGTAAGCACATCAGCCCACAGAGGCGCTCTTTATCAGCCTCTCACAAACACAAACATCAAAAGAGCCGCGCTTATGTCCGCCCGGTCTGCACTTCCTACAGATATTATGGGGGGTAGGGGGGAATGAAATTGAAATGGTTCAATACAAATGAAAAACTATTAAATGAGGCGTCTTAAAGATAGAGCCTTCTTATTGTGCATCCTTTAATATTTAATTTAAACGCCTTTTTTGGTGCTTCGCGGCAGCACGTGCATGAGGGTTTGTTGCCATGTGTTGCACCATCTTTATCAAAGCGTGCATTAATTATTTCCCTTGGCTTCTCCGCTGTGGATGACAATTGCTGTGCCTCACCTTTTGATCCCACATGGAAATGCTAGACCTTCAGCACGGGAGGTCATTACAATGGAATGCCCAAACACATTGAAAGTGCAGTCTATTAATATCTAAAGCCCAATACTGTGGTCTTCACACACTACCTTTTATTGAAGAAGGCTACATCTGTTATGGCAACAGTAACCCTTCAGGCACCAAAAAATTACAGCAAATTCCCTAATGTTACGCACTTGTTAATGAAAATGTTAAATATAGCTGATACCTACGAATCCCTCTTCCGAAGCTGTTTTAAAAATTTTCTGAATATGTTATAAACCATTGTGTCTTTATTTTTTGATACCTCTCTTGCTTACTTGCAGTAGCATTGCCTCATGTTCAGTGTCAATTCTGCTAACCAGGAGCTACAGCATAACTGATTTTCAATGTTTAACTTTTATCAATATGTTATTATTGTCAGTCAGGTCAAGAAAGAAACATATCACCTACATATTGAAAGGGACTTTTCCCCTCAGAGTGTTAAATACCCTGAAAATGGAATACAAAATATTTTGTAGCAATATACTCTCTTACAATTTACACAGGTCTTTGACCATGAAGTGCATTGTGCCTTGGCAGTAGATTAGAGCTCACGGCAGCACATTTCCAGTTGCAGGCTGTATGTTAATGATGTGATTAAAAGCCCCACGGTGGTTTTTTTTTTTTTCCAAAAACATCCTCTGTGTTTCAATGATCATTATGCCTTTCGATATAACTATGTTTCTGAACTTCACTTTCAAATTTTAGTGACAGTGGGGAAGCGTGTGGATTCCCCTTCTTAGGAAAAGAGACATAAGAAAAGAAGCAATGGTCATGTTCACCATGCCAGTCTTACAACAGAACGCGTGACATCTAGGAAGATATTTAACAAGGTGCAATGAATGTTTGCCTTTATTTTCCATGAGTGAATTTTCAGTCTTATTAGCCTGTAATTTTTTTATGATTCACAGCTTTATTTTTAACCTCTCTTATTAGTGGGTTTCACAGGAAATTAAAGAAAATTAATTTGGTATTTCTGTGAATCACACCATCTTGGTCTACAGTAACTGCACCTTGCATGCTGCAAGACAGGATATTTCCCAGGTGAAAACACGATTCGATTTACAGTAACTCCACTAAATTTGTTTTATAACTTTTCAGTGGCAGTTTCAATACCTGTAGAATTTGTGGCATTTCAGAAAGTAATCTAGTTTTTTATGCCCACCTGTAGGCAGGGTTTTCTTTATCCAAATTGATTTCCTCAGACATAACACAAATACTGTACATGCTTTGACAGTGAAAAATGAAGGGTTCATTTTGCGAAATGGAACACTGGTTTGTTCTGTGGAGTGAAATTTATCTGTTGAATCAATAAAACAAAGAACCATTCTGGCGTTAGAGGGATCATTGTCCTTTATGTGCATGCCCGGGAAATAAAGTAAGTGTCACTTAGAATGGTATAAGAACAGGATTTGAATTTCAATCATGTGTTCATCCATCTTGTCTCTGGGATCACATTCTGTGTGATACTCTTTAATGGCTGGCTGTAAGGAAGAATCTAATGATTTATTCTCTTCCTGGCTTTAGAAGTCTGCATCTCTATCAGTAATGTAAATTAGTATCTTTCTCATACTTTTTTAATATTCTGCACTGGCAAATCCATCCATGCAGTAAATGAAGATATAGTAGGTAGGTCATTTTCTGCTTCTCAGAATACAAGAGAAGCTTTTTCTATTGCAAGTGAAAGAATTTGTTTAAGAGCATGAGATTCCAAACTGCGGGCCAGGGTCCACTGGTGGGTTGTAGGCAGGGTTGAGGTGGGTCGTAATATACAAAAATACATATCATACCCCTTCCATAGACACTCACACTGCACAGACTGAATTACATCCTGTTATTTTTAATATAATAAAACATTTTTAATTCGTCACAGGTCGCAGAAAGTATAATCACTCATTAATTTGGCCACAGGCTGAGAAAGTTTAGGATGCCCTGTTGCAAGGAAATACACTTTGCAAAATTCCATTCAGATGCACTGATCTTCATGATGTGTGGATGGGTTCATACAGTGGGTACAGGGAATGGGAATAAGCCATCATGATTTAAAGATCAGGGAACATGTACACAACTTTGAAAGAGAACCTTGAAAGATAACCATGTTTGTTTTTTTTTTTTTTCCAGGCCATAGGTCATGTGAAAATTATAGAGTGAGTATCAAGCATCTCTTCCAGAACAGGTCGACACAAAACGTTAAAAGTGGATATGGTTTATTCCCCAAATAGCTGATATAAGTAGTTCATCCAGGTAAAAAGGCCACATCTGAAGTCATGGCCAGTCTAATCATTTCAGCTTCTGCCTACTGTGCTATATATGTATCAGGAGCCATAAATATGCAAAATAATACCTACATGGATTTGAGGTTAGGGTTGGATATCCAGTGTCCATTATTACCAGTGTTTGTCTAGTCTCTGTTGTCTTCATTATTCAGGCTAGAGCCGGCAGTGATGACCACATCATTGCAGTCATGCAAACAAAATACAATTTTTCAGTTTACTGCATACATGTCATGTTTACCAAAATGCAGATAGAGCACTTGACCTTTTTAGAATGATTTGACACCTGCTAAATTGCATACTACTGTACATTCTTACTGTATAATTTATACTCCCAACAGTGACAATAACTTTTTCTATTGTGTGGTACTTTCTGTTGATTTTTTTCCTTTTTGAGATTTCTGCACTGTTTGAGGTTATGTTAGTCTTTATGACAGGGTTGTTAAATGTTCATGAGGGTAGGCATATGTATACTACTTTTTTCTCCATAATCTCCTCTTAATCTCTTAATTAGCCTAATCATTGACTCAGTTTGCCTTCTTAAAACATCTTCACAAATGATAGGTTTCATTGACAATTGTACTTGTTCCCTATGTTCAAGAATTAATTTGCAACAGAACATTGTTAAATACACATTGGCCCAAAGTATATGGCTAATTAACCAACTGGATCAATTGAGCTAGGTGAGCTCAAGAAAGCAAGGAAAACACATCAAAAACGACCATTGAACCTGAGCAAATGTGCATTGAAACTAACTCTCACACACCCTGAATTACTGAGACTACCTGTGTATGCATACTATAAATACTGTGTTCTATACAATAATGTCAAGGTCATTTCCCTTGAGGAAGATGCACTGATGTATTAGTGGGGCACAGTCAACGGAGAATGTGATGGAAATAATCATGTGGAGAGCGCACCACTGCTGATAAATGAGCAGAACAGGGGGCAGGAGGCTTCGTCTAAGGAGTCTGGTGAGCCAGGGCAGCAGGGCAGTCGCAGGGAGCGGTGCCCGTTTGGAGGCGGAGAGGGGTCTTGCTTGACCGCAGTCGTGATTGAACATCTGACAACTCCCACAAGCTCCCGACGGTGCTGCGCATTTTTATTTCCTCTTCCCACCGCCGCCGACGAACTCTCTAGGAATCTGATTGTGCATTCATCAGTCGCTGGCGGTGTCCTTACGTGGGCAAAACGCTTCCCCCCTCCCCTCTCCCTTTCTATAGTCTGTTACCTTTTGACATCTTTGAATCTGAAGTGAATGGCAGTTGCTTTTTATAGCAGTGGCTGAGACAGTAGGGGAGGTTGAGCATAGATTAGCTTTGTCGTTTTTCATTTCCTTTTGAAAGCACGGTGATGAAGATGCACAGGTAAGCTGTAATAAATTGTGGCCATGAATAGATTGTTTGGCTGTGTTTTGGAGGATGATTTGAATTCTGCCAGAATAATTGTCTCCCTTAAGAAAGGGAAAGGCAAATTGCTTTAAAAATAATAAGCAAACAAATGCTCCATATGCCATGCGACCTTCATTGAACTCAATCCATTTTCCATTATTTTTCATTATACCCAATTCTCTTTTTAGTTTTCAAGAGCACTTTTGAAAAATTCATATCAATCATGTGCTGTGTAATTTATGTAAGATAACTTCACGCAATGAAGATTGAATTTTTTTCCAGAGTGTTCTGCCTGTGTCTCTGAGGCTGAAGGATTGCCCAAAAACTAACAAAGCCAACTACCTTTTCCCCCACACTAAAGTCATTCACATTTCAACCTAACTAAAAACTAGGCGACATTATTCTATGAACATATGCACATTAAATTGTGCACGTACGTATTTATTCATTAGTGGTATGCACTAAAAAATTTAACCTAAAAGTATGGTGCAAAGGTATTCACCAATTTGCAAGGTCAACCTAGATATAAAGTATGCTCTCAAACACTGGTACCCATGAACCCAGGAAGGGATTTTAAGAGCAATTTAAGAAAATGGTGCTCAGTCACTTTGAGCTGAACATATGCCTCCAAGTTTCCAACCAGTTTCATCAGCTATAGTGTAAAGGCAATGTAAAAGGCTAATTTCTGCCCCACAGAAAATATCTTTGATAGACTGTGCTGCTATCACATGTTAGCAACACCAAGACCTCCCCACACCTTGTCCCTCACAGGATCACCACAAAGACCAGTGGTGATAAAACAAGCTTTATTAAGCTTTGTTTTTTTTTTTTTTTTTTTTTGCAAAACAAAGGGCAATAATGTTCTTCCCCCCTTTACCAACCCCCACCCCTCTGGTCGCGAGCAACCTTCTGCAGGTAGGCACCCACACACCATACACACACCATCAATCCACTGTACTCCCTCTCACCAACAGATTTCATGCACTCCCCTTTGGCCAAGGCTTCCATACACATAGCAACCTCAGCAGTAAGATGCAGCAATACACAAACGGCTAGCATTATTAGCCTGCCCCAGGAGCCCTATACTCACACTGGAGCTCACGCACCAGACCAAGGGATTGAGCTTTAAGCAAATAGACAGATTGTTCCCCCACAGGTATACAGCGCCCACAGTCAGGCTGGCTCATTTACTTCTCTCCAGGTAAAACAAGTAATGCCACGACTTCACTCTAGCAACTCCCTGCTTCCTGCAAGACTGTGGTTGAAGAAAAGAAAAAAGGAAAAACAGGAATCTGTTCAAATGACTCCACTCTTGCTTTCTCCAAAGATTTGCATTATTACCACAACCTTTGCATTTTCTGTTCCCCATTTGCCTTTTATATGCCATGTCCAGTCCACTCAGCTGATGATTCTCTAGTGTGACTCATTAGCCTTAACTGGCAATAATTATCACTCTTATGTGCCCCAGTTACTGCTCGCTAGCAAACTCATGTTACCATCTAAAACTGCCATCCAATTTTGTTTGAGGCTACAGATGAATGGGTAAATATGAGTATTGGTGGTGGCTTTAAAGTCAATTTTGTGCTCTGTGCTCTGGGTGGAAAAATACAATTTGCCTCCTTACAGTTAAGGTTGTGCAGTTCTTGAAGCTGGAGAAAGCAGGATTTCAAGCTATGCTATGATGGTCAAAGTAATCACTGGGGGTTAAAAATGGTTTATAAAATGTACATCTTGATGCAGGTGAGGATGGGGTATGCTTTGTCTTACAGAGCAAGAAAATAAATACTTGAAGGCCACATGAGATCCTCAAATGAGGTAGTATTTCTGAAGCTCCATGTTTAAAATGCTGAGTGCATGGCAGTGTGTTTAATAAATCCTCTAACGTTGTGCTAGAATTGCAACAACCGAAAGGTTTCAGCGGTAACCCCTGATGTTGTGGTACGAGGGTATCATTTATTGTAGATAGTTATGAGGTTGACTGCCTATCATGACAATCAATGGCTATTTTTTTCATTTAAAAATACTGTGTTGTATTGATATGCACTGTGTTACTTAGTGTGATGAAAGCAGATATCATGGTAACCTATCTAAGTAAATGGAAATGCATTATACAACTTCACGATAATTTCAATATGCACAGCTGACTTAACTTTCCTGTGAAATTACAGTTGTAATTATAACTGAGCCAAGAGCTAGAATCAAAGTCACACTCTACCCACCAATTAATGAAAAATTAATTGTTTTTTCTCTAGATAACTAGATTTGGGCTGATGATGTGTGCTATGATGTGTGCTTTAGGGCTTCATGTGTGATATTATGAAGCTAGTGGCATGGGGGGGGGGGGTTACAGGTAGTTAAAATAAATCGGTACAGTTTGTACTCTCAGCCTGGGCAGATATGACTTGATCAGGTATTATCAAACGAATTGGTCAATATGAATAAATTGAAAATGCATGACTTATTGCACCCTGGTCATATCCACCTTCTTAAGAACTGGTTCTCAGCTACTCAGCCTACTGCAAAATATTCTTATTGTTCTAAACCGAGACATAGTTCATTTACCAGCGATTGTATGTACAACCACAGACTGGTCAAAAGGTCTTTTGTCTTGGTGAGGGGAAATAATGTCTATTAAAACACAGACAATATTGTTTTATCATGATATAGGGACATGGTTACAGTTTGTTCATGAATTAAACATCAATCATATCAGGGGCAAGTCAAATCATACTCATAATGCCATGATCCCTTTTAAAAGCAGTTTGGGAGAAGACTAACAATGTCTACAAGGGCTGCGAACTGCAGGAAAGTTCCCAGATGGACAGAATGTAAGTTTCCTTGACCAGCCCTATCCACTGTACAGGTGAATGCAAGTGAATTGAACTCCTGTGGAGAATCTCCCACTCAGACCCACTAAACACCCCTGCACTGGTGTGTCTGTGACTCCAGAGGACTGTCCCATTGAAAGCTGGGATACATAAGGCTGCCCTCAGTTCTGTAGTTTGTTTTACAATGGAATCTATGATCATTACATAAAAAGCTTTTGAAAAAAGTAAATATATATTTGACAATGAATCACAAGCAAAGTGTTAAGTTGTACAGTACCTTCCAAATGCATGTCCCTTATGAGGCTGATTTGTAAAATCTTGTTAAAGCCAACCACAGACTTTCTCTTGGTTTTGTTTTGTAACACTACTTTCCCACACTATGTGTGTTTTAAGCTGTTGGAAAGGACATCTTCCCCTCCCACCTGCCTCACTTGAAATTATTGGACACTACCTTTGTGAAGATGACTCAAGACCATGTCATCGAGAGTGGGGAAAGATGCTGCCTCTTCTCTTCTGAGCCCACCTCTGTGCAATGTATCCCATCAAGAGGATGGACAGGGAATCCACAGGAAATACTGTCTGGGAGAAATGTAATCACCCAATCAGCTCAGCTAGATCTTTGGTCAGGGTGGGAATGGGTTGGGGGGTTTGAAGATCTGTCAAAAGACTGTCCATCTTTTTCTCAAAAGTGATAATGAATTATTGTTCCATTTCCTCCAAATTGCTTTCGTGCATGTGATTAAGTGGAGTGTTAGAATGGAGCTTAAGTTGTTTTGGAGTGGCGACACTGGTGATCTGATTCAGTTTCACCATCTAACACATCAGGTTATTCAAGGAATAAATTACAAAGGAAAAAAAAACGAATAAAAAAGAAACTGAGGTTGTGCCCAGAGAATTGGAATAGGATCTGAAGGCTCTGACAGGAGCTCACATGCTTTGTATTTTTTTTTCTTTCATATTTTTCAATAGATCCTTCAGGCCCACACTTCCTATGTTTATCCAAACGACTAAAATATGTATCATGCTCTTGAAATTCTGTTGTCACTACCTCACTTTTGTGCTTGTTATTATCCAGTGTCTAAGTGAGTGTCTAAGTGTAGTTATGTCTGCATGACCCTTTTTCATCTACTACACTGATTCGTGAAATGTCCTCTTCACATCTTACTGCACCCTGATTGAAAGAGTCTGTCTCACTCAAGACCATGGCCCTGCTCAGAGGCCCCCTATTTTAGGAAAGAATGTATCTTTAAATGCTGGTAATGCTGGAAAAAAGACTTTGTCTGCTTAATGAAAAAGTGTCAAATTGCCAACTGTTGCCTACGTTGAAAACAGAAATACACCTGAGACACAAAACAGATAAAACAGGATAAATACACAGTAACTTGGTTCCTCCTTTTTTGAGTGTTGCCAGCATGCTAGCTGCACTGTATCCTCAAAAAGACCATGGCCTTAAATGATTTTTTTTTTTCTTTCAGAAATATTTGTCCTCCAACTAGGCCTGCATTGACTCTCCAAAAGTAAAAGTAAATTTATTAAGTAAATGGACATCTTCTCTTATGATTTCTCTTTATGTCTTTCAGGTCATAGGAGGACTTTTTATTCAGCTGGTACAGTTTACTGAAAATTCCCATCTTCTGATGGTTATACGAGAGGAACACAGTACAAAAACATGCTGACTTTTGGGAAATTGCTGCCATGCATTCTTACACCATTGATTTCAATAAAAGATAACAGCTGCATTTCCTTTCATTTCTTTCACAGATTGCTATTAAGCTCCCCAAATAGACTTTATTAATACAAAGTTTACTGTGAGGCTGCCCTTTTCCGGGACTTACACAATGAGTTCCATCCAAGCATTTAATTTGATTGCAAGATACAGGCAGCCATTATAACCCAGCAAAAATGCCCAGAAAATACAGTGTTCATGTAGATGGAAAATGGCCTAGTGACTGTTGTCCCAAGTCATTTTCATGCTTTGGTGAGTATGGAATCACTGGTTGATTGGACTGTGTAAGAACTCAGCATGACACATTTTTGATGATTGAAAGATGCTTCTGGCTGTACCTTTGTGATTTATCTGCAGTTTCACAGGGCCTGAAATGTCTTGCATGCTGGTATGGACATCAAAATGGGGGTTGAAAATGCTGTTTTTTTGCATTTGCTTTCTCAAGTTTTCTGGGTTTTGCAGGTGGCAGTATGTTCAGTATTATCCAACTGCCTCTAACACTGGAAACTGATTACAGAGTCGCTTTCTATCTTGAGAAGAAAAAGGTTGCTGAATTCAAGGGCAAATCACCTGATCTCATAACCAATTTGCAGCTATCTTACAAATTTCCAGGCAGCACACATTCCTACACATGTATGAATAAGGATTACAGCTCTGGTCCACACTAATCCATGGTAGATTGTCAAAAGCTAGAATGCATAAAGGAGTGCTTCAATCTTTAGTCTGAAGATAATGTAGGTGCAAGCTACGAACTCCTGTAAATTCAGAGGATAGCTATGATTTGAACAGACCAGTCAGTAAGCTGACGTTTCTCTTAGCAAAATGGTTGACAGTGGATGTAAATACAAAAAGTATGGCCCAGTCTCAATGTATTGATTTTTTTTTCTAGTTCTTTGTTTTTCCTGTTATTGTGGTTGCGTTTCTTCAGCCTCTCAAGAGGACCCTGTGGTTTTGAATATCAGTGTTGAATTATCAGGAGTGCCATTACACAGCACTCAGGAGAATCCATCCTTCTTGGAAATGTATATATCTATATAAAAATCTAATTTGAACCCCCTACCTTACAACAGAGAGAGACCCTGAAAACTTCCAGCTCATACAGTTTGTGTGCTGTTTGTTTGTTTTGTTGTTGTTTTTTAACTATGTTTTCCCTGAGGTAATTGGCACTGTTTTGTTTATTGAACAAGGAAAATTGTCAGTTCTGTTTGTTCCAACAGAAACCATAAATCTCACCCAAACCCCCCCTTAAACAGAACAAACATTACCTCAGTAATTAAAGGATGTTGACAAAGTAGAAATGTCTTTAAAAAAGTGAATTGATTTGATTTGCGTCACACTTGGGAAACTTTACAATGGCAACCACAGTGAGCCCAGGGGTGCTATTGCACAAACGGATCATTGATGTGAGAGATGATTTCACCTCAGCCAGGGATTCTGGTAGCTCTTTTTTCTGGGAGATCAAAGCAAAAAAATAAGGCTTTACTGCGCTGGAATTGTACCCAGGAAGAAGCTTGACACACTGAGATCTCACTGGGCAGGGTGAACTGTACTGGTGTGAATCCTGGAATGGTAAAATGAAGTGCTGATAGACCCAGTGCTCTGAGGGAAAGATTAAGGTCATTTCCCTGTGCCATGTGTATTGATGGGTATGTCGGTGTGAATTACGAATTCTTATGAATTCCATTTCATCTCACAGCAATACAGTAGTTGGCCAGGTATGAGCAGTGCATTTTCTTGTACCAAAAGAAAAAAGATCAATGACAGGCCAAAGTAGAACTTTGCAGATCCTTACAATGAAGACACTTAGCCTATAGCTGCTGCTGATATGCTGAGTCTATCACGGAGGCCTTGTGCCTCTACATAGACAAATTCATTAAAGGCCCCCTTCCCTCCCTCACAGTATTAATGACCTGGCGTCTCTGTGATTCTGGGCAGATTGCAGGATAATTACATTTCCAGATGACAGTGCCCTGATAAAACAATTACCAGTCCAGCAGACATTTGGACTCTTCAACAGGGACATTAGAGAGGGTCTGCAATCCGTCTGTGCCGAATTAGGAGAAACGTCAGAGGATGCTTGTGAGCTGGCCCTCTCATAAAGGCATTAGTTGTTTACCTATTCCCACTGGGCAGCAGCTAGTTTAGACCACTGTTTAATGTAACTGTAATGCCCATTGTCCCTAACTGAGTTGAATAACAAATAGCAAGTTATACTTTCTTTAAATTTCTGATGCTTTTGCCATTAATTTCAGCAACCCACAAAACTGACGACTTTGTCTGAGAAATGGCAAAAAAGAATTTCAATTCATTGCCCAAAATACTCAAATCTGGGATGGAAGAATTCAGTCTAACCGCAAAGTACTTTGTGCTTAACTTCAGGTAACAGATTGAAGCAAGTGAATCTGAACCTTAGGCTAAGAGCTGATTGCACTTGGCCCCTCATTTACTTCAGATGATTGGACCACAAGCCGCAGTATGTTTTCCAGCTGTGTTAGTGGCATATCTTACTGTGATTCCTGAATACAGCCATGGCGAGTGACTTTACTGTGTTGAAGTTGTATTGAAAGAGCTCAGATGAGCAGGTTGTGCAGGTAATAGGCATGGTCACAGGGCATACTGTGGTCATGTCAGAAATTGAATCCATCAATATGAAATCATGGTCAAACTCTGGAGGGGAGTGCTAGTGAGAGAGGGCAGATATTGGACCCATCAACTGCCCCCCCTTGAGTGGAAGATGTGTACACCCATATCTGTTAATGTAGCACAGAAGGGTAAATCCAGCAATCCATGGCAACTGCCTGAGCTCCGTAGGAGTTCTCCTTGCCCTATCCATTTCTGAGTTGCACCAGAACACTCTAGTGAGTCATTGTTGAGACAGATTTAAATCACCACAGTCAAGAAATTGAGAACCCCCTTTGTAAAAGATTGGGAAAAATTCAGGTTTTCAGCAGCAGACAGAAAAACAGACACAATTACACTTTGCTGTTTCACATCCATCTGTACAATTTTAGTTGAAAGCCAGGAAAAGAAGAGCTTGTTCAACTTCACGTTGGGGGAATGTGAAGAGGTGACGGCATTATGGTTCACAAGTATACGATTAGTGTTTCCAATTTGATATCAGACGTAGGAACCCTTCTTAAATTAAAAAAAAATCGAAGTCTTCTGTGCTTTCCCATAGGATCTCTTTCCAACATAACCACCATCTACATGCTTACTGTCAGTGCAATTCTAATAATTCAGTAGCCACTCTGGAGGAAAGCCATTTAGTAATTGAGGAAGTGAAATTGACTTATTATGCCCACATAACTAAAATAGAAAGAAAAATTATCCTAAAATGCTCAGGGATTTGTCAATCTGAATGTTTATGAGAATGCATACTGCGTATTATCATCTTTCTAGCCGTCTTGGGTGTGTTTGTTTGCTTTTCAAAGAACATCTCTTCTCTATAGTTTCGGGATCTTACTCTATAGCAAAGCAAATACGTATGAAAGAATTGTTCATGCTGGTGCAGTCTATCTGTTCTTAACCAGGTTCAGATTTGAACTGTTCCAGTAAGGCTCACTTATATTGATATGTTAGTGTCTTTAATATTTTAAAGTGGTGCAATGGCATGCACTACTCAGTGGTCTCCAATATTAAACTAAGCCACCTTGCAATAAAAGTAGTACAGTGCTAAGAGATTACTAATTCCTAACACTGTGCCCGCATCAGGTCTTGTATCTAGCAGCTAACATAGATATCCACATATACACCAATGTGCCAAATATCTGCAAATCACCAATTAGTAGTCATGCTTTGAGAGTTATGAGACCTTGTGCAGAAAAAGGAGACAACATTCTGAACATCTAATGGAATCTGGCAGGGGAGTGGGATTAACTCATTTGACGATAGTAGGGAAGACTGGTGAAGCCACCCCTCCCTCTGCAAACAAATAAAAAAAAACCCTAATAAAAGTGACTCAAATGATGCAAAACAGACATCTTCAATCACTCCTTAACAATAGTAGCATCATCTCACATCTGTTTATCAACCTGCTCAAAGCATAATGAAATGTTTGCCGCAACAAAAATAATTGAATTCAACCCCATGCTGTTGGTTGTAATTGCTTGGCAATTTTGCCAAAAAGAAATCTTTTGTCTCCGCTCTGAGGAGACGTGCGTGTGGGAAAGACAGTAGTGAGAGGCAGCAGTCACAGGAATGTTGTTAGCATTGTTAATAGCACTCTGGGGAATAGAAAGCCACTCTGCTGGCAGGGGGGTCAGTTGTAAAAACCAAGAGTATGTCCAAAAATATAACATGCAAAATAAGGTGCATTTGAGAGGATGATTCCACAGAGAAAAATAAGATGTATGACTTCTAACACTGAAGTGAATGGGTCTTTAGTGGAGCCTAAAGCATGTGAGCTTTAATGCTTTAAACAAGAGGTAATTCATAGGATCTCAACTGGTAACTCATAGGAACTTGGTTATTCATTTTAAAAACTGACATTTTTTGTGGGGGTGGAGGTAAAGACACTACAAAAATGTCAGGTAAATATAGAATCAGATTTTCTTCTCGAGTCCTACTTGCTTCCTCTCTTGTGCATGGACATTGGAAAATATACTGACTAAAACCTAATCCTGTAAAATGCCTCCCAAAGCTACACTTCACTGGACCAATCAGATGTCTGGGGTGCTTCCAAGGGGAAGTGAGTCCTCTATTGTCTTGTTAGTACATGACATTCTGTATGACATTAATGTTCTTAAAGGATTATGTGTTAGGGGGAAATTTTAAATAGTGTATCCTTCTGATCGAGTTCCAAGAGTATTTTGTACTGTTGCTTCTCATTTTGAAAAACATAAATGCTGGCAGCAATTTACAACATCATAGTGACAATCTTGCAGATCTTAAAATCTGCACCACAAAACTGTTTAAAAGTTGTGACATGCTCTGTGGTGTGTTTACTATTTTAACTGGATTTAAAATATATCACTCAATTACACTGGTAATACATGGGGCATTTCAAGAAATTATAAGGTTAGTGCAGATGTTAGCAATCATCCTCCAAAGGTAGAATTTCTACATTCAAATTTGTTACAGCACTGATAATGTAATATAAAATGAATTTTTTTCATAATATGGGAGTTCACTTTGCGGCTCTAATATGATTCTTTCTTTGGCCATTGCATAAAGAACACGCATCATGTAATGCATGACTCAGCCAACATTTCAAAAAAATGGATACATGTGATGCAGACAACCCCTCACCACCAGTTGTGAAAATGACGAGATTCACAAACCACCATGGACTTAAATTACTGTGGAGGCTGGAAATGGAAAAACACAGTTGGTTTACTGGCCAAGAGAAACTGTTGAGGGTGTCAGTGAAAATTACAGAGATGTCACCTTCATACTACACAATTATGTAGGTCAGATGGAAAAAAAGAGAAACTCAGATGACCCAAGGTAATTTTGTTCAGCATGAATACTGCTTCAAAGTGATTTCACAGACCTTTTTCAACACTCGTCCTAAAAAAGCAAATGAGCAAACTCATTGAAAATCAAACATGTTTTATATCTCTACACAGAGACCCTGTGATTTTAAACCTTTTTGATTGTATGTTTTACTTTGGCTGTTTATTAGATCCTTTCCATCTTGTGCAAGATATCATTTCAAGCAGCTCAGTATTTTGATTTGAACAAAATATTGTTTCCTTAGTTTCCATAGCAGCATTTCCCATTTCCCCTGACATCATAGAGACTTTACTAACTTTATTACCTAAAGACTTAACTCACTAAGTGGTGAGCTCTGCCTTTTCTCTTTATGCATTTTAACTTCAAAGGCATTTAAAGAGAATACAGTCCTATGTAAAGATAAACTGGTTTTCATGAAAATGCAAGATTAGAATGTGAAATCTGCATTCTCCTTATTGCACTGTTTTTCTAGTATATGTGAAGATCAATAGAATTGCCATTATGCGTTGTGGTGGCTGGGGTATAATTTTCCTCCCTGCTGGAGTCGCAGGCTTTTTGTAGCAGTAAGAATCCTATTCACACGTTTACCCTGGGATCACTGCTGTCTGTATGCCTAGCAGCTAGCAGGTCCAACACCAACCTGTGGACAGCTGCCCGTAGTGTTGTACTGAGCACGTATTGCATGCCTCACCCCTTCACTCTGCAAGTGTTGACCTGGATATGTGTTTGACTGTCTGAGGGGAGGCGTAGCAATGAAGTTTTTGGCTCAATGAGGTGAACAACAATTTTGGAGATGAATAAAGCACCAAAAAGTCTTTTGATTAGGCCTTACATCAATGATGAAAATCAAAGCCAGGGTCAGTTGGTGCATTAAAACAATGACATATTCTTCACCAGTATTTCGCTTTTTAGATAGCCCAAACCCCCAAGAGCACAACTGATAGAATATTATATGTTATTATTCTATTCTTAAATCACAAAGGAAGCGATCAAAAATCATGCTACAGTAAAGAGTCAAGGAGAAATAACCTGCAAATTTTATGTCTCAGTGAATATATCTTTGCACAATTTGTCCTCTGCGTGATGCGCCTTGATGGGTGTCAAAGGACACAGAGTTGTCATTTCAACACCTTGATATCAGGCGGAATGAGCGTGGGGAATGGTGACAGATTGGACAGTTCTGATTCACGCCGTCCATCTGCATTTCACACCACGCGGGAAGACGTCCAGGGAAGCGGAGATGTGTCGTCGGCCACCGAGGGGCTGTATTTCGAGCTGGTTTGAAGTCGGTCAGAATCGCAGCGGGGCCTGTTGAATGACAGTGGCCCTGTGTGCATGGTGCTTTACAGACCACGTCAACAATGAAACATTTATGTCTATGACTCTTTCATAGCCCATGAAAGCCTAAACCTTTCAGGTATGCAGCAATCATACCCTTAGGAAGAGCTGCATTTTTGTACATACACAGATACAAATACAGGTAAAACTCTGCACGTCTGTCATTCACCCAGCACATATTTAAGTCATCATCAGCTTTGAAGATTAGGAAAAATATTGACTAGGTAGATAGCACTACATACATTACAGCATGATTGAAAGCTGTATAATCAGAAGAAGAAGTTCTCCTGGGTATTTTTTTTTTATTAAATCAAATACACTGATCAGGCTAGCAAATTGCTAAGGTTATGTCAATATTATTTGAGCAGACAGCACAATCCTTTCCAAAGAGGGTCCTGAGAGGGTTGGGAGAGGGGGGTTAAGGATGTTAATGTGCATCAAAAAAAAAAACAGCCGAAAACCTAGAAAAAATGCAAAGGCATTGTAGTTGTTTTCTATGCATCCTCTAGTTATTAGACAGTTGATGCAAATAAAATTTAAATTTCCTCTTTAAACAAAAGTGGAGCTGACAATGTTCCTCATACATATTTTTTAATATTATCTTTGTACTACACATCATGCAAGATGAGACTCCCCCTGGAGTTGGCAAGGTGAAACAGCATGAACCTTTCCTACCAGTCATTACGGTGTAACATCAGTGGTACTATCATCATTTTAATTTAGCATTTACAACACTCATTTAATGACACATCGACCATGTAGTTTTTTCAGTCAGCACAAGCCTCATTTAGAAGTTTAATCTTCCTTGGATATGCTCAGACTAAACAAAGCGGTTGTTCTGTAGCATGAAAGGCACAATAAATTGCACTCAACGAGAGATGGATGGGGGTTTTCAGGTGGTCTCTGCTCAGAAATGGATGGCAACATGGAGTGCAACTTTGAACCTCTTCTGTATATAGTAAGGCTGTACTGAAGCAAAGGTGAGTTACCTGGGCACATAAGTCATGTTCCAAGGAAAGCCCTTCCCCCACCTGATCTCCAGTTTTAAGGCTTTCTTAGTGGGTGGGTCACCCCTGCCATTGCACATCTCTTTAACACAGCAGCCGCAAGGTGCCCAGTCTTTAGATGGCATCGATTTGCCAGTGCTGCTGAAAGCTGCTGAAATCTCAGCCACCTCACCATTTCCTGCTGTGATTTGTCATTCCCTTTTAAAGTGTTTACCACTAATGAATAAAGAACACTAACACCTCCCTGTGGACCCGCATACTTTTTTCGACAATTGAACGGTTAAGCTGCGGAGGCACATCTGAAGGAACCTAAAAAGGGGATTGTCACTTTCTGTCTGAACAGACACACCTGCCGGTTGGCAGTCCAGACACGTGTGTGAAGACAGTTGAGGGACCTCTGGCGGAAGCCGCGAGGAACGCCTTTGAATGGTAATTTTTGAGAGACGGGAGAAAAAGAAGGGGAACTTGTCTGGTTGTTAAATTCAGGCTGAGCTCCTTTCATCCCTGGCTTTGGTCCTGAGGTGGCAAAAGTGGATTAGGGCAAGCTGTCAAAGCTTCTGCTCAATATCACTCTGTCGCCGTTCCACGGACCTGAGAGGGAGTGTGAGGAGAGTGTACGCAACATGGTCTCCCTCAACTGGCTACAGGACACTTCAGAGCGATGTGCGAGACATTCCAGTGTCACCAGCTAAGAGAGTCATGTAGCAGTGTCCAAATTGAAGCCAAAATTGGAGCAAACACTCTCTGCAGTCAGCAGAGCTGTCCTTAAGGGTCCATTGGTGCCCAATCAGGTGACCCCTCCCACCTTGGTAAAATGCATCTAACACTTCCTCATCATGCATGAATCTGTGGCTTCACAGCCTTACACAACTGCATGCTCACACACTGGCATTCCCAAAGATATTCCCACTGCTAACTGCAATTCAGTTCCGGTGACAATAATCCTATTTCACTCCAGGTCCAAAGCACAGAGAGATAGAAGCCGTAGGTGGGGGGCCCACCGCCAGAGTTAATGGTGTGATTATGCAACAGGTGAGGAAATTGAATGGGGTCGATGGAGAAAATGCAGTTATCAGCCTTTGTTCTCTTGTAGATCCCTCAACCCCAAGACATGGCTAATCTCACACAATCCCACTTAAGGACCATCTCCCAAGGGCGGCCAGGCACGATTCTGAAGTATTCAGAGGGCCAGCTCGGGGATCAAGTGGGCAGTGTGGGCTGGAGAGGGGTATTACACAGGGGAAGGGGGGTGTGCGTCCCCCCTCACCTCATGGATTACCAGCATGGGCTCACAGCTGACGGCGGGGACCGTGTCTGATCACCTGCTTTCAATGCAAACCGCTCCATTTTTGACTAAGAACAGCCAAAGTCATCCCAGAGGGTCACAAACAATCCTGTTTTCCATATCACGCCGAAGCCCCAGGCGAGAACATCCCTCCTGAAACGTCATTTGCAGCATCCTTTCAGCAGCATTGCTCACATCAGTCTCTTTTTGTAGGTGCCCTGTCAGCTATTATATGCAAACTGGCATATCTGCACTTGTCACATTGGATGGGACTCACTGACCTCAGCAAATCCTTTCCACCAACACTCAGTATGCGCTGAATTTTAATGACGTTCCCTGTGTTTAACGTAAGCGCTTGAAATCCATTGTCTTGCAGGTTACACTGCACTGAAGCCATTACATGACCAACGGGCAAAAGGAGAAAGGGGGGATCATTTCAAAAAGAACATGAGCATAAACAAAAATCCATTTACAGTTTGAGTTTGTTATGCATTCAGGCAAAGTTGGCAACCTTTGAAGTCAGTCAGATTCAACATTTTTCCTCTGTTTCGAAATTCTTTTGCTTTTTTGCTTACCGTCTGAAATTGTTAACAATGGTGGGTGAGGGGTTCAATTAAATGAAGCAGAAGAATAACAATGCAGACAAGATCCCTGTTGGAGATTTGCTCAGAATACATTTTCACAGGATACATCCCTCCAAACGGCAATGTGGGAATCAGCGATATTACCTGGGTGTCCCCTGTGCACCAGCAGCCAGCGCTATGCTTCAGACTGAAGACTCACCTTGAAATTAACAGTCCCCGTTCTGGTTCTTCTGTTCCGACTGACTGACTGCAATATCCAGCATTTTGAATCAACAATATCAACCTCCCTGCTTAAAAAACATTAGGTGGCGATGTTACGAGTAAATTGCACATAATCATATGTCTGCTGAGGAATTAGTGTGCATTTGTGCATCGGTGATGATGGTGTGGATGAAAACAAACCCTGCTCAGCAGTTGTAGGGAACCTATAGCAGACATTTCTGGGCTGTAACCCGTATGTTGGTTTGAGTGTGGAATTTTGGGCTTTGCAGGCATCGGCTGTGCGCTTGTCCCTTACAATTGAGGACAAGAGAGTATTCATGAGGCTTTTTGTTCACCTCTGTTTTTCCTATATTTGCCATCTTTTGACTGTCATTTATTTTCATCCCCTGCTGTGCTTCTCTACTGCATGATGTCATTTGCAGAGAGTATTGATTTTACCTTTTATGCACCAGGGGGAAAATAAATAAAGAACTAGAGATTTTACAAAGACAGTAGATGATGACTAAGTGGGTATGTATGGCAGACATTGAAAAAAAAACAATTTGTAAGGACAGTAATTGACTGTGCCTTTGAATGACTTTACTTCCAAACCATATGTGCTGAGAATGCTTAGAATGTGTGTAAAACACGTGGAGTCGCTATGGGATGACTGGCCTTCATACATCCCTCAATCCCATGTTGTTTGAATCCAAGTGTACACAATACACTGAATAAATAACGTTTCGTGCTGAAGTCTCCAGCAATATATTGCCATTTTGAATGGCAGCTTCAGTCAAGCAGAGTGAAATGTCACATGATGGAACAGTGAGTCATAAAACTCAGAATCAAGGGAACGCCGGGCTGGTCAGAAATAACTTCCCCCTGTTGTTTCTGAGGATTACGAATGATCAAATGCTTCAATAATTACATTTTAAATTAAGCATGATTGCTGCTGTTGTGCTGGTGGTACCCAGAGAGTGAAAAGAAGATCACATGAATGGATTAAACCGAATAGCTCTGACAGCATTTTTTTCCCGCCCCTTACATGACAACTAACTGCATTGCTAGCACCAATGAGAGAAAATTTCATCCAAATGCCATGGCTGTTTTCTTTTTTTTGTTTGCCTAGATTATCTGTGAACTTCGTGGAAAACTGCTCACTTAACCTTGTGCTCTGCAGTAAAAGCTTAATAGCCGTCAGTGTAAAGAGAAACTCAAGGTGAAACAGGGATGTGAAGGGAAACTGTAATTAAAAGTTTAAAATTAGATCCGTTGTCATTATCCCTGGCAGCGTATCAGGATTTGCTTTTAGAACGTTTAACTTAAAGGCCTTACGAACCTCACAGAGAGGCTTGTAATTGGTAAACAAGGCCTGTTTTGAGCCCATCTGTTTTGGGATCTTGCAAAGCTCTTATGAATTAGGATTCTTGTTGGTATAGCAGTTGAAGAGACAATCTGGTGTGTGGTGACAGAGGCAGGACTCAGGCAACAATAATCCTTAACTAGGAGGGCATGCCAATCATTTTTTTATCTGTTCCTTTCTCTGTTACTCTGAAATTCATCATCCCATAGATGTTTTTAATGTTCTCCTTTCTCAGAATTGTATGCAAGCTCTTGTTGTGGGCTAACACATGTACAGGTAAAAATCTTTTAAAGACGAATAATTAGTTCAATGATGCAACCAGACCAGTTGTGCAGTTATGCAGAAACGGTAAATATGAATTCTGGATTCTGATTCATATGCACAAGTTAGGGGCCTTTTACTATTTTTATAATTTATGATCTTATTACTGAATTCAACAAGACATTTTGCCAAGTTTTTAGCAACTTACAAAGTTTCGAACAATGCCTTTACAGCCCTGGGAAAGCATTTATCGTGAAGCTACACTTTACAGTGGCTCTTTCAGTTCATGATTTACACTCCATTTGGAAGGCAGATCAGAAAAGTCGAACCGTTCGGATAATGGGCCGCAGATTGTATTCATAACATCTTCAGCTGCCACTTGTTCACATTCTCCCTGGCAGCTGCTCCATTCACACACTCAATGAGCGTCACAGCCATTATTCATGAAACAATTTTTAACTTTGCAAAAGTGCTGAAAACAAGCATCACCCGTTTCGTGTTTCTCAGATCTGTGAATGGCAGGAGTGTCATTTTCATCAACCAAGGCAGCGGCGGGCGTTTGATGTTGTTCTAATGTGATCGTCAGCCGGGCACATCAGCAGCCACTGTTAATGTGGTGCGAGAAAATTAAGTTGTCATGATTGTGTTTTTTTATGAGGAAAGACATGATTATAGACAATAATGAAATTATGAAAACAGTGACATAAATATTACTGATGTTACAAGCAGCAGACAATGAATCCCTTCCATTAGAAATTCCTCTAACAAGGAAAAAAAAAATTTCCAGCTGTGTCTCAGCCTGTTGATTATTGCATTTGACGATTGTTTGTGCTACTGTAACACATTAATTACTTAGAAAGGAATGAGCTTGGATTTTGAAACGTGGTTCAAAACTGTACTTGTGTAGATTACAGATTTACAAGAGATAATTTAAACATGCAAGGGCAGTTCAATATCAATGTTTTCTGTTTTGGAGGGAGACATTTTCTATTCAAGCGCAAATGAATAGAAAACTGTATGTTTCCTACCCATGTGATTTTATTCTAATTGAGTGTAGTCACCATACTATGTTCTATTTATCTAAGGGATTACTACAAAATAGTGTGAATTAGTTTCAAGATATGTGACTTTAAAACAGAACAAAAGAATATTTCATGAAAAAGTGAAAAAATTTCTATTTCTGTTTTGTGGGTAGCAATAGATTTTCTTCAATGAAATATTTGCTTTTTTTCCCCACATTTCAGGAGAGCTTAACATGGTCTGAATGTGCAGAGATAGCACAATGGGGAGACTGCAAATGTGATGTCACAACAGCACACGAATCCCCACAAGAAAAGATCACAGAAGTTTTCAGCAGCTTGTCATCCTTCGTGCCAGGGTCAGGAAAAGCATTCATCCAGCATGGCGATGTGCGCTGCTCCTTTCCCCAGGACATGGGGAAAAACTGTAGCTTTGAAGCAGCGGGTTTTCCCAGCTTGCATTACTCTTTGACTGTGGCAAGGTGTCCCCTGGTGCCTTATCTCGGGGGGCCGGCGATCCGAACGCCGTTCCAGTATGACCAGTGTGTCGGCTAGGCCCCCGCCAGGCATTTCGGTTGACTGGGCTGGGTGATAGCGCTGATTTGATTTGGCTTCGTGGGGACGTGATGTATTGGCCATGACAGCAGGGCCGAGGCGCGAGAGCGCGGTTTGGGAACGGGCTCCCTCACTACGGAGCATAAAGGGAGCTCGAGCAGTCCCAGCAGGTTCATTTGTGCTCGGTGCGCTGACAGACAGAGGATAAACAGCTTGTCTCTCTCCGTCCCCTTGGCGTGAGCAGAGGAGGAGTATTCAATTAGTCAGGTCCAACTGGGGGTGTAAATGAGGAAGAAGCAATCAGGACAGGAATGTTTACACTGCCCCCCAACCCCCTCCCTCACCAGCTTGTGCTTACTCACAGAGGCCAAACTTTCTGCAGCGTCTCGGCACAGAAAGCTGATGTTCCAGATAGGATACAAAGAATTTATCAGGTCTCTACAGTACATCCCAAAACAACTTCCCTTTTTAAATAGCGTATTCATACTTTCCTAAACCCTCATGGTTTATCATACTAAGTCTGCCTGTCGACAGCAGTTGATAGTTAGTTGACACTCCTGGGCATTGTGTAGATTTATGCAATTTGTCTCTAGGTTGCCAGTCATTTCTCTGTGATGCAAAAATATAAATCTCCACGGGCTGCATGGTTCTGAGTATATATGTCATGTGATGTCTGAGGCAGTGTGTGTTTGCATATTCCTCTGTGGTTAATACTTCTTTTAGTAGTGCTACCTTCCACAAATAAATAAATAATAAAATCCATATTGAAATATTTTTAAACTAAGTTCAAGTAACATGATACAATTTAGTATGTGCACATGCACCATATTATTTAATTCCTTGACTCTGTTTCTGTGCCAGTAACCTAAAAATGGCAGTCAATGTACTGTGAAAACTAGATTAGTAGGAAAATTACACTGATTTCATTACGTTATGTTAGCAAGACACAGACTATATTGTAGTGTTGTGGTCCCACATAGCCTGGGTCAAAACACTATTATTAATGTCAGGACTGTCAAGGCAACAGTCAAATCAAATGTAACAAGAAACATCAGATGTCTTTGCACCTCTGTTTTTGAAACAATGCAATTTAAGCAATGGAAGTATTCATTAATAACATATGGGTTTGATGAACTGAAAGTCCTAGAGAGCTTGTGATGTCAAGCTTGGTTTATTTATGCTTCTGGGTATTGATATGGAAGTTATTTTTGAAGCGATAAGGCTCATTTTAAGAGCTTATTTCAGGAGCCACTTGATAATAAACCACACCTGTTCAACTGGAATCCATTATTTACCCAAGTCATGATATAAATAAAGCGACGTGCTTGGTTTACTGGCTGAAAGACATCAGAAATGAAAGACACAGACAAACAACAAAGCATGATTGAACACTGAGAAATAGACATAGAGGTGTCCTGGTGGAATACCGCTCTCAGAACTGAATCAATAAAAATATCTTACATTCACCAATACTGTAACGTCCCCAGCTACCTCTCACAACATTACGTTCAAGCGCTCAAGCCCCAGGCATTTTTTCTATGAAGCCTGGCATGTTGCTTAGTAAAAGGTAAAGGTAGATTTAGGGAGTGATTTGTGTTACACAATGATCAGATTACAGGGATTTGAACATCAAAGGACTATTTTCAGTGGGTTAAAAAGAGTGGCATCCCATTATAGTCATTGTTTTCCAATAAACTCCCGACTGTCACCATGGTGCTGTCTCCCTGTTACACAGTTGCACTGCTTAGTACTCCTGGATTGTCCCTCGGACACACCCTGATAATACTTGCTGATACACAACTCTGACCTGTACACATCATGAAAATTGTGGCTGTCATGAATGTACAGTTGCCAGCTAACTTTGGTGTAGAGGCCATGTTAGGATGGGAGCTGAGGGCTGGATAATGAAGCTGCCCGGTGACAGCAGTAGTTTTATTCCTGTTAGGCAGGTAGCTGCCCTGGGAACACCCTACACTGTGACTGGCAGGACAGGTCCTCATGGTCGGGTTTAAGAGGCAATTTTATACAGTAGCTTTGACGTTTTGAGTTTGTTCAGGTGTGTTCTACTGTATGCTATGACAAAAAGTGCCTTAGCTAGAGAAACAGTCACTAGACAGTGCAGTGTGCAGCTTAAGTAAGTACACAGCTGAGCTACATGACAAGAAAGGGAGGGCAAATAAGCCTGCATTGGTGACACTGTACAACACTACAACCTGGCTTGTAACACTTTGTAATAATGAACCAGGTGAAGAGAGGCAGATAAATCCTGAAACCCCTGTATTTACCCCTTTGTCAATTACAATGTATTTCCTTTTGTACTGAAAGGAATTTTTGTAGATGATGCCGCTGAACATGAGAATGCAAACAGAATAATGCTAACCCAGTTGTGCTTTGTGTGTTTTGCTGGCGCCACATGGCTACAGTTCTTCATATCAGCCTGAAATCACATTCCTCTGAGGCTGTATTATAAAGCATGCATCTTGCTTCCACCCTCTCCTCCCTTACTTCTTTGTTCCTTTTCTTCAGTAATGTGCTGATAACAGACTCCATTCCAGCGCAGATTCATCATCATTAAAAGTAAGCCAATTAAAACATTACCCATCACTTAAGCTAATGAAGACGCGTCCTGCCTTCTCAGTCGATCAGAGCTTGGACAGCTGTTTCCTGCCAGTCTGTCTCAGCCCTGATGGAGTGGATTGGCCGAGGGCTGCCGATGCCCCATCATCAAATCTGCAGCTCCCAGGCAGACATCCAGGAGCAGCAGCAGCTCTTCGGGGCCAGACGCCGTGGTCCAAAAAACGCAGGCTTCCTGAAATATGTCAGGGCTCCTCAAGCCGTCTGGAGGATCGAATGACAAAAATATATCATAGCCAAAGGTCAGTCCCGAAACCAAATATGTCTCCGCCCACTTCCCAGGAGCAGAGCGGGGCATGGAAAAGATTGTTTCTCCCATCTAATTTGTTCAGTGGCCGGCCTATTGATTGTGCTTGCAGGGATATGAGAGAGAACACTGTGGTTCACGGAGTACAAATCGAGTCAGGACCTCTCATATTTCAGGCGCTGACAACGGCGGCCAGTGCGGACCTTGATGAGATGACCTCTAACTCAGAGGAACTGCTGGGGGTCAGGCATCTCCAGGTTCATCCCATGTCACGGCATGACTAACCCTGAGACAGGTTAGAGCCAATGGGAGCCATGTTCTGAGTGTATAGCTTTCTCTCATCCAAAATAAATGTACACATGTGTGCAGTTAGCAAAAGAGCAATTCAGCATAAACAGCATACAGGCATATTTCTGCTTTCCACATTGTTATCGGGTGTATGTTAAGATCATTCTGGGAGATATGTGCCACGTTGAGCTATTTTTTGACAGTCTGTATATTCTTGAATTATCCAGGCATCTTTTTCATTTACAAGGTTTGCTTTGCTGAGTGATGACAGAGATCTTGGGTTTATTTAGCTTTTGAGGGCTATGGAGAATTTTATGGGCGTCGACTGCATTTCCTATTTGAGACTTAACAAGCAGAAAAACACATTTTGTTGCAATGACTTTACATTCAGTTTCCTTTGAGGAGAAGATGTGGGTCCGGAGTGGCATCCGCTGAGACTTTCACTTTGAAATACTCACTGAGGAAAGTATATTTCTATCAACAAGTATCTAAGTCATGAAAGTTTTCACTGTTGATATTCGCAGAGTAAGAAAAAAATGACTGGTTGCCCTTTAGGATTGCTGTTAGGAATTACACATTGCTCCCAGTTTCTTCTGCATGCAGTTGTATGGTGAATAGATTTTTATGTGTTAGGTATTAAAAAAAACAGACACAGGCTCATTAACACCACAGCTCATTTCACTGGCTTCAAATGTGAGAGTGCAAGTTAGCAAGAGGTGAGTGACAATATACTACCTGACAGGTGATACGGAACTGAGCTCCAGCTTGGCAGGGCAAGACATATGTGTTTGTGGTTTTATTGTTATTAATGAGATCTACTGAATGTTAATGCACTTTGTTTCTCAAGAGAAAGAACTTATGCAAATTGAACTTCTACTGCTCAAGGTCAGTGCTTGATATTATTATTCTGAAACAGGCATATAGCACCTCACATATTTCACATCATATAAAACAAATTTTACTGTTACACTGTTACACTTTATGAATTTCAACATCTGTGTCTCAATTGTGGTCACATAACTTAGCAGATATCATGAGAATTCTGTCCACAAGCATAAATAATTTAATTAAGCACAGTCAACTTTCTGTACACCAGATTGAAAAACAATACAGAAAAAACAAGCATCGTGTCAGGTATTTTTTAGGTCTCTCACACGCCCCTGTTGTGAATATCTTTGGCTCACCCCTCTTTTCAATAAGCCACATTACCAATTCAAAAGCTGCAGTTGCAGTGATGTAGTCTCAGGATCCCAATAAGTATGACAGTGATGAATATAACTCACATATGTTGTGCACATTAAGTATTAAGATTAGTAGAAGGTTATGCAAGTATTAAAATTAGATGTCAGTACAAGTTTAATCCTGGCAATCACTGATAAGATTTTCACACAAGTTTACTGTGATTATGGTCGAAATTGGGAGCGTGCATACTGCCGTCATAGATCAGCTCAACGGTATAGACCTTGTAGTGTGTTAGGTGCTTAAGAGCCATGGCAATTTCTCTTGTAAGTCCCTACAAACTCTATTTCAATATATGGCAGAAATCTCTTGACAGAATTACATTCAGTGGGCTTTCACAATAAGAGCTACCAACAGCTAATGAAAAATGATTATTTCAGAATGTTCTAGTATTATTATTACAGCAAACTGTTTCCTGGAGTCAAGGAACACCAACATGATCCCAAGCAAAAATACATGGTGGACAGAGGTGAGAGTTTATTGCTATTTTTCAGAGACTTACCTTGGCAAATATAGGATGGAAATGGAAGAATATGTGATTTTGTGTCTCCCAGTTTTGGTCTGTATTTTAAAGCCTCTCAGAAATAAAATAACACGTGTGATAATTCTTGTGGTAATAATCACCATCAACATCCTGAAGTGATGGCATGTACAAAAACTCTTGGATTTCAAAGCTTGTGTGGTATGTCAGCTCTATCTCTAATGATTACTGAAAAAGAAGCAAGCATAGCTTGACAGGTACATTCACAATAAACTTGCTTGTGATTTTCAAAAATTGTACTGTGTTAGCGACTTTAATATGCTGTTTTATCTCTACTGATCTTCTGAAAAGTTCCATAATACTTTGATTCAAACCACAAGTTCATCTCTTTCAATACATTGTGATGGCTTCTATGATTCTGAGGGTGGCCTCCTATTATAGACATTTTATTTCAAGTTTCTAACCTGGTTAGATTGCTCTGGATGTCTGGACACAATCTCATAAAATATGTTGGTATAGAGGGTCAGCTCCACGGATTGCATTATTTTAAAGTTCATTTCATGATCACGCGCAAAACGTGCAATTATGAGGGTGAATAGTGCAAAAGCAGTGGAATCACAGAGGTCGTTATTCACAGCGACAGCAGTTATGTTTGAGGTTCTCGGAGAAGGGATTTATGTGAAACATCGGAAATCAAGCATGAAAGATGAAATTTCGTTGATTGAAAATCTCCCCCCACCGATCCACCCGCCCACACACACACACACACACACACACACACACACACACACACACACTGCATTATTTATTTGCTTGGCACACACCTTTATCCAGGATGACTTACATTGATTGGATTTATCATATTTTCCATTCATACAGCTGGAATCATGCCTGCAACCTTATGGTTTCAAGCACATTTCCTTAAAGAGGATGCATATATGCAAGCAGAAATGCACAGAATTATTTTACCTAGGTTGTTTGCTTCACAGAGCTCCCTATATGTTATTCACATCTAAAGAAAACCTATAGGGTTAGTGTTAAATCACTCCTTCTTCCTCTCATTCAACCTAGAATCATTATTAAGTACCCTAATAATATTAGTAATTATGATAATGGGGTGGTTTCCCCTTTGAGCATCTGTGAAAAGTACCCAAAGATTGTTTATTCTTTAAAAGGGTTCTGTTCAGTGAAGATTCCAAAGTAAACTGCAGTAAAATGCTTGCAGTGGATGCCGAGGGCTCATTATCTTTTAAGGGAACATCATCCTTATTTAAAACGTACATAAATTATTCTAAACATGTCCTGAGGCATATGAAAGTGTTGAGGTGTTGAACAATTATTACCCACGATTATTTTTTCCCATTGCACATTGGGATCTCGGTGTATGTTATACACAGCACTGCACACAAACTAACAAGATCTCCTGGTGACCATATTTAATTGAACAGTGTGCAAGTCTTGCTGCATCAAAGCACCTCACCACACAAATATAGGCATGCCCCGTAGCAGAGGAGAGGATACAGTGTTAATATGAACAGGCAGATGGGTTTCTTTTCCGTACCACAAGTCTTATTTGACTAGATTAAACTTTAGCTAATTTCTCAGAGGACCTGGTGGTTATGAGAGTGGCAGAGAAGGTCAGCTATGCTTGATGAGAGTAGCCATGAGAATAGTGTTTTTCATAAACGGGATCTCCCATGAAGCAACGTGCTCGATTCATTTCTGAAACAGAGAAGAGCACTGGTCCTTGTCGAAGTAAAGGCAGATTTAAGTATTGATCTTGCCCTACCCATACATTGAAGGCAAAGATAATGTTTTAGCAGCTACAAATTAAGGGATGCTTAAGGCTAAGTGCTGAAAAAACAATCAGAAAAGATTTTCAGAGCAGCTCAGAGTCACTGAACTGTATTCATGTAGAGACATCACATTTGAACACAGTTAGTCAGAGGTTGATACTTTAATAGATGTAAGTAGATTGAATAGCTACCATAGTGTTCACTAATGGGTCAACTGGATAAATACTACACATGTGCAAAATATTCAGAAAATGCACTACTGTTGTTTGATTTGGTTACCTGCAATAATTGTATGTTTATGACATGGAGGGTTAGCAGCTGAGAGATTATACAATGATGATACTCCACAATTCTTAAAATTAGGTACATCAGACAGAAACATGTAGCCTGGTCTGTGAAGGCTGGTAAATTATTTAGGAAAGTCAACATAAAGGAGGACCTTGTATCACCGGTGGGGTTAATAAAACCTTTACGAGCTATCCCTCAAAATGAAAATTTTACCCAAGGGAATCCTAAGGGTCTCACCCAATTGAAAGGTCAAAAAGTCACAAAATTATACTGATGAGATCTATGCACATTCCCTCATGTCTCCCCTTACATCAGCCTCCTCATAAAAAACCCTGTAGTTTTATAGCATTAGTATCCTATCACTCAAACAGGATGCATATAATGACTCAATGAGTATATATATTAGGAGCTCAGTGACATTGCCCCACAGCAGAGTCGTAGGTCACAATCTATGGCCGGTCAATGAGGAAACGTCTCAGCGCAAAATGATGGAATGTGCAGTGATGTCACTGGTGGTGCACTGCAGCGACGTCGACTAACACCACCTTTGGGTTCAGTAAGAGGAGCGCAGCTTCCCCTGCTGTCAGTCGCTGGCTGCTATGTTTGCAGTCCTGTGCGTTCACCCGTGCAGCGTTTTCACAACAAGCAAGAGCTGTGAAAGACAATAACGCACTAAGCGTACAGGTCTGGTACTCTTTCTGGTCTGGTAAATGTGAAGTTTGAGGATGTTTGCCACAAAATACAGTGCTTCTCTTCATATAAAATGTTTTGTTGATTAGATAATAAGGAAGAGATGGTTGAATGTTGAATTTTTTAATATTTAGTGTTTGAATGTTTAATCACTGACTTATATATACCATAAATATATGTAGTATTCTTGCTTCCTGCATTTCAATGTATAATTGAGTTGATGGTGGGAATGGCCTCTGTATCTGATAGGTACTTTATAGAACAGGTCTTCAAAGTGCTCCATTTATAATCTGTTAAAAACAAAAAAACTGTGTAATCTCATTGTTTCAATATATGCTGATTTACAGTTTGTAATGTATCGGATCTTGCTCGTACTATTTCATCATGTTACAGCAATAGACGTTAATGGCAAGTCACAGATTACATTTTGAAGTTGCAACAGGAAACCATGTTCTCTAGTGGTAGGAATTTCCATGGGTGTAAATAAAATGACGGTTTTCACTTCTTGAATATTTTCAAAGAAAAATGGTAAAATGTGATGAATTGAGGATTGTGAAGATTCCAGATTAGGTGTCATGTGACATGAGTTCCTGCATGGTGTAAAATCACTTCAATGAAAATTGACGTATGCATTGTTGATAGATTGTAACTACATGCAGCAGGGAACATAGTGTAATCATACCATATACTGTACATATTACTTTGCACTGCAACCTCAGAACACCTGCCCATCTCTACAAAATGGGGTTGCCCTCAGGTCACGCCCCCTATCAGTTTGGCCCCCATGTGGTGTTATGAGCTTCCCATAGTGGTCAAAGTTTTGCTTTGCGAGTTTTCTGGATAAGAGCATCTGCCAAATTACTAAAAGTAAAGGTAGATACTTAATAGAGTCACTAAGGGCAACCACTAATATAATTGGCTTCTCTAGACATAGCTCTCATAGACTCTTTGACACAACGTACAATCTCCCTCACGAAAAAGCACTCCAGTTTGACAGGTAGCAGGTTAGATCATACTATGGTTTTTTTCCTAATTTTATGAAGCTACCTGTATACATCACAATATTCTAAAACATTGTGAATTGTGTAATATTATCATTATGTGAAATATATAAATATTTTATAGTGTAGATTTTTGTGATTAGCAAACTAGACAGTTTTAATAAGGATCATCTATCAATTTGATGCTTGATAGTCTACGTTCTAATCCTTTCCAGTCTTTTGTTGTTGGGACTGAAGATTTATTTTCAGAATCGTTGGTATCGTTGGTATCGTTGGTATAAAACAGTCTTTAACACAACGAGTATTTGCCAGGAAGAGAAAGGTGAAAATGACAGGAAATTGGTTTTGAGAAGTGCACTTACAATTATCCCAATGAGCTGTTAGGGATTCTGGCTTTCACAGCCCAATTTAAAGGTGTGATTGATGATGTCAATGGGAAACATGTATGCATAATGCCCTAATAAGCACGTGATTACGGTTCCATAGAAAACAGTACAACATTGCGTACATCAGTGTAATTTATGAAGCATTAATCCCATATTTGGGAATAATTGCTGACAAAGAGATGAAGTACTCTCTGGTTTAAGGAGAAAAAATTGTAAAGATGTTTGCTTTCATCCTCTTTTGTCAGCTACCTATAACCTGATCTGATCGTTTGCTGAGGTCACAACTTCCAAGGTGAAATGCCTTACGTTCCTTCTTTACAAATATCCTAATTTACATTTTTTCTTATCTCATATTATGGATAAACTGCATACTTTGAACAATAAAAAATTAACAAGGATGAAGTTTTGAATGGTAAGCATCTGAAATGCATGCATGATGTACAGTATGCATTTAGGACAAAGGAAGTTTGAAGAGAATGGAGCATAGATTAAATGTGATTTTGTATGTTGTGATGACAAAGTAACACTGAAACACTTTTTGGTTTTTCTTTCTCGCTACTGTAAACTGTAAAAGTTTGCGCTTTCACTCAAACAGAATTACCCCAACAATCAGCAATCCTTTTACCCTTCTAAGATGTCTTGGAAAAAAACACTCTCAAGGTGAAAAACATGACCTGGATTTTCTGTGATGGAGACAGCGAGCCATCTGTTAGACTCTGAAAGCTCTCTGACCAAATCTGAGTTTATTGAGATTCTTTCTGTTGCCTTATTAGTTCGACTGACATATCAACCATTGGAAAAACAGAAAAGCACTGAGCTGCAGCTGGGCTTCAAGTAATCCAGCTGATAGAACACATGAAGTCAAGCTGGAGAGGCAAACAAAAACTCACAGAAGTGCATTTATTATGGTGTACACTGCCTTCAATGTTAATGAGCTGAGTTGTTAGTTCTCCTAGTTTTGTACTTTGAAAAAGGAACACAAATTCAATTTACATTCCACACAGCCTAATGGCGAACTTGGTAAACACTCATTTTTGTGCATTTCCAAACTGCCCTTTTAGGGTTCCAGTTTTGTGACCTTGCTTACCTGGTTGAAATGCTCATACAAGTGTAGAATATAACTCAGGAATGGTATTACTGTATTCTATAAAAATGCTAAATGCATGATATGTATGTCTGGTCCCACAAGTATATTTATTTTAAATTACATTTAATTACTAAGTTGATTTAGGAAAGAAATACATTAGCACAAAACAAATAAATCCCCTACTGCTGTTTATATATGGAGACAATATGTTCCATATACTGTAAGTAATCATAGAATTTGACTGGCAGAACACTGACCAGACCATGGCTTATTAGGATGACAACAGCAAAATTATTATACTACTTGAGTGTCTGAAAAAGAATTGTTTGTTCCATGTGCTGAGGGATATAATTCTCTTCCCTAATAGTGATGCAACTTTTTATCCACAAGAAAATGAAAATTAAAGACATATTTTCTTATGAGACTGAACTTGTAGGACATCCTGTGTGATATTCATCTTCCCATACTAACTGCAGATGGCACTTTCCTTAAGAGGACAGATATTGCCAGTTATTGCTGCTAAAAGGTTGACCTCTAGTTTATCCTGGAAAATGGAACAACATGGAAATGAGAACTGATGTAATAATAGTCCTTCTTTGACTCCACTGCCTATTGAAAACCTTTGCTGAGAAATTAGATTGCATTCCTCTGGGGAACATATCTGTTCAGCATAACCAGTGATAAATCATATCACTGCCAGAGATATTTCAGCTTCCTTTAACCTTTGGAACACACATGCATTCCAGTATTTCATATTTTGGTTCCAAGGAATAAACAAACAAGTTAATTAAGTTAATAATTTCTCCAGTCTGGAAATAGCTAATTTAATTCATCTTTGCTCCTTATTTTGACCCACGCAGAACAACTTTGTCAAAATGTCTGTGGTGGCTTGTCTAGTGCCAGAATAATTTGTCTTTGCGAGCACAATATGAAATTTAACTAAGGGAAACATAGGCACTCATAAGTACCTAATGGGAAGAGATTGCCACTGTCATTCAGGCTTTCGCCAGGCAGTCTTACAGTGACCCCTGGTGAAAAGACCCCACTGCCTTCCCCACAGGAAAGGGGATGAATTTTCAATCTTTACATTAAGACGAGCTTTGTCTTTCAAACCTTCAAGCATCACCACAACCGTCTAACTTACATGCTTCAGCCATTCATCACTTCACCTTGCAACGGTTTTCAAAATGGCCACCATATATAATGACAAAAAACACTAGACTGTCATCAAAAAGGCTACTTTTGCAAATTTTCTCAGACCAACATGTCCAGAAAAAGCAGATACTTACAAAACACCATTAATCTTTTTTCCATTATTCACCAAACCAGAACACTATTAAACAATACATTTCCCCTCCCTTTCCTTTTTTGAGGTTAAGTTCAGTGTTGGATTTAAGCTTAAGAGTAGAGACATAAATGGGTCCAGGGTTATGGATCTTAATTGTTAAATATACATAGTTAAATATACTATGGATCTCAAAATGAGAGCAGGAAAGGGGAGGTCATCTGGGTGATTAAACAGAGTAGTGAAACATAAGCGACAGTTTCTAGTCACTCTCAGCCTCATAATCTGTTGTGCCAGGGCTTCCACAATTATAACGCATAAGGGAATGAGCTGTGACGCAAATGTAATTATTGGCTTGATTATCATTTATGCATTCACTCAGAACAATGTGGGAAAATTCCACCCATAATTGTGTGTACTATTTACCTAGAGGAGTCTAGCCAGCAGTAGAAACGCTTGAACTGGGGTAGGGAAGAACTGACTCATATTTGTAGCTCTGAGAGTTGCCACTCTGATTAGCATTTTAAATACCAGGTGTCTACTGTCTCTTTGGTAGTGGTGTTCAGGAATTAGGGCAGCCAGGACACTGAGGTATAGAAGCCCATGAAACATACAAACCTACTGGGAACTTGTGTTTTAAAGTCAAAAGCTGAGAGGTTTTGCAACTTCTTAAAAAGAGTCAGACTTGGGAAGAATTTGTATCCATTGTTGCCATGAAGAGGACTCCAAGTGGCAAAAGGCTGGGTTACATGAAATAAATTAATCAATGTCTGTGGCCTCCAGAATGACAGACAAACAGTATTTAACATGAGTCGTTGAATGCACAGGCCCAGTTTCACTTCACCAGACTATAAAGTATTTCCTAATCATCCACTACAAACAGCTGTAGTGCTATTGAACAGTTTCCACTCTGTGCGTAATTGAGTACTCTTTCACACGCAAGATAGGAAATCAAATAAGGAGCCACGCTAATCATTAATTATGAACAGACATAGATCACAGTTCTGTGCAACACCTTAGTACATCACTTCCATTCTGGTGAGAAGATACCACAATGATTTTTAATTAAATGGGTGACTGTTCTGACATGACTGACTGCTCATTCGAACAAATAATGAAATCTGGAAAGTACTTTGTCATGTTGTGTGATTTGGGGGAACTATCCTGGTTCTGAATTCTGGAAGAATAGGTATTAATGATGAGTTATTTATTCCGGTTGGCAATGCAATTTTCAAAGCACTCAGCTTATTGAAATATCAAATGTAAAAGTTTGTATTCCAAATGAGCATTGCTTATTTATTTATTTCCAAATAGCAGTGTGTGGTTTTTGTGGCTCTTTCTCCCCACTTGTAACTCAGGGACTCAGAGAAGCATTGCATGTGAGCGGAGATGCATTGCAGAGGGGAAGTGGCTAATTTGATAATCTCAGATTCCATTAGGGCATGACAAAGGCATGAGATTCCTCACAGAGAAAGGCCCATGCTGCCTGTCCTCGTTCAGCCTCCCAGACTATTTCCAGTTCTACTGCTGTCTTCCTCTCTGCCTCGGTAAATATCTTCAAAAT
The DNA here is from genome assembly GCA_019176425.1 of Megalops atlanticus. NCBI lineage: Eukaryota > Metazoa > Chordata > Actinopteri > Elopiformes > Megalopidae > Megalops > Megalops atlanticus. Next base: position 11,717,247 of record CM032878.1, on the reverse strand, counting down.
TAGTAACTCTGAATTCATTACTTTACATGCTAAAATTTAATTGGCAGGTCTGATCACTTACTTCACTTGGTTATGCCTCACTTGAGTAATTATACCTGTTAGTACATGTGTTGTATCCCACAATGCAGTATTTTATATACCAATTAATTTAAGAAACTCTGTGTTTTGTCTGTCCAGCTGTCAGGCCAGTTTATATACTTGACTGTGAGTCTCTCTGTGTTCACACACACACGTGCACACACACAATTTATTCATGCCACATTAGATGTCACCTTTTTCTTGTAATCTTCACTCTGTCCCGGGTTCCTCTGCCAAGTCTGTCCTATTTCACAGACCTGGGACAGACAACAAGGAGGGTTTGAACTAATTTGGCTGTTTCAGATCAGGGACCTAGGCACCTCCAGGCTCTTTGCTTGCACTGCGGCCAAAAAACATCTGTCAAAACATCATCTTTCTGGCAATGAGTTATTCAAAGAACGTAATTTCTTTTTATTGCACTTTAAGACTGATCATGCAAGCTGTGGGATAGGAATTGTGTTCTGTGATGATGTACCAACATTCTCTAGGATTGCTCTGGACAATTGGTCATCACAAAAGCCCTTTGGACATTCAGCCATCGATTCCTGGAAGAATTTTACTGCTGAGATTGTATACTAGATTAGCAGAAAGCCATTTTCACCCCCTCTTTGTGGAGTTATAGTGAGAGCCAAAGTTCAAGAAATGAGGTTAAATGCTTTGGCCAACAATGTACCAGTGGGGGGATTGGGGTGAGGACATTTGCTTGCAAAATCTCCTACCAGACAGTCATAAGTGTGACAAAGGAATTTTCATATATATTATTTTTATCTTTATTATTTTTTTCAAAATGGCAGCAGGTTATATTACATTTTTTATGCTACAGATACACACTGTACAATATGATTTCCTGATTAATTAAAAAGATTACATTCACTCAAATACTTCCTGTGCATACAGTATTGGACAGAACATGTTATTACAGCCATGGTGAGCAAAGCAGCAAACAGAGTTAGTAAAATTCCAAAATACTTGAAGTACTCGCCTTTGATTGTATTTATTGAAATCTGGATGTGCCAGCCTATCTGTCTGAAGCAGAGATATTAGAGGCTACAGAGTCAATACATATGAATACATACTATTTTATTATCTAATATTTAGCATCAAGCTGCACTTTGTTTTACAAGCCTGTTTACAGTATTATCAAACAAGTAATAGATGCATCATTAATTATTAAGGGAGCATTCGTTTTTTAAAAGATTAGCTTTTCCTGATAGGAATCTTGTATTCAATAGGCAATTAGTTGCTAAAGTGAGACCTTGAGTCCCATCATTGCCTAATTTTTCCACCATTCCTTTTAATTATTTGACTTTCCCATGCTTTTCAAACTGTAAAATACCATGAAAATACTTTTCTTCATACCCAATTATTTGAAAACTCTGGCCTGAAATCATTTTTGCAGCATGAATTATACAGATTGATTTTTACTGAAGCAAAACATAATAACCATTCCGAAGTCAGAACAGCAGTTGCATAACAATTTCAAGCATGTGCATTTTTTCAGGTTCTTGCACAACATTGAGTTTGCTGAAAGAAATGTTTCATTGAACTCATTCGTACAGTAGAGAAGGACAGAATGCATTGCTGACAGATATCTAAGATATCTTAGCCCTGCCCCTTACTTGCTGTCTCACACTGACACTACACCTGTGATGCAGCTGTACGGATGAAGACATCATGGTAGGCAGCAGGGGCTTGCAATGGATGGGGTGGCTGGCTGTTAACTCTGGATACAGAGGTCATAGAGGCCGAGATGAAACCATGTGGCACCATTAACAGACCCACCAGAGAGAAGCGGAGCAGACTGGAGGAGTTTTGTCACTGCCCAAAGTCCTAGAAGTATGCAGGTACAATGCAACAGTACTGTATGTATCCCTCAAGGGAAAATTTGGAATTGTGCCAAAAGTGCTCTCCCATAAAAATTCAAACGTATTACCATCATGGGATTTATCCCTTTACAACACTGGGGTATTCTGAGTATCACCATATTTTTTTTTCTATTGGTATACACCTGTGTGGTGTTCAACTGAATAATCTAATCTGAATATAGATACATTGCCCAAAAAATGAAATAATTTTTTATATCCTAAGTGCATACATCAACATCATTAGCACAGCAATGCTGATATAAAATGTTTTATTATTTTTTTGTTTGTGTTGTTTTGTTTTTGGCTTCTTCTGAATGCCAACACTTGTTTTACCTTATAGTACTTTTGAGACCTACCAAGTGAATAAGCACCCCGCCTAGAATGTGATAACATTATAATAAACTTTTGCCTGATCTCTCCCATAACCCCATAAGAGACAAAAATAATTCTTTTTGGGCTTTTTGACTTGTGTCTGATTGCTGTATCCCTGTTGAGAGCTGTGAATACCAATAGAATCAGTATTTAATGGTATTGTACAGCAGCAGAGACGAGGTGTGATATTGTATTATGCATGGGTGGCAATAGGCTCATGAATTGTGAAATAGCAAATTTATAGCTGTCCCTGTTTTGCTGCTGGCAGTTGATTCCCATTATGTGTCATAAGGTAAACATGATGATTTGCATCTTGTGCTGTCTACTCGGGAAACATTAAACATTGCCTCAGTAGGCAATTCAGCATTGTACAAAGTGCATTAACATTGCATCCGTTTCAGTTAGATCATTCTTTTGACTTGCGGTGCACGGTATTGATCCAAAGCCTCTTGTGAGCCGTTCTCCTCCCGAGGACTTGATCGCAGGGGCAGAGTCTTTCATCTCATTGATCATTCACAGATGAAAACAAATCTCATAACTGCCTTGGTGACCCGAGTTCATCCAAGAGAGCAGTGACAGTGACCTAAAATGGTGAAAAATGACAACATGGCATGTCATTAGAGTTGAAGTCTACAGATCCCCTTTATGCTTTGCAACAGGGCCAAGTTAAAGAGCCAGTTCATAAAATTAGGGAGGTAAGCCACCTCGTCCTCAGGCCAGAACCCTTTAATAAGTAAGATGCGTGCATATGTTTGTGATTGTGTAGAATGATCTGTGCAAGTGCATGTTGCCAGCACATGTTTTGCCAGAAAATGTCTCCCTTGTACCCCAGAAAAAGAAATGTCTCACAGCTGTGCAGCATCACTGTTTGGCAAGAGACCTAAATCATTTGAATACTGTTTTATTATTGTTATTATTTTTATTTTCAGTATGTTGCATGCTGTGGGTGAAAATGAATCATCCATTTTAAAAAGATATTAGACTAAATTATTTTTCCTTAAACAAGACTGGGTGCTTCTTAAATGATATGCTTCGAAGTTGGAACAAAAATGATGATTCTTACAGCTCAAATTGCTAAGATAAACAATTAATTAGAGCAGGTTTTGTGGAGTTTCACTGCATTGTGTATTTGAAGGGTACAAATATGTTTTGTTGTGAGTGTGTTTGTCTGTCGTCTGGAGAGGATGAAATGAATCTCTGATTATTTTTGTAATTAATCCATTCTAAAACAGACAAGAATTGGAGCCTTCATCTACAGCTGCGTAGTAACACAGATCACTCTGTGGGTGTAGAAAGCAAGCACTGGGCCGGCATGTTCAATGGCTTCTACTGAGCACTTCACTGGCCTTTTTACCCCCAGTGATAAAAGAACATTTCTGCTGTTACAGCCCCAGGAACCACTCCCTCTGTGAGTTGTAGGGTGAGACTGAGGAACCTGACTGTTTCTCGGGCTGCTGCCAAAATCACCCCGTAGAGACATCTCTGATGTGCCAACCAATCATGGCCCGCTTCACCAACAAGCGACGAATCTGGTGATCTCACACAATCATTAAGGGTGCCTCTGATAGTGACACCCCGACCTCGGTCATGGTGAAATGTGTAGACTGTAAAAGACTGTAAAATGGTTAAAATTATGTGGAAAATGCTGACTTAATTATTGTTGCTATACGGCAACATTGCATGGCCTTTGCCCTGCTGCACAGCATTACCAATGTGACCCCAAAGCAGAGTGCCCTGATTTACAGCAGACGGTGCAGCAGTGGGAGAACCACAACACCTCTCTGCGCTTGTAAAATGATTATTTACAGTGCGAGAGAACTGAGGCCCAGCTGGTCCATCCCTTATTCCTGCGAATGCCGGTTCAATCCAAGTTTTCCCTTTGAGATTTCACAGTCGACCATTTAATTTTTAAAACATTCTGAACAACAAAAATATGTACTTGCTTTCCTCCAGAGATTGGAGCCTAGCCTTGAAAGATGAAATGGGGAAGTGGTGCTGCCGCATTGCCGAGGCAGGTTCAGAGACAAAGCGAGGGCAAGAAAGATAAAGGCATAAAGAAGTTAATTACCGTGGCTACCCCTGGAAATGCCGCTCGCAGGATGTAACAGCGGAATAGGTATAATGAATTCTTGACATGAAATTAACTCTGAACTTACCAAGATGGTACAAAGGAACCCAGTTTCCAAAGATGAAGGAAAAGAAAAACTGAAAGGGCTTTTCAGTGTTGCTGAGCAACTGAACAATTATATGAGTGTTCTGTCACCCTCAGAAAAGTAAATGATTTCAATCTTAATGGACAGCTTTAGTGTTAATATACATCGTTAAAAAACTGAAATAAAAGTCTGTTACTAAAGTTAATGATTTTAATTTAAATGGTGAGACTTTCAGACGCTAATAGCTTTTACTATTACCCTTGAAGAGTCTCTCAAACATATTTTTTTTTTTTTTTTTTGAAAATTGTAGACAGTGTAATTGTAGAGCAGTCTGTGGATTTTAATGCCACTTTGCATTTGACACTCCTCAGTTTAACAAGTGGATCAGTGCTCTTATCTTCCGGAAGTATCCTGCCTTACAATAAAACAACATATTTTGTCTTTTTCAGCTTCTCCAGTTTAGTACCTTCAGTAATGCCTTGCAAAGCCAGTTCCTCAGGAAATGTACTGTGCACCAGTCATTATGTACTTGTAGTCAATTGACTGGATCACAGTTATAGATGGGTTAGTTCATTATTGTTCTGTTATTGAAAATGTGTCATTTTCCTTGATGGTTATTATGCCTTTGTCATTATTATGCTGTTTTGTATTCTTTATTGAACAACGCTAATACATGTACTTGTAATTTCTTGATCAGCTAACGTCCCCTCTGGTGAACATTGTGAAGACGTGTAATGTACCCTCTAATGGCTGAACCTGGCAGCATGTGTAATAATGACACATGGAAGCAGAAAATGCATGAGGCTCCTGCTCTTAAGACTCTCTCATAAACACACGCAGCAGGAAACCAGAATCCGGGTGCTTGGAGATGGAGGTGATAGCGATTTCCACCTATGAAAATGTGCTTGCTTGAATCTGTAGATTTCAATTATGATTACCATAACACTGGACCTGAAAGGATTCAGCATAAAAGAAAAATAAATCCAGAAATGTGGGATTTCTCAGTAAGACAGAAGAAAATGGTACTGTACTCTTGTCCATACCCCCTTCACTGTAATCCACATATAAGAAAGTATTCATGTCAGAATAAAGGAGGTTTCTTCTGCAGTACTATTATTAATGGATATTTTTAGTACTTTATATGGGTAATGTATGGGTTTATTGAAAATGTATATGGTGTTTGTGTTTTGTTGTTCCAGTTGTCTTCAAGCAGATATTCATCCAATGACAACTGCCCATTCCAAAACATTACATATTGAGAATATATTTTTGCAATATATTTTTTGCTCAGCTAATGTAAAGAATGTTTATTATTTGTACTTTGATATATTGCTATACATTTCTGATTAGCATTAATACATTTTGATTGTTTTTGCAACATATTCTTGGACTGAACAACACATTTCTCAATACATTATAATATTTCATTTCTGTGTGGGTATGTTTACAGAAACCTATAAAATCTCATCCAACATGCCTAGTAAAGGTTTCAAGGCCAAAAATTGTTTTCATGGAGATGCATCTAACAGAATGTATTGCAGTATTGAATTCTGCAATGCAATATACAAAACACGATTATCTCATACTAAAATTACGCTAAGCACAAAGCAGGCATGACACATTATTTAGCTAACATCCCCTTCCCTCAATAGTTATGTTATGAAAGCATAATAAAAAAAAAATATTTCAAACCATTATATGCAGATTTTACCTTAGCTATACACCAATAAAACATGTGACAACAGTATGTGAGACTGACAGAATGCATGAAATCTTAACACAGAGATGTGAAGATGCAAGGGCACTTGGCTGTTGTGTGGTTAAGTTTACACTGGCTAGATGAGGCAGTTTTACACTTCATTCAAATGCAGCCCTTTTATATTATACTGTCACTGCCACAGCCAGTAAGCATTTTGTTAGATTCATCATTCTACAATATGATGTTTTTTTTTTTCCAGTATGACTGCAAGTAAACATAACAGATATGAACAACATCGTAAATGAATCATGACTAGAAAATGCATGGGTCACAATGTCTTAAAATCATTTCATTTTTTTAAACATAATTGGTAATGGCTTCTTAATTAATGAAATTACCAGCATCTTACAGTAAGAATGTTAAAAGCAACATTTGCGATGGGCAATTCCCGTAAAAAAAAAAAAAAAAAAATTGTTGTTCTTTGCAAGATTATATTTCCGGGCACATTCAGTCACAGGCTGGGAACTTGCAGAGTGTATATAAGTGATGTCACCAAGCCAGGCCCACATTGCTGTGAGCCTGTGTTCAAAGCAGCACTTATTCTGTCCTCTCAGAAAGTGGTAGTAAGCGCTTTTTCGTAAACTTTGATATGGCCAGTGTCCGTGACAAATGTGCTGATTCTGTGGTCTGCAGTGGCTCATGTGGGCGAAGAAACATTGTGTTTAGCCTCCAGGTTTCTCTCTTGATTACTTTTATTCCAGCCCATAAGAATAGCACACCTCTGGCTATTCAGATTGCAGCTTTACAATAATTTGTTACTTTTACGAGTGCGAGTATATCTGTGTCCGTGGCTTTATTGCTTCTATCATTTAATTTGCACTTTTAGAAGTCTGAAAGCAAATGAATGGGGCTTTCTCATGGACCTTCAGGGTTTCTCAAGCAATGCATCAGTTCACATGTGGCATGCCAGTTCATTTCCACATTTCCATCTGTGTAACACACATCCATGTAGTATTCAGATATGAAATACAACAATTACAGGGGATTACAGTAAATATGAACTGTGTTCTTAGCAATGTAACTGTATCCTTTACTTTGTTTACCTTTAGTGTTATCTCCTGTTTTCTGAGTTGATTTCTATTAAGAATATGCTTTTCGACCGAAGAAAATTGGTAATGAAAGCTTGCACTTCTCAAGAGTTTTTTTTTTTTTTTGGAGGAAATACTTATTCATAGAACTTCACAACTATAGTCTATCAAATTAATTAGCACTTTTGTTTTTCACTGGTGTTTGTGTTTGAGCTGTTGTTTTCTCTCCAGCAAATGTTTAATGCAATTAAATTTTCTTTGCTACCATGTGGAATTCAAGCATGCCATTTGGGTTCAGTTCACATTGTGTTCCGTTCACAATGTATTTTATTTAATTATTTATTGCTCTATTTCACGTTCCTTAAGTATATCTTATAATATTCAGCACTGTGCATGCTTAGAGAGCTTGTACTGTGTTGATTTTGTTTCACTATAAAACAACTAAAGTGTTCTGTCAATGTTTAATAGAAGTTCCAAACAAAGATTCAGGAAGACAATTTTCCCTATGCAATTATCAGACTGGTCCTATCCAAAAGTATAAAAATTCAAATTACCACTTCCTTTTTTTATCAATTCTCCACATCATTTACACCTGCTATCTTGTTTATAATGTCCAAATCAGGAGTAAAAACTTAGCCATGGCCAGGTGCAATCCCTTCACCAGAATCCAAGACAAATATAAATATTGTTAAACCCACATCAGTGGCAACCTTTATGCTTTGATTGTATTTAAATTCATAAATACTAAACTAACAAATATAACTCCTTGTCTTTTGCTGGTAATGGTTATTCTGGTTCATATTTCAGTCAAAAATAAATTCTCTCAAGTGATGATTTGCCTGAAATTGTTGATTGTCTGCTAGTCTGGCTTTCAACATTTTTAGTGAGCATTTGAACTCTACAAGCTGAAAGTTGTTCAATTGATTGTGGAGCTTCCAAACCTGTGACAGTTAAGTAATGACAGGTGTGTGTATGTCAATATGATAATAAGGCATGCAAATTTGGTGCAGGTCTGTGGGTTAGTCCAGAGTTTCCCAACCCTCTCCTAGAGGACCCCTTGTCCTGCATGTTTTAGATCTCTCCCTGCTCCAACACAGCTGATTCAAATGATGAACTCGTTATGAACTCCTGAAGCTGCTTAATAACAAACTGATCATTTAAATCAGCTGTGTTGGAGCAGGGAGAGATCTAAAACATGCAGGACATGGGGTCCACCAGGGGAAGGTTGGGAAACACTGGGGTAGTCTATAAGGTCTAAGTACTGATGGATATTTGGGTAAGGGTAAGCCATTTGATATAAATCAACCAAAGCTTAGTGACCATTTAGTAGGCAATAGTGGAGCTGGTCTGGTAGACTCCATTGATTACAGTGATATGCTTTTTTAAAAGGACAATACTAAAGGCCCCCATTGATGTGGAAACCCAGTTATATGCCAAAAAGCGAGCACAGATAGACAGTGCATCTAATTCCACAGTGCCATGCAGCTTTGCAAATCCACACAGCACTGCTACAGAGCCAGCCTGCACCAGTTTAATGACGGATCTAGCTGATGATTGTGTATGTTTAACAAGCATTGCGTCCTGGCAGCAGCCCACTGGCGGAGCGCGGCACCAGCTGGCACCTCCTCCCTCTGCTCGGCGACGACGGAAAGGTGAAGGTGCCGGGGAAACGCACTCGCCTCACTGACAGCAGGTCTTCATTAGTAAACACAAGGGGATGGGGTGTGTGAACTTGAGGGGAGGCCTTAATGAGATGCAAACTACCCGCGCTGCCGTGTTTGTGATTAATCTTACGTGAGAGCGAAAGTAACGATTTTCTGCTCCTGTGTGGTATCGGCGTGCCAGACAGAGGGGTAACGATCCAATCTTTAAAAAATGCTATTCCCAATCATCTTTTTTTGTTCCACAATTGTCATAAATTATATTCCAGCATTATTCTTTCAAAAAAACATTAAATCCGAAGAGGCTGTGCGGTTGGATGTACTCAGCATTTTTAATTTATAGCTACAATTAGGCATACATGTTAAATAGCTGAAGTAAGGAAGAGTATTGATGATTATTCAGGGAACAATCCAGTTGCCCTTGAAAAGGCCAGACTTCAGAGATGGAACAGATTGAGTTTGGGGCTGGAAGAACTGGCTGAAGTACTACTGAGTTGCATTCCAAGAATGGTCTTTGATGTATGCTATGAGACTGAGAAGCATCTATTTGACAGAATCTCACAGAAATAATTATGCAAGTATACATACTAGGCCTGAATGACACTTTGACCTTCTATATATACAATTAGACCAGCACAGCAGAGGAATAAAGAAAATAACCAAGCTTGTAAAGATTAAATTTTGAGGTTATTAACCGAGCTTCTGTGTACATGTTATGTTTCCTGGTCTGTGACAATGTAAGTATAAGTTCAGTATCATTACTGTCTTGCAACATGGTAGTAGCAATGATACTCAACAAAACTGTGGAAAGAATATTGGGAGAAACCATGAGAAGGGAATTAGGGTATATCAGTATCTGTTGTGTCAGGAGGGACCAAACTGGCACAAGAAAAGCAGATTTCAAATTGTCATTTTGGCCCCTTGATGGAGAGTCCCTGTTATACGCAGAACGTATTAAGTGAGGAAAAAACGTGTGAAAAAATGGAAGGAACAGATGGCGCCGTAAACCTGAGCAGCACAGCTAATTGTGTTATAAAGCATTACTGCCACCCATCTCCGAAACATTACCTAAACTGAATATCTAATCATTGGAATTCCCGGGGGTGGTTGAGGCATTTTTCCCCCCTAAAACAACCAACGCGTAACCTAATTAGAACCCGAGGAGAAGGTCATCTTGTTCTGCTTGAGTTCCGCATAGATGGGACATGACGCCTTGCCCCTGCTCTGCTGTGTATAAAACCCACTTCTCACCTGACAGCGCTCACATTTGCATTGCTGGTCTCCTTCCAGGACCATGAAGGCCTGCATTGTTTTTGCATATAAAAATAATCATTGTGTTGTTTCTGAGTTCCGCCCAGTGAACCATATAGGTACTGTTAGTAGTCCGTACTAGAGGTCATACTGGCCATTGCAGGAAAATAATAAACCAGTAAGTGCAAGCACCACCTAACTAAACCTGCTTGCCATTGTGCTGGCTCCTGATCAAGGTAGTGTTCAGGCTTTTTATGGTGTCCATGGAAATAAGGTGATAGCCCTAAATAAACAGGATTTGGGGGTGACCAAATGCATATAAAGCATGAAATGAGCTTGATATTTTCCAAATAATGAGTAGGACAGTTTAGGAAGTAAACCGCTTATGACTGGAATTTGGGGCAATCCTGTTCACCAGGGAAAAATGTAGCCAGTAAAAGTATTTCCAAAGGTCTCTTTGTTTTTGTTTTTTTTTTTTTTTTTGTTTCCAGTCTAACCTGCACTCTACTTCACCCCTCACTGTTTGACCCAAACCTCTCCACAGTGCTGTTTGTGCCTGCACAAAAAATACCAAATCAGGAATTGAGAGGACTGCCATTTCTGAATCAGCCTGGAGCATCATTTAATAAAAAGTTTCTATCTGGTCATCTTGAAGATAAGCGCCACAATAGTAATAGTCATCCAGCCGAGGAAGAGAGCTCTCTGCAGTCGTGTTGGAAGCACCTGAATCTTCAAACTTTTCTTTTCTGCGGCTCTGCCAGAATTATACATTCTTCCTGCACATCAACAATTGTCTGGCCATCAATGGCAGTTAATTGTAGTCTCTCCAAAAAGGAAACGCTTCTTGAAAGACACACACACCACACAAAGTAAACTGTGACCATTCTCGAGAAAAGGGTTTAATGTGATATCTTCCACAACGGCATGCGGAAATTCTCCTGAAATGAGTTATTTGTACTGGGGCGCACGCGGCTGCGACTGTGTGTTTTTGTAGTAAAGCCAATTGGTTCCAGTTTCCCGGGCTCTGTCATCTGCCCGCGGGCGATCTGAGAAGGTTTATTTCCTGAATTTGTTTTACCTCACCCTCCCTCACCTCCTCAAATTACCGTGCTCTCCGCGTTCCCTTGAATTTTTATCTGAAAGGAGTAAGCTGTCGGAACGGAGGAGACATACTCTAATTTGGATGCCACAGTGGAAATGCAGCATTGAGTGTAAATATTGGCAGCTATCACAGACTGGAAGACTAAGATTGTGTCAGGGAAACGTCAGCACCTGCTTGCTTATTTTGAGAGCCCGTTAAAAGTCCTCACTGCAACTATATTCATTCCAAAGTTGTAGTCCAAGTATTCAGATTACATAAGATGTTTTTACAGAAACAGCACAAATTTACTTTTCATGCCCATTTTATGTTAACAGGTTTCAATGACATTTAATTTTACTAATAGATCTGCAAATGGATGTGAAATTTGCAAGACAAATCAAAAGGTTCATCTATTTTATTGAGCCTGTTATAAAATGAGTGTTTTAAAAATAAAATCATAATGACATGTTGATAAACAAATAAACAACTTGAAAGGATACCGGTTGCATGTGTTAGCTTTGCTCTACGCTCTATGCAAAAAAGGAAGAAAATGCATGCTAGATAACACTCGGATCTGAATGAGTTGCTTTTCTTACACCACAAAATTAAATCTTGCAACAGTCACTGAGGAAGTTACATTACTTTGAATTAGTTAAACCCTTCCTAATTGAATTAACAACAAACATGAAATGTCTGCATTGACCTTAATTGTTTCATACGATCATGAACTGAAATTTAAAAGTATGCACCCATTTAAAAGTGACAACTGAAAATTATACCATAATAGTGTTTCAAAAGTCATTAGAGGTTCCACAAAACTGCAATTAGTAATTGCAATTAAAAAATAAAACATTGGCACATAATTGCTGAAATCTTGACGGTACAATCCATTAATCTTGACAATAAGATAAACTGATTATCCACCTGGCTGGTAATCAAAAACTGAGCAGTTAAAAACCCTTTTTCAGCCAAAAAAGTTCCTTTTTCACCTCACTGTGCATGTTGGCAGGATACACTTGCATTGTCTACCAGGCAAGTTTACCACTGTTACAATGGTTAAAACTTCATAATTATTACCTTGCTTGTGGTCAGTGGTATATTTAGTCTTTTTTTGTACCCACTGCCTGATTTATGAAGGCCAAAAACCATTTGTCTCTTTCCTCTGTCCTTCCACAAGGTGATGACAAATGGATTTTACATGCATGTCACCTCATTTTTATACCCCAGTGAAACAGGAAGCCATGCAAGGTCACAGTCCAATTCCTTCCAACTGAGATGAACTTTAGAAAGTATAACCATAATGTAGATTTAATGTAGATTTGTCTGGTTTCGTTTATATGAATCTTTACGGGTGCCACTAATTTTGGCACCCATCATTTTGAAAAATAAAATTACAAAAATTACAAAAAAAAATTCCCTAAGCAATTGTATTGCAGTAAAATAATATAGCTTACTAATATTTTTGAGAATAAATTACAGTTCATTTACTGCGTTGTTTATTTTACACAGTCTTTCTGGTCATCTTTATCAAGATTGCCAATTATTTTGGAGATGACTATGTATTTTAAATATTAGAGTGAACATTTAAAATGATGTTTTTATGTTGAATTTTTTAGCACAAAGTTAATTCTCTTCTGCGCAATTGATGTAGGGGACAGACGTTCTCTGCTCCAAAGCCAAGATGATTGTCTGAGCTATAAAATCATCGTCTGCTGGGTCTCTTAAATGCCATCTTTTGTTTGGTGTTGAGGGACAATAAATTGGGTTTTAGAAAAAGAACACTGGAGGAAGGCAACTGTCTTACTTGGATGATTGATCGAAAAACCTTGCCAATTCAAAAGATCTTTAAAAATTCAGCTGTTGAATAGGATGACATGACTTCTTTAATGGAAAGTGGTAGCTGTGATGACCTTGAACAGTTCATTATTTCCAAACCCATTCCCTCATCCTCAAATGTACCTTGGAGAACATGGGTTTTTCCTCTCTGTGCCAAATTATTACTGTGACCACAATATTACAGTGTCCTCGAGTTCAAAAGGCATCTTAAATTATCCCAGGCCCTTTCTTTGCCCTTAAATATTGCAGTGAGCAAGAGAGTTCTGCTGTATTCAAAATAAATTATTCCCTCTGACTTTTGATAGCACAGTACAATGATATTGCTTTGTGTTGAGCATACATTGTAATGTGTACCATTTCTCAACAAAATGGTGAAAAAAATGATAATGTGTATAGTACCTTCATTAGTTTTAGCAGCTTAACAGTTTCATACTCTTTGGGGGCACATAGTCTAAATCATCATGGTCCATGGCAGAAGAAAACTACATCTGAACTCTGACCCTCTGACTGAGCGTCTTGCATGAAACGTCTCAGCCATTTACAATCCATGCTTGTTTCCGTAATGTATTCTGACAAGAGGCTCAGCAGGTCGCTCAATTTCCCTAATTAAGTTTTGACGCATTAATGACCTGAAATGTTAATGAAATCAGCACCAGAGACAAGCAGTGGAACGTGAGCCATCCCGGCTAGGTTTCAGTCCTCAGCGAGTATTGAGAAGAGCCCATGACATTTCTTTCACTTGGATTCAGCATAGGAAATCAGGGACCATCACTAGCAGAGGCTTGGATTTAGGTTAAGAGCACTAGGTGATTACCAGCTCCATTATAAAGAATAATAAATACATTTCTAAATAAATAAGTCTAATCATGGCTTCAGCCTGAGAGTTTATAAGTGTTATAGCATGGGAACCAATGGTTTATCATAAGTATTAGCATTGCTAAAGAGTGTTGTTAGGCACATTGCAAAGCAGATATACTATGGATATACAGACATACTATGGATCTGAGTACCATAACACTTTTATAAAATGGATCAACACTTTCGATTTGTTAGCTAGCTAACATTAGCAAGTAGTTAGTCTATGAATATCATGAATATTAGCATGGCTGTGGGGGTTTTCAGGCACTATACAAGTGAAGTCTCATGTCAACAATAAAAGTTGTTTAGTCTGGTGTCTCCTCTTAAGTTATGAAGCTAGTTATGTAGGTAACTTTCATTAGCCAAGTTCATCCCTCAATAATTGTTTATAAAAGCAATTTAATTAACTTTGAACACTTTTAATAGTAAATTAAGCATTTATTTCAATGCTTGCATATGTTGCAGTTTCAGCCTCTGAATCCAGGGAAAAAGTATTGCGTAAAGAAAAAAATGTAGGAATCTCATAATTCTCTTTTTCAAAGTTAAGGACAAAGCTCAATGTGACTCAGCTGAAACTAGGCCTAAACTAGATTTTACTAGCCTAAACTAGAAAGGCTTTTAATTCATCTGTATTTATTCATCACAGTTATTTATCACATTTAATAATACAGTAAAGTAATACATTTAATGAGTATATCAGTTTTTAAAATGAGCTTTAAAATGACTTACACCGGCACTTTGGAGTCGTTTTGCTGTTTTAATGTTTTCATTTTGTGCTCGTCCTTGTCCTTGTTTTTTTTTTTTTTTTTTTCTTTCAAGATTCATATGCAAATTTTATATGAAGCCTCTGAAATCCATAATTTACCTATTAACTGCTGAGGGTGGAAGAATACCAAAAGAGACTGATATCTGATTAGCAAAGGATCTGTGAAAAAGGGCTCCATGTGGCGCAGGACAAAAACCCTTGTTATCGCCGTCCTGTGCGTCCAGATAGCTTGTTCTGTTCTGTCTGACAAGCCATTTACATCAATTAACCTTTATTTTAATGTCACCCTGTTTTTTCGATTGTCTGCTTGGCAGTTAGGAACCCGTTATCCAACCGGCAAGCCTCATCCAATTTGGCAAAAAAGTTAAACCGGCGCCCGTAGGATTTGCTATTTGTATATTGAATAATCACATAACGGTCTAATAAAAAGACAACACAGGCGTGGATCAGAGCAGCACTATCTCCACTGGGAGCACCAGATACAAAAACAACTTCACAGGCAATTAGTTTTGCCACCCAAGACGAGATAGCCAGAGAGGACGTAGTCAAAGTACATTTCTCAGTTAATTGTCTGTCAAACCCCTGTAGGCACCTCGAACAGGTTACTCTGCATGTTTGAGCTCTAAAATTAAATTGAAATGGATTGTAGATATACAGTGCATGCTTCACACTTTTTATTCTACAAGGGCATCACTAGAAAGAAAAATTGTGAGAGGACCCATATTCCCAGGAATGAAATATATCATTTCATTCCAGTAACAACTATTGACCTTGAGCAATGGATATAACATTAGCAGCTTTGAAACTTCCACCTCAGCGGTAGGCATGGCTACAGATACAAGTACATTTTCACAATACCCTGCTCCACCTCTTATTATGGGACTTTGTAACATGTTACAAGAGTGTATTTTTCTGTCAAATTGAGGCCAATCATTGTTTAAGCCTATCAAAATTTTATTTAGGACAATATTGGAATTTTGCATGCTGGCAATAGTCTGCACACTTAAATGCTAAATATGGTGAAGTTACATTGTGTTGCAACTTAATTTAACTATAAAAATATATTGTTGCAACACTGTGTTTATATAGTGTCTTGATTTTATAAGGATGAGAAACATGTTGTTGTTTTTTAAATTGTTATATCAACATATTCTCTTTACAATGAATGTATGTATGTGTATGTAGATATGTAATAAAATGCCTACAAAAAAGCCCAGGTTGCTCCCAAGGTGAAATCAACACATATAGGTGTGTAAATATAGGTCTGTCTTTCAAAGTTTTGATATCTGGAACAGAATTTTTTCAGTGTACAAAACAAGTTGGAACAGCAAGGTTACAAATGGCAATGGAATTTAGGCTGTCCAAAGGACAGACCAGTGCTGAGCAGGATTTTCCTTTTAGCAAAACATTTTAAAAACAGTAAGAAATGTTCAATTTTTAATAACCATTTTCATGAAAAATAATTTAACATGTTTAAAATCAATCCAAGAGTATTCAAGAAGAATTGATTTCTCATTGGTGTGGTTACAGGCTGTATGAAGCTGTATATCAGTTCTCTCTGTTCAAATAAGACTGGATGGTACAGAGGCAAATGTTTTTAAGGAGACATAAGGGTCATTGTGGTTACTTCTGTGGAACACACAAAAAAGGGTTTCAGTGCTGTAGGGGTACGTGGGTATGGCTCAACAACCAATATTTATTCATACTTATTTTCACATTAACAACATAAGATGACAGAGACTATTTCACACTGAGCTCAAAGCTTAGTAATTCCATAAACAACCTAATTGACAAGCTATTATTTAGGTACATAAAGATGAGGACTGCTTACATTATTTTTAAGTTTTGGTATATTTTAGCTGTTTCATTGTGAAACCCCATTATGAAATCAATTTTTTAAAAATAATTTGTGTTCTGAAAACACAGCATCAACAGTGGTGCCCTAGTAAACAACAGCAATTGTCTCATAGCAGCTCTGTAGAGCTGAACAGTGACTGTGGAGGCAAGTAAAAGAGGCTGCTCTAACACATCCTAGCAGCTCCAGAAGACAGCTTCCCACCTCTATTAAAGAGTACCAGCAGATCTGACAACACAGAACCAAAGTGGCACAGCAGGGTAGGTGGAAAAGAATGTAATCACTGTACATTCTATGCACATGTTTTCCTCCATTGGATAATGATACAGCTAATGTTACATCACCATTGACGTGATGCCATGGAGGGGGTTTCCAGTTAAAACTTTTTTTTTTTTTTTTTTGCTTGGCATCCATAAAGCAGAAGACAGCAAAAGCGTATCTGTCAGATAGCTTGTTTCCTTATTCATGATCTGTCTTCGGTCGTGCAGAGAAGCCTGGAGCCTCCATCACATGATTCACTACTGGGAACACTCTTCAAACAGGAAATTTACAATCGTGGAGGATTCTCTGTTGTCACAGTTCCACGACAGCATCGTGTCTGGATGTTTGCTTTTTTTTTTTTTTTTTTTTTTTACATCATTTATCGTTTACAAAAAGCAAAGCATGAATTAGCAATGAACCTTTAATGCTGTGACTGTTATTCTGTTTGAGGATGTTCACCATGCAGTATGAGTCCTGCACTGAGATTCATGATATTTGACTCTGACCTCTCCTGACAGTAATTTTGTTTTCAAGTCAAAGAATTATAGTCAACTGAGTCACACAACGCACAATGAAAACACAAATGAAGATTACTGTAAAATGTCTTTTTTCCAAATCCTACAGTGTCACATTAATGCTAGATTTGCTTTCCTTTTTCTTTATCGTTCGTACAGTGAGTGTTGGCATGCCTTTTTTTTTTAGGTGTCTACAGCTCTACTTTGGGGCACAGCCCTTGTCTGCAAAGAGATGATATCTCCCTTGTCAAAGAATCTCTCCTAATGGCGATCTAACGGGAGGAGCTGACCTGACCTAGAGAAGGAGCCAGGATTCATCACTGTTATTGTCAGGACCTCAGTAGAAAAAAAAGATTCATTATTTATTTTCCTGAGATCTGTCAAATGTTTTTTTTATTATTATCCATCTATTTATTCATTTGCATATAAAATATGTTTTGCTGTACATTTCAGTTGAGGGAGAGGAGAGAGGAAGGTTATTTTTCTGTTCCAGTGGTTTTATGCTTCTGGTGTCATGACAGTGAAAACAAAGACACTCCTTGCTCAAAAGCACCCTCATGTCTATGCAGTAATAGCATTTTATGTATTTGACAGGACCAGAAAATAAAATTTCTAAAGATAGTGTTAATCCATTTAATAATGGATTTTTTTTTCCTCATGCCCTGCATGGTCCAACAATCCTTTACAAATCCTAAAGCCATGTCATAGGAACCAGGCAACTGAACGAATGAGACAAAGATCAAACAATTTAATTGAAATCAATGCCTGTGGTGAAAACATACGTATGCTCTTGATTCAATGGTTGACAGTTCAAGGCAGACAAATCTAAAATTTCTACCCTACAGCACGTGTTTGACCAGTTTAAGGAAGCACAATAATATGTTATAATTTTTATTAAGAACACCAAAATTGGATCTTTTTAGATCTACTCATAAAGTGCTGGCATGTGACATTTACCTATTCCAGAGGGTGAGATTTTATCAAATACTTTGGATGCTGTGAAACAAGCAGTTATTATTACAATCAAAATCTGAGCCTTCAAAGATTGTACAGGTAGGATTAGATGACAGTGTGCCTCAAATTTTGCTTCTTCTCCTTGAGTCCCCATCACAGTATGATCTCATATCTGTCTTCACCCACAAAAATTCAAATAAGGGGAGGTTTTCAGTTTTCCAGGTGCCTGAAACTCCAGGTATTCAACACAGCAGTTGCTCCTATGAGTTTCATGTCACAGGTCATTGACAATCCTTTCAAACAAGATTTATTGGAGGATGAAATCCAACCCTGTATGTTCACTCTAGCATATTCGGAGGAACAAACAAGTGAAAAGGAGAGGCAGAGAAAATTTCACTTAGCTTCCTCAAGTGAAACCAAGAGCAGTGAACCAAGGCAGGCTGTGCAATCATGAACAAGCAGTAATGTGTTTGTGTGGCAACTGTCAATTTATGTCCACAGAAAATTTATGCTCAGGTTTTCCACAAATGGACTCTTGCAGAAGATTTTCTGGTAAGGATAACACTTGAGAACTGAATGATTGTGTACATTATTTTGAAGGTAGAATTAAATGTAGCTAGCAGTCTTCAGAGAAAGTTCTGGGCAGACTGTTTGCTGGTTTCATTCATTGCAGCAGGATTCCATTCAATGCAGAAACAATGGTTTTACATGACAAAACTTTTTTGAGAGGTAAATATTCAACAAAGCAATCAATAACAGGCAATCATTAGCAGTCTATCTAGCATTAACTTGCTGCGTATTGTAGCTAGCAAGTAATTTTGTCCAAATAACTAATATACAGCAAGGCAGCTGAATAAATTACCAGTAAGCTTACTATAATAGTTGGTATTTATGTGCTTCTGTAGCTAGCAAGCTAGTCCAGCCTAGCAGCTACTTTATTTCCATGACATGTATTAGTATATATTATATGTCATACATTCAAATTTATAACAGTGACAGAAAATATTAACAATTATTATTATTTGCTTCTTTTCACATCTACTGACCACATATTCATGGTCTGAGCTGCCACTGCCTATTATTCAAAGAGTTATGGGTTGTCAACTTTGCCACCTTGCTGTAAAGCTGGTACTTTTCCAGAGGGGGCAGCAGAGGGCATGACAAGCCCCTTCTGCTCACCTAGTAACTGAGGCAACATTCATCATAGGCGGTGGCACGCTCTCCAGTAGGGAGCAGTTTGGGTTGAAGCCAATCTTTCACAATCTTTTAATATCATATTTAACCAACTCACTTCTCCTTGGCCACACCCAATAGATCCTCTAGGGTGAGGCTTCAGTCTAAAGAAGAGTCCAAACTGGCAAAATGTTTCCTGGGATCCAGATGAAACTGTCATGGAAGCAGGTGGGGGACAATAAAGTTTTTTCAAAAGCTGTCTGAGGTGGCTTGCTTAACAGTCCATTTAAGCTAAGGAACAGCATGTGGATTCAATGAGTAGCAGATATATTTTGTTTTTAAGATGTTTAAACATTGTAAGAGGTTTCAATGCTATTTGATGGCAAATGAAAGCATCTGAAACACCCCTAATTATGCAAGTTCTTACTCTAATAATAGAGTTCTCTTGAGATTTTAACATGAGAACTATAGGACATGAAATCATTCATTTTTTCACTGTTCTGGCTGAATAACATATGTCACTGATGTTATCAAAGTAAGTAACCGTACAATGAAAAGTTGCAAGTCCAAGGGAATGTAACGTGTGGGAGGCCTGTTAGACTAGTTAAAAGAGCTAGATCCTAGCTCTTTTAACTAGGATTTTTTTGCAAGTTTGCATTTTTATTTATTCACATTTTATATTATGTTTGTAAGATATAAGTTGTCAAGACAAACCTTTGCCTGCCCACATTTTTGAGCAGAAAATGAAGATTAACCTTTTCTGTTTTCTTTTTAAATCAGTTCAATGCAATAATTTTTAAGCATTGAAAAGCTTGTTCATGTGAGCTAACCAGTGAGAGGCTGTGGGTAGCCATAGCAACAGAGAATTATTATTTGAAATGAGAGAGAGGGCCATTTCTGGAGAGATGTCCTCTATTTGTCTGTCTGGAAAATGCAAAATGTATATATCCAATATATAAATAAGTGTTTGTTTTGTTGCTCTTTGATTATAGCAATTTGCATTTTATGCTGCACTAATTAAGTAAAAAACTAACTAAGTAAAAAATAGAGATATTGTGCTCCATAAAGACATTTATTATGCTTTCTCTTATTTCCGCTGCCCATCTGAAACACTCAAGGCTGCAGTTATATTGTAACTTTGCAATGGAGGATTTATTGTCATTAGATTACTTGTAGCATGGTATCCCTAACAATAAGCACAGGGCTGAAGAAACTACACAATTGTCCTTTTTGGGTCTTGCGTCTATTGAGAAAGGAGGGCTCGAAGCAAAAGAATCAGATGATTTAAACAGAAAGCACACTCACTTTTCCATTTCATTTTGTGCACAGACATATCATTGATTCTGCCGTACATCCCAATAAAATACTTACATACTTATATTGGCAAATCATATCCACATTCATAAGCGTATAATGAACATAAATGGCACTTTTTTGGGCAATTACTTGTTTGTGTGGCTAAGGATTGTTCATCAAAGAAGTTCAAACAAGGTAGGCCCTTTCTATTTTGCCATTCTGTTCCAGTGTTAATGGTGCTGACCTCGAAGGAGATATTGTGTTTTGTTCTCTTGGTACGTTATTTAGAGTTTTTAAGTTCTGAGACAACGTGTTCTATATGAATTGACTGTGTTAGGAGACTCCCTGTGTGTTTTACCATGTCAAGTTGCCTAATCCCAATACTAAACCACCAGGTGAGAGACTTCTCACTCACTGAGTTCTTGGATTGAAGGTCTATGGCTGTGATTTATTGCTGTAGCGGAAGAGAGCGGGGAATCCAAGAGCAATCCATTACTCATTGATATTCTTTTTGTTTTCCTTTCCTCCTCTTGTTTTTGGAATGATGTTAGCTATAGAACTCCCACATTACAGGGTAATTCAATCTCTAAGGCTTAGCTTTACTTTTACACACCACGAATACCAATACGCTTCTTGTCCCTGAGCGCATTTTTCAGCTGCCATCTGAGTGATTACAGCCCAACCCAGTGTGCATACAGCCGGATGACTGATTAATAATTTGCTGTTCAAACTTTTGTTTCGCCACATTTCGAAAATAAGTCCACTTATCAAAGGGGTTGTTGCAGTTGTGGAGCGCACACAACTGCACTGGAGTCAGGGGCCAGGTGGAGGGTTTGTGGGATGGGGTGACTGGATTATGAATATTTGTGTTGCTTTTGCATTTTTCCCTGCATTATTTTTCTTTATCTGTCTGCCTTTCTTCCTTCTCGCTCCCCTCATGAATTACCCTAGTAACCACTGCAAGAGGGTTTATTCATAGAGATACATTAGAGGTCAAACCCAAGAGAGCAGTGTCATGGTACCTAAGGCTGTGTACACAGAGCATGGAATAGTGGCTTGGAAATTCTATCACATCCTCCTGACAGAGATGGAAGCAGATACACCCACAGGAAAGACAAACTGTGAAACATTAATGTAGAGTACTCCACACAATGATGCCCTATAGGACAGACAAATGTACTGTGGGTTTCAGTTCAGTTTGTTCTTGGAATTTCAGTAGTCCTGCAGGACGTTATTAGAAGGGCCTTTTCCCTTGTCTAAAGCAGACCGAATTAATAGGACACAGAGTACTCACTGTGTATTATCAGGTGAGCTTGTTAAATAAGAAAACACTATGTTTTAATGGCTTCCCAACTAGACAATGTAATTTGTGTTGCTATGAAACTTGATATGAATGCATGTTTTTTACATGTTTTTACTGCTTACTGTTAAGTGGTAGCATTTCTTAATCAATCAAATCAATCAAATGTATTTGTTATAGTGTTTTTTAAATAGCATATTGCCACAAGGCACTGTGAGCATATTTTCCAGTGAGAGCTAAAACTAAATGGGAAACCTAGGCCAGTTGGATACAAACTGGAAAATAATACCCTGACCCCAGGAGGTGGACCAACATTTTAGGAAAAAAAGTGGAAAAGAAAACAGAAGTGAAGGCTTGTAAAAGCAAGTATCAATCCATTCACCACATACTGTAAATTCAGACGGCATTGGGTGGATGGAGTGATGGCCATTGGTTGATTGTGGCACATTACAGGTTAGGGTCTCCTCTCCAATGTTGGGAACTTCCTGTCCAATGACAGTCCAGGTCTCCTATCGAGTGATGCAGGGTTATATATGATGACACAAGGATTGCTGTTTATGTTGACTCTTGGTAGCCCTGGACCGCTGGGGCTGGACTGCTGCTGCACTTGTTGATGGAATGGGGGGGAGAGATAAGAGAGACGAAAGAGGGGAGTGGTTTGAATAAGAGACCAAGGTTATCGAGTGCAGTATGGGCAACACTCTGTAGCCCCAACAGAGCTACATTATGACAGCATACAAACAAGGGGAGGAGGAAGGCTAGGAGCTGTGGCCATGAAGGTGATCAGAGACAGTCCTGCTATATTAACAGTGGGTATAGGATACTACTGAAACAGGTGGCAGATCTACTAACAGTGAGGGGACAGTTCATTAAATCTGAATCTCTTGTAGCCACAATCTACTCTCCTTCCCAGCACCAAGTTTGAATATAGCACATGCTGAATAGTTACATATTTAATCCAAAACTTGAAGGCTGAAATAATTAGATTCTGAGACAAAATTTGATAGGTTATTCCATAATAGACAGGCTTTTTCTGAGAAGGCTCTACCAGATATAGATTTTTCTATTTTTGAAACCTCCAAATTGCCAGCCTCTTGTAAATGATGAAATCTGTTGGGGTTATATGGCATTAGAAGATCTCATAAACAAGCAGGTGCAATCCCATTTAAAGCCTTACAAGTTCAAGAGCAGCCAAATGAAAGCAACTTATTAGTTTATTGTTAGCCAGTGAAGTGATACTCAAACTTTTTGTATGTTTTGTTTTGGCTTCAGTCAGGATCCTGACAGCAGCATGTTGTACAGGAGCGCCTATGACATTGACTTATTTACTGACAATTTTCACATGTTGTTATTTATTTTTTTTCTTCATATACAGCTTAATAATCGTTTCAGTTACTCTACAGTTTCTAAGTTCATTAGCGCCTCCCAGTGCATCCCGTGCAACCCGACAGGTACAGTGTTCGTATCGCATTGCCTTATTGGTGCCCATAGCTCGCTCTTCTTGCATCATTGCAAATTCACGGGCGAGTGAGAGAAGAATGCGAGCTACCAGTGAATTAAGTTTTACTTTTTTATTCAACGCATGTTTATTTTTGAGCTAACATGAGTGCAGGCCAGGCTTTAAATGGTCAAAAAATCATTTTCAAAGTGAACGGAAAATGACATTACATTAATTACATACATTAATTTTACATGAATTAATTCAAAAGCATTGTGTCTAATTATGCCAGGCAAACATATCAATAGCAAACAAAGGAAATGTTGAGAGATACTTCAAAACCATCCACAAGATGTATGACAGATTTCCCAACAAAACATGAACTGAGGAAGAAAAGGAATAAGGGTCTTCAATCACAACTTGCTGGTCAACAGCGGATCTTTACAAGGCCACTCGCAAAGTCAAAGGCAGCTACCATTGCATCTTTCAAGGTAAGCGATATACTTGCAAAGCACAAAAACCCACACCAAGGTGGGGAGTTAGTGAAAAAGGCTTTCCCTGGAGCATTCACATTTGATCTTTAACGATTTCTAAAATAAAGAAGAATAACTGCTGCAATTAAAGACATCCAGTTATTATTATTGGCATTTAGCAGACGCTCTTATCCAGAGCAGCTTACATAGGTTACTTTTTTTTTTTTTTTTTTAACAATGTCATCCATTTATACAGCTGGATATTTACTGAGGCAATTGTGGGTTAAGTACCTTGCCCAAGGGTACAACAGCAGTGCCCCAGTGGAGAATCAAACTGGCAACCTTTCAGTCACGAGTCCTGTTCCTTAACCACTATGCTACACTGCCGCTCATCAAGTTATCAAGTAACACATTCACAAGATGTTCTGAAGGGATGGGAGACAATCTGTGGACTTGACATTAAAACAGACATTGATTAGTGCATATTTTTGCCTCAGTTTGACAAATCCACAGATGCAATTGATACATCTCGACTATGTATTTTCATTTGAACAGTTTTTAAAAACAAAAGAACAAAAGAACAGTTACTCAAAATCATTCCCACAAAGGGCAAAATGTGTGGAGAAGTGTAAATTTATTTTCTGAGTTTTCAAAGACTTTATTTGCAACTCCAATCTGCCCATCTTTTAAGCCCGACAGGCCATACCTTGCGTTGTCATTTAGCAGATATTTTTATGCAGAGCAACTTAGGTTACAATTTTTACATGTTATCCATACAGCTAGGTATTTACTGAGGCAATTTTGGGTTAAGTACCTTGCCCAAGGGTTCAACAACAGTGCCCCAGCGGAGAGATCAAACCAGCAACCTTTTGGTTACGAGCCCTGCTTCTTACCGCCCCCATATAAAGAGCTTTGTTGAGCTCTGCCATCAAGACAAAGAATTTGCAGATTTCCTCAGTTATCACTGCAGTATGCATCAGCAGGTACTTCAGTTCGTGCAGGAGGTTTGTAAAGGTATCTGGTAAGGTCCCAGGTTGAGTGAAATAATCCTGAACACATGGAGCTACTTTTACACCATAACATGAGGTGACTAAGTAGGGGTAAATTCCTACAGATTCAGGGATTTAAAACATGAAACCAAGACTTTTCAAGCTGTGAGAGATACACAATACAAGCAAGTTGAAGATTCTACATGGCTTTTGGATTTAGCTTGTTTATCAGATATCACTGCAAACCTGAATGAGCTGAACACTGAGATTCGGCTTCAATGGTTTCAAACAAAATCTACAAATGCTTTTCTCTCAACTATAGTGCCACACACTGAATATGTAATTTCAAGAATTTGGTGTCTGAGTTGAAGATCCCGTGGAAACAGTGACAATTCCTGCTACTTTGAGCAAAGTGCAAATATCAGCATTGAGTTTGACAGGCGATTCACAGACTTTGCACAGCATGAGCCAGTGGTAGTATGCATGTGCTTTCCACTTGCCAAGGACTTGGACGGGAATGCTACTAGTAAAATGGCCACACTCTTTCATATGGACACATCAGTTGTGGAAAACAAAATCTGCAGTCTGACCTTCAACTCACAGCCAGGGCTGTGGAAGTACGGTACAGTTCTGGACCCTGCTGGATGAGAGTAAGTACTGTAACACAAGGAAATGTACAATGCACTTGAATACATTCTTTGGCTTTACTTATCTGCACAAGTAAGCCGCGCCGGACATGTAAATAATAAAATCCAAAGACAGGAGTACCTTGACAAATTTGCCTGAGACTAGCTCTAGCTATACCCCTGCTTATGCAGATTTGGTTGATACCTTGCAATCCGAAGCATCTATGTAGGCATGTGAGAGACATATTTTACCTTTTTTATAGTCCAATGCAAAATTGTGTGCAGTAGTAGATATTCCTACCAACTGAGACAAACGAGAATATATCACCCCAAATAAGGGACGGCTTTCCTGCTGTACAAGTGTTAGGGAATTTATGCCAGCATTCAAACAGCCTCATAGAGGGCAATGCATCAGTCAATTGTAGATGGAACAAAACCATGCACTAGTTTTTATTGTCTTTTATAGAAGATAAATACCCTAATTGTGGCAATGTTTTCACAATAAGAAATTTACATCTGTTCCTTATGAGCCAAAAGTTTGAGTCTTTTGCATTTTAGATATAATTTTGTTAACAAATGAAACATAGCTAGCACAAACATACCTTTGGAAAGACAGAGCATCACCAGCCACACAGACACAACACACCGAACACAAAATAAAAGCTAAGGATGGTGTCTTGCACTGGGAAAGTGCCAGTCAGGATGAGAACACCATCAAAATAAAATAAATGGTCCCGCAGCCACCATCACAGCCATGCCGTCACTCCTCCTCTTTTCCTCCTCCTCCTCCTCACCCCCGACACCATGGCCCCGTGAACATTCGAGGACACTGAGCCGCCACACTGACAAGCCCAGTCACACACACACACACACACACACACACACACACACACCAAACCAGCGCAGGTAATAGCTTGCCCCTTATCTGGGTGGATAACAGAATTACATTTCAGCTTGTAATGTCACTTTTGCTGTCCTCCACATCCAATGTCCAGCGCTGCTCTGCCAGGCTTGGTAGGGAACACACCCAGTTTCCCCCATGCCAGTGTCCATCCATCAGCCGGCTTCCCCGCTCAATTGTTCAATATACACCACACGTAAACATGCAGGCACATTCTACAACATGTACAACCGGCTGAAGAAAGAAAGTCAATACACAACTGAAGCAAGCCAGCCACCTCTCACCACCCTGTGTTCCTTCCCGTCTCTCTTTTAGCTGCAGTCTGCTTAAATACAGGGAATTCCTCCATCACCCTCCCCGCTGTGTAACTAGCAGCAGGTGCATCACATTAAGGTGAGTAATCCCCCAGCCCTGTCTACCTGCACTTCCTCCCTGCTTTCTCATCCTACAGTTGCTTACAATAGCCCTGGATGAAAGATAGTTAGTAGCAGGTTAGGCAAAAAAAGCATGCTCTAATTTGCAGTCATAAAGAAAAAATAATTGAGCAGCATGCACAGGCCATAATTCAGGCTCTACAATATTTGAACTTCACCAATATGTGGGGAAACGCTAGATATTCACTTGCACTGAACATTATCACATCTCACAGGTACGGGCATCAATATTAACATTATTGTTATAGGCTGAGGAAACAGAAATTGATGACAGATTGAAATGGGCTGTGACAGATAAGTGTAATGGATTTTAATGGGCATTGATTTTTTTCTCCCCCTCCCAAATGGACGGAACAGTAAAATGGCTCTGAGTCATTTGGCGTGGGGGTGATGTACACTGTACAGGATATCTGATAGGGTTCTTATAGCACAGCACCTCACACCCACTTAGGATCGATGCCTTACTGTACGCGTCGACCGCAAGACAGATCATTTCCCACCCTTGGATGCAATGGAAAAATAAATGCTTTCTCATTGGAACATTTCGTAATGGTGTTTCTTAACTTTAATATCACTGAGAAAAAGGGAGAGTAGAGCACTTGACCATGCAGCCAGTGTGACGTGAAAGCCTGTCGGTTGGATGATCACATCTGCAGAGATGCCAGTCACCTGCCGATTGCCACACAGCCCTTTTCTCAGGATCTGTCTTTTTCTCCAGAGTTCTCACAGCTTCTTTGCTCCTGCCCCTCACGGTGAGGAGTTAGTTAGTGTCCACTGAAAGAATGGCATTAATTTAATTATGCCCATTGTCTGTCTCCACGTTTCTCTATGTGATCCATCCATATCACCTTCCCGAGCCCCATTTGGCAAAAACCAGGACAGTATTACATTATATTATTGTCATTTATCAAATGCTCTTATCCAGAGCAACTTACATACAGTGGGTTACAAATTTTTCCATTCATACAGCTAGATATTTACTGAGTCAGTTAAATACCTTACCCAAGGGTACAACAGCAGTGCACTAGCAGGGAGTCAAACCAGCAACCTTTTTTGGTTATGAGCTCTGCACCTTACCACTACACCACACTGCTGTCCCAGTATTCCATGCTTCCTTTCCTTATAAATTAAACTAAGTTCCTCTATTTTTTTTCAATGAAAAATCACACCCCCTTTACAAAGAGAACACTTGCTAAGCCTTTGACCAGGTGGGCTTTGCAATGCACCCTCACAATCCTGATCACCTCATGAGCAGGATCTACCTTTTTTTCAAATCCTTGTTCTCAGCATATCTATTTAAAGCTTTCCTCTTCAATCAGCATTTATTTTTTTCCCCTCTCTCTTCTAAAGCATGCAGCCACGGTCCCCTGGAGAGATGAAGGCAAACCAGGCCCTTGTGATGCTTTCAATTGTACGGTGTTGTGCTATCCGCAGCTTTCTGGCTCTCTGAGCCCAGGGCACAGGTGCCAGGTGAAATTCACACCAAGCTCCCGGTGCAGGCCAGCCAGGGGAAAAGGCTGCTGAGTTCTGCCCAATCCCAGCAGGCCTCCTCACACCACCCTGCCAAAGTGAGGACAGTTTTGTGCTACCCTGTGGGAGTTCAGTCATGAGCCTGAGACAAAGCCTGGATTCAAACCAGCAGCCCTCAGGCTTAAAGCATGCTACATCCAGCACCTTGAAAGGCACTTGCTGAACAATCCATCACATTTTTATATGATGTACTGATTATTTAAAAAAAATTATTTGTATCATTATTAGTAGTAATATAATTGATTGATTGATTTACTTTGAACAGAAACTTAAAATGCAATATAGTACAGAATATTTGCACAAAAATACAACATAAAAAGCACAATTACGAAAGCAAAATAGTTTTAATGAAATTTCAGGAATATATAACAGATGATAAAAATGAACCAGAGATAATATGTGAGTCATATCCTATTTTCAATGAGATCAGATTGAAATAGAAGCCTGGTAACAAGAAATGCATAGGACAAAAAACCACAGGTTGACTGAGGTGAAATGACTTGGGTATTAGAAAGATGTAAGAGTCAAGTAAATTGAAAGGTTTTATAATGAGGTGCATAGAGTATAAACAGACTAAGGGAAGTGCATACCTATTTTATAGGCACATGTCTGGATGAATAAAAGGTAATGGGAGCTTCAACTTTATATACAGTATGTCAGTAGCGAAGACCCTTGCATAAACTTGAACTAGATAATGTCTTAATTGATTTGGCTGCTTTCTCTTTTACTGCCATCTAAATATGTCTCCCAGCAAATAGGACTCAGTGGAGCGGCTGCTTTTATGAGTTTGCAAATTACTTCTTGCTGTATTTTCCCCAAAGTGGCTGAAATTGCTAAGGGCATCATCACAGAATTCTGCAGGGATGGAGAGTGTGTGCCACGTGTCTCGCGAGTGCCTGGTTTCCCACATTGTACAGGAAAATCCTTGATTTTACTTGGTCTTGAGGGAGGGCTGCTTATCTAATGAAGTGAGATCTGATGGTGGATGTTTCCGTTTCAGAAACAAAACATTTGACAAGTTTCTTTTCTGGAACATATTTACAGAATGCATGGTTTTTGGTTTGCAGACAAGGTGCGTGTGTGAATGTGTGCATGCTTGCAAGAGATTTTAATATTGTTACTACTGGATAACTACCACAGAAAAACAGTGTTGACCTGGAGTGGATTTAGTGCCAGAAATTGACTGATTTGTTCATTTAAGTCTTGCTACTTCAATTTTTTTTAAAGAAACACATACAGTGTAGAAGAGAACTGTGGGGCATAAATCAATGGTCCATGTAGAAACTCTCTGTACAACTCTATATTTTTATGCAAAATCCGTGAGAGGATAGGACGGTGTAAATCTTATCATGTCATGTAATTTTTAAGTTAGAATTCAGTCTAGGCTTCCTACCTCCAAAAAAATACATCAAGACAATAGTGTATGATGATATGTTGGTGCAGAGCATTCCATTTTTGCAACTGCAATCTCTGAAGGTGATACTTTTAAACTGTGGAAAAGAACTGCTTTAGAGTGCCAGTAGATCCATCCTGTAAAATGCTTGTCATGATTCTTGTAAGTAAACTATATGTTTTTTTTGTAGTTATAAAGTCTTATTTTTGTCACAGAGATCTAATTTTGGTTTCCCTATATCAGTGTTATGTGTTTCCCAGACAATTCATTTTGTTTTCCTAATATCAATCTTGGTTTTCTCACACCTCACATGTGCCAAATGCAATTCTCAATTGTTTCCATGGCATCTCATTTTGTTTTCTCAGTTGTTTATTTCTGTATTGCACCAATATGGATTTTAAGAGAAAGAATTCAGATACAGAAGATCCTTGTTTGATTCATAAATGAGAGATCCATTTTTTTCTCATGAAAAATAAATGACACAAGCATGAGCAACAAATTTAACCCCTCCAACACTTCATCCCCTTCAACATATGCATGCTTCTAGTTCAACATTATATGCCATATTACTATGCAACATGTATACGAAATTTATTAGAAATACTGTGCAGACCTATTTTTTATTAATTTGTTGTATTATTAATACAGAACTGATGAGCAGATTAATTAATAAAGAACTAATAAGCAGATACTTCAACTCATTGAAAAAACAAAAAACAAAACAATGGTGGCTCACTGGCTTAGAGCTTTCACTCTGAGGGTGAGATCTACAGGGGTGTGGGCTCAAAATTGGCCATGTCATTTATCAATAATGACTGGGATTCCACACCACCAGAACAAATTGGTTTCATACCACTAGGAATAGGGATGAGCAAATCAGTCAGGGCTCTTTCATTTCACCACTCTCAGCCACCAATTTATCAGGCTCCCGCAAGTTGCTTGGATGATGTCAGCGGAGTGGCGCGAGCACCCACTCCAACGTAGCACACCCTATGACTTGTAGTGCAAAAAACATCTGTGGATTGCTTGCATATCCATGTTGGAGGACTACATTCGTCTCACCTCAGACAGAAACTCACTCATGCGTGAGTGCAGAGGTTACCATGGTGAGACACGCCTACAATACAAGCATCAGTTCTAGTACTGTCAGAACTCAGGCAGGGACTCAGACACAGACAGGAAGACTGGTGCACAAGGGATTTATTAAATCCAGAGGGTAATCCAAAATAGTAGTCAGAAACAGGCAGAGACCAAAACCAGAAGACACGGCAACCAAAACCAAAAGGGCAGATCAAGGAAGCGAAATCGGGAAAACCAGGCAAGGCAACAGACCAGGCAGGCAGACACGAAAACAAACGGCCAGTAGCGAAACAGAAGACTGAGACGAACTGGCAACGAGACAAGAAACAAGCAGGGAAGATGTAGGGCTGGGCAGATGAAGAGATGGGATGCAGGTGCACGGGGAGGCAGGTGGAGACGATCAGGTAATCAGATGGGCGGAGACAAGGCAGAGAGCAGGGCAGGGATGGAACACAGAGAAACAGAAAACAAAAGCACATGGACAAAAACAAAACCGGCTAAGACGCCACAGTACTGACAAATACAGGGTCGCATGAAGGGGTAAAAGCTTTAAAATTCCTAACCACTTGATTTTTCAATGCGGGTCTCAAAAAATGACATGTTTTCTCACTTTATGCATTAGATCACATAATTGCTGTTACTTCTGGCAAAGAATGATTTCAATTTCAGGAAGTACTGCTTTGAGTTGACTCGTTAGTTCTCTCATACTTGAAAATATAATAAAGTAATGTGCTGGCCTACAAGAAAACATTGATGTCCTAAAGCAAGAGGTGCAAATTTTGAAACAATGGGTGCATTTAAATGGAAAAAAGTTATTTTTCAATTTGTTATTACCACTGTGGTAAAAGAGAGACACTCTGCATTACAAATCAGTGTAACAGCGTAACACTGCCGGATGCTGGCGAACAATGGTTGATAAGTATGATTAGAACCATGTTCTAACCTTAGGCTTAACAAACAAAAAACAGTCCTCCAAGGAAAATGGGTAAAAATGCAGCATTTCAAAGTTAGTGCCATTAACCCAGAAAGCACATCCCAGTCGTTAACCAAAATCTTTAACGTGGAAAAATTATTCCATCATAAAAAAATCGCTTATGTGATATTTTACTTATTTATCTCCAACTTACTTAACTCTATGCTCCAACTTTCAACCTGGGAGAGATATGTCATTATGCCTTTGTCCATACTGGCAATTGGCATCAGATTTTAATATACAGTATTTGAAGGTCATCATACACCAAGACTTGAGATCTATTATCTACACACAGATCTCACCCACTGTTTCTTAACCACATTAAATGCACTGGTGATAAAAGATGTAGCCCATTTATTTGGACAAGAGTTATGCATTATTGCTGTCTTGCAGTGTGCCTGTTCTGATCCCAATTATCATCCACTCTCAAACATTTTGAAGATCTTAATGCTTTTGTGTTCCTTTGCATGAGTTTCTTGGTTTTGGATTACTCAGCACTATTATCAACTGCTTGTTAGCAGCACCTAGCTGTGGACATTAACACACAGCTTGTAATAACAGTATGGTAAAATGAGCTGTCTCTTCCACTTATTTTAGACACAGTTTTAAAACACAGTTCTTAGATTTTGACAGCTATGAAAGCAGAATTATAAAGAGTAGAGGTATATTTCACTCAAGCTCTAATCTACACAAAAGTCACATACTCATATCAGACAAAGTAGAGTACCAGTCAAAACTTTGGACACACATGATTAAGATCTTGGGAAACAAGATCTTGGGACTTATGCTTAAATTCTTGAAATTTGTTTCTGAGACAAATACAAATCGTGAAGTTGATGCCTGTGTATGAATTTCTTTCATATAATGTAGTGAAACCCCCCACTAATCTATTTTATTCTTAAAATTGTTTTAAAAAAAGAGAAAAACTCATGAATTGCTAAAATTCTGGAACTGTCTGCTCTTAAAGTTGCCTTGCTTTGATTTTGTAGTAACAAATTTACAGCATTACCAGTGGCGTTCTAATATCTCCAAATAAATCAAATGTTTTTTAAGTTGTTACTAAAATAACTTCTACATCATTATTTTCTGTTTTGAACATAAAGACCCTGGAAATGAAACAGAATTCCCACTGCTAGACTTACATACAGAGCATGCTGGTTTATAAATTGGTTGCTTTTTGAACATAGTGTGCAACACTATAATTACATGCGAAAGGATTACTGGCACGGAACAGCGTTTGATTAGTTCACTTAACGTTGAATGGGAGGATACATGAAATCGGCACAAGTCTGTTTTAGAAACAGAAGGTCAGGAAAGAATCACTAAGGCCCAAGAGCAGTGCACACACATGGAGCTGTATTGTATGTGTTGTTTGACCTTTGTTGGCTGTGTAGAGCTCCTGGGGGAATAAATAGAATTTGGAGCTATCCGTTACTGCTCTGGGCATTGTCTCTCAGAGCAAAACATCAACCTGATATTAAATATTGGGGTGACCTACTAAGGCCTATTTGGTATTGTGTTAAGACACTGACTATAGTGTATATCAACTGGGTACAACAACCCAGTAGTCTTAGTGTCTCCTCACATTCTCACAGAGCCGCTGAATTTCAGCTGCAGATATGATACAGCTTAGAGCAGTCAAATTTAGTTACAACCCTCAGTATTGTGTGTAAGGCTCATTATGACCTGGTCCATGAAGCAATGGCCTGTCTGTGAGCAATAAAGAAAAGGGAGGATGTATGGAGGATATATGCACCCAGCCATTGTTGGTTGTAGCCCTTAATTGCACAGCTCCTCCACTGCTTTTGCTGTCATCCTCACCAATGGTATTATTGTCCCACAAATCATTATCGTTATTATGTCATTATTCAGTCAATTCCTGACCTCACCACACATACACGCACACACACACACACACACGCACACACATTCATTTTGAAATATGAAGATAATATTATATTGCAGTTGTTATGACATAAATTTAGTTTTCTGACTTTGCCAGCAGAAGGATTGTATTGAAACTGAAAAATGGGAGGTATCTGTAAGTGCTACAGTTGTGTCCTGCTGATACCATGAAACCATATTAATCCATAGATATTTTATGGTTGATTTTAGAACAGCTGCCCCTTTGTCTGCAAGTGTGTGTATGTAAGACTTTATAATATTATTATGATGAATGCTACTCTAATATATTACTGTATATGTAGATATCTTTGTATCTATTAATATAAAACAACAATCAAATGGTGTGTTTAAATTGATTTCATTGAAGCGGATATATGTGTGTGTGTGTGTGTGTGTACAATAGGCAATAAAGCCTTAACAGAATAACAATGGAACTGAACCTGTGCTTTGCAGTTTAATTTCAAAGTCTAACTGAGAAGCAATACACTGTCCACAATTTCAAATCAATAACCCTGCTTTATGTATCTACATGGAGGTCTGTCTACTTACATACAAAGTTAGTAAGACAGCTAAGTGATTTCATTAGCTCTTAAATTGCTTTGTAAGAACATGTCTGAAATGAAAGTTACATCATTGCCTTAACCAGTGATGTGGAGCTGACATTTCAGATGGGAATTCTGACGATGGCAAAGGTATGAGCTTTAAAGCCTCTTGTGCTGTCATTGTGCAGTGTGGAACTGGGATCAGGATGTCCTGAGAGCATCCCTGTTCTCCCTCACAGAAGTCTGCACTTGCTTCACCAGCTCAAGATGCAGGAACTCTCAGGACAGATCTAGCCCCAGTTGAAGGGTGACTTTAGGATTTCATTAGTAATTCATTCAACATCTTTCATGAGGCTGGTGTATCTGTTGAGGATTTTTGGTCAGTGTGTTCTGTAGATAACATTAGCTGATCTCACAAATAAATCATGCCATTTGAGTTCATCTTTGCCGTGATACCAGGGACACGGATTCAGACAGAGGACCTCCTCTGAGTGGGCAAAGATTTCAGCTGCTACTTGTTTTACTTCCAGACAGCATCGCTCAGTATTGTATGGACAAGGCTCTGTGTTAAGAGGCTTAAACACCCTTTGAAAACCCATACAACAGCACCATCAGCGATACCTTGAGAGGTGGAATGAGAGGCCTATCAGCTTTGCATTTAACCGCTAATCTGTTTTCTCTTGTGGTTTTTGGCCACATTATCTCAATGAGTGGATTAAAAAAATTAGAGGAGATAGTTTAAGAATTTGATTTAGCCACTGAACACTGTGCAGACTTTTGATCATCGAATATTATGCCTCTCTTTTTCAATATTTAAACGTAACCAATAATTGTGACTGTTATATTTGCAAAGATGGATTTTTAGAAGATTATTTAAAAAGTTTGGAAAGAATGCAGATAGGGATTAAATAGCATTCATGCTTATCAGTCCAGTCACAATTTCATCAGGAAACAACAGATCTTTTCACCCATCATTTATTTAGCATTTGGATTTTTGCAATGTTTTATTAAGTAGATATCTCAGTCCGCCACATTGTGTTCCAAGCACAAGGTAATTCATAATTTAAATAACCAGAAGTATTATTTACATTCAGTGCCAAGCAGATGTTAGATTTCCTTAGAGGCTTGTTAATACAGTATGGTACTGCATGGAAATATGCTGTACATGCAACAATATTTCTGCACATTCTCTCAGTGTAGTTGGATTGTTTGGGATATGCTTTTAATGGGATTGAGAAAACACACAGCACAGAAAAGGGCACTCAAAGGGGCCATGAAAACATACAATTAAAAAAGTGGAGGAGCAGCAGTATATACTGGCAAACATTTCGTAAGGTGCTACAGTTAGTTACCACATGGTCATTGAGATTAAGCAGATGCTGTATAATTGCTATTGAAAAACAAAGCATCAAAGGTAGTGATAATGGTTGCCTCTGCAATAGAGCCTTCTTCAGGCTGTGACTTCAGGTCTTTACTCTCAACGAGTATGCTCCAACTAACTCAATTAACTGTTTCCTTGTGTGTATATGTGTGTGTGTGTATGTGTATGTGTGTAAATTTTCATGACACTTTTCTAGGTGTACTCAGCACTCACAACCTGTGTGTCACTCTACATAAGAGCTAAATGATGAAAATGTAAAAAAAGAGTAATATCCCATTTTTTCTTCACTGATAAATCAATAAAGAAGTATCGTTCCTTAACCTACGTAACTACAAAAGGTTATTAAATTAATTTCTCATATTGCTGCACAAATCTTGATTCTGCATATGGTGAATGTGCTTCTTCCCACCTTGCAAACTCTATTTATTTTAGCTGACACATCCATACATGTGGACATTTACTGAAACATGTTAGATTAAGTTATTTGAAATGGCACTTCACTCCCAGGAATGCAACTGCAGCTTCTAGGTCACAAGCCCAGCAATGTAACCCCTACCACCCGTGTGCTGCCCCATGTTTTCCAACCCATTAATTTACTGCGTAGCATCAAATGAAGTCCAAGATTTAAAGACAAGATGTTACTGTACAGGTTTCAATCAAACTTACATATGTGGTAAAAACAAAAAAAATGCATGTTAATAATTTTGTGAGAAATGCCAAAGGGCATTTATCGAGGTTGGCAGCAATTGCAGGAGAGGTTACTGTCCATATGTAAGTATTTTAACATCTGGAAGCAGCTGTAAACTTGTGCTCTAGTGCAGTCATGGCTGCTTAGTAAGTGCACTGACACATACATTCACTCTCCCAATACCACTGAAGCACTGTACAAGCTAAAACATGGGTTTTACATGAGTACTAGCTTCCATAGTTGTTGTACTCCATGTAATTTACCCTACACATGTTCTATTGATCCCCCATCATTCAACAAACATGTGCAGAGACTAAAAGCATGCTCACTTTAAGAATGCGAAGATTGCATGTAAATCCAAGACAGTCAAAAGAAACATTATGTTCGAAGTAGCCAGGATCCATACACATCTCTCACGTCTTCAGGAACCGCTTTGAATTTTCAAAATTAAGGGACAAGGACTAGGAAGCCTTGTTGTTTGGCAAGAAGCCATTACAGAGTACAATCAATGTAAGATTCCACTTTAAAAAGGTGTTTTCTTGCTGCTGTCAGAGTGAACCATGTTTAACTTACCTATACATGCATTGCTCATTTTGTTAAAGCTGACCATGCCTACCACTTACACCAACAGATCTGGATACCCTCACCACACACTAAGCCACTAATAGTCACTAGCGGCATTTAAATTCATAGATTGTGGTTGTCTTCACTTGCATAATTGCTTTTAGTAAATACCCCACTAAACCTAGAATATGAGGAATGAGCATATGTGGAATTTTTCACAAAACATGCAGCAAGTCGTGGCTTTTGTTGACCCCCTTAATAAATGGTCCATTAGTCTTTAAATAAAAGTTTGTTAGGAATAGGAAGGCCTCCTACGAAATCAGGCTGGGTAGGAACAGAGGAAGTTAACCTACCATGTAGTCTGAACCAATGGGAGACAATATTTTATTTCAGGTACCTCATTTTTAATACCGAATTTTCACCTGCCTTTCAAGGTGTGAATTGCACTTACACACCAAGTAAACTACTCCTTTTATTTATGACTACCTCCATTCATTTTTAATCAGTATATGCTACCCAAACAACACACCAGCTGAGGTTTTAGAACAGTACCATTAGATAAATTTCAACGTACTGCTGGTGTCAGCGGATAAACCTAACATGAACATAAAGACAACCTAAACAATGGAAGTTAAAGTACATAAAATATACATGTCATGCACACTTAACACTGGCTCTCAAATATGTTAAATGATAAATGATTCATATAGCATATATGTTCAAAATGCAGTTTCTGAGTGTAAACCCCACAGAGCATTTAAAATTTTGTTACATAAAGCTGAATAAATGTGATCAATCTAACTAGGAGACTTAAGCCCCTGCCATTTTGATCCTAAAGTCAAATGTGTTGTTTCCTGCCACACCAACCACTGCTATGCCAGTGATCACCTCCAGCATAAGAACTGTGGTACTTGATCATGAAAGGATTAGAAATCAGGAATATTCATTTGATTGTACTCCAAAATGTGACATAATGCAATACATGTATGAATATATTCTTATTATTGAATAAAAGCTGCAATAATTGGCACTCCTTGACACACCTACTCAAGGAACCATTCAAGTGTATGTGCAGCAAAGAAAGTATTGTGCACACTTGAGTCTGTGTGTCAGAGTCTACAAATTTTGTACATTTTCATGAATCTGAAAAGATTTTGGAGGACATGTTAACATGTTCAACTTTTCAGACTGCATGTTAGCCCCCTACCAAAGTGTGATCTTTTGTTCCCCTTGTATGTGATAGTTTTGCTGCAAGGTATGTGGTAGCTTTTATTTTGGAACAGTGTAGTCTTACCAGCACTGTGTGTGGTCCTGACACATGTTTGTGTGTGGGCAGTGGTGTCCTGTTTGTACAGCTTTTCAGGCCACATCACTAGATAGACTTTGTACTCAAACTTTATAAGGTGTTCTGGGTAAGACTATCTGCTAAATGACGATAATGCAGTGTAACGTAATATATTTTTTAAACATAAATACGTGTAGTGCCATGATTAATGATCACTTACAAATGGGAGTATATTATTTCTTGTTCAGTTAATAGATGTCCCTATAGTTGTCTAATTTATAATTGAAATGTCATCAAGCAATCTATATTTGTTAGTTATAGCGTAGTTTTTAATTATTTCAGTTCGTGGAAGAGTTTGCAATCCTACCTTAATTCAGCTTTCTTGTCAGCTTTCCAAGTTACATTAGCTCATTCTCAACAGGAGGTTGTACTGTATTAAGCAATATAATTTGCTGCGGCGGATTATCAAAAGCAGGCAATTACCTTCAAACATTCACTTTGATCATGAGAGGAGTGCAAATGCTTCATTTGTGTTTAGTTCCATTTGATTGTCTTCTGTTATTGTTTCAAAACATCACTACATTTGAAAAGGAGGTAAGCATACAGCCACAGAAACTTCCTTGAGCAGAGGGAGGGAGAGAATGCTGAATTATTGGCAATATCTCTTTGTGTCCTGCATCAGTTTTAATGAATTAATAAACACCTTTATTTTTTATGATGGCTGAGAGCAGCGCTTCTACTATCATTAATAAGGAAATACTATATATATAAAAGAATATCTGGTGTTACGAGCAGAGTTTCCCAAAGAATATCCCCTTTCCCGGTGTTACTACATCCTGTAGCTTTACTGATGGACCACCAGTAAATTATGGCCACTGTCATATGTTTCCTACAATTACAGCTTCTGGGCAAAGGTGAAGAGTTTTTATGGAAATAAAAATGCCATTTCTGTCTAGTTGTTCATTTTAAAGCAGTGAGTACAGGAACCACAAAACATGTCACCCTGGGCAAGAACATACAATGAACAGTTTAGGTCAAATCATTTAATACTTTGTCAGAACCATTTTGTACATTTTTCATTGATAGCCCTTGAAGCATTTTATGTCCTTGCACTTTTTACCTTTGATAAAGCAAACCCGACTAACTATAATTCTTTACATAAGTGTTTTGTACCTACACTGCTGTTCCATGATTTTAAAATGTGAACAACAATGTACTGATGTGCCATACTAATTGTTAATGGCTATTATTACTGTCTGGATGATACACTGTGAGACATAAGTGGTATGACATAACAGACATCTTTAGTAATATGTTGTGCATTCTCTGAATATTATAGCAAATACTTCAGGACAAGGACCCTTGCTGCTACAGATACAGCAAGAAATTGAATTCCTAATATGAATTATTTTTCAGCAGACAAAAAAAATCAAAATACAATTTTGCTTCCAACAACATCTGAGAAACATTTCTCAGTTGAATTGTACAACACTGTTCAAATTATATTTTTATCACTGCGTTGCACACAAACAACAAAAACGGTGGCATTAAGTCCTTGGTTTATTTATAATAAAGAAAATTATCAAGGACCAGTTAAGAATAATTACGACCAAAATTTTCAAAAGCACAGATTAATGTTACAGTATTTGTAAATGAATTTGAATTGTGGTATTAGACACCAGTATACATGTGATAATCCAGGATTACCGCTTTGCTCCGTGGGTGAATCTTGCTCACTAAGGTGAATGTGTGGTGTTTGAAATGTTCTAATGAAATCCTATTTTGGCTTATCCCTGTGGGGCAGGGGATCAAGGCAGACTTGCTAGTGTACATGCAGGGCCCAAAATGAGTCAGGATAGCCATATGTCTCTAAAAGTGATTTTTTTAGATGGTCTGTTTTTTTTTTATCAAAATATCAATCACTACCTCAAACAAGGTCATAGGCATTATCGGGCATGTACAAGCCAGAAGGGCTCTTATCTAAAAATACACTTGACATGAAATTCCAAGTGTTTTCTCGGTCCATGATGGTGTCGAAATGAAAAAAAAAACAGGAGTCTGTCCAACAATGGATCTTAGATTGGTATCTTAGTAAAACCAGGCAATGTCATGGATAATGGTTTAAATTCTTTGTCATTTGTAAATTATTTGCAAACAACAATGTACTGCATCAAGTGGACATGGAAAGAAATGTAATTGCTATAGACATAGAGATTATTCAGGTTACTCCTCTTCCAATAAGCACTGTCAGTAAATGCAATATAAAGACATTTATATGATTTTGTGAGGCAAGACTTCATGAACATTCCCTCTACAGTACAGCTGAGGATTGTTCTGGTATGCTGAAATTTGGAGGGAAGGTACACCATCTGACAAATTACAGGCTGATGGAACATAGCCCTACACAGCATCTAGAGGCCCTTTTCATTGTTTTCATCCCAGCACATTTAAACACGGAACTTGGATACAACTTCACACAGTATGTCCATAGATTAAATTTCCTGACTTGGATGACTGTCCTTCTTATCGTTTTATGCTTGTTCTTCTCCCTCTTTAGACCCCCCCCAACTTTCCAATGGGAAAATAACTAAGAAGAAAAAGACAGGGCTGAACTGCAAGGAAAAAAAAAATGTGTTCATGTAGCCTTTGAATACTGCTGTGTTATTTGTTCAATGCTCATTTTTTTATTATTATTAATTTTGGTGATCACTTAACATGCCAGACTGTGCTTGTAACAAATTAACATTTGCATTTATTTGTTAGTTAAAGTTAAGGACAAATGTTGAATGAACACAGAGGTCAAATTCTCTAATATGCTGGCTTGATGCAATGAATTTAGTATTTAATCCCGTTAGACTTTGCATTTAATCCTGTTAAACTTTGCTCAGAAAAGCAAGAGACCAGCAGGATGAGTGCTTTAAATTGCAACGAGGGATTATTGAAAATACTGACTGGCAACTTTTTAGATCCATAGCAACAGTGAATGGTTGCCAGAATGATTTTTAATGTTGATTGACCAATACTGTCTTATTGTCACTCCAAGCAGTAATTCCACTGAATGCTTTATTTCTGGATTGGACAGACAAGAGGCTTGCCCTGTAATGAGTTCAATAATATTGCTACTTTTTTACCGACAGGGACACAAAAATTTATCTGCCATTTCAAAGACTGGGAGGGATTTTTATATACATAAAGACAGACTATATATAGCTCTGATCACAAACCAAATGAATTTCCATTGCGTGGCATTGCATTTCGTTGTATGTACCGGCTTTGAAGTGACATAAAGAAATAAAACTGTACATATTTGTCATTATAATGTAATACCCATGTAATTACATGGTAGCTGTACCTGCACATTTTGCATGTTGTAGGTGAGGATACAAGAGGGAGTCTTTCTTTTTAAGGGTGACATTGTTTATTAGTGTATGGAAATATTATGAAAGCAATAACCAGAACTTCAGAACAGCAGCTTCTTAACCTCAAAGTGCCTGTAGCATCAAAGGGTTAATGAGATGTATGGACCAGGGTCCATATCACAAGAAGGAATGCAGGCTAAAGGATCCAGACTCTTTAGCAAAGTCAAGAGCTAACAAGCTTGTGGTGCCTGAGGATATACAGTATTAACATCATTCTTTTAGTTATATATTTTTATTCTATAACTGCACTTTTTCATAGCACTATTAGTATTAGTATCATTATTACAGCCATAACTATAATTCAATCATTTTATACACTATATATTATTTAGGCAATGATTTTGTGCAAAATGGGAGGGAGCCGAGGAAGGATAACTTTGAATGATCATGTTAACAAATTTAGCATGATATTATTTTTTTCTGCTATTCTATACATTTGACAAAGCTCACCAAAATATGACACTGAATAAATATGATGGTTTACTGCTAAGCAGTTTCACATTAAATCAATTCCTTTTAGCTACAATACTATAGGCCCTTCTAGGACATCTTAAGTGCAAAAGATTTCCTTTCCTGTGAATAATAGTTATTGATGGGTGCTGTGGACATTCCTCCTGGTTATGAATATGAAACCTGAAGAAAAGAAGAGAATTAAAAGTGCTAGAAATTATCAATCAATCAATGTAAACCCCTGGAATGGAAACAAGAAACATTAGGAGAACAGTGTAAACAAAGATATGAATAAAGGGTCTTCACTAAAAATAGAATGGGGTCAAGACTGTTTGTATGCTTCATTACAGCTATTGGATTATCCATTAAGGATTAAATGATCCTTTCATGCATTTATTTTTAATACCCACTCCAAATTACTTACTTGTGTATAACATGGAAGGGAGCTAAACTGCCCCTTGTTAATCTTAAGAAGTTAACTCATAACAGGGAAAGAAAACAAAGCCTGAAACAAAGAAATACAGATTTCTTCTGTGCTCTTTCATCAGCGGATGTTTGCTGATTGCCACTGCTTAAACCCTAGAAAGCAAACAGAGAATAGAGAGGGTTTGTACTTTCCCACAAAGATGGGTGAAAGTCAGCCTTCAATTTCAGATTTTTTAGGCCTCATTCTGGCTGCTAGTTTGAGGTCTGCAGCTTAACAGGTAGGAAAAAGGCTTACGTTGGAAATCAGTCTCTGTTTGCCTTTCTGTTTTTGTTGACTAATCAGCGCATTTCAGTGGGCAGAGGAATTGAATTGAAGGACACTCTGGGGTTTTCACCATTTTCCATCAATAGTGATGTAGTGTGCCCATGTCATGTTTGTCCGCCACCTATCCACACACACTCACATGCAAGCTGTTCCGTCATTTATTCAGTAGGTGGACTTCACTTTATGGAAGCATACATTTTAACTTCCTTTGTTAAATTACACCCTTAATGCAGGAGCATTGGTATCAATTTGAATATGTATTTGTTATATAAAATGCATGGTCATTTGAAGTGGGCCTCTCTATTAAGCCTTTCAATCCCCGAACACTAATGTGCTGTGTGCAAACCCATCCAATGCCTTTGCCGGGTTATTGTGTTTGAAAGATCAGTGTTGCTATTAGACCAATTTGTCTCAGCATCTGCAGTGTGAGGGAACCAGTAGGCTGCAGAAATGCATTATGTAGTAATGGGGAAATTTACAGAGGATATGCTTGAATAACTGCGCAGATCTATGGATTTCCAATGTTATGTTAATGGTGTCATTTGCCACAGCAGCTTTAGTTCTCATCCATAATTTTTTATTGAAATAACACAGATAACAGCAAGCAAAGCCCCATTTCCCACTTGACCACTCCTTGACTGACTGACTCTATGATTTACTTTGCACTTCCATAACCTCCTCTTTTCTTTGTTCTTGTTTATATTTATGCAGACGCCGGACGGCAATATGTGGGGTGCTGGGGTGCTGGCCCGGGTGTTGTGTGGGGTATTGTACTGTGTGGAAGCTATTTACCAAGCAGTGGCGGGTCTACTATGTGAACTGCAGACGTGTTCCTCCTGGCTGCACTCTGCAGTGAGAAATGGCCCTGAGGCATGCATTAACTCACACTGTCGCCGTGTGCTGTGTGCACTCCGCTGAGCTGAATTTCATGATTTTCCATGGCTTTCCAATGAACAGACATGCCTAATTTGTCATCTGCATATGAAGCATGCTGTATACACAACATCAGGGTATGTGTTTGCATGTAAACAGTGAATTGACAGTTTGCTTATTTTTTCCCAGACTGAACACCTACTTCATTACTTTGTTTAGAAAAGGCACACCATGGAAATTTGCATACTGACAATGGCACAGAGGATCTGAAACATTTTCACCATGGAGTATTTATTAACAGATTAAGTTAGGCTAAGGGAGTAGTGAGGCTATGAACTTGGCTCTTCCTCGTTCATGTCATCATGCTGGTCTGCCCCTCACACCT
Organism: Megalops atlanticus; assembly: GCA_019176425.1. Lineage (NCBI taxonomy): Eukaryota > Metazoa > Chordata > Actinopteri > Elopiformes > Megalopidae > Megalops > Megalops atlanticus. The sequence continues at coordinate 11,673,105 of CM032878.1, read as the reverse complement.
TGTTCTTTCACTCTAATTCGTACTACTTTTTTCCTTAACAGTTTTATATTGTGTATGATACAATGTTTCACTCTCTGAAAGAGGCAACATTGCAGGAATGGCAAGGAAAGGCAACCTCTACAGGAATGAATGACACCACTCCCATTTAATATTAATGAAATCAAATAGGATGAGATTTTCCATGAGCTGCAATGGCTGTCATCATGTATGTTAAGTATGTTGTATGTGTGGCCGTATTGCTAATTGAAACAGGAGGGTCATTTAAAATGTCTTTATGTAATGTGCTTTAATGTAAATGCCATCCCTTCAGAGGGAGGCACTAAACTTTTGCTGTTTCCAGGTTTGTTTTTGCTTTGGTTGACTTACGATTTGTAGACTAATACTGTAGAGTGTGTTGGTTGCCTGGTAACTAAGTTCAAGTGTATACGCAGGGCTTTCTGGGTAGGACTCGGTCAAATGTTTATATTTGGATGTGGTGAGCCATTTGAACCAACAGTGTAATAAAGATTCATCATTACTGAAAGAAGCTGGGCATCTGGACTGTGTGTTCACCCACACCTACAAATAGTTTTTTCCTTTCCTTTCATCCCACTCCAGTGAATTTTAATGGGAGTATGAAAACACAATGGATGCTGAGAGCTGTTGTGCATGGTCAGGTCCTTGCAACTGTGTGTTAGCATATACAAACAAATTATATGACTTGTTATATTGGCTGGATTGTGGCCCTATTGTAAAATGGTTCAATGACAAAGTGTATTTTAACCCAAGTTCCACTGTGCAATTGGAACAAGCTTTCAACATGCTTCAACATGTTAAAATTGTGTGAATGACATCACTCTTCAGGTATTATGCAGTAAGTGTTTATTGGTGTAGTCCATTTTTGACAGTTGGAATCTATGCCTTTATGCATGTAATTGATGTAAATGATGTTAAACAACTATTCTTGTAACAATAATTCTTCTAAATAAGAATATAAAGAAAAGAATGATGCATTTTTATATGTTTCTTTCCTAAAAAAACCATTGACCATTCTTCCTTTGGTCTTCTCTGCACCTGTTGCATAGTCCCTGGATTGCAAGCTATTTAATATTTGCAAATGTGCCATCTGGAAAGAGAAAACAGAAGACGAGGATTGCATTCCTCGCCATACATCTAAGTGAGGACACAGGGCATCACACCACACGGTGGCTATCTACTGCCAAACAGTGCTCTCATGTTTGGACTGACTTCAAGGCAGTTCCACCAGATTGTCTTCAGCTTCTCAGAGACATGTAAATGGAATTTTGTAAATGGCAATTAAATCAAGAATACACTCCAGATTTTTAGAGAATTATCAGATGACAACGTACAAGAGCTAAAAATAAAAGGAGTCCTACGTACTTCATAGCCTCCCATGCCAACCATGACCTCCCATGACATTTCTGGTAACCTTATTTATGCTTATCTATTCTAGTAATCCTCTTGGTTGTTGACTAAGCCTTCTGGGGATTTGGGTTTTCACTCACAAATGAAATGTCCCAAGGCATTGCAAGATCAGGAGATGCCCCTGCATGACTACCACAGATCGGGGTCGCAGCAGATTGGATTTCACTGACCTGCAACTAAGCACACTCTCTTGGTCTCAGTGAGCCATGTCCGTTCTTCGTGGTATTCTCACAACCTAAGGATCAGAAAGGTTTTGTCAAGAGCAGTCTACCAGTCCAGGCAAATTGCCCTGTCATTGGTATGGTGACATCACTTGACCAATCATAGCACAATCAAACAGCGGCACATTGTCCTGCCTTAGAGAAACAAATCCAAAATGACCATTGAAATACATTGCGTTTGCTGTTTTCTTATTATTATTAATTCCATAAAAGAAACCATTACATTAATGATCAATTTTGAGCTCATACACTTTGAACAGCAGGTATCCTGAAATTATTAAGGAAGTGCTCTCTTATTTTTGTAAGTGGTAACTACACGTGAATAGACTAGGGTAAGCACATCTCATTTCAATGACTTGTGTAACTTCTGTTGCTAATTAGCTAGTTATATTTGATTTACTATGATGAGGGTCTACAAGGTACTGTTGATAAATAGCCGGCAAATCAATACTACTTACTTCATAGCAGCACTTACATGTAATGTTGGCCTCTTTGGGAGAATATGTTCTACCATAAATTTCTTACAGCATGGAAAAACTGTGAGATTTAGTAAAAAAAAAAAAACTGCAGTGAAAACTGCCTTCAAAGCATGCGTATCTCAGTTGCTCAAGAGCATACCTGAATCAGCACCAAATCAATATCCTCATGTTCTCAGGCTAAGCATGAAGTTGTTTTTTAGAACGGCAGCCTGTAAAAATATGTAAGATTTGAAATACCAATCAATCAATCCCAATGCATTTATCATAGGGCATGTTTATAGACTTTTATGTACAATTATACTCTCTCAAATTGCTGCAAAGGGTATATTTTCTGGGACTAACCAAAAAAGAGAAACCCAGGCAGATGGGATGGCTATCAGTGGTATATGTTAAGCTACAAGTGGGAATATCCCATCCAAGACTTATGGGCCCCTATTACACAAGCAGCACAATAGCACAAACCAAACAGACAAACACCTGTGCTTCTTTGAAAGTTTGGTGTAAAAAATCCTGCCATTTCCAGAGTATACAGAGATGTTCTCCATTATATGCCAAAAGCTTTGTACAACACAAGAGGAGATCACGTGAGTACTCTGAGCGGTATTTTTTGTAATTAGTCAGATGGTGACAAACACTTAAGCCACATCAGATGAATGGATTTCAATGCTTTGTTTTCCTAAGGTTACATCAAATGTCCATGTGAAGGAGCTCTGATTAACACGTCAGTCAACCACCTGACTGCTGCTTGTTAATTGAGGCTGTGATCCACAGACGGGTAGAGTCAGGTTAAGATCAGTAAGAAAATTTGTTTACTCCTCCTATGTTACCTTTATTTACATTTATTGTATAATTTAATAATCATTTGTTGTCCCTTTTAACAAACAGTTTTGAGCTAACTATGCACTTTAGAATATCTGGAAAAGCAAAATGTAAAAATGCTATCGTAAATGAAGTCAACATGACGAAATGTATGTAAGAATAGAAGCTTTCTGTGGTATCCATTTCATATCTTGAAAAATGGAGACAGATCCATTGACAAGTGTTGCCTTTGAAAATGAAGACATACATTTTAGGGATTAATTTTCCCTTTATGTTAACATCTTCAACTTTAGAGTCAGTCAATAAAGGTGAAAAACATATGTAATTAAAAGAAGAGTAAAAAGCCTCCAGATGACAGAAACACAGCAGTTAAAGGGAAGAGTCAATGTAAAAACATGTTTCCTGGCAATTTTCAAATAGCTGTAGCCAGCAGAACATCTAAAAGCACCTTTTTTTATTAATTTCATATTGAAATCGTCGATTCTGGATAGAGAGGGAACCACTCCGGTTATCACGATCAGGTGATCTCCCGATCAGACCACACTTTCATCATCAGTGACGTGAATGGAGTGGGAAAAGATAAAGAGGAGAGATGGGTCTTTGTTCCTCTCCTTCAAAGAGATGGCTGTATCAAGTGGCTGAGGCGTCATTTGTTTCTAATGCTCGGTCAAGAGCGAGTGTCTTTTTGCTGTCTATCCCCCATTTCTCTGGAGCAATGCAGCTCCAGTGAGACGTTATGAAAATAGAGAGGTGAAAAGGGAAAAAAAATCAATAGCAATGTAACAGTCCTGAGGTTAATGAAACTCTGTGTTCTACACTAAATGGATGTAATAATATCTGAAGCTTCCTGCGGTGAAGGGAGATAACGGCGTCTTTGTGGAGATGAGAGATAAGCACCCGCACTCAACGGCGAGTGAAAATAGATGAGGCAAATTTTATTTCACGCACCGCAAAAGGTCTTGAAGAAGGACGAAGCTTCTGCAAAGGTGTCTGCGTGCTCTCTCTGATATAATGTATAATAAAAAATATGTATGTTGGAATGAAATGAAGAAATGTGTGAACGGACTGTGTGTGATGAGCTCAAAGATTGCACTGTGGTGAGCACTCAGGCAACATTATTTCATGTATTCATGGCCTCTTCCCCACAGTCCAACATATATAAACAACATACACATATATATTTCTTTCACTGCAGGTGTATCACTGGGAGCAGGCTATGCATGGATAAATCAGTAGGATTAATGCAGAAATTATTTCTATAAAAGCAGCTCCATAAAAAACGGAGCTGTTCATCCCATGTACCGCATTCCTATCTCTTGAACAAGATTATGAATTATCAATAGGCAACAGCTGTGGCATTCCCTCTGAGAAACTTGTCTCCCTACCACACTAGGAAAACCATGCATAGTTTCAGCCTCTCCGTTGAGGGATTTTGGCTTTTGTTGGGCTCTGTGGACTGGTTTTCTATTGCAGAGAATGGGTATTGTCTGTAATTCATGTGTTCTGCACACTGTTTATGTACTCCAACAGTCCCAGGTGATTTATCACCATGTGGGGGAAGCTCTCCAACTGGCTCCACAATGCAAACAAAATGCAGTAATGATGGAGTAGGAATGTGCCACAACTTTGGATGATTCTTCTCTGTTTTGGCAATGAGCGTGTGCCTTTTTTTTTTAAAAAAAAAATGAAGAACATTTAGAATAATTGTAAAACAAAATAAGGGTATCCATAAGTCATACCTGAGTACCTGTTCTTTGTAAGGCTTTGTTTCCATGTGCTGTTGTTGCGAGTGTTGAATTATAACAGGGTTATACATGTGTATGTCTATGTAACTGAGCATAAGACCTGCTCATTATTATTCACTGGGGGTTTTTTCACCCCTCTGAAAAGAAATTTCTCTAAACAGAATCCTTATGAAACAATGTAGATAATCCTTCCCTAAACTGCAATGGACTGTGTGTTTTCTTTTTTACATCACAAAAGAAATCAGCATTTGATTTGCCATGTGCCTGAGTCATTCTAAGTTTGAAGAACATCACCCAGGTGACTCACTTGCAGCCATTGTCATCCTTGATGAAACATTACCATTAATGAATCCTCTGTTGTCTCACAGAAATTATTTTTTCCAATATTTTTTTTGTGTTAATAGAGAAAGGAAGACTCTTTGATCCACAATCTTTTAACCACAATTAGAAACAATGCTGTGATATTTAAACAGCAATTTTCATGTTTTTAGGAGTGAGTGCAAATGAAATGATGTAGTGTAGGCAAAAACTGAAATGAAAGAAATTCAATGTGGGTTTTTTACTTAAAGGTAATACTTGTCATCAATCTGCAGTGGCCCAGGGGCTTATTTTATCTCATCTTATTCTTAGATCATCTCTGTGAAACAACAGCCAATTGTCTGTTCTGTATGTAGTGCTCCATTGTGATATATTCTTTCCACACCTGGAGAGGGTGAGCATATCACAGTTAACGCCGTGGTCCTAACTCTTGTTCACTTCCTTTCTCTGGCCTATTTTACAAAATTGCTCAGCCGTAAATACCCAATCTTCCTCACAAGGCGCTTGAACCTCCATTTAACAATGACCATCAAAGGAAGCAAGAGCGCTAAAACGACGACTTTTGGCAGGGCTAGAACAGCGCGCAAAATGTATGTCTCTTAATCTTGTCATTTTAATTTTTAAAAAGCTTTTTTTATGTTTTATATGCAGTCAGTCTATTATTTTTTTGGATATATGAAAATATTCTGACAATTGTGCCTTGATGTACATTCATTCCAGACTACTTAAAGTTTTAAGTGCATTGCCAATCACTTATCAGTGCCTGCAGCACAGCTGGACTTCTCATTGTACCAGATGTCAATCAAATTCTATTTGTCATAGCAAAGTTTTACAACTGAATTGTCACAAAGCACTGAACATATGCACTTTCCAGAAAGAGTAAAAAAAAAAACCTGGGAGAAACTATAAAATTATTCTCTAATCCTGGGAAAAGGCTGTCAAGAAATGGAATGTTAACAGACAGCAGAATAGCATGGAATATCCATCAGTTCATGTCCAGGTACAGTCATCCACAGGGCTGGCATAGTTTGCTGAGGCTATCTGTAAGGGGCAGCTTCCGTCAAACAGTGGCCAGGGTGGGGATGTTCGGGCATCTTGTCCAATGAGGCAGGATAAATGTTAGTGCAACAGGGGGAGGCGATGATGGAGCACATGTAGCTTGGATGGCATGAGGGACCAACAGAGGGGAAAAAGGGAGGGAGACACTAGTGGTTGTCATAGGTTATCCAAGCATTTTGGGTGTAGTGTGTATTTTGGCAATGTGACACTGGCAGAGGTAAAAAAAAATTCCAGCATACAAAAAGAGGTGAGGAGTAAATTAGGACCCATGGCCATGAAGGCATTCAATACTGTCTTACCCAATTTAGAGCAAGAACCTGCTAAAATCACATGGCAGACAAACTAGAAATGAAGCGACAGCTAGCACACTTAGTGGTACCGGAAACTTCTTATGGCAAACATCCACCCTCCATATCACCAAGATGACACAACTGAGATCGTGTTTTATTCCTAGACAAAATTTGGTGACCTATTCCACAATAGAGGGGCTTGAAGAATGAAGAATGCTGTACCACCATATTTCATTTTTTCCTATTTTTGGGACAACCATAAAGTCATCCTCTTGTGAACAGAGCAATCTAGTGGGACTGTAAGGGATTAGATCTTGTAAATTAGGATAAAGGAAGGCACAAGCCCATTGAAGGCTTTCTGAGTTAGTAGAAACAATTTGAAATCAATCCAGTATTAAACTGGTACCCAGTGGAGTGATGCTATAGCCAGTGAAATGTTTTTGTTCTTGTCAGGATTGTAGTGGCAGAGAACTGCAGGGGACTTCCAGTGGCTTTTCAGTGGCTAAAAGAATCCTGAAGTCTTGTACTACAGCATATGTGGATGACATTTTTTGCATCACTGGGGAAGAAAAGGCCTAAGTTTGGCAATGTTTCAGATAAAAAAAAATTAGTTTTACAATATATTTTGTATGAATTTCAAAAGCAAAACCACATTGATCTTTCCCATTGTTGAAATGCAACTTTAAAATTTAAATCAGTCCACGGGAGTAATATTTTATACAAAAAGAAGAAAAAAATCAAGAGTTGAAGGAGCAAATCATAACTTAACACTGGTGTTCTGTTCTCCATAATATTTCCTTTTTAACAATGTAACAACTAAAATGTTACATTTTTTAAAGTCAGTGAGTTAGCTTAAACACTGAAGCGAGAGACAGTCACACATGTGAAGAAGCTGGCTGACTTTTCACACACATAAATGAAAAGAAAGAGCAAACATAGCAATTAACAATGGAGCTGTGCAATTGATAGGCATGAACTCAAATACCAAAGAGTAGCAATGGGAAAGGCAAAAATCTCATTAACAGACTTTTAACAAGTTCCCAGTTCAACAATTAACAGTTTTGTTAGAAAGGTGAAGGCTCTCCTTCACAGCATGTAAATCTGACTTTGCTGCAAAAAAGCTACAGTCATTATAGTTACAGTTTGCCACTTGGTAACCACATAAATGGTTCAAAGATGCTTCAAATTAGTCTAAGCATTGAAATCCAGCCAGTACTGAAATCATGTGCTACTTTCTAATCAGGCCTAATTAATACTTAGAATCACTTGCCCCAAATTAAGCACTGTTTTGTGATTGTGTGCAAGACACATTCATTCATACAGTAGGATTCAACAGTAAAATACTGTGGTCAAATGGAAATTTACAAACAGCGATCAGTGCAAACACACACGCTGTGGTAATAGGCAAAAAAAGAATCCTGGGATGTCCAACCAACACAAAGTGTACTTGCATGTATGCTTAGTTGAACAGAGTAATCGAGATCCAGTAAAAGTTCCTCTCTCTGATTGACACCCTCAACTACGCGACTTCGTGACATTTTGGGGGTAAGTGCTAATGACAAGTGTGTAAAAGGTGCAAGTGTGCCATTTGGAACACAGTCCTAGATGCAGCAAAGGGTCAATACATATCAGTTCAGCTTTGTCTGTTATCATTTGAAAGGTTGAATCCTCCCCATTTACAGACCTTTTCCGCTCGTCATTTCCTGCCTTTCAGTTAACCTAAATTACACTTCATGGAACTAGAACTATGACTTTATGACCAGGTATTACCCTCTGCCACAGATGAAATGAACTATGATTTGATTCCATCTTTGTTCTCTATTGGATCTGTGTCCTGGGTCATGAGAAATTGATATAAAAGGACCTAATTAGAGAAGATCAAACGGTTTGGGGATATTTACTCTAGCGAAGGCAGAAATTGCTCTGTTTCATATTGTGGCAATTTATACGCCTTGCAAGCACAGTGATCATGGGACAGTCACATTGAGAGAAGTGTCTGTGCACACATGCGCATACACGCAGGCACACACACATACACACCACACACACACACACACACACACACACACACATACCCATACCCACCTCACAAACACAAGTAACACAGAGAAATAAAATTAGTAAAATGTGAAAAGGGTATTAATACTGTGTCAAATAAAAGTAATAAGGTTTGAATCTGAACAGAACTATAATGGTAAATCAATTAGAAAGAATAAAAAAGTCAGTAAGACCAAACTCACCAGTCATGTTGTCCTTTACTGTGGGTGATCAGTATTCAACTTTCATATTTCCAAAATATATTTATTTACTATTTAAACTATTCTGTGAAATTCAAAAATTAAGTGTCTACGTATGATCATCTGATTAGATTCTGCTATCACTGTTATGCTATGAGCTACATAATAGTCCAAGTGTGTTGGGCTACAGGGCTGACTTTCTACCTGCAGATTACCTGGTTTGTGGATCATCTGGATCATCCATGCTAGTGCTTTTATGTATGTGCTTTTTACATTTTTATTATTTTTAATAAATATTTTTTTCACCATCTCTTCATGTTGATGGTAGGAATAGAGGTCTGTCTAATGATCTGCAGCCTTTCAAACGGACACATTATCAGAGAGGATGGTAACGATTTATGCTACCTGTAACTCCCTATAACAGTACAATGACATACATGACAATCCTAGTTAGTTTACTTTGTAAGCAAATTAAGTTCTGAATGCAGTATTTAGATACATTTGTCACTGTCCAGCTAACAATCTTTCTTACTATTTGATATAAAATGCTATTTGTGGATTATCTATGCCATGTTTTCTCTATAATAGCCTGGAGAATTGGAAGTCTACTATATTGGATATTTTTTATGCATTATAGTTTCAGGGGAGATCAACCCTATACTGGAAGCAGTGATCTTATAGAAATGAGATACATTTCAGTTAACAGTTAATTATGACCTAAGATAGGATCTACATTCCTGTCCAATTAATGAGTCCAAGCCAATTAATCCAGCAAAATATGAGGCAGAAGGATAACTGGAACCCATGGAAACCCATGCATCATTATGTCTGATATATTACAATTTCTTACACTGTATAATATACAGAAACAAAAGAATTGCCCAACCATGACTGACTGTCATTTTTGTAGTGATGTGTGTTATTTATAAAGTGAGAGCTGAAAGAGATAAATTTGGTCTCTCCTGGCTTACAGTGGCCTTATACTCTGGCAGATGGGTAGGCAGACAGCTGTTTATTGGTCTTCACTTACTGAAACTGGAGTCTGCTTATTAACGTGAGACATTCGTTTACCTATGATTAATGTTGGCTGAGGCGGAATAGCACAAAGACCAAGTTGCTAGAGCCATTCCATTAGGACCGGATGGCACATCGACTGTTGAGACATCCTCAGTCTATACTGGAATACCTGTAGGCAGTTCCCAGAAACATCCATCTATAACATACACAAGACTGAAATGATTGATTCTGGTCATTCAGAATGGCGCAGATTATGACCTCTCTTTGCATTCACACTGTTCAACCATGAAATGAACCGCCGAAAGACCCTTGTAGCTATGGCTGTGTGGTATAAGGTGTGTGTGTGTGTGTGTGTTTATACAGTACGCATTAAAATAATATGCTGAAGAACATTTGCAGAAACAAACTGCTCCCTTATTCCAGGTCCTTGTTTTGCAAACTGAAGACAAGTCAGAGGACTTGACTTTCAATGAAATAAGCGCAGGGCTGGGAACCAGTCCAAGTTAACCCCATGATACTCTTATCCAGATTAATGCTTTTAATGTTCTCAATTGAAAAAAAAAGATGGGGAGCAGGGGAAGGAAGAACCAATCTTATGTGATAAAAGCAACAGAACCCTGGAGTGAATCTGCAACTGACAGATTCCTTATTTTCTTTTCTTGCATCCAAGATATCACTATCACCAAAGGCAGTGAAGAATGTACAGGTTCTTAGTACTCTAACACTTTGTGTGAGTGTGTGCAAAAAAAAAAAAGAAAAATAGATAATAGTCTGAACACAGCGGTGGGAGTAGGAAACCATTTCATTTTTTTATTCACCAGACCTGTACAAATGCAGTCACAAAGGATAGCAAGAATGATGTAACATCTTTAGAAATGGTGCGAGGCTCTAAATGTGAAGCAAATGGCTGTTCTGATTCTAAAAGCCTCATGGTTTCGGCTCTTGCAGAAAGGAGAAAGGTGGCTCTGTGCTGGAAGTAGAGGCAGAGCGTGTGACCCAAGCTGAAAGTTCTAATGTGAGACGCCATATCTGGTCCTCTGCCGTCATCCCAGTGTTTGCAGTGCTGGGTCTGGGAAACTGGGGGGGGGCAACCGAAAGCCTGCTAAATCAGGACGTGGTGAAAGGCCAAAGATCAGTTGCTGCAGCTCGCCCAGCTGCTGTAATCAGGAGCTGGTAACGACCACATGAGGAAAGGTCACTATCTACCCCCTACTGGCATCAACGCTCATGAACAGGGCTGCACCCCACTTAGCTCTTTCACCCCAGCTCCCACATCCTCATAACTGACAGCACAGACTCTGTGTCAGTCAGGTTAAGGAGCACTGTGAATTACCCCATTGGTCTCTGGAACACCACAAGATACTGTATACATATTGAATTTGGGGTGTGGGGCAGAGAATAAAGAGTCAAAGTATAGCCCACAAAGTACCACTGTATTCAGAGAATGATGAAATCTGAAGACAGTCATTTACAGATCAAAATAATAACTCATCTGAAATAAATTTGGGGGCTGTGGCTAGAGTGGGGGCTTTTGTCTGTTTTTCCACTATTTGGAACACCACCATGAAAATGATGTGTGGTTGTGGTTTTCACAGTGAGAGCTTTTATTTTTCTTTGAGATCTGGTTTCCTTCATATTTCCTTAGTGATTTAAGGCTGGGTGTATTGACTGCTGTCATGAATAGCGACCTTCACATTTTTCCAAAGATGGCAGATGTCTGAAAGGCTCTGAAAGAGCAGGGTATGTGCATACTGTATATTGGCTGTTCAAAAAAACACATTAAATGCAACACAATGCAGTATCTGGTGGAAAATGATTTTTTTTTCTTCCCTGATGGCACTGTAGCTGCTACAAAACTGAAATAACAGTACAGCTGCTTGTTTACAGGGGTTTTTGTAGCTGTCTGAGGCATTTATAGAAAGAGAACAAACTAGAAATCCACTGGTTCAATAAATTACTCTGTAATACAAAGACCTGCTCATTTCAAGGTCATCATGGCAAACTTACTAGTGTTGATACTGGGGTCCAATTTTTTCAGTGTTCAAACTCCTCACTGCTGCTTCCAGCACAGAATTCCTTGCTTATTATTGGTATTTAATGATATCAGAAATGAACATATGTCTTTCATTTATGTGTACAAATAATTACAATGAAGCACAAGCACACAGTTGTGAAAATATATCAACCAGTCATGGATTAATCCTCTGAATGAAAGTTGCTTTATGCATCCTTAAGCACATTGGTGGTGGCAGCATTTGAATAATCATCCTTATGGTTTTTGCTTTATGTTTTTTTCATTACTATATTCACTTCAAGCAGCAGTGACTTGATTATCACTTTGTTAAAAAGATCTTTGTGAAATATCATGAAAATGAAGGACAGTCTATTTGAAAAGTGCCATCATTCAACATTCCCACCTTTGTTGCACCTCATTGTGGCTTACAACCTTGAGTTACTGTACTGTTTCATTGATAGCGATCCTGCATTCATTAAAGGCAGAGGAAACCAGGTGGTGGTAATACATTTTCTGCCTTCATTTATTTAAAAAAGTTATTTTAGCCACACCATTTCAAAACCTGCAATGATGTTCATCAGATTCAATTCCATTATGACAGCTGACACAAACATCCCAGACGCAATGTTTGCTGTCGCTAAGAGAAACCATGGGAATAGTACCGGAGACACTTGCAGGAGGTGCACTGGGTTTTGGACACCTCTGCCAACAGAAGAACCCTGAATCCTTGTATTTATGTGGAGGATCTCTTCAAATGCTGGTGTTAATGTTCTGTTTTTAGTTTTGTCTGTCTGCATGGGGGATTTGTAGCTGGGTATCCTCGTTAGTTGAATGATCCAGTGTGAGCATTAATATTCTGGTATGCAAGCACAAACATGCTAAAAAGGCCTTCAACCGATTTAGGAACTCCTACAGAGATCAGGGAGACTACGTGTTTGAATTTAAGAAATAGTGAGCCTCCTCAGTCCCTGGGCATTGTTCCTTTGATGCAATGACAGTTTTTTTTTTTTTTTTTTTGCTATCATCTCCTCAGAGGTCACCTAAAAATAAGAGAGTAAAGAGGCATTATTTGTCACCATGTTATGTTGGTTGAAAGGCCAATGTTCTTTTTGCTGACTGTCAAATGTTTGAGAAGCACGTGTTCTTCTGCAGCCATTATACGCTGCTGAATGCAGAATAACTCTGAGTGTGGAGCTACAAAATATGCCAGCATCCTAACACAAATGTAATGACTGCAGCATCATAACGTAGGGGAGATATTTTAACTGTTACTGCAGAGCTACAATACTATATGCTATTCTATTGTGTTTTAATATTGAGATAATAGGGCACAGCAGGAAGAACGGTTGTGTTTGCTGTCACTCCATCATAATGTAGCCCAGTTCAGTCAAAAGCACCATGAAGGTCCTGGCATAGATGCTCCACCAGGGTACCAGCATTGGTAAAATATGACTATGGGAAATGTTCAAAGGGAGCTGAAGGACACACTTGCTGAATTTCAAAAACTACAATTTTAAAGTTACTTGCTGTTACGCTTGCCGGAAAGTCTTAAAAATCAATTCCGAAGCCCCCTCTCTGTATGTCTCAAGATGAAATGTGTGAGGTGATATTGTTGGGATCATTAAAAAATGATTTGCAGTTCGAGCTTTGTGGACACTTGCGCTGTGAATGATAATGTTTTCCAACGTGTGCTATTTAATCTGGGTGTTGCTATTTAATTCCACTGTGATGACTAAATTATTTCCTCTCCCCGTTATCAATTGGAAAATAACAAGGATGGCACATTCGGTTTGGGTGATGGATATGTAGAGTGATTTGTTATGGAATGAGAAGGAACAGAGCTCATTTATGGGCAAGCAGCGGTAATGATTTGAGTGAGCCTCTATTGCTCTTACCAAATAGACTATGGATTTAGATGTCATCGCTTCTGCACTTATATAGAGACGAAAGTTGATTTCAGCCTCAGTGCAATAAAGAATGGGACAAGTGGTGAAGTGCTATAACCTCTTTTTTCACGTTATAAGAGGTAGACCACTGCACTTTGTAGCTCAAAGCTATTAGCGTTAACATTAATTCTATCCACTTCGCAGTTTTTAAACCACAAGCACCATCATGTGGAAAATGTACATATGATGATGACTGGTACATCGGAAAGAGTGCCACAAGTTATCTTCCAAACTACATCGAGAAAAAGATAAGCAAAGATCATGGTGATCAGGAAGACAAATATTTACATTGCAAAAGGGCAGCCAGGAAGCAAATCAATTAAGCCACTTCCGGGTCTGCTTCTCATTGACAAATAGCATTGTTAACGACCTCTAAGCCTCTGCTGTGCTCACCGTAATTCTTCAGTTTTATATGGTACAGGGAGTAGTTATATTGTGATTTTACTGAGGCTAGAACTCCTAGTCAGTAGGCCTATGCTCCTAGATCACAGTGGTTCATGCCAAATGGTGGTTAATTTGTCATTTTGAACCTTATATCTAGAACAGTAAATAGGGGTATTTGACAGAAAATTATCACATTATCAGAAAAAGCTGGAATAACTACTGTCAAGCTTTTTTTTTTTGCATAGCGATGGTACATTTTGAGATTCAGTAGAAAGACACCACAATATTTCGAAAAGAAAATCTTTTGACAGGGAAGCATTCATATGACACTGAGATTAATATAGATATTAATATAGAGGGTAAACCTGTTCTGTGCCTCCACTGATTTATTTTAAACCATTATGAACAGTGACTGATGTCCTCAATATACGATGTCCTCAACTAATGCAGTGATGTTTGAAGATGTGCAAAAGTTACATGCTGGATATGAGCAACTGTTTGATAATAATTATTACTGGATAATTAATTGGAAAAGGGAATTATCTGAATTGACATTTAGCTAGCCAATGTTTAGGCACTCAACTGGAAAAAGCTGGGCTTCTTAGGATATTAGCTGTCCAGCTAGCCAGATATCAGTAGCAAGCTATATTCCTGTTCAAGCTTTTTTATTTTCTATCCATAGGGTATGTTCAGATCAAATTGATACGTTGTCATATCTCTCTGTGAATCCATATCTCTCCGTGCATCCCTGCCACAAAGAAATGGACAGTGTTGGTAGAGCCGGTGTGGCAAGCGTACAGGAAGGTTATCATGGTTGCCGTCCCCTCACGGGTCTTTGCTGTGTCGAGATAGCTCCATGCTGGTTTCCAGGCTTCTGCAATATCTTTCCACCGGGCTTTCTTGGGCGGGGGGTGGGGGCGGGGGAGTTGGGGGTGCAGATGGCACTGCAGCAGTGCTGTGCTGGCCCAATCAGTGGGATCTGAGAGCACTGCTGATCCAAGGCCAGGATGGTGAGAGGCGTCCCACCTCGCCACCGGGCCTGGCTCCATATGAAAGGCAATTTCAGAGCAGGCGATCCACCCGCCGATAGCTGCTTGTTATCTGACAGCGCCAACACCCGGGCAGGGAATTGAAGCATGGAGAGGGGAGAGGTGTTTTCCTGCCGAACAGGGGTGACATCCTATGCAGGGCAGGTTGGGGACAGCTCCGAGCCAGGAGTAGCCTGCTGCTGTGTTGGCTGGCTGTCTGATTGCATCTCCGTGGCCCCGTCTCTTCCCGCACACCACAGCAGAATTCTTTGCACCTGGGAGCTGGTGAGCACGTCCGAGGCGCTGAAATTTGTCAGCATGATTCACACCATTTTATGTGTGTTTATGTTGTTGTTGTTTTTTTTTTTCTTTTCTTTTCTCACCAAAGGCAGCCTTTGAAACAGACAGAGAATAAATCACCTTGCATTCTGCTCCTTCCTGTTGAGGGAGGCTGGCTGCTCCTAGTGTGAATTTTCCCATTTAGTCACAAATGTGCAAATGCACACTGAAACTATTGTAAGTGTGTTCCTGTGAGAGAGAACCTCAGAATGTCAGAGCTTTCAGTGACCACAGGGATCGGGATAAATGGCAAGAGTTCCGTTGACCACTCCGCCACACTCTATCACAGTAAAATTAACTGGTAATCTGCTATGGTAATTAGAAGGGTACATAAACAGCTCACAATGGAAATTGTTAATAAGCTGAGAGGCAGTTAGCAAACAGCACAGAATTTTGTGAGAAGTTTGTCCAAGTATCCCTGCAGTGAATAATCATACCTGCTGTGTACATGATGCAAATGAGCTTTTACAAATAAACACTGATAAATGGTATCCGAAGAAGCACTTATCATGAGATGTGTTATTATTGTTTATGCAATTTTAGATGTGTTAACTAAAATACATGTAGCCAATAAAGGTAATTTTTCTCAGCTAGCTGGACATCATGGCCTGCAATATATGATTTGTTAGCTGAAGAGACAACAGCAACAAAAATAAAGAAATTCAGCTCAGAGCACCATGGTATTTTTATTTGACCCATGCCATGCCTAAAATAACACCGTGGCATCTTTTAAGACAAAATATGCTCACTGCACAGTAAGCCAGTGGGTGGGTTGCTCTTCAACAGAGACAAGGAGCTAGGAACCTCTTGATTTGATTTGTGGCCAGATTACATAAAGGTTTAGACCAGATGTGTTGTTAACAAATGGAAGGAGTCAGTGGATTTCCCCAGAGGATTTCGCCTCTGCACAACGTGTAAGCTTTACTTAGTTTAACGTTCTTGATTAGTTATCATCACCTCATTTTTTTCTGAATATAACATTTTATTAATGTTTTAAAACACCCAACCCCTAAAAAAGGTGCTCCTCCACCAAAAATTATGCTTCCCTCCTATGGGATTGTGGAAAGAGCATTATTTGACATTCTGACATCTCAGGGTCCCTAAGGAATGACTGCATGTCTCACTGAGTCTCCATCTTCCTCAGTCTGCACTTGAGTTGTGGCTCATTACAATAATAAAGCCAGTGACATCAGCTTGCCCCCTATTGCTTGTTTGCCCTGGTCACAACTTCATTATTCCTTTTGGTCATGAATTCTTCATGACTTCCAGAAGAAGGCGGCCTTTGAAATGCCTGTGCAGTCACGTCAGACACCTTCAGCACCAGCCATGAGAAATTACGGCACACAACGGAGGGCACTTTTCCGTATTTTTTTCATCCCTCCTAAATGGGTTCATCATCTGAACCCCTCCAACATATACAGAGTTCAGTGGTAAATTAGTAATGGGTTTAACTTGCACCTTATCACCTTATTAATAGCTTAATGTGATACCAAGTTCAGGGCAGCCATCTGGTGGTTCTGCGGCCTCACTGCATTACTGGGATTGCAGCAGCTGCATGATTGACAATACGAGAGAGTGAATCAATAGAGCCTCCCATACGCCCTCATTATTTCGCTGTGCACTGTAACTCAAGGCGACAGTGTAATGAAATTTTAAATAGCTATACAAGGAGCGATGCCTGACCACTGGCGAATAAGTACCTGGCAATAAACCCGCCCCACGCGAGACACTGTCGTTACAGGGAATGCAGAATAAAAACTGACGCTTATTTCTTTCGTGTCTCCAATGCAGCCCTCAAGAAATGTTTCTGTGCCATTATATGGCAAAAAAATAAATAATAATGTAAAGATGGACCTCTTCGTCAGCCTGAGTAGAATTCATAAATAGCAGTCGGCAGTCAAAAAGCCGGGATGTGATTTCCGTGGCATCACCGGGTCTCATCTCAATGACAAAGATTGGGTTGGGGGCCTTTCTGTGCCGCACCATCCCCTGCCCTCCAGAGGAACAGATGGATGTTATCTCTTCATTCCCAGCCTGAATCCCCAGGGCTGCACAGCCAATCCGAAACAAGGGGAAAGAGCTCTCAGTTCCACTCTTCTCTTGTAAACGTGGAACACCGCCTCAGTAACGGAGAGATGACAGTCATTGAGGAAAACCTGGGCAATCTGTGCTGCAGGAGAGCGCCGCAACTCCTTTTCAGCAGGGGATCTAGGCAGTGTGTTTTTTTTAATGTGCCAGTGATTTACAGACCAAGGAAAGTGTATTATATCTGTCTTAAACACGATTGACTTGAGTTACTTTGCACACAGTGAGCGTGAATCTTTTACAGTCATGGTGTGCAATTAAAATAAACTGGTTCTGTTGGGCCTGAAAGATTCGTTCCACAGGAAGCTCGCCAGGTCATAAATATACATAGACTACCAACTATCAGATTGCAGAATGTAGCAAGTAATATTTTTCCTATAGTGCAAATCAACCCATAAACTCATACTCTTTGCAGTTTTTGCTGAGTTATGTCAATGCCCATGCTTATGTACAAGTTCAGTAACACATACAACAAAGGTCAAAGGTTACACAGGAAATTGTTGTCTCACATCCCGGTTTCTCAGCAACTGAGTAGTATGTCCTCTATGGTTCTTTCAAAGCACATCTGGACAGATACAGGGAGCTGTTATTCTATGCAAAGCTGTCAGGTAAACTGCAGTGGAGCTGAACAGCAGCATTGCAAGGCTGCTGTTCTATTACAAAAACCTTTCTGGATGTGGCCTTCTGGTAACTCCTATCCTCTGCCTATCTGTGCCAGTGGCTCAGAAAGTCATAATCACTCCCAGTTGCTTGTCACAGGTTCAGTCTCATTCAAAAATCTACAAATGTGGTAAATAATGTAGACCTCCCATCATGTTACCATGTGTGCTGCCTTCACAGTTTGCGAGTTTAGACTGTGTGTCCTCATGCATGAGTTTATGGAAGAGAGTCAACAGCCTGACCCCCAACGGCAATTTTAATTAGCTCCCCAGACACACAGACTAACTTTACTGTACAACAAGTGAGGCAAGTGCAACCAGCTGCCCGCTGCAGGCTTGTGATCACATAGAGACTCCAGTACAGGAAAACACAGTTCTTCAACAGAAACTGTTCAGATCCACTTTAGGATACCTATCTGTCATACTGTCCTGTAATGTGATATCTGTCTGATTTAAAGCATTCATTGGGTCAATCAAATGATGTTAACTGAACACCTTCAAGAACTCAAGGAGGGGTTACACAGCCTTGGTACTCTATTTATTGTATATAACTTTAGCTTGGGTCCTTAACTCTCCTCACCTAACTCTATCTGTGTGTGTGTAAGATTTTTATTTACATAGATGTAGTTCAATTGCAATTTTTGGGATAAATATCATGATATAACCAGCATAAACAAATGAAATGAAATTTCCCTTACCTACTCATCCAGCATATTTACACTTCTGGATCGGTATCTAAGTATTTTTATTTCTCTCTGTATATATGCAGTATATATCTCTCACTGTTTTTTTCCTATTCCATTGCAAAGGGCCCTCCCAGAGAGATACCCAGATACTGAGAGACATTGTATATTAATATTAAGTCAGCATCATAACTGTAATATTTCTGTTCTACTAGACGCCAAGACTACAATGTACATTGATGTGCAGTCATACATACAGTGATGCAAGAACACACAGATTTACCATTAAAACAAGCAAACGTGTCTACATACCCACATGTATGGTAAACACGCCCCAAGGAAGCTCAGTATGCCAGCAGCGTAAATCGCATTAGCACCTTCAATATAACACTGTAATAACACGTATAGATCATTTCAACGGTCATAAGTGAGTTAATGCCGACATATGGCTATGTGTATATCACAATGAGGAGTGATAGCTGTAACACTACAAGACACCGTGATTTCAGACATATGATTCATTTTCCTGTTGCAATGTGTGTGCGTGTAATATGTAAATTCCCCAGGACGGAGGGTGGGAGGGAGGGCTGTCTTTACTGGCTGCTTTATTAAGCATAAGATACATTTTGGTAACACAGCCATTCCTTGTTCCTTTTTTCAGTTTTCTAAAGGTATAAAAATATGAAAATTAGTGCACACACATATGCATGCTTTAAGCCAGGTCAGTGGGAAAAAAGTGGCTTCTTTTGCCTTAGCCTTGGACATCTTTTGATTGATTTATTATATGATCTGATGTGAAGGATCGAGGAAGGGAACGCTGCTGAATGCTTCAGCATGAGGTTCGGAGTTGCCTGAGTTGAACAGCTCCACGTATCATTGAGAAAAGTTGCCGGAGGGGTTGTGTTCTCATTGGTCACTGATGAGCAGAGGGGAGGAGAAGAGGTGCGGAGGTCAGATGCCATTAGTGTTCAACAAGTTCATCTCTCCCCTGTTGAGACACTGTGTTCAAAATCAGATATTGGGAAGGCCTGTGAAGTAGATTGCATTTCGCTGGACACAGTACATCTGTTAAAAGTCAAGAAAGCAGTATTCATCTGTGACTTACTGAACCAAAGCAGTGTTTTCCAAAGGCTGTCTGTGTCTGGATGCCATGGCCCTGGGAAACATCAGTAGTTGCCTCATGCTCCAGCGAGCTGAGATTAAGAGAAAAGTACAGAGTTTTGGGGCAGGAATCCAATTAAACTGACCTGTTGAAGTTGTTCTCTGTGTCTTTAACTGTGTCTAGTAGACAGGACCTAGATCTCAGACAGCCATAACGGCATATAATTACAGCAGTCTCCATGTCCATTCCGTTAGCCAATACCGAGATATAACCTTGCCTAGAATTGTGTGTTTGTGTGTGTGTGTGTGTGTGTGTGTGTGTGTATATATATATATATATATATATATATATATATATATATATATATATATATATATACACCTGGTTGTATATTTGTCTGAGTGGAGGTATGAAAATGTGTATGCATGATTGCATGTGTATACATGTGTACATATGTGTATGTACATGTATGTACAGTATGTGTGTTTTGTGTGTGTGTGTTCCAGTGTTATGAGATCACATGCTCAAGGCCTTCTCCTTTACTGTACATCACTTCACCAGCAGTGGGAAAGACAAGGCCTTGACACCTCTGCATGCTTTCCTGAAGATGAATGTGCTCTTTCTGTGGTGTCCTCTTGTCTGTCTCTCATTTTGTGTTTTATATGATCAATTCAGGGATGAAGAGGTCCAGTACTTTCACATTTCTGTCAGACCTTGTCTGTGAAATGGATTCCCCTCGAGGTTTCCGTTTGCAGTGAGCTGACTCCTTCTCTCGTTCTGGGCGTGTGACTGCTGACAGCCCCGTCTATGGAACCTCTTTGCAAATAAAATGCAGGGAAATATGCAACTATTGCCAGGCGGTGAAGGGTTTTTTTTTACCCTTTTTTTGGCCATCTGTCTCTGTCCACAATATATTAATGCTTTTATACACCTCTGTAACTCCAAACTTCAAAAGCATTTCCTCAGTCTCCCTCAGCAGTCCCTCTTTCCTAACTAAATACTGTTCACCAGTAGTCACTGTTACAAATTACCTTAATGTGTGCTTCCCCGACTGCTTATCTGTTAAGCACCCAGCCAGGAGATTTAGATTTGGATTTCTGTTTCTCTCATTTTAAAGTGTCCCTCAGTTTCAGCTTTTTTGCTTAGGCTTTACTTAATTAGTTTTCCATCTACCCTAGACTCTCTCTAATTTATCTCTACCTTGCAGCCTTTTTCCCTTTCTGTTTTTGTATCATAATATTACCAGTATTTATCATGATAATTGTTATCATGAATATTTTATTTAATTCGTCAGACAGCAATAAGGACATTCCATTTGTATACTGAAAACTGTTTTGAAAACACAATGCCGCTGTGCCATAATTAAATGTGCGGATAGGGGAGGAGGGATAAATATGTGCATTATATTGTCTTTAATTAATTGCTAGTGTTGACTGATAGCGCAACTATGGATCATAAGTTTGTGAATGCCTATGCAATGCTCAGCTGGGAAACTGAGTCTTGTTTCAGGAGACCATTTCAAACGACCTCTTTCACCTATGTTTTTCTTTTTTTATTATTTACTTTTCCCATCTCCTGCTTTGTGATGTATCAATGAGCCCTTTATTTTTTAATTTTTTTGTCCCCATGTTCGGATGGCAATTTCCCCTGGTTTAATAAGCCCACAAGCTGAGCATGGGTGCCAGCCTCGTTTCATCTGAAAGGAACAGCTCTGCCTGTTCACCTGTTCACCTCTGTTTGTGTAGAATGGGCGGAGGGGGCGTTTGCAGAGCAGAGCCGTCTGGATGCCACGCCGCACCTGATCACTTGGGTGGAAAGGAAAAAAAAAAAAAAATGACGGACTCCCCCGACAGCAGCCTTTCTTTCTGCAGCTGTTAGGGATGAAAAGGGAAGCCAGCCTGCATGGAGGAGTGCCGTGTCCGGCATCAGGGCCAGCCCGCTGCGTGCAATTCACTGGCCAAATGCGGGCCTTCTTTGAGGAATAACACAGGGGTGAAAGTCTTTTTAAGGTTCTGTCAGGCCCCACGTAGACAGAATAAATGAGCAACTACTGGTGGCACTCCGGCATTGAGGTACAGCAGGTGTCGCCTGACAATAGCAATTCAAATGTCGATCAACAAGTGAAGAGGAAAAATTTTGCACCTGTTCAGTCCTGGATTGCCCCGTTGTTTTTATTTTTGTTTTTTTTTTCAGTCTGTGAATGTCATGTGGTATCCAGAAATGTAATTAGTTTACTACACACCAAGGGAATAAAAAACATTTAAGGGGGTTCTGCTTGCTCATTTGGTGTTGTACTGTATGAGTATAAAATGAAGCAAAGGTTAGTGGTTTGCATTTACACCACACCTCTTACCTATCCTGGTAGCCCAACCGATTAACATCCCATTCATATCAAAGGACAGGGGGTTAAATAGTTAAATGTGCTCTTCCACTGGTAGGCCTAAAAACAAGCAAAATGGTTCAAAAATCATATGCTGGTAATAAGCCAGGATTGAAAATAATGCAGCAAATAGACAAATGTGTTTATGTACAAATACAATACCAAAATAAAATATCTAGAAAATAATGGGTAAGGTTTATACACTATGAACAATCGAAAAACTCATCTGTCTCACTTGCCATCTATCTGGCTGCCGCTGTCCAAATCAGTTTACTGATTAGAAAACACACAAAAACTAATGCTACAGCCTAGCTTGTGCTTCTGGCATTTTTCAGACAGGAAACTTAATCATAATCAAAGATACATTCACCTCTTGTGGGGTTACTTCCTTGTCTGTACGCCCACCTCCCTAGATAAGGTAGCTGGTGGCAAGGCTTATTAGTCTCACAGTGCCAGAAAATAGGGCACTCTGTAAAAACACTTTGTTGCCCCTCTGGGCAGGTTTCTCCCACTCTTTGTTCTAAGACTTTTCCATGGGCAAACACTCGCTCTTCCCAACTCCCAAATGACACCATCAATGCGAGCACAACCAAAGGTCTCTTTCAACCCGTCACTTCTGCATCACTCTGGCTGGAAAGCCAGGTACATACTAGTTCTGGCACAGGGGACACACCTAAGGGTGCTGCCTGCACCCTCAGTCCAAGTCTCAATCAATGTCCCCCCTCTCCAGTGCCTACTGAAGGTGCAGCTAAGCAAAAGAATAAAGATCAAAGCTGTTACCTCTGTGTCACAACAGACCGCAATTCATGCTTTCATCAGAGGGAAGGCATGAGGGAATAATGAATTTATGAAATTGTTTTGTTGCTGCCTGCCTATGTTCTGGCTAAGAAAATACAATGTATTTTACAGCTTTGCAGGTTTGGCTCCATAAGTGAGTAAACACACATACAGAGAAAGCCCCCTTCCAGAAAAAAAATTTCCATTTTCTCTGCAGTGCTTTTCACTTTTCCCCAACGATCAATATTTGACTTATGAGCAGTGGCTGACAAACATTTAGTCTTTCATAAGGCACCAAAGCTTTATGAATGTGTCTCTGCACCTGTAAGACATCCTGTAAAATGCTATTACCCTGTCTTACTGATGGAATTTCACTGCACACTTGGCAGCTGGTCTCCTGCTTGCAATGATGCAGCAAAAAAAGGAAAAAAAATGAAGCAAATGTGTTTCCTCCCATTCTTTATGCGGAGCGACAATTTGAAAAAGGTGAGGTGCAGATTTCTGCCACATTCACTGTGACAGCCTGTGTCAGCAATTAGTGGATGCTTGAATTCAAGGGGAACCAGGACGTACAAGGGCACGGCGGAAACTGTGCAGCCTAACAGGGCATTAGAGACCGAGGAATAAAGACTGACTGTCAAAAACATGCAAAATACTTATGGTGTGAGGGGGAAACTCTCCATTGCCTTGGGTGGCGCTGAATCCATCCATCACTCACCTCAATGTGTCCTCTGCTACTCTGTGTATTTCCAAGAGTATTTATCATTTCACTGCCATGTCATCCCGTCTTGGGAAGATGCTGTGAAATACAGAGCTGAGAAAATCAGAGGGAATTAGCCTCCGTGATGCTGGACAGCCGATAGCCTGACGGAGCCCATGCTCTCGTGCGTTCTGTTCGACCACGAGGCTGGATGGCACGACGCGGCACAGGCCGAAGCAGCGCCGCACTCGGGTCAGTCGGCCGGCTGTCAAAGTCAACCGGCCCTCAGAGAGCGGAGGACGTCGGTGCAGGCACCGGGGGAAAATTGGTCGTGAATGTGCCGGATTCAGGTAACCTTGCGATTAAGCTCTCGCTTCCCCGTGATGCGCGAGGGGAGCGCAGATTCCGCGAGGACGGCTTCTGCCGCATATTGCTTTGTCTTTTCCTGCCCCTGAGTGGAACACAAGTCAGCCCACCCAACCGTCGTAGCGAACACGAGTAATTGAGCTCGGAGATTGATGCTTCTTTTCGGGCTGTCTGCTTAGCTCCGCGGCTGCCAGTCTTGTCAGCTTATTTTTTTCCCCCCTCCTTGCGCGGATGTTTGCCGTTTGGCATAAGCATTCGGATAAAAATCACTTGCAATTTAATCTGTTTTTGTTATCACTTATGGCAGGCCTCCTCGCGATGCAGTCATGGAGCCTTTGCTGCCTTTGCCGCTATTTTTTCGTTTCATCTGCCCTCTTATTTGCCTAGAAAGAAAGAAGAAAAGAAAGGAAAACTCGGCCACTGCAGCTCTCCTTGACTCGGAGATAATCCCCCGGGCCTGCACAGCAGATTGAAAGGCTCTTTTGTATATAATCTCAGTTTTCACACATGGTAAAGGAACTCCTCCACAGTATCAACCAAATCGTCAAAGATCGGCCCTGACAAATACATTATTCTGTGTCAGACTCCTAAGTCAATCATGCTACACACAGAATTCATTCTGGCTCTTCATTTTCACTACTGAGTGCCGTTAAACGAGTCAGGTGTTTATGCAGATGTGGACGACTTTCCCTCTCTGATGCATGCTCTTTAAAGGGCCTTGTGTAAATGGAAGGCGTGCATCCTCTGGTGTTTTTGTGCTGACAAAAAAATTTATTGTCAGTCTGTGTTGTGCTTTATTCCTCTCGTTCCCCACTCTCCCTAACTACCCAAAGCCCCCAAACCCACACCACTCCTTTGCACTGCTGGGTTTAAGAATTAACTTTGTCTTCCACAAAGGCTTGCCACAGGAGCCCTGCTCTGCAGTGTAATCTCACACTGGGATTGATTTTAAGCTTGAGCGCCAATGCAATCATAAATAAACTAATGTTTCTGTCCTGGCATGGCCGTCTCGTGTGTATCTCAGCAGCACCTGCTGCGTTCATCTGTAACCAATGTTGTGACATCCATAACAACCCGTTCCTCTGTGGCCCCGCAAAAGCATGAGATTGAACGCTTTTGACCCTTTGCACAAAAGAACTAAGACTGCCGTTCCTAGAATTTTGCCCTGTCTTGGAAAATTCTTCCCAGGCCCACTCATTGTTTTCCATTGTTTGTTTTCTTTTGTTTTGATTATGGTCCTCCCACCGCGCTTAAACTGCAACCCTGTTGAGATAATTAAGCCTACATGCAACCCCAAGACATGCATGAGAAAATTACACCTTTGTTTTGTGTGCTGATGGCTCTCAGTAAATTTGTAAAGCGCAAGTACAGTAGAATCCAGTTAAAACTGGGTTTGGCCAAGATTCCTTTGTATTCAGAAGAAAATATTTAACACTAAACATGCTACTGACCCACACCTCTTGATTATTTTCAGATGTGTTTTTACATCCATTCTTCTGGTCCATTTCAGTATATGATTTTTTTTTTATCATGTATTTTTATGATACAATGCTGTCTTACCAACAAACAATTCTATGGAGTGTTTCAAATTTATTTTTTTGAGAGAGAATGTCTTAAAGACCCCAGTCTTTGATTTGTTCTAATTTTGTCCAGCGTGATCCTTCTGACCGAGTTGCAAAATGAAGACAAAAAAAGACCACATGTGATATTTGACCTGTCACTCCAGCTGTGCAGGAGGAAAGTCAGAAGAGGGGGGGTTCCAGGTAATTTATTACTAGTCATCATGTAGATACTCTTGGATAGGTTGAATAGACTGACTTCCCAGGGTTTTGTCAGGCCTGCCTCACTGAGCCAGCCTTGCACACATCTGGAGACAAGCACGCACTTCACTGAAATATGCACTGTATGGAAACACAGCAAATGAGAGACTTACTTGTTACTACACCCTAACTGAGCAGGTGAACCACCCAGTGCTCTTGATTTTGCAACAAATTCACAGACATTATCTCAGTTTAGAGCATAGTTGTCAACAGAAGTGAAAAGACTGACATGCTACTGGTGAGAAATGCTACACATCCCCACAACTGAGCCAGCCTTTGTATTTGCACTAAGTAAAAACAGATAATCCCGCAACATGTTTCAGCAGTGCTTGTGGCAAAAGCATAAAAAACATATTGTGGGGTGAAGTATAGTGAGCTATCTTGGTGGAACCACCTGACAGAATCCTGTGGTAATGTTGGTCACAGTTCAAAATTTGTTTCATGTGGGACAAATGATGAATGAAATCATTGAGTAAGACAATACCTGTTGAGCAATCACAGTGCATGCACTAACTATTGCTTGTAGAGTTAACAGATTGCCAGTGAGAATACTTGAGATGGACACCATCATGATCCCAACATCCACATAACCATACAAATGCAATAGGTTGATCCATGCCATTAAAATTTAAATTCTCTCAACCCCTCACAAATACAAGTTCAGTACATAATTCTGCCATATACATTGCGCTTCTTTCATGTTGGGATCCAGTCCTCCTCAGTTTTGCTGTTGTGTTTTTTGGGGAGCCAAAATACCAAAAAAGAAAGCTTTGGGTACATTAACAATCCAGGAAATTTAAGGTCCAAAAAATCATCCAG
This sequence comes from Megalops atlanticus, assembly GCA_019176425.1. NCBI lineage: Eukaryota > Metazoa > Chordata > Actinopteri > Elopiformes > Megalopidae > Megalops > Megalops atlanticus. The sequence goes on along the minus strand of CM032878.1, from coordinate 11,646,393 downwards.
ACTCATCTGACCATGTATAGTCAACCACCATCTGTTATCACATTGCTTTCTGAGATTAAACACGTTTTATTCCAGTGTTCGTCAACTGAGCTGCATCAAATACATACTTATCTTCGGTTTTCCAACAGGAATAGAACAATAGTATCACAATGTTTGCTTGGCTGTGGCTCACCAGGATAGGATCTGCAGGTATGTATGACAATATGACAACACAGGGAGGTATCAGTGCTGGCCCTAGTGTCAGGGCCATCATCTCTCTCTCTATCTCTCTCTCACATACACTCTCCCTCTCTGTCTCTGTCTCTCTCCCTCTCTTTCGCGCTCACTCTCTTTCTCACACACTCTCTCACTCTCTCTTTCTCCCAGCAGTGAAGTAATCTCATCTGGCCAGTCATGCTTGGCCCCAGCAGGTGTCTGGCCCTTGTCGCTGGAACTGATACCCATCAAGGCATCTCCGAGAGCTCAATTCATGCCTGGCCTTGAGAAATTGCCAGGGCTTCTCCAGGAGTCAATGTGAAAAGCTACTGAGATGGGAAAAGAAAATGCATCCGTACCCCCGAGACTGCACTGCTTCGGGCCCTGCTGTGGTCGCACGCACACACCAGCTGAGGATCAGCGCCGACTGACTCCGGACTCTGAAGATGCTCCTTCCGGCCAACGATGATGTTAATGAAATATCAACCAAGCCACTAACCACGCCATGAGACAATGGGATCTTCTGTGGAAATGTAAGCCAGTCAGAAACCAGAAGCCATTTTGCAAGCCTACACGTCATTTGTAAATATCAGATAATTTTGATGCAGTGTCCTCACATTAACCTAAACACATTAATGCAGACCGTATTACCCTCTCTAGAAACATCAAGTTCGTAAAGTGTAAGGGCTGTATGTCACAGGAGAGTGGTTAGAGGGAAGCTTTTTCCTGTTTCTCAGAGTAGGGAGCCATCTTAAGTTCTGACAAAAGGAAATTACTCTTTATGAAGCTATCCTTGCCACACTTGCCCGCACTATTGTTCTCTCTTATGCCCAATAGGTCATTACAGTATAGCCATCTGCCATCTGCCGAAAGTTTCGGACAGCATCAATCTGTCACAGCTGTCTTCTCTGAGGGAAACTGTGATTAATTTTCAACTTTGTTCGCTCTGTGAGCCACAAACCACAAATGAAATCTTCCTTTCTTTCTCTCTCTCTGTCTTGCTCCTTCTCTCTGTTGTTGAAATTGTGTCGTCAGCTGGTGAAATAATTCAGACAATTGGTATTTTCAAAGATACCTGCTCTCTGTTATATTAATGGAAAATTAATTAAATGAAAAATACATAGTAGAGTCTGTGATGCAGGGAATCTAGGTGGGGAATTGCAGGCGATTAGAAATTATGTGTTAGAATTTATTGCTTTAAAGAAAAAAAATCATGTGTGACAATGCAACTTAGCGCTGGCATTGCACTTTAGCGCCACATTTTATTTTTATATTACATGTTCACTTTGACAAAATGTCTGAGAAAGAACATAAAAGTTTGTAGGGATTTATGTTGTGTTCTGAACAACAGCGTTATTGTACATTCGTGTGACGATTGCCAAATCAGTGTGGACATTTCCTATATAGCCATGAAAAGCCGGCTTTTGCGCATGTAAAGGGAAATATGCACATCGCGTCGGTTTGTGAAATCCGTCATTAGGAATGTGAATATGGACTTTATAATGACATTTACTCTGCACATTTTGTGTAGCTGGGTTGGGTAATATACATTTAAACAGAAACAGTGAAAGCAGGTAACTTACCTCGCGGTGTACGCAATAGCGTATAAGGTGCGGTTATAGGCAAAAGGCACGCGCCTGTGCGCGTACCCCTCTTATAGACATTGGGTGAAGCACTCCTGCGGGAATGCTTAACGCATTGATGATCAGATCTCACTCCATTTATCTTCTGTGTAGATTGAAATGAGACTGTCTGGTTTTATGTGTTCAGTAAAATATTGCTGTTATGTGACGAATTGCATGGTTTTAAATGTGTGATATCCAGACAGCAATTGCCTATCTGCAAGTTGGTATGTTCCAGTCAGGGGTAACCCATGAGGCAAAGGGTATTATAAGCCATTCCCTTTGCAAGGCCTGAGAGAGATAGCTGGAGCCTGAGACTGCAAGTAACCTTTTTCTCTAAGTCTGCTCAGTAGTTTGAGCTAGGTTTTTTGTTTTGTTTTGTTGTTTTTTTCTTTTCTTTTCTTGTTGTTTCTGACCGGTGTTAGTGTGTTGTAACACTGTGTTTCAGTTTGTATGTATTTCCTTTTTAGTATATATATTTTCCCCTCCACTGTAGATATGTTTCACCTCTGCACCTGTACCCTGCTGTAATAAACACCAGCCTTCCAATATTTTGGACTCCTGTGTTTCCCTGCCACCTCCCTTGGCCAATGTGTGTCAAACTACCTTGTGGCATCATGACTAATGTGCAGACAGTAGAGACAGATGCCAGTGTCCATAATCACAAAAGCACAAAGGATCAGAGTTCATGTGCAGGAGTAAAGATCCACTCAGACAAATGCAGCCATCCTGATTTCAACAGAAAATTCTGTTTATGCGGTTAATTTACCCAAGGGGTTAGAAGCTGAGCCATGATTCCAGCACATATTGCATTGATTAATATGTATCAATACCTGCTCCCTGCTTTTCTGCCTTACACTTCAAATTGTCATCTGCAAGTGATATCTGGCGAGGGCAGCCCACCCCTCATTGGCATATTATGCAATGCCATTCGCTGAAAATCGTTCCCATTCCCCTTCCATTCCCCAAACCACACCGTCACGCTTCCCTCTGACTATGATATTGAATATTAACCTCGCTGGCCTCCGCCGGTTTTTGTTTGATCATATACCAGAGGGATGGCAACCACTCGAGATGATGCTCTCCCTCTCGGGTTCCTCAGCGAGTTCTGCAAAGCCCCTGTCAGGACGGATCCAACGCTTCATCAGTCATCGTGACGCGACTGTCAGCCGGCTGGTGAAGAAGTCATCACCGCGGCTCCGATGGCCCAGATCCCCAGCACCCCCCACCCCACCCCCACCCCCGCCTCCCCACTGCCTGGACAGATGTAATAACGGAGCCGGGAATCCAGCGGCGGGAATCACAACAGAGGAGTGTTGACATGCGCCGTGCAGGGCGCGGGGGCAGCGCAATCTCCACATCTCGCATTAAGCAATGAAGTGCCTGGGTTAATGGACAGCGATGGCCCCTTGGGGGGTAAGGGCGCTAACTTTATCATGATGTAAAGCATGGGGGGATGTCTGCGCCTTCGGTAGTGTGCACTGTCAGCTCGGCAGAACGAACAGGCCAAGGCACGTTCGTCCTCTTCCTTCCTGCCTCCTGTTGTGAGCGCAGTTTCCCTTTCTAAACAAATAATGAGCCCTGAACATTACCCTCAATAAATGTGAAATCTCCCTCAATCCCTATTCTTAGGCTGAGCGCTTGGATCCGGATAAGGTTAGGCTGATTAGATGAATATCCTTACAAGCAGCTACAGCAGCTTGCTTCCAATTAAAGTAGGGCACGAAAGCTTAATTCGTGGTGATGTTTAGACAAATTACCCTCCCAAATATCCCAAAATCCTGTGTAGGGATTCCTAGAGGCAAACTGCAGCTAATGTAATATCTAATTTAAGAATTCATTAAATAAGTTGCTTAAAACTGTAAAAATTTCCTCCTTGCTCATGCTGACTATCCACCACGTATGTTGGGTCTGCAGACTACTCTGCCGTCTTTATATGAATGAAATAAGATCTGCAAATTTTAACTCAGAGATCCTGAGGCTAAATCGGTCAAACGCCTCCATCTGTCCCACTGCTATCAGTCATGTCTCTTGTCTCTGTCTCTGGTCTATATCAAGTTTCCTGTTGTTGAGCAAGCACCAGAGCTGAGAAAGGAGCAGAACACAGGGCTGAACTCCAGATGTGCTCGTACCAAACGTCCACCCTCATCAACTCAAACCATATTTTACGGGGCACTCATCCACACGGAGGGCATGACGATGTATGCATGACCACGTTCTTCTCTCTGGTGCATTGTTCATGGGGTCGTGGGTCAAACGGCCACTTCGGTTCACGGACAGCACCATCAGGATATGCTTGGAGGAGGTGTAGAGGATGCTGAGATGCCGTGGAGTGATGAAACATTGTAGACTCGCCTGCAATGAGCACAAAGCTGGCTTTTGTCACACCCAAAAACATAAATATGAGAGGTGACTCATTCATATGGATGCTCTGACATTCTCAAGGAGCATAGCTTTTGTCCTGAGTCAAATTCCTCTCCATAAAATTGAAAAGAACTTTGTTCCATCTCTGACAAGGATATGACTTCTGAAAAGAGTGATACAAAGCAGCTTCCACTTAGCTTTATTGGCCATTGTTATTCTTCCCTACAAAGGGATGTCTTGTTGTCTTTAATGCGGTTGTTCTATTTCTGTGTGCCTTTGGGTGTGCTATGTATCATGAACATCTCACAGTGCAACTTGAGAGACTGATCATCATTTTATGAATATGACATTTGCATCTACAGAGAGCTAGCCATGCATTCAAAGCAAGACCTTGATAAAAAAAAGACAATGTATACCACAAATGAAGGTATGGATGACTTCACCACAAAGAATACAAGTATTTTGCCAAAATTTAAGCTGTCTCAAAGTGAGAAAAAAGAATAATTGTGACAATACCCTAAACTAAAATCTATAAAAAATAGTTTCTGAAATAAATAGTTAATGTGCATTATGAAACATTCATCAGCATTCAGTTGAGCTCTTTTCAGACATATTCTCCTCATAAGGCTCTCTTGCTGAGATTTCAAGCACATATATAAACATACATATGAATATAAATTTCTTACAGCTTTGAATGAAAATTGAGAGATTCTGACTGCACCAGGCCCACAAGAGTGTGCTGTCCCTTGTTTCCAGATAAAAAATGTCTCCCATGAGCTTTTGACGCCATTTAGCTCATTACTGTGTGTTTACCTATTGTGTTATATAGTTTTGGGGTGGGATTTTGTGCACTTAATTTATGAGGTGGGATTCTGTACACTTCACCCGTACTGTCACCCTGTCCTCATCTTTGAGTGTGTGTGCATGGCCCTTCTTAAACTATTGACTTCATCATCACACAGGTCCTCTTTGTTATGTGTCTATGGACTTAATTGTCTGTACTTAGAGCCACGCTTGCAACTAAGATTTTTTTTGCGATAACAAAGATCTTATAAAAATAAGAAATATACCTGCTTAAAATATGTTAAAACATTAAAATCATGTTTAAAAGATTTTGTGTAATTTTGTGTAAAAGCTAAAAAAAATATTGGTTAGAAATTACCACTGGAAAAAAATGATTTGCCAAAGCACCCTATCCTGCAATGAGTTTGATTCACTTCCTTGTTCAGCTCAGCAAGAGCTCTGTGAAAGTGACATTGAGAATGTACAAATAGTGGATGTATACACTGGACCATGTCAGTGGCTTAAACACAGGTTTGATCTCAAATTTTTATTTTTAAAAATGTTCTCCACATAATGATATCTGATGATTTGTACGCGATTCCAGCATGTACTATATGGTGCAACAATAGCTTCCCTCTTATAAACATGTCAACATAATGGAGTTGAAGTCAGATTTATTTGAGCTCAACGCAGAGCTGTCAGAGATGACTGTGCCACTTTCTTGAGATCAGACCGTAACCAAATTGTACAGCATGCCGGCAACAGACTAAATTGATTTCCTCTTGAATACTCCATTCCCCATTCTTGCACATGTAAAATGGCCACTGGAGTGAGAGAAAAGAGGCAACATTTGGCATCTTTTTGTTTCAGCTGAATTTGCAGGATTTCACCCCTGCTGACACTGGGCGAATCCCATCTCAGAAAGAGGATGAAAACCCATGCAAATTTGCCCTGTGCTCATCCAGGCACTTTGAATGACGCAAATAGGAGGTGGAAAAAAAGGAAAAGAGACTGCCCCATCCTAAGCCGCTATGCCTAGCTGGATCTGAATTCATGTTCTTGTGTTGTTTGTGAGAACCCCCATTTCCCACCAGATGAACCAGAGGCATAACCCCCTGAAGGTCAGGTGTTAACGAGGCTGGGAAGAGGCAGGCATTCAAATCTGACTTCCGCGTGGAAGCCTGAAGAAGAGTATTTAAGAAAGGAGCTCTAAAACTTTACCAGTTGTTACTCGCAGTCAAACAACATAATCAGTTTCAGTCATAAGCAGGCTTTGCTTCCAGCCAGGCACTTAACCATCTGATCTTACTCATCACTGACTTAATTGTACCAATTTAACCTCCTGATAGTCTGTCAGCATTGGTGGTTTCAAGAGAACTGGAAAACCTGTTGGATCACTGCCCTGTTGGATTTATTATTGAGGCATCTAAGTAACATAATATAAATTGGATAGTTCTGACCAAGCATCTGACTGGTCAATTTGGCATTCCGGCCATGTGTTATTGAAAATTGCCTGGTCACTTTACATCAATCAATAACAAACAGTCCTTCACTGAGAGATAAAGTAAGGGTGCCTGGTGTAGGTAGTTGGCACCACCTCAGACAGAGCGCTGATTCAACACATTTTAAAATGTCATCAAAGTTACTTCACTAACTGCAGTCAAATACTGAACGTGTGTTGCTGTTAGCTAGCAAGCTATATAGAATCAGGGCTTGGAAATTAACTTGACTCCTGACCAATTACTGTCAAGCTTGCTTGTGCTTCACAGGGGTATGTGGACCAATAAATTACCTTGTGTGGCCTGAGGGTTGTCAGGGAAGTGGGTGCACAACAATGATTCTCCACCCCTGCAGTCTCCCAGCCAGAGATTTAAAAGTCTCCCATTTGAGTCTGCCAACATCTTTATTAGCTAGCTACATAAGTTATTGTTTCAGTGTTTATAAATGTTAGTTAAGACTACCACATATGTAAAGATGTGGGCACTTTTGTAGTTTACACAACCCTGCAAAGGCTCTCTGTTGCTGGATTACAAACCAGGGAGGTCATATCAGCAAGTGGCCATAAAGCAGAGAGTTCCTTTCAGAACTACCGGAAACCGGCTCCAAAGAAGGGAAAACAGTGGAGCAACATGGCCAGGAAATGGACTCATATTTCAAAAAGTCTATGTTTAAAGCAAATCAATTTGTATAATAATGAGACGTAACCTAGCCAGCTAAGTTAGCTGTGTCACTAGTTCGGTGCAATTCATGAAAGTAGGAAATGTGTCACATTCAATGAACCATGCCCACTTTTATTATGTTGTCACTGACATGCCCCCCGGACAGGTTTGTTTGAGCAAAAGTCGTCCAGTTCGGTGACATTACAACAGGTTTGGATAGGTGTGAGTGACAATGGAGACGATCACAATTTATCTAGAGTCTAGAGTCAGTCTGTAACCAGAACAGTTAAGGCACTACATTAAGCCTACGTTATGGGTTCACCTTTATGTCATAAATAATTTCCTTCATATATCAGGAATACATGGTGAGTGTCAAGGTAGGTTACGGCAACATAGTTCATGAAACCTGCAAATTCAGTTGTTTTGGGATTTAGAGCCTGTTTAAGATTTAAAAAGGGTTAACACATGTGGCATAGAGCTGTGGCACATACATTTAAAAAATCAAACTTGCTATGCATGCTCAGGAATTGCTTTCTCAGCTAGTTCGAGTCCATTCATATATCTTCCTGTCCTGATGAAGAAATTTAAGTGTGTGATCAATGGTTTTGATGTGCTGCAGCACCAAGTGTCCAGCTGTTAGCATTGGGATTTTTTTTGTTGTTGACTTTGTAAATCAAGATTCGGCTTGTCTATAATGTCAGACTGTATCATGTAAAGAACTTCAAAAATGGATAAGCGTGTTTAAAGTTTGACCATAAATCTTTTGAAATTTGTTTTGGTGTGAAGGGAAACAAAATTAAGTTGGCAGCTTGTGCATTTCTTTCTTCCTCTGTTTACGTATTTTCTTGTTCACTCAGAACAGTATTCACTGTGAGTGGACAACAGCTTTCACAATAAGATTTTACAGGGAAGGAAGTCTTATTTTTCAGGCAAAGCTAATACTAAATTTCTGTGTTCTCAAACTGCTCACTGTCTCTGCACAGTAATTTCACAGAGTGTGCAGACAGTGTGCATGAAATAACAAGAATGACTTTAAAAGGAAATTTTGTTTGCGAGGGGAAAAGGCATTGTCAATTTTTATCATATCTAGAAGTCCAACCATTTGTTCCTTCACAGTAAATAGATATGTGCTCTGCTGCCAAGTGCAATACAATCTTAAACATTAAAACATGCTGAGAGGGTTAAATGAGCTGCCAAATATCAAACCTCCTGGGAAAATTATTAAACAAGAATAGGAAAGCAATAGAGTAGACAGGGTTGTCTGTCAAACATCCTCAGTATGAGAAGCCAGATGGGTAAGGCTGCGAGAGAGGTTTTCGCTGCTGGTTTGATCCTGAATCCTAATTATTCAAAGGTAGTCATGCAATGTGTTTAAACTCTGGGTGCCATCTTTGTTTAGGGTCATCTACAGGGATCAAAGCATTCAAGCACATACTCTGAGAACACCATGCTCTATTTGAGAGAGAAGTTTGTCTGAGCTGATGTTCCACAGCCTCATGAGCATCAGGGGCAGTTTGAGTTCTTAGGTAGGCCAAAACTGAGAAATGATTCTCTCAGCCTAAAAACGCATCAATTCTCAGGCAAAAATTGGAACCAAAAATGGACGTTTGAGTTCATGTGTGGTATTTGGTCAGCCACAAATTGGCTGCAGTGGATCACCCATGTGATTCAGCTTCCAACATCCTCCAACTTGAAGCAGTTTTGAAGGTCAGAAAAGGTACTATATAAACAAATATTATTATTAGAAGTAGTAGTTTTGGGATAATATGTTCAACATTTTTTATGGGTAATATTTTAAAAGTATATTTCAGACTTGTGCTCAATAGCTGTTGTAACTATTTTTAGAATTGCATTGTTGTGAATATTTCTTCACCACATGATTGCAATCAGTGTGAATCACTAATTAAATCAGACATAAACATAAATAATGTAAATATTTTCACAGAATGGTTCCTGATTATCATCACTGGTATATCAAAGAGTTGTAATTCCAAAATGTTTCAGAGCCAAAGCTGAGTATGTTTGATTTAGAAGAAAAAGACTAAAGGTTAGCTAGATAAACAGATAGCATTCAACTTTCCTTTCACTGCAAGAATTCTGTGATTGGCACGGCCATAATGGCACTGCATGTGTGAATTGTTATTGATCGATGTTTTGTGTTATTGTGAGGAGTGAGTAACTCTTCCATTTTCCAGGAAAATTGTTTTTAGATGAATAAAACTCTACAATAAACCAAAGAGCAAAAAAGTGAGGTCTTGGACAAAAACAATAACTCTATTTCCACTGACCTGCCTTAACTGTATGTGTGCCATTCTAATGCAACACAGTCTGGGAGTTTGAATTTAAACCAATGGAGTCTCACTTGCTGCTCAAGCGCTAGTACCACTATCTTTAAAGTTTCTCTTTTTTGTACCACTATACTCTTTTTGGTATGACAAACAATTTTGCATTTGTTTTGAAAATGAGTGAGTGAGATCACTCATTAGATTTCAGCAGATGTCCACCATCTCAGAGGAAGAAATCTCCATGCCTGTATGTCAAACCTTTATTATTGTTATTTTATAGCATGAACTACTGTTGATATTTGAACAAGTCAATGCTACTTTGCTTGGAGTGAGCATTGATTTTATGTACATGTTTGACTTGTCTTGGTTCTGGGCCAACCAACTATTGAATCTGGGGTTGGTCAACATACTTATTGTGGAAATGCCTTCTGCTGGTGTCAGGTGCATCACACCTATGACCCATACTTGGTGGGGTCTTGATTAAAAAAAGAACACTTCAAGGAGTCATGGCAATACAAGGGAGGGGAAAACTAGTATGGAAAATTACCTTTTGAATTGATGTTGCCTACTGCATTTCAATCGGCACTGAAGTGAAGTTAGATGTTAACACATGTCAAAGTAAAGACAAGAGATAAGTCACCAGTCCATTTGGATTCTCTAAATTATTACTGATTCTTCTGAAACAGATTCATGGAAGTTGTTCTGTTGGATTTGTTTGGACACACTATGCTGTAAAGGGCTGTCTGAACTTGGGGTTAGTGATGGCAAGTGAATAATGTCTGGAAAATGCCAGCTTTTTAAGTTGATTTAAATGAAAGGCAATATTTCATGAGACAATAAGTGTGTAGAGAGACAAACATCTTCCATTCAGTTTCAGACAGTGCTAATCACTCTGATAAATTATACTTGGAAATAACAGCGAGAGTATGTCATTCTTATCATATCAGTGTCTGCATTGACCAAGAGCCTAGCCATCACTGTATGATTTTACTTAATAATTGATATTTGACAAATAGTTTCCCTCAAATTTGGTGAAGAGATATATTATTCCTTTTGAACAAAATACATTTTAAGAAGTGAGCCACAGGAGAAATCAATTTTTGATTAATCTGCCTCTGCAGCCACACAGGGAAGCTAGTTTACAACATGACAGTGCTGAGTGTATTACACTCATCAAGGAAAGACTCCCGACTAATTGAATATCAGGATATCTCGTAATGAACTCTTACAGCACGAACACATTCAGCACAAGGGCAAAGCCCGCTAAATTGCTTTTGTTTGGTTTTTTTGTGTATGTGTGTCTGTGTGTGTGTGTGTGTGTGTGTGTGTGTGTGTGTGTGTTTAAGAGTATGTGTGTGTGAGAGAGAGAGAGAGTAAAAGTGGGACTAAAAGAGAGAGAAAAGAAGAGAGAGAGAAAAGAACCTTTTTTGTTTGTGTTTGCTCTAATCGGCTTTTGAGCCACGGGCTTTGGATGTTCCTCTCCAATGAGAGTTTGGCAGAGAGTGGGACCTTATTAGGCAGAGTGAGTTCAGACGGGCTGCTGGAGTGGAAGAAATGGCTGATTCTGCAGAGAGAACTCTGCAGAGAGATGGAGCCGACAGGCCACATGATTAACTGCGTTACCCAGTCGCTGTATCCCCCCCCCCCACCCCCAGGATATTTTGTTCTGCATATTCACAGTCTCAATCCCCTTTCTGTCTTCAATTATGTGCCGGTGACATAATGAAGCTAACCCATCCCTCCTTTAAATCTGTACTCAAATCACTTCGCCTCAAGTCACTCAGATGTGTAGGTTATGCAATGCTTTAGTTTTCCCAACATTTGTTATTTAGAATTGGTGTTTACATTGGAGCATAGACAGCTGGAGCTAAAACGACCTGACACTGGGGGAGAGCAGGGCAAGGATTGGAATCTAATGGCCTTTGTATGATAAACAGCAAAATGTCTAAAGAGACTAAAAATGTTACTGTTCTCCACTGTATACAGACATGGGACTTTAAAATGAAATGTAATGTTGCTGCCTCAGCAACATAGGATGGGATATTTTTTTCTGCGGGGCTTGCTGGCATGCATGTGAGTCCACATGCATGACTCTGTGTCTTCCACCCTATAAAGCACTGATGCTCAATCCTGCTCCTGGGGGCCCCCCTGCTCTGCATGTTTTCCATCTTTCCCTGCTCTACCTACCTGACTGAACTCATCAGTAGCACTTTTGATTAGCTGAGCACACCTGATTTAATCAATGTTAATCACACTAATCAGGTGTGTTTGGAGCAAGGATAGATGGAAGATATGCAGGACAGTGGGCCTCCAGGAGTAGGATTGAGAAACCTGGTTGACACCTTTGACACCTTGGTTTTTTAGCAGTCTCAGTAGCTAGCTAGCTTCTTCCACTACCTCACAGCAATAGATGGGGTTTTTTTTTCTAGTTTATATATTCACCTTTTGTGGCAGGAAGTGAATAGGTTAAATGCTGGCCCCCTCCCTGGATTCATTCTGCTGTTAGTCTCTGTAGCTATGTAGCTTGCTGCCACTAGCTACCTTTTAGCCCAAGTGGGTCTGCCCACGGTGGTCTATATTTAAAGTCTGCCAGGGAAGGTAACAGGACTGACAGCTGACAAGTCAAATTGGGGCTGCTGCCTTTCCTGCACTCACGCTGCTGTATGTCTCAGTAGATTCAATCTTGGACCTCTCTGCTTAGCTGCACTCACTTTTGTTACAGCTATGGTAGCTAATTACCTAGATTTCAGGTAGCTTGCAAGCTTGCTTCTTCTAGCTACCTTTTAGCAACCGCAGGTCTCATTACTGCAGACTGTATTCACTGGCGGCCAGTGAAGACCACCAGATTCCTCTCCTTCTACACCCTTCAAGATTCAAAACGTGCATGGTAATAAAAGTACCCATCAGCAGGAGAATCAGTAGGATTGTCATCCTCCTTAGGCCACTCTCTGCTTAATTATACTGGAGATAAAGTCTCTCTGTCTGGCTGTACTGCACTTCATACCAGTCCTACATGTTCACACCTTTTGGGCACATCCTTTGAGTGCTGGTTACTCTGTGTGTCTTGCCCCTTGCCTGCTGATGACATAGCTTAGGCGCATATGTCAATTTCTGGGTTTTTCTGGGTGTAATAGACCTCCTCTGAGTCCCAGCCTTGGACAGTGCCTTTTTGACTCAGGTTGACTCAGTGCAGTTATGGATTTGCCCTACTCTGAGCAGTAACCTCTCATCTCAATGCCCTAGTATCTACTGTCTTGTGAGTGTTATGCTTCAGTGTTATGCCGGTCCTAGCGGATAAGTCTAGGGCTGAATTTCTTTCCCAATACACCCCTGAGCCAGGGTAAGTTTCTTCCAAAAGCTTTGTTTTGGTAGATTAGTACTGTGATTAAGGAGTAAAGCAACGCACGCCACCAAAACCTCACATTCCTTATAACGTGTAGTAGCAAAATGCGCACATTGCGCACGTGTACCGTGACATAGCGGATCTAACTCCGCAGTTCGCAGATGCGGAGGACAGCAGAGCAAAAGAGCCATGAAAGGAGCCCTTTGTCTTCTGATTTCTGATTGGTTCACCCGTGCCCCTGCTCCGCCCTCTGCTCTCTCACTTCCGGAGCTACAAGTGCAAATTGGTTTTGCAACAACGCTGACTGCAAGAAGTGTTGCAAAAGTCAAGGCGCGCAGATCTGAAGTTGTAGGGACCGATTCGAGAGGTTGTAATCAGCGAGTTGTGGTTGTAATCAGCGAGTTGTGGTTGTACTGGAAAATGTATTTATGTAAATATCAATTTACACATTTGTGAATTTCAACATACAAGTTCACATTTTTTTGCAAGTGAAAATTTAAACATACGAGTTCAGATTTTTTCTACACATTTGTGAATTTCAACATACAAGTTCACATTTTTTTCTGCAAGTGAAAATTTAAATATACGAGTTTAGATTTTTGTTCTACAAGTTCTCACATCATATTCTACAAGTTCTCAAAATGAAGTCTACAAGCTCTCGCATTTTGCAACATATTAACCTTCATAGAACTTCTACATACAGTGGTCATCTATCCCTATATTTTGCCTCACTTAACTTGGGTGAGCCGATATCCTCTTCCTTGCAACATGTTCTATAGTATTGCTCTTCATTATACAACCCAGTGGCTGTCTATCTATGATACAAAACATGGGGAAGGTAGGTAACCTTGTTCTCCGAGTGAAAGACAGCCTCTGGGCCATGTCCTTCCTCTGAATAGATGTATTTAAAGAAACTGAGGAAGATCTGTGTGTGCCGGGTCCTTTGTGGTACATGTGACATGCAGCCGTACATGTGAGCACACATGAATGTTAGTCTGAGAGGAAATAATTCTCATCCTTTGCAGCAGTAGCTGTCTTTCACATGCAGTGAATAACATAAGTTATTTACCTAACCTTATATTCCCAGGATCTACACAGAGTGGGCTTGTCACAGCCACCCAGCTGAAGTAGAATTGCATTAGGCATTAAATGTTGATCACCATTCGGAAAATAATAAATAATAATGAGCATACATTATCTGCTGTTTTTAGCATCGTTTTATAAATTTAGTTCAGCAGAGAGACAAAAGCGATGAACTTCAGCACTTGTTTAATATTCAAATGTGCCAAGCTTGGCATTAATTAAGAGAACAGGCGGATCTGAACAGATTGGGCGTCTGGAGTTAAGTGGTGAATTAGGGAAATGAAAAAAAGCACTAAGCAGAAGTACAACTAGTGTTGATACACAGCAGAATATGTCCCCCAGGGCCTAGAGCTGCCTAAACAAAACTGTACTATTTGAGAAACAAAGGGCAAGTGAGAAACAGGCTGTGATGAACTGCCTCAGCCTTGCAAGGAGACCAAGGTCAGTTGTGCTCACACTCTGTTCTGTTCTGTTGCCCCATGTGGTGAAAACAAGTGGGTTGACTCCAGGCCTGCAGTGAATATGCCCCCCAATGCCTGTAACCCCCCTCCCCTGGCACCCCCACCCCCACCCCCTCCTTGTGAGCGAATTGAATCTCAGACCCAGCAGCAAGAGACTGCTAGCTCACCCCCGGCGTTACCCCTGTGATTGAGTGTTCCAGAGAGTAATGCTATGCTCACCGAGGCCCTGATAACCCTCTCCTCCACACGGCAGGAACACTCCCTAACGCAGAGGAAACCACTGGGGAGGAGGGTCTGCTGCAGCCCGCTGCCTCACTTGACCTGATCCGAGACCCCCTCCCATCCCAGGGCAGGATCTTGGGAACAATAAATCATGATCAAGTTTGGAGGACTGTGTATTTACAGGTATACCACCCCCACCTGCCTATTAACTGTACTTTTCCTGTTTCCTAATGAAATTGCGGATGAATCCGCAGATGAATCATGCATTCGTTGATAATCGTTTCCTGTTAAATTGTAGGCTTTGTAAACATCTGTATGTTTATAAAGAGCAATGTTGCTTTAAATAGAAGTAGAAGTAATTATTTACTCCCCATCATGTGTTTATTTAAGTGAAAAAATTCACTAAGAGTCTTTTGACCGTGGGTCCATTTCATTACTGTTCCGTTCATTTGGTTTTAGACAATGTGTTAATTTTCTCACCGTTATTACTTTGTGTGGAGACCTACAAAGTGTGCTTGACTCATTTTCGGTGAGTCACTTCCCTTTTGTTCAGGTTGGTGAAATAAAATGCCGAACAGAGCTACACACAAATTAGTGCTGTTTTTTTTTTCCTCAACCTCTGCTGCATCAACACAAGTAAGAATTTCAGGGGATGTAAAATTGTTGGGTCCTAGTTACCTTTGACAGAGACATGCCAATGAGCAATCTGTGCAGTTTGCCTCCTGCTCTGCCTCCTCTCTCCCCTTGTACTCGTTGGTACAGCTGGAGGTGGCTGAGCAGGGGAAAGTGTGTGTTGATTGATGAGGATAATTGCCGTCGTGTTGCGTGGGTTTGAATTGCACCGGCTCCTGTGTGGGTTTTCTTTTGCCCCACTGTCAGCATTTGTTTTGTCCTGCCACTCAGTCATGGCCAAAGAGGGGACGGGGAACAAGGGGAGGGGGGGGTTTGGGGGGGGGGGTGTCCAACAACGATGGCATAGCATCAGTAGCATAGCATTCTGGGCCCCGAGGCATTACCCACAGCAAGAGTTGCACATGCATTCTCTTTCTTGCTGAAGATGGCAGTGAAAATGTGTGAAATACAAGCAGAGACTGTGGAGTGTGTAATTTCAGTGGATGAACGATGCAGCCGTTTCCCATCAATTGCTCAAGTGTGTCCCATTAAGCCGTGCCTTTCTTCCAGCTCAGGTTTCAGAAAAATCCTAGTGGCGTGGCTTCATATGGACTCCGCATAAGAGCTACAGGACACAAGGGTCCAAAAGAAAGAGAGAAAAGTGGATTCTTTGTGGTGCTTTAGTCCTTTGTCGTCTTTTAAATGGGTGGTTGGCTCTGCAGTTACTGAGAAATTTGAATGTAGACTCTTTAAACATCTTTTATGAAAGAACTGTTGTTTTCCTAAGCAAACATTTACACAGGAGGAATGACATTTTGTCTGTTCCTTTTTATCAGATATCTAGTTCATATTTGGTACTGCGCCAAATAATGTATGCTACTGGGCCAAAAAATGGATGCTTCTCATGGGGACGACAAACTGTAAGTAACACATGGTAACACTCAAGAATTCAAGAGATATTTTTGCAAGGCAGCCTTGCGTTAATCCATCAGTGATATTCTATTTTGTATCCCTCATGAATTCAAAATTCATTTATTTTCTTTTTTTTTTTAATTTGGTGGTAAAGTTGAAATTGAAATGGAAATGGAATTATTCAGGTCTTGATCATTTGTTTGGGGAGGAGTTTCCCAATGGAAATGGAGAGTGATCACAGATATAAATCCACATACAACTTCACAGGAACACCAATCTGAAACCAGAGAAGCCACTGACCCCAACATCAGCACTTCCATGCCATGATCTGGGTCAAGAGGTTAACGAAGGGTATCAAGAATCAATAGTAATTGATATGTTTTTCTATCGATCTCTGCCCATATGGTCTCTGGAGCAATTTGGCTTGAAGATCTTGTAAATAAATGTGGTGAATTTGATTTATCACCAAAAATTCCATTTGACATGTGGGCCAAATAATGGCCACTGACTTCATCAATAACCAACAGCACCCATATCTGGAAGAAGAAAGAGAAAACCCATGAATGAATTAACTTGGAAAGGTCA
The DNA here is from genome assembly GCA_019176425.1 of Megalops atlanticus. NCBI lineage: Eukaryota > Metazoa > Chordata > Actinopteri > Elopiformes > Megalopidae > Megalops > Megalops atlanticus. The sequence continues at coordinate 11,629,767 of CM032878.1, read as the reverse complement.
ACTGCATGATTATTGCCATGTATTAACTTGCCACTAGAGGCACTTTCTAAATGAAGAAACTGAAAAAAATGCACTCCCACCAACAGTATAACTGTTTGGCACTGCCAGCACCGAGAACAAGAGGCTGTGTTGATATGTCAAAACAATAATCTGTAACAGATTTGTTTATGTACACTTGGGAAATAAAGAGACCTTTTCCAGTCTCTTGATGTTCTCATTTCACAACATCAGTTAAAGTAATTGAAACTACATGCATATAAGCTGTAGATATTCTCGTAGAACATTGTTGCGATTAAATGATTAGAATTCAAATGACACTGAGTTCTTGCAGTAGATTCATCTTGGCCAACGAGATAGCTATTTCATTTAAATCCATTTCATTAATATCCTTTTGCTTATATTACTCATTGGAACAGGCTCAAGTTTAATTGGTTCCACTGGAGCCAATTAGCTACAACATTCCATTGAATATTACATCCACAGATGTTTATTGATAGGACACAATTGCACGTAACCAGGTTCATTTGTTATTGACATGAGGAGCATCACTGTAATGCTTACATTTAAATGTTTGAGATCAAGACATATGGAAATCAATTACTGCCAAACGCAATGGTGATTTCTGACTATTGTGGTTAATTACTACATAACTATTCTGAGTTTAGGCTATATTTATTAGATTGTATACATTTATTAGATTCATATAAATTTATACCATACATTGTATAACAAAAGGCTCAGCCTTTAGGCTGAGTGTAAATGTTCAAGTCTGTCCCTGATCCAGTCACAGCAACGCTTTTTTTTTTTTTTTTTTGAAGAAAGGGGCATTTGTGTCAGAAAATTGAATCTAAAATAACGAGCGTGCTATTTGTGTGCGCGAGGATTAGAGAGGAGAGGCTTTCGGACAGTCGGTTATTTAATGCTTGTCGGGTTGCCAGCCATGATTAATTACTCATTGGGCGGTATCTAAAACGATCCTACCACCTGAAGAGGCCCCCTGAGACCCTCACTCACAAAAAAGTAGAGCAGAACAGCAGTTGGGGTAACAAGAGGATCCAGGTTTTTAATAAGTAACGGCAACGCATTGCCTGGAACCCACCAAGTCTCTAAGGGAAGCGTTTGCACTTCGCTTTAATTCCACCAGAGACAATCCTCTATTATTGGTGGTGGTGTTATTGGCCTCATCACCGGGCGACTGGGGAAAAGGACTCCGTAACTTGATTGTCTCTGTAATTTCATTGCCTGTTTCCGGTAATGCGTTCCGTGGTCCAATAACATCATGGCGCATGTTCATTGCTCAACCCCTTTATGGGGCAAGACGGCAGGCAATAAGTTATTGTGCTACTGTGCAGCTCAGAGTCATATACCCCTCTTGAAAAACAAAGTCCCTGGTAAGACCCTTGAGCTGAAATTTGATTAACTTTGACCTCCCAGTGGAAAATTTTCTTGCGAATGTTATATCTTTTGGTTCTCTTGAGGATAATCTAACATCTCAATTAAAATGCAGAATGAGTTCTATATTTCCTGTTTTTGCTGAGTAGGACTGTGCCTATGTTCATGTGCATGTAATTTGATGATATACAAGACTAATATGTTTCCTTAGCCAACAACCAAATGCCTTACTGTTGCTGGAATTTTGGTTATGCAATAACTATTTATATGTACAAGTAAACTTTATATCCATATGCGGTTTGCATTAATTCAGATCCAAGGACAAAGCACATTGTTGTTTGACTCCTGTAATATAAAAGGGAAAACTTAAGTTGCTTTTATCAATAATTGTAACATTTCCTAAAACAATGACATCTGGTGTCAATAATGTCTCCACGTCAACAGGGTCAAGAGCATGTTTGTTTCCTCTGTTTCAACTAATAGGAGCATTGCATACAAATTTTCACAGATGTGCTGGAAGCACAGGACTGGCTCCTATTAATCATGATTTAGGTCTGATGGATAACTGAAAAATTGAGCAAATTTGCTCTTGCAAATGTACAGTCAGACCAAATGCAAATGGAGTTAATTGCATCCAGTTACAAGCATATGTGGGGAAATCCGAATCTTGTACAGACATTTGGTGTTTTGTAACAGTGAATTTCAATTTTTGTGTGGAAAGACACATAAGGCACTAATGCTTTTGCATAGGATAATATGCTTTCGGTTGTGCAGGGACTGGTTTTGATGTCTTTGACTCCAGTTTCATTAACATTGATTAAGCAATGGAGAAAACTATAATGATGTGTACGGAGCGGGGGGACTTTGTTCACGGAATGTTAACACAGCAGCACTATATGATGAATAATAGATTACAGGAGCAATGATTCAGGCTAGTAATGATGTTGACGATGACCTTTCACCCACAGAATAGAACCACATCATGCTGTTTCGCTACACTGATGCAGAGATGTTCACAACAAAGAGGCCAAAAGAAGAATCCTGTTTTTTTGAGTCCTGAGTTTTAATGTTTAATTTATGTGTGCATGCGTGAGTTTGGTCTTGTGTGTATTCACACTTGCCTCCATGCGCCTGTATGTTGAGGGTCTCTGTTTGTGTGTAGAACAATATGGAATAGTGTGGCAGTAATGCATATTCAAATCCCTCATTTTCTGTGATTTCCAGTTGAGAACTGTGCCCTGGGAAAGACTGTGTGAATAGTAACTTTTAGCCAGTAGCTGTGAATGAATGGGTAAATGAATAAACACACACTAATGTTTTCCTTGAATATTTTGTCTTTTCTACTGCAGCTCATGTTTTTCTCTGTGGCTGTACACAGTCACACACTTTCCAGAGGCTTTTTTTAGTCAGCAATCTCAGTCCTCATTTGACGCGTGAAGGGGTTAATGAGGCTGGACAAGTTTTGCCGTGCTTCACTGCAGTGACAAATCTCTGGTTTAGTTCTGCATGGCTGATTGAGATGTACCAGGGTAGCAAAAACACACACACACATACAAATGCATGTATGCAGACAGACAACCACATGCAGAAACATACACACACAAGCATATTGTACACGCACAAACAAAAAAAAACACACGCACAATCACATTGATACACAGCAAGACATACACATGAGCAAAAATACTTTACGTTCGTACATATACGTACACACACACACAGGCAGTGCGTGAGCTTGTCATTGTGGAGGGAAGAGTGGGAGCATCCAGTTGCTGTGATGAGGGAACATTTATGATGGCCACGGCATTGGCATGTGAATCACTTCTCAGTATGGCAGCCCAGTCCCATTTCATTCAAACAGAAAGACCATGAGAACCAGGGTGGAGCCAGTCTTATGACATCATCACGAAGAAATCAGATTAGAAACAGAGTTCAGTTCAGTCGTTATTCAGTGCATTACTGTATAAAGCACTGCTGTAATATTGCAGAAGCTAGAAATGCAGCTGAGTTGTTCTTTTGTAAGATTATTAATTTATTCCATATGCAAATGAGGAAAAAGTAAAGTGTCACTTGTTTGCATGTGAAGCTGAGAGATCAGTGGCACATCACAGTTACCCCTGCTGCTGTTATTTGTTCAGATGCATTTCCCATCCTAAACTGGTTAAAAGACTACAGGTTTGGAAAACAAGAACATTCAGCAGAGTACATCTCTGAAAATAGCTATAGATAACCTATTTTTCAAATATTCGTAAGATAAATGATTATTGTTAAACATTCAGAGATGCATAGTAACATTGCACAAGGTATGATTCAATGATTTTAGAATCCCGAAATAATTAAGGCTGCCCTGTTACTTGTCTTTGTACTTGTAATACTTTTTAACTTGTAATTGCCTGATAGTTTCATACTGAACACAATGTTCACATATACATACATACATATATATCAGCACTCAGCACTATACTTTGATTGGAAACCTCACCACACCCCTTACGCACAAACATTATGTTACTTTTACAGAGGCAAAGAGAAATACTGCCCCCTTGTGTACCATTGAAAACATTACACTGCTGGGAATCGGCTGGCTGGAGGACACTTAATATTTTAGTTTTTTCCTGTATTTATCTTGTCCTGATATTAACAATACAGAAATTCTTGTATGTGTAATACCATTTCTTGCTTGCAACTCCAGCAACAAAATAAAACCTCTGCTCCTTACTGTACATTTTTTATTTATTGACAGTAGAGCACAGGCCATAAAAATATATTGACATTTAATGAAAGCATGCAGCAAAGTGACAACAGTGAATGATCAGTTCTGCACTTCTTCTCATCTCATCTTCCTTTGTTATTTGATTTGTCCCAGAATTGAATGTGTTCGATACAGACAGTGCTATGCAAATCAAGAAGATAATTAAGAGGAAAAACATAAGTGGTCCCGGGAAGAGTGAACAGGACAGACGAATGCATATTCACCACTGCTTAACAGTCCCTTTTTATGCCCTTTTTTCCATCTGCTCCCTTAATTTCTCTTCGGACCAGCAGGGGTACACATGATGCAGATTTATTTGCGCTTTGGAAAACTATTTGCATTTAGATTGTGTTTCAAAGTGATTTATTGCCGCTCTCTTTGTGTTCACCTCAGTCATTTTGATCTTTTCAAAGACATTTTTTAATTGTAGATGACGGGGCAGCACTCTTGATGTACATGGCGTTCTGTGCATTTTGTGTGATGCCGCCGCCTCCCTCCCACACATAATCCTTTTTCATGACACAGGTGAGAAGCATTAAGATCACAAACACCAGCACTGTCCACATCTAGCCTGCACCAGCTGGTAGAGCTGCGATAGAGCCAGCCATCTCACAAAGTTCCTGCCATGTCAACAACCCCCCACCCCACCCCAGTCTACCTCAGCAGTTCGTGCATATTGCTCCACAACCCGTACATTCTCATCACCTTCAAAGGAACGTAATGTAAAAATAAATCCTAAAATGCCCTTTGGTGAGAGTGGAGCAGGTTTTTGGGGGGTGGGTGGGGGGAATACAGGTGGTACGGGGTGGCTTAATTGCAAGGGTGTCCCAGCTCTGCAAGATTAGCACAGCGAGAGCAGGCTGACCTGGAATGGGGGTGAGAGAGAGAGATCTGAGCAGCAATAGGACCGTCAGGGCAGGGAAATTAATGGGGTATTGTGACATTCTCATTCTCTGTCTGCCACGGGCCGAATCATTTCCATGCCACAAGTCCTCTGCCCTGATTATTTATTTAATATGGGTGCTGAGCTCAAGGGAAAGCCTCCCTGAGTCACGCCGCTATTGATTAATGGCGTAGTTAACATGTATGTATAACCCACTTAATACGTGCTCATTTATTTTTACATTATAAATTGTTTTAATTTACTCAAAATTAGCCCTCCAATTAATCAAACTGCCCCTTGTTACAGTCATTTGTAAAATAAAAAATAAAAAAATGGGAGAAGTAAGGTCACAGATTTCATTAACAAAGCTGTAAAACATTTCATTTACCAACGGTCTGGCTGTGGGAAAGAGCTGCCGTTGCCGACCAGTTATACGAGCAATAATGAGATAACAAGGAGCAGATCTGAGGCTGAAATGTCACACACAGATTGCGTCATTAAAAATATGAACATTTTCACAGTTTTTCATTTTGTGCCTTTGCAACTTCACTTTGCACTCTTTATTTCTGCTTCCACTGCCCATCAGATGGAGCAGGAGAATGTTCTGTTCAGGAAGTGCTTATATCCATTCAGTGAGCACATCAAAAAGGCGGGTTTCAGTGTGAAATCCAATTCTCGACAATAAGAGTGAATTCAAATTATTACTAGCTGAAGATGTCAATAATAAATAAATGCATGTAAAATAGTTACATGCATAATGATTTATTAATATTGTGGAATAATACATTCTCAGCAAGAAAATGTTGTGGAATGCCTTTCGATGCATCTTAAATTTGCCCTGATCAGAGAAGTCAGTGGTTTCAGTCAATTCTCTTTTGGTCTCTAAAACAAGTGAGCAACTGCACTCTACTGTAATGTCAAAATCTACCACCTCCCAGACGGCAATGAGAGAAGAGATGGACACTCATGGAACCTTAAGGATGAGAGCTTGACAAAAAGCTTCACTGCACCACTCAAGGCAAACCAGCAAAATGAAACTTCACTTTTTCTTATGAATGTCTGAGCCATTTTTTGTTTTGACATTTTGTCTTGCTTGACTTTTAATTGCTTTCATTGATTGAATGTCTGTTGCCGGTCTTGGGCATTTCTTATCTTATATTTGCAAAAGCAAGACAGGCATGTTTCCTTGGTCACAGTAAAAGCCAAGAGAGTCTACATCCAGTCTGTAAAGTTCACATAGTTCTCCAAAGGCTTGCTGTATCACTCTTGTAATTATGATTGATTTCCAAAAGCAATTTGGTTTTGCAGAAACGCCATTATCTGTTCCCTCTGTCCATCACCTTCACCATCACATTATCATAAGGGGAGTCATCTTCTTCGTCTGCTCCCTCCACATGGCGTTCGGGGAAAGCCCTCATTGGTGGCTTGGGGACGGCGTAGTCATCAATGTGGGGGTTGTACGGATATTCGTGGCCACATGGGTCCACCGCCGTGCCCTGCAGCTTCCACGCATAACCTTTGACCTCCTCCGGGTCGTCATAAAAGGATGTAGGGCCACTCTTAGCAGCTCCCGCTGCACACCCCTCTGGTTCGTCGTAAATGTGCTCCACCTTGGCAGGATTGTTGTTGTTGGAACGGGCCTTGATGACTGACCTGACAACTGACTCATCAATAGAGTCATAGAGAGGATCTGGAATCTCTGTGTCATCTACACAGTCCTCTCTCTCGCTGCTTTTGTCCCCGGCCATCGGCAGGTGGCCAGCCAGGAGCATGTTGGCCATCAGATTTTTGGCAATGGCGTCAAACGGGAGGGAATACTCAGAGTCCTGAGAACCACGCCTGCATGGAGCCTTCGAGGACAGCACCTCCTCTTCCGGCTCCGCCTGCTCCCGGGGCATGGAGATCTGGGAGTAGGCCTGGTCCTCACTGTTGAGCAGCGGGCAGCTAGAGATGTTCTTGACCTGGTTTTTGCGGGGTGGAGGCCTGGTGTCCAGCGTCAGGCTCTTTACCCCCGTGAGAAGTTTGTCAGAGGGCAGCTCCAGCTTGGATCGAGCGCCCTGCAGCGGAGGAGGGCTTTCCCTCATCAGCAATTCGGAGACGGTGCTGTAGACACTGCTGTCCTTCGTGACTGGGGGCCTGGGGGCAGGTTCCGGCTCAACCCCACCCGACTGCTGCCGGTGGGGGATGAAGCTGTTCTTGTGCAGGTTGATGGCCATCTCGACAGCCTGGAAGAGGCTGTTCCCCTGCTTGGTCTCAAACTCAAAGTTACCCTCCCCGGTGTCACACCTGCGCCCCGCTTCAAAGGAGAATGTAACCTGAAACAGTAAGTCAGAGAGTTTCTTTTTTATCCTCAGCCTTTCTCAGCTCACAAATAAATGAGGGCCGCACTAGGATGTGAAACTTATGTAAAATAAGATGATATTAGCCCGAGAGAAAATTCTCTTCTTAAAATGAAAAAAAAAAAACATTGTCTAATCCCATCCCACACGTTCAACAGGTCTTTTTTTGGCTTTCATATCTGGTTCAAAGAAAAGTGGTTATGCAAATGTAATTAGTTTTCAAGGTTCCTTAGTTAGCTAAAACTGTCAGTTCTTTCAGAAGTGTTCTGTGGGTTTCACAGCAATGTTACCTTATCCCGACCGAACCTCCTGAGGAAACGGTAAGGCCAGGTGTAGAGCACGTCTCCTGACTTTGGGTCCATGAGAATGAGGCAGTCGAAGTCCGCCCGCAGGACAAAGGACCCACGCAGCCGACACCTCTCCGAGGCCTCCGTCTTCCTCACCGTCACCTTGAAGTCCTTCGGCACTGCAGGAGCACATAGTGAGAAGGTCTATGTAATGCTGCAAAACCGTGCAAAAACACTCTCTCCTTGCATCCAACCCCAGCACCGCAACTAAACGGTCAGACACATGAATGGATTCACAATGGCCGAAAATCATAGCGTGGAAGCAAGCGCACTCGATTTGCCATGTGGTGTTGAAGCGTGTGGATGCTTTGTCACGCCAGGTGTCTTTCCTCAGCATGGAGAAAGGCTCTCTGTACTGACCTGCACATGCACCGCTCAGGTGTTGCTTCAAAACCAGGTCTGCTGGCTCATTGGCAAAGCCTTGTAAACCCGCAGTGCAGTTAAATTACTCTGAGCTGTGAGCTGCTGCACATGCAGAAGTGCTCGTCAGCTCTGCCATGGAAATATTTTTTGCACAAGAGCAAACACAGGCTGATCACGTTCCATTTATGGCCGGATGTATAATTTGAAGAGCTGCAGGGCTTTTTGATTTTCCATCCACATAGAAAGTAGTCTCACTGACAAAGTAGTAGAACAACGAGTTTGAATTCCCCCCTCCTCAACTGAACGCATCTCTCCCATAAAGTGCGGATGTGAGAATTCTCCATGAGAACAGTGAGATCAAAATAAGCTACCTAAGTGTGGTCTTCAGTTTTTTTTTTTTTTTTTTTAACAGACCACAGCAATGCACAACTCACCACACCTATTCTACATGTTGCTAGCCTACGCCATACGCCATGAACAGACTCAAAGTTGGGCACAAGCCCCTGTGGCCCCACTGTGCATATGCTTGCTAATGTCACCAACTACTTAGTTCCGTGAAAAAAAGAGGACTATCAGTTTGAGTTCCCCATTTCACCATGAAGATGCTATTTGTTTTTCACAGTTTGAAATTTCTTCTCATTACTTCTCATTTTCAGCTAAGTCTGGTTATTGTGGCATCTATGCTCTGAGGTTTTGGCCAAGCATGGTTCTGTCACTATAACACCCTGTAAGTGCGCAAACCAAATGTCTCAGTTAATAAAGGTCTTTATCAATGGTTTCTGTCATAGTAAGGGAAATAAAAACTCCACTTATATCACTGGGGGGGTGCAAGGTAAGGATTGAGTTTTGTAAAGGGTTCTGCAAATTTTGATTTTTATAGGAAATTTCAATTTCACACAATGCCAGCGTTGTGTGTGTGTGTGTGTGTGTGTGTGTGCATAGTAAAAAATGTTAGAATTGTATAGCTATTGTATTCCTTCTTAAAAAATAACAATAATTGCACTACACCAGAAGATTTGACATTGTGATGGCTAAATGTCTTGTCTGATAGGGGTAAACAACTTGCAGTGGACCGTTATTTCCTTACCCCCTTTCCCATGATACTAATATGCAGACAGGCGTTTTACATTATACCTTATACCCTTGTCTGCCAGCAGCACCTGTGTGTAAGACGTGGTTTACGAGCAGTTAGCTTGTTAGTAACATGTGGGCTTAGAAGCCACAGCCATGCTTCCATGGAGGCAAAGGTTGCTCAGTAAATAAAAAAAGTTGCCGTCTGTTGCAGCTGTGTAACCCGATATCATCTTTCACCGTTCCCTCAACAGACAAAAAAATGAACGAAAAGCCTATTTCCTTCCTGCAGAATTGAAGCTCTATAATAGAACTTTGCTGTGCAGAAAATAGATCAGATGACTTCCGTATGTGGTTTTGCCGCTCTGCTACTTGGGTTGAGTATAAACAGGTGTTTGCCTTTTTTGTTGTGCTACTCCTGTTTTACCAAATGCATGAAACAAACAAAAAAATAGGTATGGCTTGTTATGCGCTGATTCCATCACTTCAGGCAAATAGGGCATTTAGCTCCAGACTGCTGTCCCGAGTGAGTTAACATCCCTCTTGTTACCCTTTCTGTGCACACAGCGTTCAGGAAGTCCTGGTCAAGGAGACAGGGCTGACGGTGTTGACAGTGCTGAGTGGTGGCATTTGTGTGGAGCGTTACAATTCACTCATTACATGCAGCAGCTGTGCATGACTGAACACTACGTTTAGTTGCAGGCTCTCACCTGACGGCAAAATAAATACATGAAAATAACACTAGTACTAGTCGAAAAAGGGATCCCAGCTGAATGCTGCTCCGTACAGAGCACTGTCGCCCGCATCAGTTCTGGCCTCAGCACTAGACTGGGTTTGTATATGGGGCGATGAACGTGGCTTTGATGTTGTGGTCTCATGACTTCGCCACATTCAGAACCCTGAGATTCAGATGGAACACCCCTGTCCAATCAGATCCAGCAGCAGGTGGCCTCTGTCCAGCAGATTATCCAGCAGGAGGAAGGCTGGCCATACCCTGGCAGTTTGACCGAAATGCGTTAAGATCTGCCAGCATATTTGCTGAAGCAGATGCTTCTCCTGCATTAATGACACAGTGTGGGGTATCCTTGTATGTAATTCGACGGCCTTCTTCAGAGATACCTTGTGACTTTCAAACAGTTCACATCTTTTAAGCCTCTAACTCACCAACTAGTTGCCTTACTTTGACAATTATATTGCTGTACTTAAAGCAGAGAAATGACTCGATGGTAAGAAAAAAATAAGAACAATAAAAGTTACAAGAATAAATGTAACACGTACCTAACCGAATCAAAAGATCTGCTGCGCGAACATGCAATGAAAAAAAAACCTGTGGGAATCTTCGGTCACGACAGCAGTGAGTTTGGCTCAATGCCTCACAACCCCGTCACCACGGCTGTGTTTTCAGCACGCTGCTCTATTGTGCTCTCCCTAAGCATCTGTCTCTGACGATTCCAGAGCGCGGCTCTACATCGTGTCTTTTCACCACGGACAACCTCGCGCCCCGGAGAGATACATTTGTGTGCTTCACGCACGATGCGTTTGATTTGGTTTCAATCAATTCCCAAGGGCTCTGTAATGTGTTAGTGGGTGTAAGTACGAGGGCAGAGCGAGAGAGGGTGGGGGGAAAAACGCCTCTGCATTTTTGGCTGCATTCAAGCGGTTGTCGGATTCATTTAACAGAGAAAAAAAAAGCTTTTAACAGAACGGAGTCGCCCGTCAACTAATGCATCCTCTTGGATTAGCAGCTGAAGGGTTATGTTTGCGGCAGATAAACGTTCCAAGACTGCATCATTGTATCTTAAACTTTGATAGTTCTCATGTGAAAGACAATATAAGTGCTGCTGAAGTTCTTGTCATCCACTATGCAGAGTTCATATGTGTGTGAATCGTTAATGTGTATGATTTTGAGATCGTTTCTCCGACACATTATTTTATACACGACACAGACGTTTTGATATCAGCAAATATCCTATTGAATATTTGATTTGTCACATTAAAAACTACTCCTAAATCCATTCTGATGTGTACTTCAGAAAGGTAACGTTTAGAATTTATTATTGCAAAATTCCAGCAGTCATGGTCTTTTATATCTGGCTGGAACTATTCTTATCTATTTATTTGTTGTTATTTTAGACTTGGTCATTAAGCATATTTTAATATAAACACAGGTTAGGAACTAGGAATATTTTTGGGAAATTTTAAACCCATGGAGTGGGCCTGCAGGAGGTATGTGAGGTGTAGTTTGTATGTTTGACTGTTTCTAGTTAACGAGCCACACAGTTTTAGCGTCAAACCAATGAGAATTACATACTATGCATGTATGGGTACTCACAGCTTCTTTGCTTACCAGGTTAATAGTAATCAGATAAATATGCAATCCAAGAAAAACTTTGGAGTAAAAAAAAAAAAAACGACAATACATTGTAAGCACAATATAAATAGGAAAACTACAATCAGTTCTTCTTATGAAAGTATGGCATAAGACTTGCACTAAGTCTGCAGAAGAGTAGCTCTCAGCATCTCTCATGCCAGTCAGACTGATGTGAAACAACATGCAAGCACGAAAAACTGCAAAAAAAACTAAAGGTCAGAGAAGTCACGCTCTTGTCTGTAGTTTCCTTCGTAAATCTAACGTGGCCTTCAGTAATCAGGTAGCCACTGCCGAGTCTGGAAATGTGTATGACAACGTGGTACATCAGGATAAATACCACTCCATTGGCTGTCAGTTGAAATTTGAAACTCCTGGAACTCAGTATTGTTGAAACAGAAAACTGTGGCAGGACTAACATTGAGGCATTGGTTATGAACATGCTGGCACAATTCTGCTCAAAAGTAGCAACACATTTCAGTGTGTCAGACAGTCCCTACTTTTCAGTGGCAACTGAATGTAGGGAGTGAAATTTGTGGTGAGAATTGTTTCATGTCAATATTACTAATGTCACCCACTGATTTTTAAATATTTTCCAATAGCTTCCGTATGTTGATATATTTAATTGATTACATTTAAATTTTGTATAGTTTCTCTTTGGTAAATAAAATATCAAAGCTTTAATTTGCCCCCATTCCAGAACCATCCAGATTTATTGCCACTGTGATTTGGTCACCCTGAAATGGGGTTGCTGAAGACCAGAAAAACGATAATCATTTAATCGGTGAAACTATTTCTTTTTATTCAGACAGTAACATTGACTGAGGCTATATCCCTGTTGTGAAATAAAGGAATAAATCAGTCAGTCATATGTTTATTAAAATTATTTAAATAGATAAGGAATAATACTATCACTACTGATTGGAATAATGTAGTTGCAACTGGTGACTGATGCACACTTTAGTGAAATCATCGATTGCAAAAAATAGCTTCTCAGCCCTCACCCTTATGAAGTTGTCTGACTGTTCACAGAGCTCTCATCTGCCACACGCACAAGAAGTAAGCACAGACAGAGGCAGACATTTTCCACATGAGACTTTTAGCAACAGGAGAAAAGGGAAGTCTGACATAAATATTTGAAGATGTTTATATGAAGCTCCCTGGAGGCAGTGACACATTTTTGCGTGTTAAGCAGTTGCCTTTCTTGAGAGGAGATCTATTGTGGTAAGGTTTACATGATGGAAGATGCTTTAAATCTAGTTGAATTTTGTTTAAAAATTGAAAATGCTCAACTGCTATAAAGATGGAGTTTTACCGCATTCAGGAGGAATTTTGGGTGAGCACAAAGATGCCTGCTTTAGTATGTGCAGTTTGTTTCTACTGATCACTTCACGGGCAAAGAAGCACTAGCTGTACAGCTCATCAAAGATTGAGTAGAGCACAGCACAAAGACAGAATTATGGTTTATGGTGGAATATGCTGGTTAAACGGTGCCACTATCATGCAAAAATGAGAAATGGAAAATGTTTGCAGATGGTACAGTAGAGTAAGCTAGATATAGTGATAAGTGGGCAGTTTGCAAAGCAGAGCGGCCAGTAGTGTGATCTTTCGCAGCCACAAGACAGGAAAAATGAGCCATAGGGTTGAGATATTTTTCACCGTAATGTATTGCATTAGGAGAAAAGGAGAAGTCGGGAGGAGCCACGATCTAGTTGTGAGCATCTCCGTAAGAACAGCTCTCAGTTGCAACAGCATATTCCACTGGGTTCCAGAGAGGCCCCACAGAGGAGCAAGTGGTGGTTGGCTGAGCTGCCGATGACACGTTGCAAGCATGCTCCTCGTCATTCTGAACCAATGGAACGCGGGAAAAATCTCTCCCGAGGAACATCACATTTCCAGATCTCACAGAGACAGCGCACAGGGTGTGAGGGGCTGTAATCCCATTGCCTTTTTGCACTGTACCTCTGTCACTTTCATGAAATATTTAATAAGATTTCAATCGCAAGGAGAGCAACAGATCGAGGACCTTCCAGGCGCCGGCCTTTGAGGGCGAAGTCTCCCGTCTGCTTTGTTATGTCTGAATTCCCCTCCCCTTCCATATGCTGAGAATGTGAGATACCTGCCAAAAGCGGATTTCTCCTTTCTCAGATTCGATTATTGCCAGGTGGCTCACCACCCGCGTCCCCAGTGCCTCTTGTTCGTGGTTATTTCATACAGAAGTGAGAAGTAGCCGAAAGCGTGTCCTCTCTTTAACACAGTAGGCCATTTCTCTCTACACAAGAGGGATTTGCTGTCTCTCAAGCCCACAGGCCAAGGCCTGTAGCAGCTTTTCACACACATGCACAGGGATGAATTTGCTAAAAACACTGCCCCTGTGTTGGAAGTCTCCAATATTTACAGTGGGAAACATGTGGTCCTGTTACCAGGCAGGAAAGTAAAGAGACTGCAAGACAGCCCCAGTGCCAGAGACAGATGAAGCAGAAGGCTTCAGACCATCCAGTCTGACTATTTAATGCCATTCAATCTCAAACCCACGTCTGTTCAGTTGAAATTATTACAGAAGTGTACCATATACCAACTCACCCAACGAGAGACATGGGTTCAGTTAAAAGGGTGGAGCTAAGAGGCAGTTCCTAAAACTTTTTTTATGCAGTAGCACTTGGACGAGTTCTTCTCTGTTTCCCCAGCAGTTTGTTAATGATAAGCCATATTTGTCGGACACCATGAGAAAAAACCACAGGCTCTTACCACACTCCCGCCTGCTGTAGAGAGAGTTGTCCTCCATTCCTGTTTCTGACGGATCCACCCTTGAGCGCTGCACACTGTTGCGTTTTGCCGTCCCTCGCTCGCTCCAGTTCATCTGCATAGGGTGAGAAATATCATCGATCAGCGACTAACTTTAAAAGAGGTGCTGGTGTTTCAATCCACCCTCCTAAAGAGTGGAAAGTTTACTGAGCACTATTTTGTAAAAGTGTCTGCGTCTCGTGTGGAAAATTCAGCCCTGGCCGCCCAGACCTTGTGAAATGTGAATAATCAGCTGTGTATACTTCAGTTCAAACAGCATAAACAGCAAAAATGTTTCATGCAGACTATGGTCCAGCCTCATCAATCAGCACCAAGCATACGCACTAATATAGATTGGTGAATCTGACCAGCACTCTCATATTTTGCCCGCCATATGCCACCGTAATATATCTGACTCTATTCGCTTTTCTGCCAACTAGACAAATACACAGTTGCTTATAAACAAAACTGGTTTGGTTAGCCAAGGAAATGAGATGTGCTTGAGCTTGCTTGGTGCTATCATCATTAGTTTGCAAGCTGCCTAGTCATAAATAGCTTGGTATGTTTCTGTGACGTGATATATTATAGCTAAAGATTGCACACATTCTCAGTAGTAAAATGTTTTCCTGCACCGAACAAAAGGGACATTGTTACATGCTGTGCAATCTCGCTGTTTCTCCTCCTATATTTCTATATTTCCTACATTTCCTCATTCTAATATTTCTCCACTGTTCTGAGAACATTCTCACGTGAATCAGACTGCATGTCAGTTTAGCTCCAAACAGGAACAGAGTGTAATATATACTGTATTCTTGCAAACCTTAGGGGGTGTGTGTGTGTGTGTGTGTGTGTGTGTGTGTGTGTGTGTGTGGGTATGTATGTGTGTGTGTGTGTGTGTGTGGTGTTTGTGTATATAAAGGATACAGTATATATAATATATAATATGATTTTTTTTCAAAAGAACTTGACATTGTCCACATTGAAAAGGAAGTAATATTTCTTTTAAGCCCACAGGATGCAAAGTGTAAGACTATCAGTGGCAGTGTTGCGCAACAGCTGTCGTGGCCTCTGTAAGTCCGCATCACAAGGGCCGTGGCGTGCATTGGCTAGTCTATTTAGCATTAAACAAAGGAGCATAACTGAAGATATACAGTCTGCATGCGGGACCAGTGTCTAGCCATGCACATTTTCTTGGAAGTGTGAGGTGAAGTATTCATGCTGACAATGCGATACATGAGCAGACTGCTCCCAGAATGCCCTACCGCCCCTCATTCCCCACTGCGCTTCAGTGCAGAGGATAGCGCCTTAAATATTACAACAGATTCTGTGTGTTTTGTATCCCTGGTGAGTATTAAGCGTTGGGAAGGAATTCCTATTTTACTGCTTTTAGTCTTAACATGGTACAGGGAGCCATGACTCATGCTGTGTTAAGAGTCATATGACACTGAAGAGCATGTCAGAGCTGTGGGGATGTAGGGTGTGTGGGTCTGTGTGTGTAGGGCTACACCAGAGGTCTCCAACCTCCGGTGTGCCCCAGGTCAGCAGAGAGTGAAATCTGACAAACTTCCTTTTTACTGAGCACTGTATTGTAAATTTGTCCATGTTTGCAAATGATGTGTCTGCCAACTACATACACCCAGCATCACCACATGAATACTGCAAGAATATGTTCCATATGTTCTTTGTTTCTACACTTTCACAAATCTATACTGGTACCATAGACAGTTGATGCTACTGAGTATTTGAATTTTTACATTGGTTAGCAATGTATTTGAGTCCACTGACAAAAAAAAAAAACATGATGGCGCCCTGTATTCAGACAAGAGGGACAGAGTGAACATACTGGGAAGGCGATCTCGCACAGCTTCTGGGTCCAGTCCTCCAGCTCGGAGTTCTCAGCAGCAAACACAAAGAGCTTCTCGGTGGTCTCCACCAGGAAGGGTCCGCAGTCCTTGGGGCAGCCTTCCATCTCCACCTCCGACACGCGGATGCAGTCACTCAGCTTGATCACCTTCTTGTTCTCCTGCTTGCGGAGGGTCCTGTCCTGACTTCTCCATGTTGCTGGCGCCGTCCTTGCACTCAAAGAACTCCATCCGCGAGATGGAGCAGGAGCTCTCTCTGTAGATCACGGACCAGACCTTCTTCCATTTCTACAGGAGAGAAGATTAGAAGAGTTAGCATAAGTGGATTGATTAAATCCCCCCCCCCCAAAAAAAAAAGTAGTGGTCAATGACAATTATCATTGGAAATTCCAAACTAATGGAATAGTAATAGTCATTCATTACAGTGCACAATGCTCCAATACAATACCGTTTTTAGAGATTAGAAGGAATCCATGTCAAATTAAATCCAATTTCTTCTCTCAGTAATTACTATAACAGGACTCATCGGCATTATAGCGTTTTTCACACTCTAAAATTGGTTTGTTGTAGCGAGAAGATGCCTGAAAACTACACTGAATGGAACAAATGCCGATTTTCTATTTCCAAACAAATCTTGTTGTTTTCTTATAAATTGCCTTCTTCAATCGCATTTTGACTAAGACTCTCAGTACAGATCACTCAAGGTCACATTGATCCACAACGGGAAATGTCCAAATCTGTGCAAAGAGCGAATCTAAGAATGTGAAGGTGTTTGCTAAATAGGAGTGACATTTCAAATGTTGGTCAAATTTACAAATCGTGAATCAGCTGCCTGGTCGAGAGTGCACAGTCTGCTGTGTGTCTCAGCCGCTACAATGGAAATGGGTTTGCAAGAGGCCCTGCTACTGTGCAGTTAACATGATACCCAATCCCTTTTCACCTCTGTCTGCGATCTCTAATGTCAGAACAGTTTTCAGCCCCCAGAAGGTTTCCTTCTGTAGCCAATAAAAACACAGAAAAAGAAACTGCTCTGATTACTTTTCCTCTGTGTGGCATTTTTATGAAAGCTCACTTAGAATGTTGCTAGGTTACCCAAAGTGCTCTTCAGCGAGGCCACGGAAAAAAAAAAACCCTTATGCCTTCAAATTCACAGATTAACCATGACCTGAGCACGATATTTACACAAAACGCCTGTCATTGACTTTTGAACGCTGAGTCTGTTGACTGAATGAAATTTTCGATTTCCGTCTGGTTCTTAGAATGCCATCTTGACATAAAGACTTTGTCTGCCCAAATAGTTCTTCAACAGTTCTTCAAGATCACAAAAATGACCGTGAGAAACAGCCATAAAAAGAGGCGAAACTGCCAATATTTAAATTGAGTGCAGCAGGTTTAAAATGGGCTATTGTTGTGAGCTATCAATCAATCCCTGTAATGTCAGGCCCTGTAATAAACAGATGAACTTTACTCTTTGTTGGCTCAGTACTTTCATAATGGGTAGTGACTGTTTTGCATGCACAGCCATTGCTATTCAGTAAGACAGTTTGCATCTATTTCCCACAAGAATCCGTGGGGCCCTAAGCGTGCAGTCTGCTCCTAGGAGTGGCTCACAATGTACACACACCCACAAAGTCTCACTCAGTGCTTCCTCTCTGCCATAAGGTTAAATACTCATAGATTTCTCGAGTGCAAAATGTGCAGCGTGGTAATGGGTGACATCGTATTGCACGTTGCTTCCCCTCAAAAATCAATTTTCTGCCATTTAGTCAGCCTATTTACCTTATATATCTGCTATATTTTAATGAGGTTTCCTTGTGCAGGCAGTTATCAGAATAAGCCAGTTTAATTTGTTCAATTATCCCGGTTTCTAGAGCGAATGTCAGCAGACTAAATTTGTGAAAATCCCAAATGGATATACTTAACAGTGTCATCAAAACATCCATCAAATCGTAGTGAACGCCACGTATAAATGTGGTTAGTTGCATGTCCTTTATAGCAATTTTTAAAAATGTTAAACAGGATCAAATTAGAGATGAAAGGATTCTCGATGGCCGGGTTTCATTTGTAAAATCATTCATTTGAGTGAAAACGTTAATATAGACACAAAAATATGATTCAAGCTTGTCGCTAAGGGCAAATCAAGAACCACAGTAAATGATTTCTGAATGCCAGAAAATAGCATCAGTGTGTTCTGAAGAGGGTTTTGGGATTGCACTCGTCTTTAATCCACCCTGATTAAAAATATATATTTTGTTAAATTCGCATTCGAATCCAGCAAGCATTTCACAACAGCAAATTTCAAGTGTTAGGTTTGGTGACCCTAAGGGACCAGTCCTGTTCCAGTTTAGATTTTAACCACTGTTTACATCTGTAAACAATACATTAATATAGTGCTGGAGATTGCAAAAGCACTTTTTTAGGGTGTATTTCTTCAGCTGAGTTTTTCAATGTGTCTTGTGTCTTCCCGCATAATGAAACATTCTTTTCCAAACAGGAGATGAAATAAATTAGGGGCTCAGAACTTTTTTATGAGTCAAATCTCTCAATAGTCACCAGCCCCTAGTCGTTTTCCACGCATTCCGACCCCCATTTTTTACGACTCCAAACAAACCACTGGTTCATAAAGTTTGAACCATGAGTTAAAGCCAGTAGTTTCACATCCTTTTCTTTAGTGCTTAGTCACGTAGGCATGATCTCAAAATGACAATTCACAGAATGTAGTGGCACAATGTTCATGTTACTGTCACAGTTGGAATGCAAAGACACAGATCTCACCCTTAAGTGCTATCAGACAAGTCTCTCAAATAAATTTCCATGATTTTTTTGCTACCTTTTTCAAAATCTAAAATGTATTCAGGAATCATTGCTTTGTGCTTGATAAAGAGACCATAAAGGTACAAGGGCACTGAATTAATATCCTTGCTTCACAAAGTGAGGAGACAGGATTTAGCGCAGAGACTTCAAAGGTTATTAATACGTCATTAGGGATTCCTCCTCTTGACCCAAAACAGCACTTAAGGTGGTTCTAGGAGACAGTAAAACCCAGGGGAAGTGTTTGATTGTGAATATCAAGCGCTTTAAAATCAGTCTAGTAACAGTCATTGACTTGTCCTTGTTATTCCCAAATGAACACTTTCTCCGAGGCTAATTTTCAAATACTTCTTGACCTTTCCAAGAGGATGTTAATGATATTTCAAGCATCAATTATATGTATGTGTTAACTGATCACTGTAAACTACTGATAACTCTACATTTGGCACACTGTGTACCTTTTAACAAAGCCAATCTGCGTACACAATTAAGTGAAGGCACTCCACAGCTGGAGCCACAAATAGAGGTGCTGTGTCTTACCTTCCCAAACCTCTGCTGCTGAATATACAGCATTCCCTTCTTCCTGATGTCCTCGTCCATGGTGTGGCAGCTCGCCTCCCCCGGGGCCTCTCCTCTTCTGGCTCCCTCAAGACGTCTGTAGCCCTGCAGCACGATGAGCTGCGCTTGTGGTGGCTGCAAGTGACGCAAGGGCCCCAAGTTCCCTGTCATTCTGACTTCCTGTACGCCCTGTACCGCCGTTCAAAACTCGGCTCACACAACTGTACAAATTAGCAGAGCTGCACAAGCGTGTTTGTGTGCGTGTGCGCGTGTGTGTGTGCGTATGCGTGTTTTCTTTTTAAAACCGCAATCCTTTGCTCTCGTTCCTCCGTTCTATTTTTGTCAAATCATGACCTGTCAGTGACGCGAGTGTAAATTATAGTCGCGGTGCCCACACCCCGCAGCAACACACAGCATTTCGGTGTGGAGGATCAGAGTAATGAGTTCCCCCAGTGTTCTCCCTGTCATGTTCTGCTCTTACACAGTAAGGAAAATCTGCCTGGCTTTTCACCCTGGGTAATCTATTATAGGGCAAATTTACATGGTGGGGCAGGCTTGGCTCCGTCATTTTGTCATAATTTCCTATCAGGGGCCTGTGTAATTTGCATTGTATTTATGATAGTTAAAACCGAAGTTATGCAAATCGGTCTGTTTGGTTTTACGCAATACAAGTAAATAAAAGGTATTGACGTAGGATGCTCTGAAAACAAACACAAACCCCTATTACTCGCCATTACAATCACTGTACTTTGTGAACAAACAACAATCACATATGCTGAAAACCTTTTAAAATTATTCAAGACGAACACCATCAAAACTCAAAAACATTTGCAGTGCCCACCTCTCCTGGCACAATATGTTTAATGTGGAATAAAATGATAATTGTATATGCACACACTTTACACAACACCTGATAATATAATTTGTGTCCATGCAATGACTGTGCCCAACAGCTCTTTTAAAAAAATAACAGCCAAAAAAACAACCAAAGATAAGTTCCATTTCAGATAATAGCATCCCACCCACCCAGCTTAGATCATGGTATTCCATTCTTCCTTTAACTACTAATTACTATTACTTTTTCTGTGATAACTGCCACAAAAATGAATCCCTCTCAGTGGAAAACACTGTGACAAACTGGCCCAGTGTAAGGTCAGAACACACTTCCCAAGAGAAACAAACAGCAGCAACTGTAAAACACTCTGTACTCAAAGTTTGACTCCCATTCTGGGCTTTCGTCATGCTTGTGGTTGGTGTCCTGTATAATTCCATCTTTCCCATTCGTTCCATTCGGTCCAGTCAGGCTGCACTCTCTGTCCCTCACAAATGCTTTGTTTCTCTGTATTTCCTGTATGTGACAATTGGCTGAAAAAAAAATCCTAATTGCTCCTCCTGTTCTCCCTTTATGTAAACATCCTTCTAACCCCCTCATCTTGAAACCCATACTGTATCCTGCACAATCTATTCTCTACAATTTAATTACCCTCCTCTCTCCTATCCCTTAATTTTCTACTTTGCCACCTCAATGATTGAGGTGGAAGGTTTGAAGCATATGGCCTACTGTATTTTTCACTCCTTTGTCTGATTTATTTGTGTCTGCGCTCATGTTGTCCTTTCAGCAACCTTAGAGTACAGCAGCCCAAGCAGCTATACCACAGTGATGGTGTGTCTAACCTCCTCATATTGGCAGTTGTTTTTCACAGCATGATTATTTTGAGATTTCACAACCTCACTATTCTTGTCCTGTGGTCAAACGAGAGCATCCTGTTCCTGTTTTAGTTTTCCATCAGCTTTGCACTTTATCTGTCCTTATTTGAGTATCATTGGAGGAGACAAAGCCTCATTCAGGCTGCATTATTCAAACAATTCACCAACAAAGAACTGTTCAGAGAAAAAAAAAAACTAATTGGATTTAATTTTGATTTTGATGTTTAGAATTAAAAATAATATCCTCCTCACCCAAGTATCTTGTTGCAATTGTTTCCAAACACAAGGAGATGATATGCATTGTACAGCTCATTTTATTGTGTACCTCTGCACAAGGAATCCAGTTTTGGTGCATCAAGGTTGATTCCAATGCCACCATTGGCCCACCCACAGTACTCAAATGTGTTGCACTCACACCCCTGCTTCAGGCACAAGTCACATATGTCATTTCCTCTTTGTAATCTCCAGCCTAGCCACTTCCTGTTGGCAACCAGCAACCCCTCAGCAGGCCTGCTCTCTTTCTAAAGCACCTCCCAGAGCGTACCTTGATATTCTTCAGCTCAGACCACAACAGAACCCCAAAACCTAAAACCTTAAAGACAACCTCTGATGATACTAAGCAGAGATTGTACCCAGACAAAGCCACAAATTGCTTGAATCGTGGTTTTATCTTATTTTATTCTTCGTATCTTTTTTTGTACTTTTAAGAAAGCGGTTAAAAGTATATCAAAAAAGTATTGTGTTAAAGTACAAGTAAAGTATGTTGTCCTACACTTGTATTATGGTAGCATTCCACGATGAGGAACCCCTAACTCTTAATAAGCAACAAAACAAGCTAATACAAATATCTTTGATGGTTTTGTAGCCAATTCCACAGCAGTCTCTTGCAAATCCCAGAGTGCATTTTTTCAGTTTCTCTCCATTTGTACTAAACAATCTCACTGTGCATGCTGGGCACCTGAGGCAAAGAAGAGCAATGTTGAAGGGATCGCTATCCATTTCAAATGAAATCTTTACAAATAATGACATAATAACATACCTCACTGGTAAGGAGCAGAGCTTGTGCTTCAAAGGTTGCCAGCTGGATTCCCTGCTGGGACTCTGTTGTTGTACCCCTGGGCAAGGTACTTAACCTGAATTGTTTCAGCAAATATTCAGCTGTATAAATGGATAATGTAAAAATGTGAACTATATTAGCTGCTCTGGATAAGAGCATCTATTAAGAAACTGCAATAGAATGGAATGGACTTCCCCTTAAAATGTAAATGGATTAATTGGATGAATATGCTTTAGGGGCTCATATTGAGATTGCAAAAATACTCAGTTGTCGTAGGAAATCTGAAATCAAGCATGCATTTACTTATTATTCACAAGGAAATGTTGTAAATTCAAAAACAGGCATTAGATTGGGTGGAAAAAGAAATGAAAGAGCAAATTTGTGACCACTTTCACAGATCTGTGTACTTAATCTGAATACTCACTAAACTGTAAGGCAAGGAATGATTTAAAAATAGATTACTTTTGTGCTTTAGTGTTCCTACATCATTTATGTGTTTGAAGATGGCAGATGAAGGTCATCCTGGCCTTCATGATTATTAATCAAGTCAGAGTGCAGCAATTCCCTGTAATGGAACATTAGTTCATCATATTGGCAGATTTAGTGACTGCAGCTGATACCCACAATGCACTGGGGGGTTTGAGGCAAAGTCTCAGAGGAAGTACCCGGCCTGTTCAGGAACCCAGTTGGCAGCGTAATGTTGCGGCTCATAACTCTAACCAAAACTCTACACTGGCCCCTTGAGTCTGAGTAACATTCCTACACTGCTGCAACATTAGAAGAACATGGTAGAGAAAGAACTGCAGACCTTTACAGGTTAGCTTGTTTTTCACATATGCGTTGGATCAAAAATCCCTGTTTCTCATTTCATGACTGAGAAACAATAATGTTTTTCATGCAAAATGAATCCTTTTCCTATTCACACAAATGGCTTTACCTCATTCATGACAGAACTTTGCTGTAACAATGTGCACCCCAATCCTGGCCCTAACTTAGAATATACCATGTGTCTACCATACTGCAATGAGAACCCCAAACTGGAGAACTCAGTTCACCTTACATTAATATTGTGTTTTTGATGAAAATCAATTGTATGTGTTTTCAGTACAAACAGCAAGTAGGATTTACTTTTTGTTTGTGCTTCCAAATGAGGCACAGGAAAGAATGTTGTAATTGAAGAATGTTGTAAAATTGTGAACCCCAATTGTATAAGCAGTTGTTATCTGAGACTAAACTATCGACATTCACATAAATGCATTTCCACATCCCTTTTTTTATCTGAGCACAAAAGAAAGAGTGAGAGTAATTAGTTGCTGTATCATATAAAATATGACCAACGTCAACATTGGATTGAATGAAGAAAGACTCTCTTTGTGGACACCAAAAGCAGAATGAGAGAGTATTCATGGTTTTAGCGAGGACCATGTGCCGGACACGGACCATATGCTCAGCCAATATGATCTCCAAATGTCTGGCAGTGTAACAGTCAGATTGCCAAAGGGCAGGCAGGGCTCTGCTCTGGAACCTTATGAAGGGTGAGGAGAAAATACACATCTGTCCTGTGAAGAATTATGGAAAGGAAGTATGGAATGAATTGTGAGGGATGGCCAGACGGAGGCCGCTGGCATGTGACACGTGATGACCCACAATCCTGTAATTGTTAGCATAACTATCTCTAGCCAAAGCAGTTGAAATAAGGATACATTTAATCATGTAATTTTATTGACTGAACACTTAATTCTTCTTTATGCTTACCGACAGTATCCTTTTGCAACAGCCCCCGTGATCTGATCATCATTATGGAGCTACTCAAAGACTCTTTGCGAATTGCTTTTTTTGAAGTGGGACAGTTGAGCCATTCATGTCGCAACAAGTCACACAGAAAGGTGTTAAAACATGAGACATTTAGAGATGTCTAACAAGGTTTGTGCTTTTCCTTTCACTTTCTGAAGATGTCAGTATTTTCCATTTCACAGGAGTCCACTAGTTATTGAGCTTCAATGAATAAAATGAAGACAACAAAAATTACACTTAATCAAATTCATTAATTAATGTAAAAGCATGCAGTGATTAGACAGAAAAGAGGCAAATACATGTTCTGTTGATCGCATCAGAATTTGTTTTTATTTGACTGTTGTCATGACATACCTTGATGCTAATGTTCATAACATATGGAGCAAAGATCTCAGACCATGTGATCTTGCTCCCGCTTTCCATACAACCATCTGAAGTGCTGTGATGTGTCTGGATGGGTGAAAACAGCTGGGTTCATACAGAGCTCTTACCTGCCTCCCCTCTTTCTGCTTTGGGACTTTGGGAGCTGTGATCAGTTGAAATGCTCATTATGACAATGACGCACATTATTCTCAGTCCATTACAAGGGATGTATTTGTCATCCATCTCAATAATTCAAAAACCTTTGACACTGGGGGACTGTGTTCCACTCAGTGCACATGTAAGTTTTTTGTTGACCATTTCTTATAAAGCAAAATAATAATGAGGCCTTTTAAATGCACACTGGAAAGAAACAGGAGCCAGTTGCACCTTAAAAAGAAGCTGTTCTTTTCCATATTTCTATCTTATTCAAGGCTCGGTGGGATTTGGGTACAATTAACCTCACTCAGAAATGTTAAGCGGCAGAATTTTATCCTTTTAACCTGGAATAATGTGCTCATAAGCGCTATACTCATTAGATGATAATGAGCTCTGGAGATGTGGCTGAAGTTTCTGTTTTTTTCTCTTTTTTTTTCCCTGGCATTTCCCTCTAATCAAGAGATTTTCTCCTGTTGTTGCTCCATTTGCATTAATAGAAGGACTGTATTTTCCCCCTCATTTGCTGTCCAATCAAAGCAATCGATCAGAGATTTCCCGGCGTCTGAAGTCGCACGCTGTGTCTCGCGGCACAGAGAGGCTTTTGATATGCATATGGTGTCTTCTCTCTGAAACGGCGCGTGCATCTCGTAAACAGCAGCCCCCCCAGTCCTCAGCAGGAGCACCTGAGTTAAACCGAGCGTGATGTGAGGACTCTAAAACCTCGGCCTGGTCGCCTCATGTGTGCGTTTGCCTCCCGCGGCTGCAACGCAAGGCTGCAATTTAAAAGTCATCTCACGGGCTGCGCGGCCAGCCTGAAGCCAGGACAGATGAGTTAAAGGAAAAAACATAACAGCTCACATATTTGTTTTATATTGTATAGCAATCAAAATGAAGTGTACATAATTCTATAAAATTATATTTTTGTAATTATATGAATATATACAGATATATTAGAGTGAGGCAGGGGGTTGTGTCGAGATGATGTCTCTTCCGCAACCCACACCACCGGCGGCAGCGTCACCATGAGTGACAGCACCCTGGATACCCATGTGTGGTGAAGCGTGGACTTCGAGCCAGGCCCCAGTCCCCCAGGCCCACCTTCGCTGTCACATCTGCCAACCAGCCTGACTCCCTGAATAATCTCTGGGCAGAGATTTATCCACCAATTGCCACCTTATTTCAACGGACACCAGGGGAATTGTGTGCCTCACATATCCGGAGGCCATGTACACAAGCGCTCCGTTTCCAAAGCGTTCGGTTCTGGCCAACCACACCACTTCCCACCTGCTCCCGCCTTTCCACCAACTGTTTCCTATTCTCTGTTTCTGAAGCACGGTAAGCCTCAGAAACAGCAGAGCTTGGCTTAGCAGTGGGCCCCACCACTCTGCAGGAGGCAGTGAACGTCCCCACTCTGCCTCCTGCACAGTGGGGTCCTACCTCACATCTGCTTCATGGGAGAGACGGGTGGATTCTGGGCTCAGCCGCGGGAATCTCTGAGGCTTCAGCCAGCTCTGTACAAATACCTGACATGACTGAAATAATGACAGCTGTTTCCCTCTGTATATCAGAAACAGAAGATGAGAGAAGTGAAATATGCTATTGTTATTTTGAACTACTGTAGTAATACAATTTTTTTCTGAGAGTAATTAACACAGTCAACAAGTTCAATTCATCTGCTTATGTTACTGAGCTGGCATTGTATCATTGGCGTAAAACCATCAATGTAGACCACTAACCCTAATGATCAAACCACAGTAATGGAAACTGTGGCATGCCAGGCATACTTGGACATTAGCCTACATCTCTGGAACCCTAAATTAGAGAAACTGAGCTGGGGTGGAATCGTTTTGCACATACCAACATCCACATAGGATTTAAGTTGCAAACTGCATTCCACTCTGACTCAACAGCCACTGAAGACCTAATTTTTACATCTTTCTTCCAGAAGACGGCAGGTTTGCATCTGTTGACTACCACTGGACATACTAGAGTTGTTTATACCATTCTGGTCATAATTTACAGAAGTGGATTTGAGGTTTTGTGTTTGTTTGGTTGTTTGTTCCATGTAGTTTGCCATAAAAGTGACTTTCCATCCACTACTATATGTTTTAAATATATGCTAGAATTTTACCATTTTGACTTCAGCTTAGTTCTTTTTTTTTAAGAGAAACAAGTGAATTGTTTACTCATGGGTGCCAAAGCTGGAGTGTTTCCTTTATTCACACCAATTCAGTGCTGTGATCTTGAAGAGCTAAACAGGAGTTTCCCCAATGGCTTCCAGGTGCTAGCGGTGTGCTTCTCACAAGAATCCACAAAACTATCTCCTATCATACACCAAGCCTATGGAATTTTAATGACCCCTGCTTTTCCACACCATATCATAGAGACAGAGAATCTGACACATTGACGTTTCCAGTTTGCACCCAGTCGAGTCCCATGAATGAATGTTATGTTTTCCACTTCGGGCTCTCAGTCACTGTCAGTCAGGGCCAGGGCAGCTGCACCCCTAGCAGCCGTGAACTGCTCATTTCAAACTGTTTGGGTTTCCTCCTACTCCAGTAATGGCTTTTCCTGCACAGGATATGAGGAGCATACAAAAGAGAGTGGAGCTCAATAACCCTCTGAGCTTTAGAAAAATTCTCTAATTATTTCTCTCCGTGTCCGCACGATTGGGACCAGTAACGAGCAGTTCGGGTGGAACTGAATTGCTCCTCCGTTGTTAACCCAGGGGCTACCGTAGAACTCAGATGGCAGAAAACTGCCTGAACGCCTCACATACAGTAAAGATGAAAACAAGCCGAAAGACTGCTGAGCTCCCGTCTGTGGCAGAGGCCGCACCGCGAGGCTCAGTGACATTGCCGCTTTGATTTATTCGGTTTTGGACTCTAATTACTTTAACAGTTTGTGTTGCTGAGGGGTCTCTGGCAGTCCACTATACTCAGGGGCTGTTTGTGGTTAATGCTCTTTTATTGCATGTTTTATCAATTTTACGTTTTTGTTGGAATGTTTCTTACAGAATTACATTGCTTCAAGTCGCCCGTCGTCATGTTTTCACAATATATGCATTTTAGGTTAGAACAAGAAAGGACAGACAGAGGCATTACAGAAGCATTACAGTCTTACGTAAGCATTTTTTGCAGGAGCTCTGCATGATTAAATATACCATTATAACTACACTGTGTATTTCATATATTCTTTAGCACTGTTGCAATTTTACCAACAGAGAGCCAACAACCTTACATTACCTTACATTAACACTTACACTTACTGACTTTATAATTATTTACAATTGAGATTATGCACCCGTTTACAAAAAATACACTAAATAAAAGTACTACAAGTTAACAATAAGTATTATTCTTTTTTAAAATGAAAGAAAAAAAACAAATAAAACAAAAACCATGGCATGGAAGTGGCTGAAGAATTTGTTTCCTTGTGTTGGGGACAGGGTAGGGTTTTTATATCACACGTGATACTATTCCTGATCTTTCATAAAAATACCAGCAACGGAGGAAAATTCTGGCAGAAGAACACAGAGAACAAACACACTCCAGGTGGTGGGGTATTCTGAAGACTAGGATGAGTTGGGGGTATGGGACAAAATTTTGCTGAGGGGTTCACTTGGGAGGATGTTGGGTGGTGAAAAGGGGTCAGTGATTTAGGAACTGGCTTGTCACCTGCACACATGACATACAGCTTTCCTGTAGAACAGATTCAGACCCTACATATGCCTGGGTTGTACAGAGTTCCCAAACATTAAAACCATCTGTGTGCTCCCCCTCCCCTGTCGGAGCTTGGCTTGCATCACACATCTGTACGCGTATGAGAGATCCAGCATTTTGGAAGGCAAACCTAACCGAAATATGCATTACAAGGAGATGAATTCAGTAAGACATTTCAAATGCGATCCAGTTGGTGCTTCCACTGCGTACACTTCAGGGAGAAAGCTAAGCTGAATGTCAAATGTTTTAAAGGACAGTAAGAACATGGTCTGGGATCGTCTCTTACAAGAAGCTATTCATGCGTTTTTGGAATGTTGCAGTTCAAAAGCAGTCCTATTTTATGTCTATAATCACAAGGGAACTGTGATACGATCACTTTGAAACAGAAGGGTATTCATCCCTATTGCTCTCTTACGGTCTATGATACTAGCTTGGACACTAGGATGGATATTATAACCCCATAATGGATGGATGAGAATATGATCGTGTTTAAGCCCCTGTAGCCAATGAGAGCGATGTGTGTTTTTCACATCAACAGATGTTTTCCTCTGTCATCGTTTTTTCCCTTAAACCAAATGGTAGCAAAGAAGCCTATTAGTGGTTGTAAGCAGCTCGGCTGTAAGATGAGCGGCTCGGCTGAACGCAACACCACAGCTCAGAGTGGTAGCCCTCAAACCTAACAGCAGCTTTCTGCAGACACAAAAGTGATGCTAACCTCAGCTGAACACTGACTTATACAAACGCCGCAGTCGTTTCAAGGAGACAGGGGATGGCAAGGGGATTAGTAGTAGTCTTCATCATAGTCTCTTGAATGGTCATATCCAAACATTTCTGACATGTTCTCCGATAAATAGGCAGCCATCTCATCTGAAAAAAGCAGACCAGCACAGGGTAGTGAAACGCTGCGTGCATTGCATTTCAGCCACTTGTTTACTATGTAGCGCATTTTGTTCACCATTGTAACCCTCCATTAAGGCTGGGGAGGATCCAAATCGAGTTTAACAACTATGGTTCTTTAGCTCTGAGCATTGCATTTATTCAACTATGACATCTAGTCCTTACAAAATAGTTTTCACTCCTTTCAGCAAATGTTGAATATGAGATGATATGTGGGATTGAGACAAAGTAGTACTGCCTTAAATATGTGGTCCAAAGTTATGGACTAAACAACAGAGCAGTGAGATTGAATACTCCCCTTGTATCAACCCTCCTAATCCAGAGTGACTATGCTAAGATGGCTCTGTGTGTGTGTGTGTGTGTGTGTCTGTGTGTGTCTGTGTGTGTGTGCACATGTCTATGTGTGTGTGTGTGTGTGTGTGTGTGTGCTGTGTGTGTGTGTGTATGTGTGTGTGTGTCTGTGTGTGTGCGTGTGTGTGCGTGTGTGTGCGTGTGTGTGTGTGTGTTGTGTACATGTGTGTATTTGTGTGTGTGTAACTGTAAAGCAGGAAAGGTCCTCCCACCTGGCCCCAGCACTCCCAGCACAGCCGATGCAGAGATGCTACCCAGTGCATTGTGGGCCACACAGCGGTATGTGCCCGCATCGCCTGGGGCAAGGTCCTCAATCTGGAGCCAGCTGGACAGCTCGTACTTCATGGGACCTCCTCGTGACTGACCAGCACACAAGAGACACAGGTTAAAGTTCACACACACACACAATGTACAGTCACACATTGCCAACGGTGAGGACAGTGCTCTGAAATTCTGCTGTAAGGTCTCAGGCAGAATATTCAAAGACAGCCTTTTTGTGAATTTAGGACATCGCTATCTTTACTCACAGGTCACATTTTCAACCAACAGAATGGCCACATTCATAGGTAATGTAAACTGCAATAGGTCACACAATACTGCAATACTGCAAGTGTGGTACTTTGTGTCATATGTTGCTGTTTATTTCAAAGGAATCCAATTTTATAGCAAATTCAAATGAAATTCATTAGTTCTTCAGCTTACATGTACACACATAATGTAAATCATACTAAGCAGTGATATTTGAAAATAGCTTTAACCCATGTCACTGAAGATCAACTTTTGGTGGAACTGTTTGGAGATCTGAACATTATTTTATTTTTGTCTATTTATTTCTAACTACTATGTCTATCATGTAGGCTTATACTAAAAATGCAGAAATGGTCTCTCTGCATTCAGCATTGTGTTGGCCACTTGTATACTGCTGTTCAATGGGCGTCACACACTCAGTATAGCTAGAGTGACCACATCAATATTTTAACCTTAAGTAGCTGGCTAACCCACACTAAATCTGCAATTAGTTATTATGTATCACTAACATACTATTATGTATGACTGGTCGGCCACATAGTTACATTACATTATATAGCCAAAATAGTCAGCTAATGTTAGCTGAGGAACATATTTTCAGTAACTGCTACTTACTAAAATATAGTACAGTCATCTGCATCATATTGTAGGCAAATTCTCTCACAAGGCACCAGATCTCTTGGAGTGGAACAACTGGAGATATGTGCAGCTAGGTAGCTAGTAATATCCAGCTGCACTACCACACACTGCACAATGCATTTACTTTTAGGTAATCAGTTTGTCATGATGAGTTATTTTTTAAAATATATTCTATACATTGTGTGTTAAATGACAGATTTGGTAGTCTGAATATCACAGTGGGTATGGAAACCATCTCTTGACAATTTTTGACAGTTAGTGACCACTCAAAAATCACTAAAAATCTGTTTTTTGCTCTTTTGTCTATCTACACTCTCTTACTTCCTTTTTGGAAAAATGGTTGTTTTCACAACTATTCAATGATACACCTCCATTTGCTGTTTTGAATAAATTCACATATTCAAATAATTTGTTTGAGTTGGTTGATTATTTCACAAGACACAAAACACCTACAAATCATAACTTGTCTGAATGATGAAAGGCAACAAAGAGTTTTGTAGCCTTACACAGAAAATAATATGCAGTTGCAGTTATGTGTGTGAAACATAGTTATTTTTAGCTTGAACAATAATATACAATAAATACATGACTGTCATGAATTATTGCAATGCATCAAGTCTGTTCGTTTACGTGGAATACGTTTACACTTAAACTACGTAGTTCCCATTTATGTTGGTTGTCTGTAGTACACAGTGTAGACATGGTCTCAATCATTTATTTTCAGAGTACTGCTTGATACTTTAACATCAGCAGCGTTTTGCATCGTTTCAGTGGCTATGATGATTAGGCACATTGTGCAAAGAGTAAACACATGGGACTTTGGATGATGGTGCAAAATCCCATCCCTCATCCTTGAAATGATGTTAGGCTGTGCATGCAATACCTCTGATTCGGTAACATTCACCTGTACAGAAATGTGAGGGTCATCTCCCGGGAGAATTACGTCATTACCATCCTTCCTCCATTCAATTAACGCCATCGGATATGCGAAGACCTCGCACAGGAACGACATGCTGCTGCCGGTCGCGTTTACAATGTTATGTGGTGGAACCTTAATCAGTGGAACTTGAAAAAACAAAATAAAATCAAGATCACGAGCTTATTCTGTGAATAGATGTGTGCGTTGAATGTGGCAGTCCATATCTTGGCACCAGCTAGAGGCAATAAATCTTTTCTAACACCGGTTGGGAAAAGACACGAAAAATGTCCTAATAGCTGACAGTAAAACTTCCTCGAGGACATAAAAACGACTGTCTTCTGGAGCAAAAGCGAAGGCAACAGGTCGTTAAACAGTACATGCCCATAGCCTCGCTTTTAAATCTTGAAACAAATTTCTGAGTCTTTTAAAAAACAAAAATTGTTAAAACTGAAGAAAATACAACTTTGATTGTGTTAGATTTTTCGTGTGTTTGTTTGTTTGTTTTGGGGGATGCTGTTTGTTTGCATGTTTTCACAGATACATAATAGCCCCTCTGCCAAACTGTAGCCTACACTTTTCACTGGTGAAATATGGGAATCATCAATATTAGTTTATATACAGATATATGATCAATATACAATACCTGTTTGGCACGGACCGTTGCCCTTAATACTCAGTCCAGCCGTAGAGAACGCAGCCTCTTTAAACTGGCAAATGTTCATATACGTTCTGCCGTCCGAACCACACACTGCCTCTTGAAATTTACATACACACTGTGGCTCGGGAACCTCTCCCCGTCCCAGATCTGAGATGTCGATTTTGCACTGAAGATCTGAACCACAGAGACCGTAAAAGGTGTTTCTTGAGTCCAGATCGCACGACTGTCCCTCCAAATTCCCGCACTCAGAGCAACAGCCGCAGCTGTCCAAGACAACTCCTGCTCTGCAGCCCACTGCCACGGGACACAGCTCCGGCGAACATCGGTCGCACTCAGAAGTATTTTTGCTGTCTGTTTCATCCTCCAATAAAGTTAGGTCAAATTCGGGTGGTTGAACATCCTCTTCAATGTCCTCGAATTTGTTGTTTGGGAAGGTTTCAGTCTTTCTCAGGCTCATCACCATCAGTGCAAGAATTACTCTACCCCATGGCATCGTGACTGCTTTAAAAACCTATGACTAGACAGCTATCTTACTATGCACAGATTTAGCTGGACTTCTAAATTTCTCGAATCTATGGATGTATTAACACGAATTTGTAACACCCTGCTGTTGATAGTAATAAATAAGTCTATCTTCTGTTCAACTCACTGTTTTATGTCTTCTAGAGCACCATCAAATTTCCTCTCGTTTCCAAATATTACTGGTTTCACTGAAGTAGTCCTCTCTCAGAAACTTCTGCTGAAGAGAGCTTGTAGCCTGCAGCTCCGCTGGTGCCCCCGGTCTCTTCTTGTAAAACAGTAACAAGACTGGTGAAAAAAAGAAAAGAAAAAGAAGCGCTGCATTTAAACGACACAGAGAGATCTGCATTAAAGAATCCTAAATTTTAGCGGTCTTCTGGAAATTCTCTAAATCCGGTCAAAATAAAAACGACAGGAAAGCAGTAAGCCAACAAGGAACAGAGCACACCGCCTTTGATGTCTCTGCTTTCTCCAGTCTCTCACGCGCTCTGCATTGATCCCCATCCCCCCGGCGGTGTCCTGTCTGTACCTTGAGGTGAAATGATTGAGAACAGCCTCATGAGGGATCTGTCTCAGCCGAAACCCATGAAGTGAGCAATTTTAACAAGCTTTTCTTGAGAAGCTTCTCTTCGTTAGCGCGTTCCCTCCCACTGAACTGTTTGTTTATGCTTCCAAACATTAAGTTTGTTTTAATGGTTTGCAGCCAGCACCACCCAGCCTGTGTAAATGCATTTGGGTTAAACGGTGCCCACGTTCTTCATGTGAGTGTTATGTAAGGAATTCTTTAAAAAGTTTTGATAGAAATATGAGACTATGCCACACATTGTGCCTAAGACCACCGCCACTAGATGGCAGCAACACATAAAGATTTACAGACACGTCTGGAGTGTCAAAGATTTTGATCGTGAAACCACTGCTCTCGAAGCAGTTACTGAGAAACAATATCAGATAATCACCATTAAAAAGTATGAGTTGAGAGCTGTCATGCAAAATAGTATCCTCGGGGTCAGGGCCCTGAGGTATTCTGTTGTGCAAGGCATTTCGAAGGGTACACTCATGTTGGAACGATGTGCGTTCCATGCCCTCCAGGTGTCGCTTCTTCCCATTAAAGTCCGATTCTAGCCGTTTAAAAAATCTTCCATCGATCAATATACCCTATAACATAGCATGCCATTTCTTAAATAGTAGTGGAAAGCCAACTCGCATTATAAAATTTAAAATATTTAGTATTACAAATATGCAATCCTTTCTTATTTTCCACAAATGACTACACAATCAGAACCACCCTCAAAAGAGGACACAATCAGTATATTGAACAATCAGTATATTGAATTTACAGCAATTTGTTCGTTAAGCACATATATTAATTTAGTTTGTTAGCACTTCATATTAAACCAGCAGATATAACAATTTTCTGTGGCAAGACTGAATAACCTTGATCCATAGTCAGTTTTTGACAAGTGAGCGTGTAAAGATGTCAAACTCTTGGATTTAGTCATGACATGTAGATTGCATAGATGTTATAATCTGACGTTGGAATTTTTGTCACGCAAACATTGCAATGACAAGTCTGACACTGCTACGACATAAAAAATGTATGTCTAAAGAATTTCACAGATAACTGTGACCAAAATCCAGTGTGTTCACTGTGGGGTTCTCTGATTTCAAGGTCTGTGAGTACCTTTGGCGAGAAAAAAAGTCCTGCCGAATATTTGGGTAGGAATGAGAACATCACCTGTGTCAGTCATGCTACGATTCCAGAACAATTTATTAAATAAAGCTATAGTGACAACAAATGACAAAGTTGTCGCTCCAAAGTCTTTTTGTTTGTGTTCCACACAGCAGAACAATGATTTCCAGAGAGACAGTGACACGTGCCCACTGTCAGGGATTAGTTTGGCTTTCAGTTAATGTCGTGAGGACTACATCAGGTTCAGCCGTCAGCATTTCCAAATGGATTGCATTGATGCAGGCTTAAAATGTACAAATAACGTTTATTCTGAAGAGAAGAACAAAGCTTTTGCAATTCGGGTGTATTTTAGCGTGAACTGTGATAGTGCCCCTAATATCTAATTTACTTTGTGTAGTAAGCTCATAGCCTGATTCGTCCAATAATCATAATTAGACTATTATAATTTTGTAAAGTTAAAAACAGTAATTAATGAGAAGCATGTGTTTTCACTTCGATTTATGAAGTGGCAAACGTAGCATATAGGGCGTTCTCCTGTTTGTTCGTTTGTTTGTTTTGTGTGTGTGTGTGTGTATGTGTATGTATGTAACTTTTTAAAAACATGTTAGTGTCCCAAGACTGTTTTCCATTCTTTATGGTGGATGAATGGAGGTGACTATCATTCTTGCAAAGAAGACAGTTTCCCTTTAAGAACCATGTAAACAAAGACCCGCTGTTGACGTTGAAGCAGAGAGTAGGGTCATATTCAGAAAAGTTGCGTATCATCCTCCAGCGGCGAAAATGCGGTTCGGTAATTGCGCAAGTGTTTTATAGAATTTATCCATTTGCGCGCATGCTCTGTCTCGGGGGGAGTGATAGGAGCATGAATGGAGCAAAATGGCGGATCATGTGCAGGTAACTAGAGGTTTATGTTTTGCAATTGTAAAAATATATGAGCGTAAATAAGGCACTTTGCTATATTAGGGATTCGGCAGCTAGACTGACTACATGGCAAAATACTTATTTATGCATGCAGGGAACAGACAAAATTCTGAAGGTTTCGGTGGCTTACTGAGGATGCGATCAGCTAGCAAGCTAGCTAGCATTCCGTTGTATATTGATATAGCTAGCTCACTGGCTACCAATAAGAGCGAGTAGCTAACATGCTGACCTGTTGTGGCCTGTCATCTTGTTCATTGGTCCATGTAGATTAAATGTGTATAATCAAAAACGCGTCAAACTATTGCACTTCCCACGGAACATGCTGTCCCATTGTCCATGTAACGTTAGAGTATGATGCGATATTTGGCTGCTGGAACTTGAAGCTGTGAAGGAGGGTCCGTGTGCAGCACATTTGCACAAGTAAACAAGACATCCAATACGATCGGCCTGTTGGTCATTTTGGGAATTTAATACAGAAACTGTCCAAATCGGATTACAGTCATGGCTTGCCATCTAACGATTATTTAGCTGTAAACGTTACCAGAAATATCTAGTTCTGTGGTTTATTCGGGTCGTTTTAGATGTAACTTAGAATGCAGCCAGCTAACTGGCTAAGCACTGCATCGCCTACAAGGAGTGTCTAGGTCAGTAGTCTTGACATCAGTAGCAGTTTGCTAGCTAATCACTTTGTTAGCTATATGCATGAGTCTACAAGAAACTATTTCACATGTGATCGAGGCGCCCGATCAGTTATTGCATCAGTTTCAGTAATATTTAAGACCACTGCGCGATGCTGACCACTAGACCCACATTTGCTTTAGTAATATAGTCAGCTAGCTCGCTGGTGTCCGGTGGCGGTGGCCCGGCGAATCCCCTGTATTAGTACAGCTGAGCGAAACGGAGAATAGCAATATAATCAATTTAATCAAATTAAATTATGGAGGGATTTAGTGCCGTACACTTCGCTTAAGATGAAGCTTATCTAGTTGCATTCATGACTGTTTTACTACGGTAATAGTTTTGTTTGCTTGCGACACGACTTGGAGCGTTTCGCCCGCGTAAATTGAATTGAAGCAAGTGATGTTTTTGCAGTGTGCTGCTTCACCGTCGTAAGTTTGCTAGCAAGCTAGCTGCGTAGCTATTACATCTAGTAACCGAAGCAGGTTGAGCTGGTTAGCAAGCGGGACTAGAAAACCTAGCTAGCTGACATTAATATGAAGAATGTTCCATTAAAAATCATTCAGCCGAAGGGCGATACACGTGGTGCTCATAGCCTGCATTTAGCCTGAACGAACTTCAACGGATGAAGCGATTGCTATTTCAGAGGTGTTATGTCCTTTCGCTGGTACATGTTGAAGTCCGTCGTATGCAATAGGTCTTAATCGTCAGTATCTAAATGGGTTAAGAAATAAGATTTCTATGATGGAGTCGTATCTAGTGGTGAGGGTTGCCGTTGAACGAAACACTTCAAGGTGTTCAGTTAACGCACACTAGAGAAATGAACTTGATGGGTTAGTGATATTAACCAATAGTTAGAGGGCTGAATATCTGGCTCGTTTGCGGGCATTAGTTTAAAGAAGGCACTGCGCAGCACAACTAATCTATATTATATGAATGGGTAAATCTTATTATGGGCGTCTGTCAGCTCATTTAATATTAATATCATTGGATCTGCGAAGCGCCTGCTCAAAACCGAGGCCCGTGATCAAGCACCTGGTTGCAGTAACGTTACTAAAATGACCGATTTTGTGTTGCATAATGTTTTGTGTGTGTTTTGAGGTATGCATACTTGTAAATATATGTGCTTGCACATGCACTAGTGTGTGAGTGTGCATAGTTTTTCAGGTGTGCATACTGTAATTGAATTGGGGATAATGGTGACTGAAGTGGGACATTGTAAATATTTTATAAAGAAATTGGACATTGAAGTATAGGGCAGATCTTTTAACATTTGATCTCAAATAGCACAGCACCTGTTTAGCCTCTCTTGTTGCATTACTTGCCTCCATGGTGGCTTACATTTATATACTTATAAATTTCCACAGCATCATGTTGAACTTATTCATATTTTGTATGTAGAATTTATGTAATAAAGAATGCATGCAAATGTTATGCAGAAAGTGATCCTATAATCTAAGAGTCAGAGCTGTGTATGGCTGTTTTAGTGTACAACCAAAAGTATATGTTGGTATTTTAATACACATGCACACATGGGACAGCGTGTTCCCTTTTTCCCAGGGGACTAGAAGTGGTCTCTAAAACCAAGTCTACAGTTTATGTATGAGTAGGTAAAGATTTCATGCAATGGGTGAAGTTTATGGCAATAATAGATCAAAGACAAAGGGGAGCCAAATAGCTGACATACAGCAAGGGTTTTGAAGTGAGTTCTAGCAGCAAGAGGAGGCTGAAACCAAAAGACAAGTAGGAAAAAGAGAAGTCAACACAAGCAGCACACTTCTTTCATAACTGAAGAGACAGTAGAAATCCAAGTCAAGTCCTGCAGGACCTTTTTGTATGCTAGTCCTTGTTCTATGCAGTTACCCTGGATTAATTGGTCCAATTAGTTAATTAGCTGTATGCCGTTGCACTAATGAATTTCCCAAGTACACTGCAGTAAAATATTTGATTATAGAGTGTGTGCGCATATCTCTGTTTGGATTATTTATAATTTGCATACAAAATCCAAACCAACTAGATGATTACGCTAATTTAAAAACCTTGGAGGTGAAGTTGGTGCAAAAATCAACATACCCATGTCCATTTGGGAATTGAGTTTGACACTGCTGATGATGTAGGCTGTTGAATTTCAGGAGCAGCCAGTTGTCGTGTTCAATAATTATTGGTCTTGATTAACCAGGAACTGCTCTTGAAGTATGCGCTGTTGTTGATGGAAAGCATCGATACATGTGGTGCTTTCACAGCTAGCTAGCTGTTCTAGCTATTGTAAGAATGCCAGTGACATGTCTCCACATTAAAATATTTCTTTCTGTGTCTACACCATAAGAATGCACCAACTTGTCAACTTATTTTGTTGGTATTTTAAGCAAAATTTAGGTGCTTTGGACATCGTATGTTACTTGTATATTTTAGAGCAGTTTAGAGGAAGGAATGAGCTGTTCCTCCTAAAGTAATGTAATGTCCATGAAAATTCAACTTGAATGTATCCCTGTTATTGTAAATTCACATTTGTTTTTCTGTGCACTGTACTGCTAGATTCAGATGTAGTATGTAAATTAGAACAAAATCAGAAAGCCACAACAGTTGCAACTGTAATGTAATTCAACTATTTTCAATCATAAAACCTGATCTTATTTTATGGATTTCTCTAGCTATACACAGGCCAGCAAATGAGACATGCTCCATGTACAGCAAAAAATAGACAGCCTGGGCTGTCAGCTGTACTTGACCACAAAAATATCAGCACTCCTCAGGAAAGCAGCATTTGGCTGATTTATTCTGTATTGGGCAGGGCCTGTTGTGTATAGCTGACAAACTTCTGTTTGTTTGCAAATCAGTTGATATGCCATTGCATTGCAAGATGAAGTGGACCTAACTTGGGGAGTATTTTGAAAGTACTCCTGTTGTGACTTAATTGCAAATTATCGTGGTGTTAAAGTGCCCTTATTTTGATCCCAGTGTTGATTTCTGGACCCGTGGGGGGCAAAGTGCTGACATGAGAAGAATGTTCTGCACATATTGTGTGTGTGTGTTTATGAACACATGCCCATTATCTCAGACTGCTCTAATTCATAAGCGCTGGATGAGATTTTTGGGACCAGTTCCTAGAAATTGTCAGCATGGTGACAGAAAGATAAGGGGAAGTGTGCAGAGCTGTCTCCTCCCTGGTCAGACTTGGCTCTCGTTAAGGCCCTGTCAAGAAACGAGGCATCACTGGCAAGGATGAAAACTCTGCGATGTCACTGAAATGTGCCTCAAAATGAAAAAAAAAAAAAAAAGAAAGAAAAATAGACAAAGTCTACTTGCATTCAGTTTTGTTTCCATTTCATAAATTAATACTGACTGAGGCATTATTTCTGTGTTAATTTTCAAAGTCAAGAAGCAAATCAAGGTTTAAAGTACCTTTATGGAGTGAATTTTATAGTCTGTCTCAAGGAGTCGGCTGCGCCACATTCTTAACTGGCCTTTTTTATTACAGCTAAAGCTTTGCCAAGCATAAGGTTGAAACGTCAATCTCCTGCTTGGGACTGATTTCGCTAAAAGCATTTTAAAAGCAGAGAAAGGCTTGGCCAAAAATTAAAATTAGATTTTTAGTTATTTGTGTCATACTATCTGGTCTGAGGAGAAGCTGTCCTTGAAAATGGCATGGATTATTTATTGCCATTTTCACGAAATGCATTCTAAATTATAGGTCTCTAAAAATGTTTTGGCGTCGGCATCATGGGTGCATATATTTCCGATACTAAAATGTGTTGACTGCGTTCATAGTCTGCATTGTTGGTCACAGAAGGGAAAAAAACAGACATCCCTCTCCTACTGTCATAGGGGCCTCCTTCTAAAATGACTGCAGATTTCTGTCAGCGGAGGTGATCTGAAACATGGGTTCCCTTTGCTGTTGCAACCCCTGTTTACTTTTTACCATCGAATTGTCTTTTATGTGTTTTATTCTGCTACATTCTGTGTGTGAACTTTTGCGTGTCTGTGTACACAGTCTGATGTTTCATTTTGTTTAGTAGTAGATGGATGGAGCATATGGGTTCTGTGTCCATGGCAGTATCAATTTCAGTTATACCCAGTGCTTTTTCCTGTTACCTGAGTCAAAGAAAGCTGTTGCTATCAAAACACCGACTAAATTTGTGTTTTGATTACGCAATGCAAGGGAAGTGTGACATCATCACAGTACCATTACAACATCCTTGGAATGGGTGGACAGTTCCTAGCAATTTGCTGTACTTGTGATTGTTGCTAAAACTGTATTTAAACTTTTCTATAATTATTTTGCTTGGGAATCAATATACTTAGTTGCATGGAAGCTAGCAATTAATTACGTTATAAGCAGACTAGCAATAGTTACTTTCATAGGCATTGTATGGCTGAATTTTATGCATCACTATGTTGCTATGTAGTCATCTGGCTAGCTAGGAATAGCTTATTTGTCAGTATTTTGTTGATAAAAATGCAATCTATCTTCCTAACATACACGCATAGAAATACTGGCATGTTAACTTATAATGACCCCTCATTGCATGTGCCACAAAAGGGTTTTTTTTTTCATTGGGTATTAATAGATGTAATTGATATGGAGATACAGTCCAAGAGCATGGAAGGCGGTAATTTGATTATGAATCATCTTTGGAATCAAATCTATTGTAATATTTTGCCAAAGTGGAGTAGGCATATTGCAATCAGGAGATGTGTTGGAATACCTTTGAGTACGCCACTTACGCTGCACTTGAAAGCTATACAGGCAAGACGCACATGTCATACTGTATTTTAAAAAAATTTAGAACTCAACAAATCTGGTAATGCAAGTGTTGGTGCAACATGACTGTTTAATTGGAGATAGACAGCATTACTGACTCATCTGTCAAGATTTGGCTGTTCCTAGGAAGGAGAGCTGTTTCTGACCTTGAAATTATGTTCAGTGTGTGGCCTTTCTTTTACTGAGGTCCAGCTCCATGTTTGGTAATCTCCTCTCCCAGGTGGTTTCGGACTGAAAATATGAGAAATGCAAACATCTATATTGCATTGGGGTTTGCAGATGCACACATTGGCCTGTAATTATGCAAATGATTGGGTGATAATGGAAAGTGCTGACCACTTGTTCCCAGGAAATGAGTCCCAGTAGCTTCAATCTTCCCTGCCTCCTCTCTTACAAAGTTGAAGCGGAGGCACACTTATCTGCCATGTGCAGTTGCCTCCCTGCATGGCAGCTCTTATTTTATCTCAGAGGATACACAAAGCGCTCTCCCCGTCTCTGTCTCCGTGTGGGATTCACGCCCTTGGCCCCCCGGCACTTATCATTATTAACTATCTGTGGTTTACATCAGTGGGGAATAAACATGCATTTGGTCTGTTCTTGAGATTTTGAAGCGTGAACACAGGGCAGCCGCTGTGTTGGGAACTGCTGAGCTCTGGTCCCAGAGAACCACAATTCAGCTGGTTTTCCCATTCCCAGAACTGGGGAAGGAAAACTAGATGGTTGTAATCATTAGTGATTAATTGAATCCAGTGGAGAGATGATTGAATGGAAGGAAAGCATGCGGACACTGTAGTATTCCAGGATCTGGGATGAGTAGCCCCATACTGTGCGTTACTCTACTATGCTTTTGTGAGAGGTGTGATGGGAGTGGTGTCAAGTGGCATGACGAAACCCAAGCGAGTATGACATTGATGACTGGTACGATTACAGCATCATTATCCTTTGACTAACAGTGGTAGCCATGTAGAGCATTCCACACTGGTCATTTGCACAGCCAATTACTGAGAACGGTATGAATATGCCAAATATTTTAAACATACTGTTAAACGCTGCCTTGTACCAAAGCTATGTAATGGAGTGAATCACAAAAGTTATTGTCCACTCTGTATTTGAACTGCAAACACAGCAATCCTCATTAGATTTACCGTGTTTCTGTCAGTCCCCTGTGCTGAACCCATATTTTGCTCCGTGTGATGTCTCGTCTGTGACACTTATCCCCTGTTTGTGTTCCAGAGCCTAGCGCAGCTAGAGATCCTGTGCAAGCAGCTGTATGAGACCACAGACACCACCACCAGGCTCCAGGCCGAGAAGGCTCTGGTGGAGTTCACCAACAGTCCCGACTGCCTGAGCAAATGCCAGCTACTGCTCGAGAGGGGGAGTGTAAGTGGGCTCTTTAAAATTTTGATGGAAGTGACTAAGAGTGTTCTCAATCTGTTACCCTCTTTCCCTTGATAGGCGTTATTCTCATTTCTCTCTCTTTGTGGTACAGATGTGTTTAAAAAGCAATCACAATCTCAGTGTACATTACATTTCATTATTGTCATTTCACAGACACTCTTATCCAGAGTGACTTACTTCAGTTACAATGTTATCCATTCATACAGCTGGATACTTGCTGAAACAATTCTGGATTAAGTACCTTGCCCAAGGGTACAGTAGTAGTGCCCCAGTGGCGAACTGAACTGGCAACCTTTCGGTTACAGGTCCTGCTCCTTACCACTGTGCTACACTGTCACCCCATAGTGTTTGTGTGTAGTGTTATTTAGAATTTCATATGTCAAGAAGAGATGTACAAGTTCAGTATTTTCACTTATTAAAAGTAAAAGTGAGATATTTTTTTCTGACAGACTTATATCCGTTGTAACGTCTTTTTGTAGGTGTCTGTAGCCAATATTTCCATGCAGCTGTAGCTTATCCTCTGTCCTGTTATTTGTTTCAGTCTTCATATTCCCAGTTGCTGGCCGCCACATGTCTTTCCAAACTGGTGTCACGAACAACCAATCCCCTTCCCCTGGAACAGCGCATCGACATTCGTAAGTGTAACTCTGCCTAGCTTCCTTCTCATTGAAGCAGGTGCTTTGAAAGCACTTGTAGTACTGGTGTGCTGAGCTGTTGCTCGGTCTTACAGAACATCTAGTTAGGATGTTGACAGTGTTTCTGGGACATTTTCAGACTGTAAAATACTGTCACATTCAGGCTGGTTTTCAGTGGTTAAAGACACACATGTAGTATAATTGATCTGTGATTCCTGAGCTCACAAGCTGCATGCACTCTCTCTTCTCTCCTCTGAGGTTATTTTCTTAATGTAGTGTGCACCAGGCTGGCAGGCATTCTTGGCTTTTATATTGAGCTGATTTCTCTCAAATCAGTACCTCATTCACTTAACTGGCTGAAAATCACTTAATGGCTGATTAAGTTACAAGAAAAATGCCTAACACAAAAGTAAAGTCTGTAGCACGCACAGCCAAGGACTCTGTTTTCAGTCTGTTTTAGTACAGTAGAAAGTCCACTGGTCACATGATGTCTCAGGCTGCAAAGTTGCTGCCCAATTTGAGGTGGTGCTTGGACAGAAAGTGTTTGCTTGCTTAGGG
Source organism: Megalops atlanticus (assembly GCA_019176425.1). Taxonomy (NCBI): domain Eukaryota; kingdom Metazoa; phylum Chordata; class Actinopteri; order Elopiformes; family Megalopidae; genus Megalops; species Megalops atlanticus. Next base: position 11,586,285 of record CM032878.1, on the reverse strand, counting down.
AATGATTCACTATACTGGTTGCATTGGCTGTGAGCATCTTTTGTTGTTTGTTTCTTTTTTTTCTTACCTTTATTTCACATACCTCACAGGGAACTATGTCCTAAACTACCTTGCGACCAGGCCAAAGCTGGCAGCCTTCGTGACACAAGCCCTAATCCAGCTGTATGCCAGAATCACCAAGTTGGGCTGGTTTGACTGCCAGAAGGAAGACTACGTCTTCAGGAACGTCATTGCAGATGTGACCAGATTCCTGCAGGTATCTATGCAGTGTGAAGGATGGCGAACACAGAGTGGAGGTTTTGCGTATGCATCACTCTAGAAGCTCAGACTTCTGAAATTTTTTAACGGATCTCTTTTCAAATTAAGAAATTCTTGTCTTGAGCTTACAGTCGTTTTCCACTATGGTTAATCAGCAGCGTGTGGCCATGATTCATACCCCTCGTAGTCTGGACTGCAAGGCTTAGGCCCAGATACTGTAATGGTTCCATATCTGTGAATCAGCATGTTTCCAATGAAAATGTGCAGTCCACTAACCCCAGGGCTTCGCATTCCTTGCAGGACAGTGTTGAGCACTGCATCATTGGAGTGACCATTCTCTCCCAGCTCACCAATGAGATTAACCAAGTAAGTTCCTCAGCAAAGAAAGTGTTTATTTTTTTAGCATAATTTTTTTTTTTCATCTACAAGTGCTTGGGTTCTGCTGCAGAGCTTGGCTGGTAAGGCTTTTTTCCATTGATCAGTTTTTACCTGCAACACAAAATGTTTATGATGGGTTCCACTACAGATTGAGAAGCACCTAGTCTAATTTGGGATAAAGCCTGTCCTAACTAAAGGACTGTTTATGCTCCTGCACTCCCACTAATTTTAAGCAGCTTTGTGTGTGAGTAACTCAATATTTTAAAAGTATAAATTCTCCCAGCTCTATGTTGTGGTTATCAACACCATTATACTTGCCAAAATCTATTACAGAATCCTTATCCCTCAGAAATAGGGTTTGTAGTCATGGTTTCGGATTAAATTTGGCATGGCTGCATAGGAGAGAGGCCAAGTTTCACAACTTTTTCACAGCAGTTATGTTTCATAGGGTAGTATTATGGTTTTAAATGTGGTGGTGAAAATGCTGTAATACAAACCTTCACACACTCAGGGGAATTTGATGTTTTTCCTACTCAAATTTTAATATTCTGCATAAATGCAAATGCTGTAACCATTACATTTTTCTTATCAGCCAGTTCTGATATGTATGTTGGGTTTATATATGTATGTTGGGTTTATCTTGAGCCATGACATTTTGGAGACTGTTCTCTGACTATCTTGGCATGTAGTTTAGTTGCCTTATATCTTCTCCTCAGGTGGCGAGTACTGTGTTTTGTGCCACCAGCATGCAGATGTGAATCATTTTTGTTCTGACGTAAATCATTTCAGTTATGATTATTCTGGAAGTAACCAATAGTATTTAAATCACATTTATAGGATGTTGTATAGATCTGTTTGCTGTATGTAACGGAGATGATAAGATCATGACACCACATGCAGATGGTACCACGAGCACAGGCAATTCTGTGAATGTTTTGGATCATGCTGATACTTATTAAAATGTATGCTTACATCCTGACTTTATTATGAAGCAGTTGGCAATTTTTACACAGCCTAAAACCAACGGTGGGATTTCTTTTCATACAGGCTATATGTTGCTGTTGATTGGAGATGTTTTGATCCTGCAGTTACAGTTTCCAATGTTCAGATAAAATTACTTGGATTCAAAGCAGATATTTTGAATTTTAAATCCCATTAGTTAATGTTGACATTGACCATATCATGTCTAGAAACTCCATAATTCCACTGAGGAGAAATAATAAGAAAAAAGGAGGTGACATTTTTTAATGGGCATATTTATAAGTGGATATTCAAATCCAGGTAACACTTACCTGTTTACAGTTTGATAATTTATTGTATTTAGGGAAATTGGAATGCAAAAAGGGAAAGATGACAAATACTGATACTGATAAATATCACTCTGATATTGGCATCTCAGGAATGGCAGGTCTCATGGAAGTCAATGAAGCACTCGAAAAATGGGCTGATGATGTCTGTAGTAGCATGACACAGTGAGCATAGAACGTGGCATGAAATCTGTCATGTCCCTTTTAATGAATCCATCTTGTCATATTGATAATTGCCTATTTTCCATACTGTTAGGCCTTCAGATGCCATGATTTTTTTCTATCGCTGCTGTTGAATTTTTTCTTTTTTTCACATTTAAAGTAAATTTTATAAGCGCAAAATAAACCAACATTTGCAAATGGCCTAGTCTCCTGGCAACAGTGTTATTTCTAGATATTTCCCAGTTATCTCAGGTATCGGTCATACTGTTTCTCTTCATTGCTTTGAACCGGATTAAAGAATAAGTGTATGAGAGAGACATAACTGGCACCATTGCATTACTTTGGCTTGAAGGCGTTTGATGTCTGTTTTTTCAAATGCGCCTTACCTATAAATATGCCAACCAAATATAGATGGATCTGTTTAGAAGAACACAGGACGCACAGGAGAAATGCTTGCTGCCTAATTAAGGAAGCGTGAAGAATCAGCCTTAATAATAAAAATAAGAATAAAAGGTAGATGTGGCTGGCAGAAATATTTGTCAAAAAACCTCCAAACCTTATGGTTTAAAACATTTGTTCCTCTGAGGGCAGCTTTTCATCCTGGCGTTACAGCATGTCATTAGCTGCACTGAAACACTAGTTTTAAACTAGTGTTTGCAGGAAAATCACAAGATAGGCAAAACAGTGAAACCACTATTTTTGTCTTTATTCAGTATTTTTTGTAAGGTTTTTGTAATAATACGCAGCAAATATTGTGAAATGTGTTAGGCTTATCTTGTTGTCTGGAATAAATACTGATATAGGGAAGAAATGCTTGTCTCCTGTGTGATTGGTTTGTTTGTCAGTTAGGTGTTTTTTCATAAGCTGTGGAGATACGCACACCCTCTTAACTGCAGCCTGCTGTCTGTCTCCCTTATGGCTTATAAGTCAGTATTGTTGTTGGGTACAGATCTGACGTCGCTTTTGTTCTAAGAGAGATTTTTTTTTTTTTTTTTCTCCCAGGCTGACACAACGCATCCGTTGACGAAGCACCGGAAGATTGCATCCTCGTTCAGAGACTCCTCACTATTCGAAATCTTTACACTCTCCTGCAATTTGCTGAAGCAGGTGAGGACCCCAGGGTTGTCCAGCCACCTTCCTGAACCTCTCAAACACTCAGGATCAGCCATTATATCCATCATATGACTTCTTTTTCATGATTGCACTGTCATGTCTTTAATAATGACTAGTGTTTTAAAGTCATATTAAAAGGAAATATTGTGTGTTTGGACACAACTAAAATTAATTCCTATTCCTGACAAACAACGTCTTTCACTGTCCACCAGTATCTGGCCCAAGATCCACACCCCTGTAGTGTTGGCATGTGAGAGAATGGACTTCACCACACTGAAGTGCAAGTACGGGCATGTCCGATTGCAGTGTGGGAGGTGCTGACCCTGCCTGCTTTCTTTGTGCACTCTGGCAGGCCTCTGGGAAGAACTTGAACCTGAACGACGAAAGCCAGCACGGCCTGCTCATGCAGCTACTCAAGCTGACGCACAACTGCCTCAACTTTGACTTCATCGGCACCTCCACCGACGAGTCCTCGGACGACCTGTGCACCGTGCAGATCCCTACCAGCTGGAGATCGGGTGAGGATGCGGGGAGGGGGAGGTGGGGAAAGGTGGGGCCGTACCCTGCTTTACGCATCCAGGCTCCTCTTGAATACCAATCTGCTAGCTTGAGCTCCCCCTTTAGGTGGAGTTAGCTTGGGCATTTCAACCATTATATGTCTGCAGCAAGTACTTCTGTGTCCATGCAGTGTGTCAGGACTGAGAATGGTATTAAAGTAGCAGTGTGTGTAGCTGGCCTCCCGGCCCTGGCAGTGCATGAATCTGAGGTAGGATGGTTGGATCTGTGAAGACACGGGCCAAAACCTCTCCCATGAAAAAAGGTTATCATTGAAAAACATAGATGTACAAAAAAGACAAAATTTATCATAAACAAGACAAGGTAATACAAGGGAGTAAAAACATAAACTATCCCCGGTTCTGTCTTTGCTTCTTTTTCCTTCCTCACAACCCACCTTTTAACACCTCATAGCTGTAGCCTCTCACTTAGCCAATTTGCCAATTATACAATGCATTACCAGGTAGACACAAATTCTCACATTTTTCACTGATTAGAGGTAAACATGACAACAAAAACCTTATTATGAGGTTTAAAAATGATAATGCACAGGGTTTTTACACAACACATGAATAATAACAGGAAGAAATAAAGTGTCCATAGTGAAGCCTACATCTTCACTTCAGGATCATATCACATTGATGACAATGATAATGACAGTTATCATTCAGCAGTGTTGCACCTGAATGTCAACGCTTTTCCACTGCAACCCTTTGATTAGTAACACATCTATTTTATAGCTGTTGCTATCACTGTGTCTGAATCAGCCCTCACTGCATAGCGTTATTAAGAGGTTTCTGCTGTTCTGCTAAGAGATTGATTATTAAGGGCTGTTTCATTATGCTAATGTACAATCCTTCTCTCTTGTCTCCTGCCTTCATACAGCGTTCCTGGATTCTTCAACCCTGCAGCTGTTCTTTGATTTGTACCATTCCATCCCCCCATCCCTCTCTCCTCTGGTGAGTGAAGTCACGCTGCGGTCGGCACAGCACGCATACCCGGCGGTCAGGGCGTTTGTCCCCGTCCCCCGACAGGCATGTAATTGGTTGGCAACATCAAGTGCTTTTAACACTGCTCTGTCATCCACTGCGCATCTTGGGAGAAGAACGAACGTGATGCGTAACTTCCTGGGGCTGTCAGGCCGGACATATCCACACAGAAAATAAAGAACACTTCAGTCAATTGATTTTTTTTTTTGCTCTAGTTTGAAACCCCCAAGAGACAGGGCTTAAACTCCAATCAAGTACGTTTTCCAAAGACCTGCAGGTGTCTAGTCCATAGAAAAGAAAGGAAATAGACAAAAGAAGTCCCTCTGAAGCTGCAGTGGATCTGTCAAATCTGTTGTCTTATTTCAGGTTTTATATGAAACAATATTTCATTATGCATTATTTATAGTCACTGTTTAATCTTTCAGAAGTTCTGATCATGGAGTTTTTGGAGCTCTTAGGACATGGGGAGCGGGGAATTGTGTAAAGGCTTTCAGGTCATACAACAGGACTTGGAATGCACAGAATCTAGTACAAACTCAAATCAATCCCGTGATCACCAGGAGCAACACAGGCAGAGTATATATACATCTAGTCATTTTGCATAGTTGTTGTAATTGTTAATCTTTTTTTTGTTTTATTGATTTTATCTGAACTAAATCATTCCTGTTTTTACTCTGGTCTTTGTGTTCCTCACCCCAGGTCTTGTCGTGCTTAGTGCAAATAGCATCCGTTCGAAGATCTCTATTCAACAATGCAGAGAGAGCAAAGTTCCTGTCCCACCTTGTAGACGGGGTTAAAAGGATATTGGAAAACCCTCAGGTACTTTGAGATCTCAAACACTTGTGACTGTTAGTTCAAGAACACATTCAAAGTTGACTGGCACTTTTTGCATGAGACCCTGTGGTTCATTTCATGTGGTAAGTGAGTTTTCTGAGAAGTGCTGGAAAACTTCAGTCCAGTTATCCTGCCGACTTATATATTCCTGGGTATGGAATGATCATTCAGTTGTAGGTATATGATATATCTTTAGTAGCTCTTTGAAAAAGAGAATAAATGCTTCTTGTTGTTTTCCAGAGCTTATCAGACCCAAACAACTACCATGAGTTCTGCCGGCTGTTAGCCAGACTGAAAAGCAACTATCAGCTGGGGGAACTGGTCAAGGTGGAGAATTACCCTGAGGTTATTCGATTGATAGCCAACTTCACTGTCACAAGCCTACAGGTAAGTGAATTTGGCTTCTGTTTATGGATGTAGAGCACAGCCAATGGCTGGCATTAACCTGCACATGTCAGTGTAAATGTGGTACTAGCAGTTATTTTGATATTTAGGGTGAAGAAACAAGGAGAATATTTTAATGGGTTTGTAATTTTGGTTGTGCTGGGTAAGGGGTTTCATTGAAACATTGCAGCGTAGTGTGGATTTGTATGGCATGAGCTGATACTGTGTAGACACAGGATCACAGCAGAATCAATGATGTGGTTCTGAGCTAGTCTCTGCCTGACCCCCAGCTCTTAAGACAGTACTTCTGATGAAAACCGTTGCAATTAATGTAAACTCAAGCCATTCAATAAGCTGTTTTGTTTTTTTGCTTACCCATGAATTTACATTGGGCTTTCAGGATGTAATTATTATTTTACTGTGTAAGTGGGCCAAGCAGTTTGGCAGCTGTTGTAGCCGTGCATCAAGATCAGGAAAGGAGCATTTCATTATTTATCAGCATCAAACAGCAGGACTTACAGCAGTGTTTATTCTTAGTTGAAGTTCAGTGATGCTCAGAGCTAAATTTAGTAGACTTTGGGAGAAAAAAACTATGACGCATTACTGGCTGTGCAGATTTTAAGGCCTAGCCTTTGTCTTACAGCAGACTACTATGACATGACATGAAACTGTCTATCATTATGACTAGTTACCCTAACATCTGTGGGGAACACAATGGTCTCCAGCTGGGGTTGGGGTTGAGATTCTGCCAGCTACTCTCTAGGCCCCATGCATAAGACCCTGACTGTTCAAGAGCTATTTCGTTTGTTCTTGTGTCCCACCCGCAGCACTGGGAGTTTGCCCCGAACAGCGTTCATTACCTGCTGAGCCTCTGGCAGCGCCTGGCAGCTTCAGTGCCCTACGTCAAGGCCACCGAGCCGCACATGCTGGAGACGTACACGCCCGAGGTCACCAAGGCCTACATCACCTCACGCCTGGAGTCTGTGCACATCATCCTGAGGTAGGCTGGGTTCTTCCATTGGTGGAGCTCTCCACCGCCCACCCCCACCCCCTAGTCTTACATCTCCAGTGGGACTACCTGAGTGATTTCTTTAGCAAAGACTTGTTTATGGTTAACTCAGCTTTTGGAAAAGTGCTGCTGGTGGTTTATTTGAGATGTTTGGAAATTTTTGGATTACCTTGAGTCACATGGTTGCTAGGGCCCATCTCTCCTGAGTCCAGCTGCTTTTCCAGTCACTCAGATAATGCTAACACAGCACAGCTGGGAGTCCGGTGTTAACTAAATATTGGAGATCCTCAATGAGAAGATCTTTGGAGATCTTAGAAATCATTTTCTCTAGAGAACTAAAAAGGAAAGATTTGAGCCTCTGCTCGGGCATGGTGAGGCTTAACAGCTCACCCTATCTGAGTTTAGGTAGTTTTAATGCATAAGTTGATACATACATCTGTCGTAGTTATTACCTTAATCGCAGGGAGCAGTAGATGCAGTTGGCGATGTCCAGTCGGTGAGGTGTGTATGATTGACACACAGTGTCTCTGTTCGATAGGGACGGCCTGGAGGACCCTCTCGATGACACCGGTTTGGTCCAGCAGCAGTTGGACCAGCTGTCCACCATTGGACGGTGTGAGTACGAGAAGACCTGCGCCCTGCTGGTGCAGCTGTTCGACCAGTCAGCCCAGTCCTACCAGGAGCTGCTGCAGTCCACAAACTCCAGTGCCATGGACATCGCCGTACAGGAAGGTATGGGAAGCCGCCCGCTCTCTGTGTACTTCAGGCAAGAAGCCTGCTGCTCCTGTGAGGTGATCCATGTCTAACCCTGCAGTGTCTGGCTGTTTCACTTTAGCTATAATGTAGGATTTCAGCAGTCACTCTCTTCTCCTGGCATTTTGTTCATTTTTCTTCTCCTGGCATTTTGTTCTTTTTATCTGTGCGATAGTTCCTTTATTACAAGCACTGTTACGTTACATTACATTACTTTATTGTAACAGTAACACATCGGTATTGGAAAAATTAATGGAAAAAGCAAGGGACAATATTAGCACAGATGGATGGTCTCCAAGCAGCTGTGTCATCTTTGTTGCATTTACTGTTCAGATGCCTCAAAATTCACATACAGTTGGCATATGTCAAAGTATCCAGATTTGGGGGTCCATGGTTACACATTACATTTTTGTCATTTAGCACACGCTCTTATCCAGAGTGATTTACATAGGTTGTAGGTTTACATATTATCCATTTATATAGCTGGATACTTACTGAGGCAATTCTGGGTTAAGTACCTTGCCCAAGGGTACAACAGCAGTGCCCCAGCAGGGAATCACTCTGTCCCACCACTTACCACTATGCCACACTGCTACTGTGATAAATACAATTTGATGAATTGATTTCAGTGGCTTCAGGATGTTTCTTTCTCTCTCTCTGCAGGGCGATTGACCTGGCTGGTTTACATCATCGGTGCAGTGATCGGTGGCCGAGTGTCTTTCGCCAGCACGGATGAGCAGGATGCCATGGATGGAGAGCTTGTGTGTCGGCAAGTAATCCAGTCTTTTACTTTTACGTGATAGCTCGTGGCATTCCTGTGTCTGAAAATCAACTGAGGGAAACAGTAGGATCCTCAATGAAGGTGATTCCTCGGCAGGTGAAACGGCTCATCTGTGTGATGTCTGATGTCTGTCCCTAACTGCGAGCATTGTCTCTCTGCCACCATCTCCCCAGAGTGCTGCAGCTGATGAACCTGACAGATTCCCGACTGGCTCAGGCGGGGAACGAGAAGCTGGAGCTGGCCATGCTCAGCTTCTTCGAGCAGTTTAGGAAAATCTACATCGGAGACCAGGTGCAAAAATCCTCTAAGGTAATTACTGATTTATGTTTGTGTTAGCAGAGGACTAAGCTGCACTTGTGTAATAAAAAAGTCTTTGGGTATAGGAGCAATTGGGAAGTTCATACCGTGAATGGTGAAAACACATATTGCAGTTTATGAGAAATGCCTTATCTTCTAACGGTAACTGTTTAAAGTGCATTACATGAAGCAGATTGTTACAGTGCAACTGAGTTGTCTTTTTAGACTTCATTTGCAATGTCTAAGTAGTGCCCAATGTTCTGATTATCACTTTACTTGTGTTTAAAAAATGTCACTTGAATAAGTTTTCCTTCGTGCTGTCCAGAGACTCCAAAATGTGAACAGCTCAGATAAGTGATTACCAGTAGTTTAGCCATGTCTGTCCACTTCCCCTGCTCTCTTGGAATCTGGTTTAGCTTTAGCATTCTCCAGGCTTTAGACCCCTCTGCTGTCCCTCTGGGCTTTCTAGACAATCGGACCTAGCGAGCAGCGATTGGGCTTTGAAAAGAATGGAGAAATCTGACAATGTGACATTTATGAATGAACTTATTTGCATATGAGACACCATAGAACCCCTTTCTCTGGAACTTGTAGCCTACCCATGAGTCATCAGGGTAATTCACAACTGGATGTTTGTACAGTGAAGAGGAGACTCTTTAGTTGCTTCCTGGAGCAGTATTTCAGAGCTCCTCAATCCAAGCACCCACAAAAATTAGCTTTGATAATGTCATGGGGGTTATATTGAAAAGAGGTTTTAATCACAGTTGATGACAGTTCTACTGATTGGGGGTTCTATGGATGTGTTTGTATTTGAGCTGCATAAATTTAGTGCAGTATGGTGTGCAATCGTGTGAGATTTTAGAAGCCAGCAGTGACATTGGCAAAACTCCCATTGCATTGAACCATGTGAATAACCGTCCATTGGAAACATCAGTGAAAAGCTTGCAGATTTACATCAGTTAAATTTATAGGAAGTGTTATCATCCACAAAGATGGTGCTGTGATAAATGTGTGGCTGCTGTAGCAGCTGGATTTCATTTGTACCCAAGGGTGATGATGGATGCAAAGTGTCCTATTTGTTTCTGTGTACTTATCAGTGTCTGACAATAGAAATACCAGCGTGCAATTCCTGATCAGCAGCACATACCAAAATGGTTCAAATGGAATGGCAGTCTTCTTTTTATTTTTTCCTTGATACACAGATCACAGCATACAATCTTTTTCTGAAAAGCAACACAAAAAATTGTTATTGATAAGGGATGTAAATAACGATGAGAAATGTATTCGGTTGAGCCAGCTCAAATCTTGTCTGCTTCCAATACAATTGACCTTAAACATAACTTGCACCATTTAGTCTTTGGGAGTATAACAATAATTTATCAACAGCATGAAACTGAAAATATTGAAGCTATTTGAGATCACCGGGGTAATGGACATAAGGGACTGAAAGAATGAGCTTTATTGCTCAGAAGCATTTCTGTGTAGCTGTTCATCTTGACAGTCTAATGTCCCTGTTGGTCTGGGCTGTGGCATGTTTCAGAAATGATACAGATATCCAAAAGTACGGTGCAATTATCTACAAGGTGTCTTCCCTCTAGTCTCTGTTGGCCCTTCCCCTAACTAGCTGTTGAGATTTGACTTGATTTGTGCTTGTAAGTACCGAAAAGCAAAACAAAAGATGTGCATTACTTGTTAAACCAGTGAGTCTGTTCTGATTGGTTAACTGAATACCCAGATATTCGTTAACATCCCTAGTAGTCATAATAACGTTGTATTAAATTTGTAATCAGTTATAGAAATTTATTAAATTTTATTACTTAGATGTCACGAAATCTCCGTGACAGATGGCAAATACCTAAGATCACGCACTGAAGATTAGTAACTATAACATAATTTTGCAAGTGGCTATAAAATAAATTAGGGGAGTTTGTTACTTTTGCTTTCATTCTCCTCACCATCACTTAGAGTGTAATGTAGTCATTAAGTGACCCTCAATGAGTTCAGAAGCAATCAGTGGAAATTAACGACACAACTGAAATGGAAATGGCTTCATCTGATAGTGGGTCTCTTTGAGTCTGGCCATGTTAAAGGACTTCATGTGTTGTGTAATGCTCAGTTGCAGTTCTCATTTGAAACTGTGTCAATTTCCTTCAGCTCTACCGCCGGTTGTCAGAAGTCCTGGGCTTGAATGACGAGACCATGGTGCTCAGTGTCTTCATTGGGAAAATGTGCGTACAACAGGACTTCAATTCCCAGGATGCATTTCACTCAACTCCTTAGGTGGAAGCACTGTATTTATCAACAGGGGTTGATATGTTATGATTCCCTATAATTGTCTCAGTATTTTTAGCTTCATTTCCTCTTGATCCTCATCGCAAAGAGAAATTATACTCTAATCACATAATTTGAGTTCCTGAGAATGCCACTGAAGTATGTTTTTCTGCTGTTGTAAAAATAAATGTGTATCTGGTGTAGAATCACTAATCTGAAGTACTGGGGACGATGTGAACCCATCACCTCCAAGACCCTGCAGCTCCTCAACGACCTCTCCATTGGATATCCTTTACTTCCTGCATGGCCGTCTCTCCACACATATTCACATTCTGCCAATAACATACCATTTCTTCAGATTTCTTCAGACTGTTGACTTTAGCTACAGAGTTAGATAATGGCATCTACTATGGCAGTAGGGTTTTGAAAAGGTTGTACACACAATATGAGTGATAGTGAAAAGAACAGAATCTCTGGTTTTGTCAAACAGTATTAGTAACACCATCTTATTTACAGTTTAATATGCATCATGTTGGACAGATTTAGAAAGTTCTGATGTTTTTTTTATAGCTGTTAGTGAGGTGTTGTTTAAGTCAGCAATGTGTTTGTCCTTGATTCTCAATGCACCTACAGCAGTGTGAGAAAGCTGGTGAAACTCAGCGCTGTTCAGTTCATGCTGAACAACCACACAGTAAGTAGGAGATAGTTTCATTGTCCAAAAAAAAAAATAAAAATAAACATCAGTGGAGGAAGACAGTTTGGAGGTAGACACTAAGTGGCCTCATAGACATCGAGTTACATAAAAGTTCATTTTTGTAGTCTATATAATTAGGCTAGAAATAAAAATTCAAATTACAATTAGAATATAAAATGTATTATTTATAAAATTAAATTATAATAATTAATTAATCATACAATTTATAGTCTATATATAATCTGTATAATTCTTTCTATGAATTCAGAATATTAAATTCATGTTCTCCATTTTCTTTTTCTTTGGACAGAGTGAGCACTTTTCCTTCTTGGGCATTAACAATCAGTCCAACCTCAGCGACATGAGGTGTCGGACCACCTTCTACACAGCACTGGGCCGGCTGCTGATGGTGGACTTAGGTGAGCACCACTGTTTGTGATGTTGATCTTTAGTTGTTCCCCGTGGTCCCTCATGGGTCTGGCTTTTTGGAATGAGTCATGGTCATGGCCTTCCAACCCTATTTACACTGTGCTACTGCATGTATTAAAGCATTCGTGACCATGAGGTCAATTACATGGATTAAGAAAGCACAAGTGCTCTAAGCCAAAAGTCTTGAAAGCTCATCAAGTCAACACTACACATTCTGTAACCCATTTGTCCTGCTGGTTTTTTAAAGCAGTATTGTTGGTGAGGTAGTTTGCTCAAGGATATATAATCGGGGTGACCCACTTGTACAGCCAGAAGACTTTGTGAGGAGACCTTTTACTTGTTGTGATTCATTGTTCTCTTGAAGCACTTGGGAAGCACTATTCAACTTGGCAGTAGCTCTACAACTTCTGAGCGCCCTGGGTCTTTCTTGCTACTCGTAGCACTACACGTTCTCTGAGTAACCAGCCCTCCGTATGTCTCTGTGCAGGTGAAGACGAGGACCAGTTTGAGCAGTTCATGCTGCCCCTGACAGCTGCATTTGAGGCTGTAGCGCAAATGTTCAGCACCAACACCTTCAATGAACAGGAAGCGAAAGTGAGTGCTGTCTGCGGCTGGGCTACGGGACAGTGTCCAAACCTCTCTTCTGCCTTAAGCGTGACCTCTGAGTCCGCTGAGATTGGCCTTGAAAACCGCTAGCAAAACCACTTGCTTCAGTGCACTTTCTGTAACTCGCTCAGTTTCTACTGTGGAGAAGAAATGCTTGCAAAAGATATGGCTGTTCCCATTTGTAGCAGAAGATTCAGAACAGTGCCGTGTGTAAAGACTGACTCTTTCTTGCTTCTCAGAGAACTTTGGTGGGCCTGGTGAGAGATTTAAGAGGGATTGCCTTTGCCTTCAACGCTAAGACCAGTTTCATGATGCTGTTTGACTGGATGTATCCTTTTACATTTCAGCAAGAATGCTACTGTGAATAGGCACTGTCACTGCCTCAACAGGCAATTTCCTGTGTTATTTCATTAGCTTCATTTCTTTGCTTGAAGAGACAGTAATACATATTGAAACCTCCAGCTGTTTAGAGCAGATAGTCAGAAATACGAACATGTACGAGGACCAAATGTTCTGTCTTTAACCGGTTCTTCTTCAAAGCACATTGTAACTGAGAGTTTATCTCCAGTGGAGGGTGTGCATGTTGCTCCTGTCATGTTCTCAGTGGTGTTTTCCTTAGCTTCTGTCCCCCTGCCAGTTATCCCTCCTACATGCCCATCCTCCAGAGAGCCATAGAGCTCTGGTACCACGTCCCAGCATGCACCACTCCTGTGCTTAAGCTGATGGCAGAGCTTGTTCACAACAGGTGGGATTGTTTGGGACTCTGTTTACACTGTCCTGGTATTTGTGTTCATGCTAAATTGCATTCCAGGACATTCATGGATCACAGAAGTGAAATACTTTTTTTTTCTCCTAGTTTAAGAAATGTAGCAAAAAATACAGTAGAGAACAATAAGTATTCTGTACTTATTACTTTCTGAGACAGAGGTGCAAATGTTAAAGCAGTAGATTCGCTTTGTTTTATCCGGTATTGAATTTGAATCGAATTGTTGTTGTCTTTGTGCTGTTAACTGGAAACACACTCCCTGTTTCACAGCCAGCTCTGTTTTGCGTTCCACATGCAGGTCACAGAGATTGCAGTTTGACGTGTCGTCGCCAAACGGAATCCTGCTTTTTAGAGAAACCAGCAAGATGATCACTACATATGGTAAATATGAACGCACACCAAAGCTCCCCAAATGGAGCACATGTGCTTTTACATTCTTATTGCTTACATTATTATTTACATTCATACTGTATTCCCCACAGCTTACTGTACAGCTGATGGTAGCCAGTTGTCACAGTGGTTAGGGAACTGACACTGACTGTAAGATGTTCCAGGTTGGGAACTGATGTTTTTCCCATGAGCAAGGTGCTTGACAGGAACTACTTTAGTAAATACCAAACTTTATAAATAGCTAATATGAAAAAATAAGACACAGTAATTGTTCCAGATTAGGATGTCTCCAGTAGCATACACAGTTAGGATCTGTGATGAGGAAGCTTATGAATGACATAGCCCATTTTGCGTGAACCTCACGGAATGAAATGCCCATGTCCCGCCCGCAGGTAACCGTATCCTGACGATAGGGGAGGTGCCAAAGGATCAGGTGTATGCACTAAAGCTGAAGGGGATCTCCATCTGTTTCTCCATGCTGAAGGCCGTGCTGAGTGGGAACTACGTCAACTTCGGCGTGTTCCGCCTGTACGGCGACGACGCGCTGGACAACGCCCTGCAGACCTTCATCAAGCTGCTCCTCTCCATCCCTCAGAGTGACCTGCTGGTGAGGCAGCCCGACACACCAGGGAGCACGCCGGGGCCTTCATTACCTGAAACTAGATTATAGCCACTTTAATAGCCGCTTGTTTTGGTTCATAGGTAGTGAGTAGAGTGGGAATGTGCCACCGTTTATTTGTAGTGAAGAGTTTGTTACATTTACTAAGGAGATGCCCTTATCTAGAGCGACTTGCATCTTTTTAACATATTGTCAATTCGTACTGCTGAATTTTAAGCGAAGCTGGTTGGATAACAGTGTACTAATAATGCAGATTTCAGAAAAAGAAATCTCTCCTCCCCTGATGGAATAACTGAGACCCATAGAGAGGATAAAGCTTCTGTTTGTTGGTTGGTGCTGACACCCTGACCAGTGATGGTCGCAGCAGATGCAGGTCTGTGGGGGGCGCTGTTGCTCACTCTCACACGGTGTGTAACGCAAGGCCGACTGCTCTCTCCTGCAGGACTACCCCAAGCTCAGCCAGTCCTACTACTCTCTGCTGGAGGTCCTGACCCAAGACCACATGAACTTTATCGCTAGCCTGGAACCACATGTCATCATGTATATTCTCTCCTCCATCTCGGAAGGACTTACGGCGCTTGGTAGGTGTCTTATTTCATCAGAAGTATTACAGTGGTTGTTAACTCCATCCCACTGATAGGTGATTAACTTCCATCACACACAGGGGTTGAGTATGTTACTCAGCCTGCCTCTTCCTGACATTGTGAGATATGTAAAGTTTGTTTGTATCCATAGACCCCCAAATCTGGATACTCGATGCCTATTGTATGTGAATTTGAGGCATTTGAACAATAAATGTAACAAAGATGACACACAGCTGCTTGAAGACCATTCATCTGTGCTTATACTGCCCCCGCCTCTATCCATTCATTTTCCCAATACCGATGTGTTACCATTACATTCCCAACAAACTGTTATCTGTTAACTGTGCTCACTCTCAGCATTCTCCAGCATGAACTAATTCCATTCCATCTCCTTTCTCTTCCAGACACAATGGTATGTACAGGATGTTGTTCCAGCTTAGACCACATAGTAACGTATCTATTTAAGCAGCTATCCCGTAGCACGAAGAAAAGGGCGGCTCCCATGCCACAGGAGAGCGACCGGTTCCTGCACATAATGCAGCAGCACCCAGAGATGATACAGCAGGTAAGGGGAAGGCCCTGCTCGGTTGCTGTCATGGATCTGTGCCCCTGCTCTATTCATGTGCGGAAGTGTGTGTGGTAATTGACACATGCACTTCATTGTCATGTGGCAGCAGTGTGGTGTAGTGGTAGGGAGTGGGGTTAATAACCAAAAGGTTACTGGTTCAGTTCCCCACTGCTGTGCCCTTGGGCAAGGAACGTAACCCACAATTGCCTCAGTAAATATCCAACTGTGTAAATGGATAACGTGAAATTGTAACCCATGTAAGTCGCTCTGGATAAGAGCACATGCTAAGTGAAAATAATGTAATGTACTGTGGTGGGGAGAGGAATTCCAGAAGCCCAACAGATACGGCTAAGCAGATTGTGCAGTGCAGTGTCATGATTTCCACCCATCCATTTCTTGCAGATGTTATCAACTGTACTCAATATCATCATTTTTGAAGACTGCAGAAACCAGTGGTCTATGTCCCGGCCTTTGCTTGGCTTGATCTTGCTAAACGAGAAGGTAACCGTGAGTCTCTGATACCATTGTTACGTGTCTTTACCAAGATGTGACATTAACCACTAAGTATTGTCACAGTTGTGGCGTTGTCACATTTTTTGCAGCCTGTAACTTAAATGAAAGTTGTGGACAAAGGTTTGCAATACAAGCTTTGGAGAAATTGGGATATGTAACATTTTGAGAAATGGGCATGAGATGAAATATAATCTCAAATGTCACAAAATCAGACAGCGATTAAATGCTTCATGGCCCTGAACATTCTACAAAATCAAATTAACACTTGACTTAGCTTAAGTAGGACATGCTGTAAGCCAGCCAGTGAAAATAAATGACGATATCTCAGAAACAGCTTTGTAAGCTAGCTTGTTCACTGGCTAGCTAATGAATCAAGAAGTACCATTTAGATATGTTAGGAATATCACTATAGCAATAGTATTATAACAAGCTGGGTACTGTTATCATTGATGTTTTTATGTAATCAATACAACGTGTTTAATTTCGTCTCTCTTTTTAGTGTAGCTATCTTAGTTAAAGTCAGCCTTCAGTTCAGCAAATTATGGATCTGTTTTATAAAGGTAATTTGGCACTCAGACCCATATGAGCTAGGATTTTGATATATCAATGAAAGAAAAAAGGAAAAAACACCTGTCAAAGAATTTTCCTATGAGCATTAATTCTCAGAGGAATATTTTATTATGAACTTACTGTATCACGTATTGCTTACTCTATCATCTCATGCTTATTGAATAACCATGGCAGTATTTTGAGGCTACTCCTTGAACTCCTGTGTTTATTATCAGATGTAACTAAAAAATAATCATTTAAACAGATGAAATGATCATCTAGCATCTACAATTTAAATTCTTATTGGTTTTGGAGTTGCTGTATGGATTAACATCTTTAAGAGGGTGTAACTAATCACTGTTACTGTCCTGAAAGTATTGGTAATATGAGCATAAAAAGTGTTGAGCTTGTGCAACAGGTTAACTTTGGAAATGCAGCCTTTGTTCTGTGATGCTTTGCAATGCTCAGGTTTATTTGATCAGCATCCTAGCAATGATTGTGACCATGGATGTATACGAGATGTACCTGTCAGGCACTAACCCATGTGTGGTGTCTGTGTTTGCATTCCTTCTTGTGTTCTCAGTATTTTGCTGATCTGAGAAACAGTATAGTGAACAGCCAGCCGCCAGAGAAGCAGCAGGCCATGCACCTTTGCTTTGAAAATCTAATGGAAGGCATTGAGCGCAACTTACTCACAAAAAACAGAGACAGGTGTGTACATTTTCCTTGTACGTTTGCATTCTGACATAGTCGTGATCCAGTTGCATTGTGACTGATATTTTTAGTATGGCTTCATTTTCTGCTCTGTCTGCCATGAGAACTGATTCGTCACTGTTTTCATTGTTTTTTTGTTTGCATTGTTGACATGTAAGCATTTTTAACCTCTTGTGCTAAAACAGCCCACCCGCTGAGCATTTGATCTTGCAAATGAGCGGTGCAGTTTTTTTTTTTGTCACCGTGTGGCTTAAAGAATACACTGTTCTGCATGGATTTGCACCCAAGCATCAGCATGGATGTGACTTGTGAGTCATGATTTTGCTTATTGGTCTTAACCATCCTCCCTCTGTCCCCTCCTCCACCACCAGGTTTACCCAGAACCTCTCAGTATTTAGAAGGGAAGTCAACGACTCCATGAAGAATTCTACGTACGGGGTGAACAGCAACGACATGATGAGCTGACATTCCTCTGCCTCACAGCCCCCCTCTCAGTGCCCTCAGCCCCACCCCCCAACCCCCCCTCGGCCCGGATGCCATGGGGGCCGCTGCCACAGTCTCTCTATGCCCCTGTCCCTGACCTCTCCATGCCTGGACCCCCTCCCCCACGACCCCTTTTTGTGCTTTTTATATATATTTTAAAGTCAGTTTCCAGAAGTCACAGTCCTGACTAGACACTGACAGCTGAGGCTCAAAGCCCACAGAGAAATTAAAGGACAGTTGGGGAGCAGCAAGGACTTTCAAAGAGGGAAGCGTCCTCTCCAAACCCCCCTCCCAGGAGAGAAAGAGGATCTTCAAGTGGGGAGGGGGGCTGGTCATTGTGTAGTAGTCTGCTTCTGCCTGCCTTGTATAAAAAAATAATCAAGTGTACATTTTTTTCGTAACATTTTGAACAATGTTTATAATAATTCAGTATCAAAAGACAAAAAAACAGTGTGATTGAAATTTTTACAGTCCAGTAGTAGTACAGCAGTGTTGAGTGCAGGGTTTGGATGCGTGTAAGGGGTACACAGTTATATCCAGGTGACAGATTCTGTTGGAACTGAGAGTGTGTGGGAGAATGGATTTTTGTGACAGAAAAGAAGGGTTTTGGGGGAGTGTGAGAGAATTTCAGATGATCAAACCTGTTGTAGATTTTCCTGTAACCTTTCAAATGACCCGAGCGCAAAAAGGATTTGTAAATACAAAGCCCTGCTGCCTTGCAGATGTTGGAGGAGAATCTGTCTGAGTCAGTGGGTATCCGTTCCCTTCAGTGAAACCAGGGTTTCGCGAGAGCGACCTTTGACCTAGCCTGGGGCTCAAGCTCCTTCTCTCTGTCACATTGACCATCAGTAGAATTCAGTTCCATTCACTGCCAGCCTTGCATTCAGCCCTACTCCCAAAGTCCAAAGACTGGACTCACATCAGTGTTGGGGCCTGTCCAATCACTCTAAACATTTTCTTGTCAAAAGTTGCCTTTGGTTGAATCTCACAGTAATCCTGTCTCTTATGGCATTGTTATTAATTTGGCATTCAGGTGAAGTGGGCTAAAAGGGTATTGCCCTATTCCAAGGAAAGTCTGGCATTTTATCAGTGAACAAGTGTGGCTAAATTCAAGACCTGAATTGCCTCAAGGTTCTCTCGCTGACCCTTTTCTAGGTCACCCTTTACTTCATTGATACCCTTAAATCAAATCACTTATTTTCAATATCTGAAAAAAATAATGCATAGACTATGGTAGCTCTAAAAGATCTTTAGAAATGCAGAGTGGATTTTATTAGCAACTTGTGCTATTCTCAACAGATGTTGCTGCTAATTGTGAAGAACTAGCTCATCTCTAACCATGTTCAACACTCATATTTATCAGAGTTCTTTTTTTTTTTTTTTTTTTTTTGGTATTTTTTATTTTTTTATTTTTGGTTCCCTGATGTGAATGTGTCCTTTTGGCGACTGTGTGTGGGTCCATTGAGTGATAAGGTAGCTGGTTGATTTTTTTGGATGTCTGCTACTTATAGTGCAAGCATTGTGACTGCAAAATAAACATCATTGGTTTGTACTGAGAAACTTTGTCTGCATTCCTTCGCATTAAATGTTATACATGTTATACATGTATAAATTGAGAGAATACACTGAGTTAGATCAGTTACTTGGGTGTTTATATTATGTCATTTTTGCAAATGAAAATTTTGCTTGCTAAATGTCACGAGATTTCCTTGGGGACTTCAGTGATCTTGCCAAGATACAAAGATCAAGTGCCCATTACAGCGTCTTGTCATCTTATTGTTAACAATTCCAGTGATCTTAGTCACTTTTAGGTTTGCTGATATCCACAAGAAAATATTTGAAATGTGGAGCATTTTCATGGTTAGCTGTAGGAGTGGGTGGTTATGTTGTTTTTGGATGACATGTTTAAAAGGTCACTTAAGCACAAATTCTCTTCAACACCACCCGCTCAGTCCCTTAATCTTCCAACTGGAATTTCAGACACCTTTGTTAAAGTCCTCCCTGCTTCTTTTCTTTAAATAGTCGAAAAGCAGTAATTCTGGCTGAAAGTAGTTTTACAGTCTTATCATTGGCCATGACTTAGCCATGCAGTGTAGTTATTTACGTTCCTTTTATGCCTAGCCCAGTGATATGTAACCCTGATCCTGAACAGAAATGCTGAAAACATGCCTGTTTTTGACCATGGTTCCAAATTTAGCATCCATTTAGCATAAATGTGTGTCAAGCAAAGTTATATATTACACATACTCTGACATTTAGTGAGCTGAATGACAAATTGAAGTGGACACAGAAAGTATTGTTCTCTTTGTGGTTCCTTTGGCAACAGGTTCATAATACAGTTGAGGTCTTCCCTGACATCAAACAGTGCAATAGTTACTATAAAGACAGACATCACAAAGCAATGACAAAATAGTCATCAATGACAATGTCTGGTGGTTTTCATGCCTTGACTCACTAGCTTGGCCTCAGGTGATTTCACTTTTTCAGGGTCTGAGACTTGAATGTTAATGTCACTCGACTGCTGTGTAAATCCTGTCATTTGATTTTGTAAACTTGGAATCTTTGCTTTATTTTGTTTCCCTGCCACCCGTCTTAGCGGATGTCCCATACCAAAAGATATGCTCTAACAAATTTGTGTTACAACCACTGACAGCACAACATGTTTCAGATTGTCAGCTCACTATAATGAATTTCTAATGCCCTCCTGTGGTTGGAAATGGGGCCACCTATTGTTAAGGCAAAAGATGCTTCATTCTTAAATCTGCACATTACCTTTGAAATCACACATATTGTGCAGCAAATTTAAAGTGGTGCAGGGGTATTGCTGAGGTGGTCATTTCTTGTTTTGGATTACACCAGAATGGAATGTAAAACCTTGTGGATGGATTTGTTTTGTCTAAAATGAATGATTTTTTGGCACATAATAACCATCTATTATTAAGTTCAGTGTTATTACAGGAATGAAAATACATATGTCATAGTTTCCCATTATTTAAAATATTGCCTTTGGTAACAGAATGACCAGAGTGCAGTGTAGGTGTCCCATAGGCCAGGGTGATATATACACTTTGCCCAAGCAAGAAATCAGAATAGACGTTCTTCAACTGGCTTGACTCACAGTGTACTTCCCTGTGGAGCCAGCAGAGGGTGCTACTTTGTCGTGATTCCCTTACAACTATGAGTATTTGAAAATGAAGCTTTGAACATTCCTCCAGAAATCAGGTAATATTTCTACCTTTATTAATGATGAAGATAATTAACTAAAATACAGGGTTTCCGCTTCCATCACAATTCTATGCTCAAGCATGAAGTCATATTCTCTTAAGGCATTTCTTGGAATTAATAGTCATAATGTTGCATTTGTTAAAAGAACCTTGATTGAACCTCAGAACAAGATATTTACCCTGAAATGTTCTAATGCTTTATTCAAACATCAGTCTTGATAATTTATACCCACCGGTGGTATGTTACTCTGTGTGCTCTTTCATGCAGAAGAGAGGTAGCCAGCTCCGTCCCTTCGCCTTCACTAAGGCTATGTTCAGGTTGTCAGGTAAGGGTGTGACCCTTTCCATCTGTCATCCTGCATGGGAATTTGGGAGAGTCAGACCGGGATCCTTAGTGTCCTGTCAGGTAAGGGTGGGGAGACCCCGCGGGGTGCTTTGAAGAGGGGTTTGTTTAATCGTCGGTGGGGCCGATGACAGTCCCCCGTGGAGCAGTGACAGGAATCTCTGCGCTGCAACCAGGGCACCCTGGCTGGGTGCTGCCACTGCTGTTATCACACGTCAGGGTAAAAGAAAATAAAGACAAAAATCAAAAAAAGTAAAGGTTAGCTGAGTTCAGGTGGTGGTTGGGAATTACTGTGATCTTTATGGTTTGTTCTTTGATTTGTTAAAATCTCAGGCAGAAAATGTCAGCCTTTTATTGGTTTTAAAGGTGTGCAATGCTTTGTGTTAGTTGGTAACGAAGTGTAGAGAATCAACCGTAATGACCTGACCTTTGGTTCAGTGAAATGTGCGTTCTGTTCACAATGAGGTTGTACATACACGCTCTTTACCTTTTTGAAAATGTTGCATTGTTTTGGTCTGAGATACCAGTATAATTAAAAAGTGTCCCAAACATGCCTCAGTGCCTGGCCTGAACGACAGTCCGCATGCCAAGCAATTGGATCCAGCATGTGTGTTTTCTGTGTTCTATGTGTGGCCTTGTGTCTAGTGCATATTATCTTTGTGTCAAGGCATCTGGTTTCAAAGTGTGTGAGCGTGCGTGGGGGGGCAGGGGGGCTATCTGCAGTCCTGGAATGTCCAGCACTACAGAGGGGGAACACTGGAACGACAGTCTCCTCACACTGACAGTCCCAAGTCCCTCCGAGAGAGCGCGGAGTGTCTTCGCTGAACTGTCGGTGACACCCAGAGCCGGTGAAGTGGGGGGGGTTGAGGGCAGATGCACGGGTGTTTAATTGTCTGAACAGAGCCGGGAGGACAACACAAATGGCGGAGGGGTGAAGAGGTTAGGAACATAATTCTGAAGCGCGCAGATAAATCAGGAGTGTCCAGCAGCACCGCGGTAAGAGCCTGGTCCAGCCACCTGATGTTTCCTCTCCAAACACAAGTGTCCCTTCCCCCAGACCCTGGCACCCCGATCTGGCTGCTGCGCACTGGAGGGCCAGGGCGCAGGGAGGGCGTTCACACCTTGTTAAGTTTTACAGCCAGTGCATTTGTCAGCCCCTCTCCTCTATTGCCCCTTTGACTGGCTGACCCCCTTTGATGTAAATTTCTCTGTGGAAGCAGAGGGACACGGAAGGTGAGGATTTCCCCCCAATATCTGCATGCACGCAAAAACAAACACGTTGCTGTGCCGAGCAGAAATGATCACAAGCCTCCAACAGAAAGGAATCACCAAACACTGTTGCTTTGATGGCTTTACAGGCTGAGAGAGGCTAGTACTGCTCTCGCATTTCATCTTGAAATCTATTAGATCTTAATTATGTGGGGATAGCTTCTTTTTAACTCAAAGAAAGGTCCATGGGGAATGTTTAACTTAAGTGGCAGTTGAAGTAGTTTCAACTTTTGTGCAGATGTTAGTTGAAGTGAATTCTTTATCTTTGCCAGTGGTCTTGAGTGCAGCAATTTCAGTAGGTGAAAAGTTTCTTTTTTATAGTGAATATGAAATGGGCATCCCTTTAGCAAGGTTTCATCAGTTTCTTTGAGACCAAGTGTGTAATGAAATGGGCTGTGTGTGTGAAATATATTCTGATTCTGTTTGGGACATGATGTCAGTCCTGGCTTGCATAGATTCCTTCACTTTTGTTCTCAAATTCTTTCCCCTTTACCTGTACATGAGAGGCTTTTGTAAATTGCATGAAGGAATGCAAAGTCTAGCGATTAAAGGAGGAGAAAGCAGGTGAGATTTCAGAGTAGGGGGTACTTAGGACGTGAAGCCTGACTTCTTCTGGAGGTGGAGTAAAAAAAAAAAAAAAAATGAAAACGCAACCGTGTCTATAGGCGAAAGAATGAGCCGGGGAGCAGCAGAGGGCCGACGCGCCTCAGGAACGCGGCGTGCGCTCTGCTTTTATCCACAGCGCATTGAAAGTCAAGCTGTTGAAAATGGCGTCCCAGTCAAATCGGTGCGAGCGAAAAGCCACTGGCCCCCTTTTGAGGTGGCGCGAGTGAAGCGTTCCGAGGTGCTCTCAGCGGGGGATTGGGTTTCCCCTGGACAGTTCCTCGGAAGGGAAGAAACTAAATTCCTATCTCGTAAGGTTAAAAAAAAAAAAACACTATAATTTAGGTAATTACATTTTCTTTTCTTGTCACATGGACTAGGAGGTAGGGGGCAAGAACAGAGGGGGGTTGGTGGGGGGGGGGGGGTGGGCAGACATACCTGAAACAGTGTTGTACCACCTTTCAATGTGAAAGACTTTTCTTGTCGGGCTTGAATGTAGGATTAAGTCCTTTGAGCACACCTACATTGTAGCACCTGAATGTGGAATAAAGGGCGCCATTGTGTGGACATCGCTCACCCACAGGGCCCTCCTAGTAGCCCGGCTTCCCAGCCATCTCACACACACCGCCTCAGCCCCAACCCGGCAATTAGTCCCCCCAAATCAAACTCCGGCAGTCAGGACTAATTGTTTCTAACAGGTCTTTGTAAAAGGCCATGCTGCTTTTCTATTCAGGTCAGCTCTCTGTCTCCTTGTGTGCTGGATAGGGGAGGGAAATCGTTCCACCCGGGAGATAAACTGGTTTTCTTTTTCTAATGCCCCCCAAACTAGACTTAATTTTCACCTTCCTTTCACGGTTCAGGTGCCGTTGTGTATTGAAGCGGCTAGTGTCTGCGGTGGGTGGGTTGGGAGAAAGATACAGTACCTCACAGGATGGCATTCATCGTCCATCGTCCCCCCGCCTTTAGTAGGGGAGGTTGACTCAAAGGGTGTGTATTTGTACATTCGAAACAAAACCATTTGTGTTTCTCCTCTCTTCCCCGCTGCACAAATCAAAGGAGTGCCTCCACGTGCTATTGAAGGTAATTAAAATGTGCTGTATGGGTTCATGCACAAACCTTAAAACTACATAAAAACAATGTGCATTTTATACCTTCCCTTTAAATACAAAGCTACAGACAGTAACTGCACAGTTTATCTGACTGAATTTTGTTGTTCTACCCAATTGTAGGCAACAATCTAGGGTTTGGGTTTTATCACAGCAAAAACACTAAGAATGACCGGCCTTGTATCAATGTGTTAACGAACATGCCATAAAGAAACATTCAACCAGATGTGATTACACTTTAGGTGATTTCTTACAACAGTAAGTTGTCACTTATTTAGAATCTTGCTCACGGCTGTTTATTGTTTGTCAGTTCCTGTTAGTTCATTGCTGGTGCTTCAGACATTCACATACATATTTTGGTCATCTCAATGTTATGTCTTGCCCGCTCACAGGTAGTGCTGATGGCACCTTTGGGAATGATTTGACCCGCGTTGCACGTCACCTGGCGTAAAGGTTTAAATGGGAGCGCCGGAGCTGGCGGTTGCAGGCAGTGGATCCACGGTTGGCTCAGCCTGCTGTAAGAGTAAGTTGTGCCTGAGAAAGTGCCCTTCAGTGCAGCTTCTGTTTTAATTAGAGTGTGACAGGGTACACTGCAAGCTACAGGGGGCCCAGTGATGGACAGCCCAAGTTTCCCCCTGCTGTGGACCCCTCTGTCTGCCTCTCAATCTGACAGCCCCAGAGAGGGAGGGAGGGAGGGAGGTGGGGGAAAGAAAGGGGGAGGGCTGGGGGTAGAGACATTCTCTCTGGAATGTTGGAAGCCCTCAGAACTGACATGTAACCATAGACATTCTCAATTCTGTGTCTTTTTGCTTGCTGACTTGAACACGACATATGTTGATTTCTGCCTTCTCGCCCCTGGTACCTCAGAGGAGGTTCTTTTCGCTCTCACACTCTCCCAGTGTTGTTTGCTTTAACCAGAACAAAGGGCACAAGCGTGTCACGCCACTGGTCTTAACTGTCTAAACCTCATCCAGGCCCATCTGCTGTATTTACTGTTTGGTGGCAACTTTTAACTGAACACTTTTCTTCCTGTCCTCTGTTAGCTTGACTGAGCATTGTCAGCACTTATGTTTTTGTGCTTCACGTTTGTAGTCAATCTCCATTTTCCAGTGAGGCCACACAGTCACTGACACAGTATGGTGACGCACAGGCCTTGAGATGGCTGCCGGTTTCTTCTTCTTGTCGCCCACTCTCTCGTGTTGGCAAAGTGCGGTGGAGGGGAACATTAATTGTCTAAATTTTCACTTTGGGGGGAACCTGGGTGGAGGGCAGAGTAAGTTGCAGCGGCGGACTGTGTGCCTCGCTGGGCCCGGTGCTGCGGTGGGGTGGTCCCTCTCTCAGCTGCTCTCTCGGCTGTGCTACAGATCCTCTCTCTCCCCTGCACCGCTCTGCTGCACAAAGGAAATCACTTAATGCTCTGGAGTAATCGTGAGCTATGCCTTTCAGCTGTTCGTTATATATTTATCTCTCCAGGATCTTCTGATGAGGTTAAGTGTGTTTAAAAATTATCTAATATGATTGGTTATAGGATTATGCAAAGATATCAAAATTAACATCTTTTGATTTTAGCAGATAACATTATCAGCCCTCATAATCCCTGTGATTTACACTATAAAAAGCCGAAACGTAAAGCCCGGAAGACTTCTGTAGTTTGCTGCACGAAGGCTGACAAAGGTGATGAAGGTTGTATCCTGTTGGCAGTTTGTGCATCTGTCAAGACCCCTTGATAGATTCTTGGACTGATCCAGCCCCCCATGTCTCTAGCAGAAGTGGTCACACAGGCCTGATTCACCCACATTACTCCACAAAATCATGATACAATATCATTATTAAAGTTGCCTTGGACATATTCCTAAGTATCCAAAAGGGAAGGTGTTTGGTTAGACAGCCAAAGTATGATTGAAATATATTGCATATACAAGGCTGATTTCATAATACTTTATTTGTCCAAACAAAATGCTATCACAAGGTTTAATTCTCCAAACAATTTGCTCATGTGCCCTTAACTGGATGACATTGGTGTTAGTTGTTAGTGGTTATATCAGCTTCATTTGAGAATTAACAAGGTTGCATCACTGACTGAGTGTAAACCCTTTTCATGTCTCATGAATCCATCTTAACAAGAATGTTGCCTAAAGTGTAATGAGTCTTGCAGGGTGGCCTCTTGAGATCAGCAATATAGTACATGCATTTTTGGTTTGCACATATTCAAGGTCTTGAGGTCTTTCAAGGTCTTCGGTGGCAGTGTGAAAGAAAGCTAACTGTGGCTTCATGGTGTTGTGGGCTTCTTCCATTGGGTGGACCAAAGACACTGGCAACAGTAGCCCCGTGGAAATGAAAGTCGTGCAGCGGCCATGGAGCTCTTTTTGTCTTGTGTGTTCCCAGCTAACGCGTGGAAGCGGGGTCCTGTCGCGACTTGCTGGCGAGCCGTGCAGCTCCGCCGCACGCAGGTGAGGGGGAAACAGGAGCTGCACTTGTGTTTTTTTGAAGTGTTTAAGTGCTGTCTTTGGAGGTGTCCTGTTACCCTGCTCTCTCTGTGACCCTCTGACCCTCCCCCAGCATCAAAGGTAAGCCAATTACTTCCATTACTTTGTGTGCTATTGTGAATGTAATTGTAAGCTTTTGACTTGGACTGCCCAGTGAGACTTGTTTGCCGAACGACAGGCACTTCACAAGACCCTCTTTCCCCCTCTTAACTGTCTACACACAGGTTCTTGCCAGCCCCAAGAAACAGTTTAGCTTTGGCATCTCTTTTTCATGTTTGTCAGAATTGCCAAGGTTAATGTTCACCCATTTGACAAGAGACCACACTGACCAAATCAAACAGCATTGACATCTTTAAAAGCTATACGTGATGTTTTCTAATTATAATGATGTCACAATTAAATCCTATTAATTTTTTTTTTTTTTTCAAGTTTTGTATTTCTCATACTCAAAGGGTATGTAGATACACATAACCTAGTTGATAAGACAGTTGTGAAACTCCAAAAGAACTAAAGGATGGCTGGACCCTCACATTTTTGGTTCCCCCTGCCATCATCTCTCCTCATGTGATCACAAAGAGTGGATGTCATTCCCATACAACACCCCCCCAGCCCCCAAACACACACACCCTCATTCAATCCTCCCAGCAGCCCACACCACTCTTTTAAGTACGCGTGTCACCAGCCCTTGTTTGACTTTGTCATTATGTGTCTGAAACATGTGACTGATTGGTGGAGCAGGACTTGAAGCACAGGCCTGTAAAATGGGCGTCTCCCGGGCGGTTCTGCAACCGGAGATGAAATGGTTGATTGGGACCAAGGACCCCGTCGAGGGGGACGCCTGGATTAGAGCCCAGTGATGTGAGGAGAGATGGGGGGGTGGGTTTCATTCAACCCCCCTCGCCCACACCCCCACCTCTCTGAGGTCACTGGCAGGTAAGGGACAGTGTCACTGACCCGGTACGATTTCTGTACACAACCACCTCTGCATTCTCACCACCATCAGCTTGCAAGTGGTTACACGAGGTTTGGCTGAACTAATTTCTTACTCCTCATCCATGGGAACCTGAGGAGAACTGGTATTGTGCTCCTCCTCTCCCACTGTAAGGTTGGGCCTTACTAGTTTTACACAGCCCAGATACAGGCAGCTTTAAAAAAAAACATGCCTTTAAGTGTCATTTTTTGAATTTTATCTTCAATAGAAGCAGCCCCTTTCTACTCCTCACTTCCACAGTCATTAAAAGCCCCGCTAAGATCAATCTCCTTCAGAAAACAGATGGTGTGGGCACTTCTCCAGCATCTGCGTCTATTCCAGTATTAATAAGTATGTGTAATTACAGTATCCTCTGCTATCTCCAGCCACAAGCCGCACGGCTGGTATTTTGCATGCTGCATTGCATCAGGACAGCTGTGAAACTTGTTTGTGGAGCGGCAATATTTGAAGCTTTTTTTTCTGTCTCCCCTCGCTGTTGCAAGTAGGTCTCAGACCTAAAAACCACACAGCGTGTCATTGGAGACAATAGTCAAACAGTTCATCATCTGTCCATCCGCATTAAATCCAAATTTAAGAGAGCGTCGTTTGGGGCAGGCAGAAAAGCCTTGACCTCGTTTTAAGATTGATCGCTCTGTATTAAATTCGCTCTCTTTCCGCGTCGCCACCGCGGCTCCGTTCGGCAGCGGCCGGCTCGCTATAAGTCACAACAGCGACGCTAAGAATTTGCCCTCCCACAGAAAGCGAGACGATAGCGGCGTAGCTGAAATGCTGGACGTGTTGCCGTGCCCCCAGTCGGCTGGCCGTGTCGCCGGTCACTGTGTTGTGGGGCACCACTTGTCTTGCCTGTGGGGGTGGGGCCACGGAGGGGGCGAGAGAAAATAGAAAATGGAAAATTCCTCCGTGAAGTGCAGTCGTCGGTGATCAGGTGTGAACTGCAGAGCGGAGATCAGAGGAGGAAGGGGTGGAGGGGACAGACAGCTGCTCCCGAGCCACTCAGGCCTAAACCGCTCCACAAACCAGCTGGAGTGCCTGCCATTCGGGGGGCCCGCAAACCGCCTCCTGTAATACAGAAAACCAGGCTCTGATCAGCAACTGAGTTTCCAGTATACGCAATGGCTCTACCTCTTGATCCCTCAGGGTGAGACACATGCGTTTGTGAGTGTCCATTGACCCCCTTTAATTAACTCTTTTAGTTCTGGATATCTTTAATGGATTGTTTCCATTGTTTGCTGCGTGAATGCTAGGAACATTCATTGTCATGTTATTACAATCACTTAGCAGATGCCATTTCCAGGGTCTAATACACAAGTATTGTGTATTATAATTATATAACTATATTATAACTATACATTTATGTGTCAATCTAATATAGTATAACGGATTTCACACTGTTGGTTCCAGAGGGAGTATTTTGGGTTATAAGAAGATGCATGGAAAATATAGCCTAATAAGTAACATACTGTTGTAGCTGGGAGGACCTTAGCGGTTTAATGAAAAAGAAATTAAGCTTTGAAAAGCTGCTTTGTAATTAGAGTAGACACATCCTCCATTAAGAGCAGTCAGAAAAAATATGCACGTCAGGGAAAAAATAGCCAACCGGACTGAACACAAGAGTGTTGCACTGACACATGTCCGATGTGCCTGTGGTGTCAGCTGATGACAGAATGAATCTTGGAGAAGCTCATCACCTAGGCCTAAACAACCCAAAACGGTCAAATATAAAGGACTAATGGGTCCTTGGGGAGCAGCAGTTCACAAGAACTCGGGACCATAACGAATCTCAAATAAATGGCTATTTTTTCAAATGCTGGTGTTAAGAGGTCACATTTTTAGAATGTTTTTTCCCTTCTGTGTTTCAAAAGACTTTGTTTTCGTATTGAGATCAGAAGATTGTTGTGCTTGGATACAGCTGTTAAATAAATTAATTACACCTATTTAAACTTGGTATGCAATGACTGTTCACTGGCTGAGTCTGGGAAGGTCCCAATGGCTCCTCAGGGATCTTTGTCTGACAACTGAATGCAGGCTCAACAGCAGCCTTTGAGTCATCTCCCTCTTGACACACTGCCTTTAAACAATTCTGTTTATAAAAGTGTATCATTCAGGTTCTCCTTTCTATGTCAGTATGTTTAGCAAATATAGCATTTTGGTGAGTAATTAGACTGTTTCTGAGCCTCTTGGGTTGTGTTCTGGAGTGTCTCCCCTTTCCTGAATGCTCTGGCTGCTCTGTGCAGCACTAACAACACTGGCTTGTCCTCAGAAAGTGATACGCCTTCTGTGTGACCCCTGCGCCTAACCCTGTTACACATGCGTCTTGGGCATGTTCGCCGCGCGGTGACATTTTGCTCCTTAAAAATAACACAGATGCTCCGACACGCTGGGCCTGGCCCAGGCCGTCCGATTGTCCCCGTCGGAATTGGGCGGCGGCTGGTTATTTTCACTGCCTTTCTGCGAATGGCTCTTGCCTGAGTCACATTTTTAGTTTTGAAGTCTGACGCGGTGCCAGCGTCTTAGGCCACGTCGCTCGACACAGTCCGAAGCCCGTCTGCGGCTCTCGGGTGTTAATCATGGATCAGCAACTCGGGTTTCGCCCACAGAGCGTCCGGGGCCTTACAGTACCAGGGCCGCAGGGACTGTTGTCCTGGACATCCCCAGATCAGCGGCTTAAAACTCCAGTCTGACTCACTTTCACACACACATCCCAAATATATCATCTTATAACAACATGACACCACACTTACTATTGTCGAATTATATAAAAAAAAACATTGGGTAGGCAAATCATATGCCATCCTACGTATTTTACTCCACAATATCCAGTTTCATTTTTTTTCAATTTTAGGCAGAGGGAAAAAAAAATATTTTGACGTTGGCTGGATAAAATATTCCCTAGTGAGTACACCAAAATGAACACAGGACTCTTACGTTTTTTGTATTTAAAATAAGGGGTTAGACAAGTCGATCCAGAATAATGAAGTGTTTTTTGGTCTACACTTTCTCTGAAGTAATGTACACTATTCATAATACTGCACAAAAGAATCAGAATTACAGAATTGCTCCAAATTACTCCAAATAAGCAAATCAGAGTGACCACGCTTCTTAATATTAAGGGCTGTATTTTTAGCAAGGAATGAGTTAAGTTTAGCAAGGAACGAGTTTGTCTTTCTTGTCTATTTTTATTTCTCAGTTTCCATTTTTTACATAGTCATGATGCAGATCAGTTATAAATTGCTAATATTCTTGTCCAAAGTACTCAGACACTGTTGGAAAATATACATATTTACATCAGAATAACATACTTTTCAGTAATTTTTACAAATGGGTTTTGAAGTTTCTTGTCTTTAAGTTAAGGACACTAAAGTTCTAAACAATAAACATTATTAGTCCTTGTCCTTGAGTGGTTGTGCTACTACTAATTTGTTAGTGGGTTTAAACATTAAAGTGTCTGCACAGTGGCAGCAGTGGAGTTGAACATGCTACTTGCTGGTTCACCATTTAATGCATTTGACCCTAAAGTGCCTGCGAGGCGTTTGACTGATCGCTAACAGTATCTTCATTAGTCAGTGCTCAGCCCCTGTCAGAGGGGCTGCCAGGGCCTAACCCCACGGATGTCACTGTCGCTGTGTTGAAATCCTCTGACTTTAAAAACAGATTGCCTCGCCTGAGTGATTACGGGACCGCCTGTGATTGATTGAGGGATCACACACGCGCGCACACGCTCGGAATGGTTCGGCTGTACAAAGCTGGCGGTGGGGGGAGGAGTACGGGAGGCTGCCTTTGTGTTACTGAGGAAATAATAGACATGTATGTTTGCATTCACATGGTCAGTGATGCTTGTCATTTTTAGGGTAAGGGGGAGTAGTGTCTGTGTGGGGGGGTTGGCCCTCAGTACAGATAAAAGGGGAGGGGAGAGAGAACTAGTTCAAATTTATTGCCTGTGTCAGCTGTGTCAAATGGCCAGCTGAACCTTTGCAAATGGCAGGGGTGTATGTGGGGGTTGGGAAGCTCCTCTAATAATTACTGATTTCTTCACTTTTTGGCTTTTTTCACCAATGGCCAATAGCCCCACATGCTATACAATCACTTGATGAGGTTTCTGAACACTTCTCAAATAAATGATCTGCCAGAATGTGGTCACCACTTTTTTTCTAACCTTCCTCATTATTTTCTCTCTAAAATCTGATTGACATCAAATTCATCAGCATATTGTATTTTGTGGACTATGCACTGGAAAATAAATGAATTTTTTTGGGGGTCTGAGGGAACATTTTTCTACCAAACGACACTGTGAGAAAAGTTCATGCAAGCCTTGAGTGCAAGATGGGCCCAGGTCTAGATAGGACCAGCTCTATACAAAAGCACAGGTAGCTTGATCAGAGGTAATAACACTATACCTGTTCTTTCATAAAAGAGCAGTTTAATTTTCATAAGCAAGACCACCCACTTTCAAAACCTTTGCCTCTATTTTTGTGGGGTCAGAATGAGTGGCCAGTTGTTCTTTATGGCAGAGATTTTTACGATGTGGTTGGAGCTGTTAAGAGACCACCAATCCTCCTTTCACCGGTAACCTGGGGTACAGTGGAACCTGGATTCAAGGCCTGATGTTTCAGGATTTTAAGTTTTCAAAAACAAAATGCTGCCAAACTGATGTCACACACTCACATTGATCTGTCTTAGTGTAAACAGTAGCTATCCCCAGTCACTGTTATGTTAAATGTTCATTGCAGTTTGTCCCTTTACTTGGTGAGTTATGCTTTTTCTTGAACTGGCGAGGAATTAGAAGGACATAATTTAATCTATATGCACCATTATGACCTGTACTTAAAATCTACAGCCAGTTCTAGAGCTGATGACCAATTTACACACAGCACTTGCACTTTGCAAGACATCATGCGGATGTTTTATTTTGCTCTTGGGTTGCAGTTCCATCTGGGCTCTGATAACAGTGAGACAGGCCTGTCCTATGGGACTATGACTGGCCTATGGGAATCTGAGAGTCTGGGTCAGGCCACAAGCCTACATGTGATCCATTCCACATTGGGTCCTCACCCTTGACTCAGAACCCTCTCTCCACCTGTTCTGTGTTTCTGCAGCATCACCCAGTCTTTTTTTAAAAGGCTGGGCCCCAAGGTTCGGGGGGGTGGGGTGTCAGTGGTTTTTTGGTCCTGGGGGGGATTTCTGTACCTTTTCTGCTGGTGTTGTAGGTGGCGGCTGGCAAGTGAGCAGCAGGTTATTTCCATCAGTGCTTCGGGTCAGTAAAGCCCGCCGAGACACGAATAAATAAGATCAAGTTGCAAGGCCTCAGATCTCACCGTCACTTTGTAAACTATGGGAGGGGGCATCAGACGAGCGCCGTTTAATGAGGCCGCTTTTTTTTTTTTTTTTTTTTTTTTGCACATCCCTCTCCCAAAAAACCTTGCCGTCACCCAAGGCAGCTCACTGGAGAACTGTGAATTCCACAGTGATGAGGCCAGCTACTGCAAACGCTCCCGCTCCCCTCAACTGTCCCCCGTATTGCCTCAAGAGGTACCTACTATAACTGGAAGCAAGACAAATGACCTAAACATCCCACTTTTCTTCTCTCCGTATCTATCATAAAGGTGCAGGTAATACTCCACTGGTTTAGTGTGGTGTACTGGTAAGTGGCGGGGCTCATGACCCAAATGTTAGCAACCCAGGTGGAGCACTGCTGTCGAGCCCTTGGGCAAGGTTCGTACCTAAGGTAATCAGTAAATATCCACCTGTATAAATGGATGAAATGTAAAAAAAGACAATGTAATGTAATGATTTGCCATCACTAAAAAACCTACCACTGTACTATTTACCTAATGTATTATGCCTTCTAAATATCACTTTTGAGAGAGATCAGTGGTGTCCTTATCATTGCAAACAAGTGAGACATTGGAGAGAGATCCACAACCTAGCCCCTTGAGGACACCTTTCATATCTATCATCTATATAGGGTGTCGACCTGATTTGTGAAGATGCCATTTCTTCCTAGCCATGACAATAATAGTAATCTAAAGCAACTGAATGGGGGCAGTTAATATTGAAAGGGAGACAATGGGAGGGGTAGCAAAATCAATGTGAGAGAGCCTGCAGGCTGGAGGTGGTGCTTTTGGGTGGTTGGAGCGGGAACGGTCTGAGGACATCTTTTAATTGTGTCAACAGACAGGAAATATGCTAAGGTGTGGCTCAGATATCTCCACATGCTAGACGCATACAGCATGGTCTGGGAAGCAAATGTGTTTTCCAGAGATGGTGTGTATTACCGGCACATGTAACAAGATGAATTTACACACTGTTCTACAAGAAGTGTGTGTGTACACACCTGCCTGTTTTTTCTTCAGTATAATGCAAATAACATTAATTTTGCTAAATTAAAAATTAAAGGGATACCATGCCGACATCTTGACATTGATCCTGTCCTCTCATTTCCACAGTGAGGGTCAGTTTGTCAGAACAGGTTTGAGCAATACAAATTGACTGATGGAATGAATGCTTTCTTGAGGCTACATTAACAAGTAGAATCAATTACTACAAGGCATTCTCCCCATTCAAGAGCCAAATGGCTTGTCTGAGAAGCTTAAATATTGTGTTTGACAACTAACCTGCGAGACAGAGGGATAGAGGGAAGATGTAAGTACAGGGATTGGCACCACAACAACTCAGAGTCCGGTTACCTGATGTCCTGTGTAGGAATGTAGTCTTTTATAGTGAAAGCATGGTTTTAATGGTATAATTACAGAGCGACATGTCTTTTAGAAACTAAACTGATCTTTGCTCCCTTGTAATCTTTACTTTAATGTTCAGAGTTAAAATACAAGGCTTGTTTTTATACCATTACACAGAGAAGTATTTCTACTGCACAGTTGGGCAGAGAATCTTTTGTCTCCTCAAATTGCATTTTCTGAGGGGTCTTCTTAAAGAAAAATCAAGAGCACTACTTTGACAGCAGGGATTTTCAGAAGGTACAAATTATGGGCTAGGTTGCTCAATCAGGGTGGGTAAGATTAGTTCCTTGATTGTGTGATAAGCAAACAGCTTTGATCTCAGGTTATGGTTTTGTTTGTATTTTGTTAAAATAATGTATGTCAAGACATGTTTTAAAGATAAATTGTATGCATGTAAACGTTAAAACAGAATCATTAAGGATGTCTTTTCAAACAGATAATACCAACGCAAGTACAAATCTATATATTTCTTATGAATGACATTTATGCCATATGGTGATTAATCAACGCAGTTCTCAGCTCCCATTTCGTTAAATTCAATTCCTCACCGGTGATTGCAGTTACGTCCCCATAGTTCTTAAAAAAAGAATTTATCAGGCTACAATCGTTGATTAATTTAAAGCCTGTACGCTCCCTAGCTGTGAAACATTTTGATTATGTTTTAAATCCATTTGAATAGCAATGCATTTCCCAAAGATATTTACGAGTGAAAACCTGCGTATTACTACTAGTTATTGGTCCTTAACAGTCGGAAAGCTGAGCATCCTGTTGGTAATTGTTGACACTCAGGCGATGTTGATTCCACATAATCGAACAAAAGATAACCACTGCCTCTACGGCAAAAAAGAAGACGTTGCGTTATCGACTGTGGCTACCACATTAGCAAATGGTGTGAGCCGAAACTCCTTTAACAAGATACCGGGGGGCAATTAAATGCTTTTCAGGAGGGGTCACATCACACCCACTATCGGAAAACCTGGCAGAAAAACCAAACGTGTTTAAATACAGTGGTTGATGATAACACTGAGCACATTAAAGTGTGATAAACGTTTTTCTTTACGTGCATCAAATCCTAGCTCAAGCGAAGCAATTTTGGCGCAACCTGTGGCACTACGATAAAGAGCGCTACACGTATAGCCACAGGTTATTTCCACCTCTCCCTTCTGCAGTGGATGCAGTTGTTTAGTGCTTTCCGTGCTGCACTTTGATTATTTTTAATTTTATACACATGCAATGTGGATAATAATAATCACACATTAAACAGTATAAATTCGGAGAACAGTATATGTACACAACGCTTGTGGTTGTACCTGCACTCTTCCATTGGGTGGTAAGCGCACAGAATACTCTTATACTCTTCAAAGTAGCCTATATATACTGTAAATGTTCTGCTACGAAAGCTGGTTATTACGATCAACTTGCTGTTCGCGGTACGCTTTGATTGTTGATATAGTTTGCATCTCCCTCATTATCTGTTCAACTACGTTTTTATTATCTCTGTACGCTATATGTTACCCCACAGCTTTTTTTTCAACTGATAGGGCTCTCTCAAGGTGACACTACTTTGTTTCCTATTGCCCACCCACTATACTGGTCCCCCTTCCCCAAATGCATGGGAGGGACCTCGCCTTCTCTCATTTTTCACCTTAGCGCAGCCAGGGACCCAGACGCGCAAGGGGCTAGGAGGCATTTCAAATTTGGATATATCAGGAGACGCAGTGACAACGTAAACACTAGGCTACAGCAGTCGCTTTCGTGACATCCCAACCCAAGTGACTACAGCGCATACGAGTTGCAGTGTATACAATGAGTCTTTTTGTATATTGTAGACATCCCCAACAAGGAGTCCACTTCCTTTACAAGTAATAATGGAATTTGACGACTCGCCAGGTAGTGATTGTCAATCTGTGCGCTCGTGTAGTTTACTTCAACTTCACTTTTGAAATTGGATTCATTTTTTCTGATTCGAGCAACGTTTCTCACGTGGACCTATGAAGAAACCGTCGATCACTTCTGAACTTTGATTTGTGAATGGAGTGAGTTTGTTCATTTGAACGGTAACGGGCAAAGGACAGGTCAAGTGGGAGCACAAATTGCTCCTGAAAAGAAGAAATTCTGTTGGATTTACATTCCGCAGCATTTGGGAATAACGTCGTCACGACCGTTGGGTGAAAGATCAAGAGAATGTATGCAATAAATCAGCGCTGTATTTACATGTAAGAATAATCTTATGTATGCTCTTTAACAATATGGCCAATAGGCAAAGTTGTAGGAATCATTAAGACTTAATTTCTTATTTCTTGTAATTCCACAGATCTTTTCATTTCTTCGTGTTGTGGTGTCACGCGCAGGTATGTCCTCTTATAATCCTGACTTGCCTTACAGGTTTTTCTCTATGAGCTTTATGTAGCGCTTAGTTCATATAATAAAGGGCTTATGATGGCCCACAAACGTATAAAATTTGTGGTGCTTGCGGAGGTGTTATTGATACTATCAATGACTTTGTATATATTTGTTTAAGTATTCTTTCTTCAGTTTCTCAGATGACATTATTTCTAGTCATAACAGTAAGGATAACTACTGCAGTAGGCCTAATATATTAGCATTTAAGTGGAGCAGTTCAATCATACAAATTGTAATTACTGAACTTAGTTTTCCTTATTCAGTGTGTACAATTTGCACCATAGGTGTATTTTGCTAAGTTTGCACTGCATGTTTCATTTCGATTATTTAGAGAGCATTAGCGAAAAATATGTGATTTTATTTTTCCCTTTGCATAAAAAACAAAAAGGGGGAGAATCACCCGTCTCCTAATTTTAACCAGTATGTGAGGGAGCAGGGCGCAGTGACGGACCAGCTCAGCCGACGACAGATCAGGGTCTACCAACTATACAGCCGGACCAGCGGCAAGCACGTCCAGATTCAAGGCAAGAAGGTCACCGCTACCGCTGAAGACGGAAATACTTTCGGTTAGTTTTTCTTTTCGTTCAGCAAAACACACTTCATATAATTTGCTTGTCATACAGCTCTAAAGTTTGTTAGCTTAATTGTGAGAGTTAATCATTCAATAACACCGTGAAAGACCAAAACATTTTTTAAATTGTGTTTTATAGTGTAATGGAGCCCGTCAACTTAATGGTCTCTCGCCATGTGTACTGTATATGCTAATTAAAACTTAAAAGAGCGATTAGCCTTTGTTTGGTTAATGAAGCGTTGCCTTTTGTCTGCGTGTAATACACATAATGAGTGAAAAACCTGATTAGAAAGGATAAACTGGTACACCTTTTGGTCAACGTGCGTGAGGCTATTCTGTCTCCAAAAGTTTTTTAAATGGTTGAAACTTGCTTCGATATTTCTGACTTATGCCTTATGACTTTTAATTGAACAATGACATAACTGTTTAAAATAAGAACATAAGCAACTCATGACATGCATACTGGACAGTAGCTAAAGTAGCTCCTAATCCCTCTTCATTGTAGGGCCACTTGAATCCCTGGGTTAAAAAGTAAAATATAATTTAATATTAGGTAGCCTTATCTTTGACATACAGTGTATAAACATTTTCTTCTGTCATCTCAGTTATTATTGTAGAATATCCAGTTACAAAGAATGTATTCTGTTTTTCTTTTAATCAGTGCCAAACTCGTAGAGATGTAACGCATTGCAGTTACTAGACATGTCTTGTATTGTTGTAGTGACACTAATCCTGTAGAAGTACTGACATATCAGTTTTCAGAGGTTTGTGAATGGAGAAATTGTTGGCAGTTGGGAAATATCTGGACAGATTTTGCACTTGGGATTAAATTAGAGTGAGGGTTAATTAAGGGTGACCTTTAAAACAGTTTATTTACAGTTCAAGCTACTGTGATTTTTACATTATAGGCAGAACTCTCTACATCAGAGCCTTGCAATTTGAACATTGTGAATCAGCCGAGTATAAATATTGCTCTCAAATTACACTATGTATTTACTTTAACTCAAGTTATACATTATAGTCTCTCAAGTATTACAAATTCCAATTTTTTACTTCCAACTCTGACAATTATGGTTAAAGAAGAGTTACATCAGCTGCAACAGAGATTTGACAGAATCCATAAGATGGACCTAGGCCTTACAGTGATCCATTTGCACCTGCGATATTTTGTCCTCCTGTGTGTCAAGTTTAAGAGCCAATATGATATGACATGCCCTTGATCCCAGACAGGGATTTTTGGTTTAGTTGGGCAGTGGTGCTAAAGCTGTAGTAAACTAAAGCTGATCCACCTTGGTTGTGTGTTTATATGGTGGATTGTCTTTGTATTCCAGCCAGGCTCTTTGTAGAGACGGACACCTTCGGAAGCAGAGTTCGGATCAAAGGGGCAGAAAGCGGACGCTACCTCTGCATGAACCGGAAAGGAAAACTGGTCGGAAAGGTTTGTCATGTTTTACAGTGCAGTCTTCTCTTCACACATTACGAGTATTACACAACACAAGACGGCCATCTCTCCCTGCTCTAACACATTCGGTAAACCTGCGGGCCCTCCATCCCGATGTGTTTTTGAACCAAAACATTTTGAATTTGGTAGTAGTTGCAAATGTTGTAGTATATGCAAGGCCTTTCAAACAAAGTTTATTGACTAAGCATACAGATAGATAGGGTAGTGATATTCTATTGAAATCACAGGACATGTACAGCTGTGCTTTATTTAAAATAAAGCTATGAATTAGAATGTGGTGAGTTTATTCTGCTTAAATACCTACTTGGTGGACATGATGGACACTTAGTTTAGGTCTGCTTTACACAGTCCAGGTGAAGGTCCCATCAATATTGCATGGACATGTTCAGATTTTATTTTTTAATTCATTACATTGTTGTCATTTAGCAGACGCTCTTATCCACGGCGACTTACATAGGTTTAAATTTGTTGAAGAAATAATTCAGGCGGAGCCGTTGTTCTGATTCAGATATAGCTGGATATTTACCGAGGCAATTCTGCAGTAGATACCTCGCCCAAGGGTACAGCAGCAGTGCTCCAGTGGGGAATCGAATCAGCAGGCTTTTGGTTAACAGCCCTGCCCCTTACCACTATGTTACACTGCCACCCCAGCCGATTCAGCGGTTCAGTGGAATATTTACAAATGTCTTTATCATATTTATTAAAATGTATTTTGTAGTATTTATAAATGCAATAGAGTGACAATACATTGATTTGCTCAACCAGTAACTTCATTCAATATTTGATTGATTGTTCTAATTGCATCCACTCCACTTTAATTAACCATTTAGAAGCTATTGTATTTTTTCATTTTGTTGTCCACAGACAAAGGATCACAAATGTTTTTCCTTTCTGAGTATATTAGCTCTGGATATTGTATATTCATTTAATGAAAAATGGCTCACATTTTTGCATTGAATTTTGGGTTGAATTCATTTTGGTAATTGAGAGATTCAAATGTAATTCACCAAAAGGATGGAGCACTTGATAAAAAAATCACAGTGATTGAAAATGTGCAGTGTTACATCCAGATTAATTATTACAGATATAGCAGGGAAAGACAGCACTGCACTTACCTGTGTCTGTGAGAAATAAAGAGAGAACCTGACTGTCGTTCATGGTCTGATGGCTCTGCAGATCCCTGTGCAAGTGCCAGGGAAGGGGAAAAATTCTTTTCACACCCTTAAGACGGTCGGTCAGAAGTCAGTCTTCCTCTTCCTGCATGGAAATGGAAAAGATTTATTCAGTGTTGTCTCCCCGCCATGAAAACAAAACTTATCGGAAGAAATGTATTGTAGTGGGCTTCTGGGCTCACAGCTTCTGGAGTGTGTCGAAAGACCAAGTTCTGGCTGGGTGTGTGTTAATCTCAGATAAATAAATACAGATATGGGATGAAGCAATGTAGCTTTCAAACAGCTCCTGTCTCTAGGAAACATGGGTAAAGTGAAAGATGGCATTGCCAAAGTGTTAAAATATTTGCTGATCACAAGGGAACCTTCAGAGGGCCTGGATATGTGTTAGCATGCATTGTACAAATATGCCTTTGTATGAATAACAAAGACACTCAATAGCAGCACAACGTTCTCATTTGAAACTGGCAAATTGATATTCTTTGCTCCAGTAATGTGTTATGCTTTGAATCAGAGAGTTTATGGAATTTTATATGTTAAGACTGGTGTAGCACTTGTGATGACTGATGCCATGGTCAGCTGCTGGAGGTCACAATGTAGTGTGCATCCCAGCAGCCTCCTTCTTCTATACTCTGATTGGCCAGTGCTCCTTGCAGCAGCAGGGAATGCTGGGGCCTTTTTTCACATCCTCATTATCAAGCAGTACATCGCTTTCCAGGTTATCAGTGCCCCCCCTTTCCATCACTTGTCTAAGCGCTAAAACCTATCTCCATCTCAGAAAATGGCAACCAGGCCTTCTGGTTTTCATATCACCGTGGCCTCCCCTGAGTTTTGTTCAGCCAGGCTTGAGCATTCACTCAACCACTTCATCCAAGTCTGAAAAGCAGTGTGAATGACGGAAAGCAGAGGGATGGATGTCACCCAGTCCCAATGGCATGACGCTGTTTGCCACTGGACACATTCTGACTTTAAGCCTGTTCTTCCTTTCTCCCTCAGCCCAACGGGAGAAGCAGAGACTGCATCTTCACAGAGATAGTCCTGGAGAACAACTACACGGCCTTCCAGAACGCCAAGTATGAGGGCTGGTACGTGGCCTTCAGCAGGAAAGGACGGCCGATCAAGGCGTCCAAAACCAGGGAGAACCAGAGAGAGGTCCATTTCATCAAGAGGCTCCATAAGGGCCCACTGCCCTTCCCAAATATGGACAGACCAAGACACTTTGAGTTCATCAGTTTTCCTCCCACCCGACGAGCAAAACGTAACAGGAAGTCACAGATGTCTCCCTAACAAAGGACAAACTGTACATAGGACTGGGATTGGACTCATATTTTTAAATAATAATAACAGAAAGATGCAACTTTATTTTTGTATTTTTAATACTTTAAATGCCAAAAAAGACAAGACTTAAAAAATAGATGGTATTGTACAATGGTTATGTGTAAATAAGGTGAGATAGAAAATGAAATGAATGTATATATTTAATATTCCTGTGTGTGTGTCTGTATGTGTGTCAGCGCTTTGTTCAGAGAGGAGCAGTGGTCATAAGAATTTAGAAATGAATAAATGTTCCAACTCAGTTTGGTTTTTATCATCTCACTAACCCACTGGGGTGTAGGGAAATGGCTGTCAGTTTCTGTCCTGTGAAGTTTTTCCATAGTAGAGTTCCAGTTGTAGCACTAAATCTAAGTATCTTAAAATTGTTATATTAAATGTAATGTGATTTTTTGGTCCATGCAGTTCCTTAGATGTCTACTGTACATACTCGTTTTGAAACACTACACATTTTTTGAAAACCTTCTTTGCAATTTTCAGGTAATAGCTGCTTTCTACTCTGGGTGAAGGTCAAGTGAGAGTACTCGTTATAAACAAAAATAAAGTAGATTTGATTACATCTACATCCGTATAAGTTCAAAGGAATCTGCAGAATGACATCAGCTGGTACTACTTTTTATGGAAATGTCTCATGACTAGGGGTATTACAATCTCTTGAGAAATCTACAGATGAGAGCTGTGTTTTCAAAGATACATATCCATTTTTATAAAGCTCCAATCCTGTTTACCTGTTTAAGGCATCACAACAGAACAAAGGTGCAAACATTTCTATCTGAAGAAAGGTCTATGGCTTAGGGACCACTCATTTAAATTTTTGGCATTGCTGTTGTTGTGTGAGACTACATCACATACATGTGGCCCAGGTAGACCTCTTACCAAGATTTAGCACCATCTTCATTAGTTCTGCCCACACATTGCTGTTTCTGTCAGTTTGGTTAGTGCTCACCATCTTGCTATCTCTACAGAGGAGAGCATGTGGTATGCTCAAAAGAAAGGAAAACTGGTCGGCAAGGTTGTATTTTTGTGTTCAGGAATTTTCAGGGACTAAAGTCAAGCTTTCTCAGGTTTGTTTTGTTTCAATGTCACCTGTATAGCTTTCACTCAGGTTGTGTTTATGTTCTGAATTTGGACCAGCATCCTATGGAAACAAGTTTTCATTAAAGAGGAAACTTAAATGGCTGCTGAAATCACTTTTCCATTATCAGTAATTAAACTGGTGGCTGTGC
Source organism: Megalops atlanticus (assembly GCA_019176425.1). Classification (NCBI taxonomy): domain Eukaryota; kingdom Metazoa; phylum Chordata; class Actinopteri; order Elopiformes; family Megalopidae; genus Megalops; species Megalops atlanticus. The sequence goes on along the minus strand of CM032878.1, from coordinate 11,543,360 downwards.
CTCTGGGGAACAAAGCGAATGAATAAAGTGCCCTGCACCTGTGGGACTACCAGCACTTTTTAATCAAGCCATTCCAGCAGGAGGGAATAGGAAGTGAATGCCGCCCCTTCAGATCGTCTTTTTTTCTTGTCCATTTTGCCCACCCTCAGTTGTACTGGTGAGGTGTGGAAAATGCCTGGGAAAGACCCTTTAGACACGTCTGTTTTCTGACATGTCACTAAGAGGGATTTGTCAACATTAGGGCAGATCTGCTTTGGTGTTTTACTTTTCACTCCCCATTTCTCAAAGTGAATTGACAGTTAGGCTGGCCAACTGGTGTTTTAACCTCACACAAGAATGGTAGATGGCTGCCTTGTACAAAACCTCAGACAGGCTGTAGAGCAATTTAAAAAAAAATGTAATGTATCAAAATGATTTGCCTTTCAGGTGAAGAGTGATGCTTATCTTTTTGTAAAAATTGTTGAAACTTAAAATAGCCCGTTGTGTCAGTATCCTAAGACCCCAGAGGTCTAACCACAAAAAATTAAGTCACTAATCAGATTCTAATTACAAATTAAAGATGTAACCCAAAGTATGTTAGCAAATTACCTATACTTTTGCAGGCTGAGTCAGATTCTGTGCAAGAGGCTGGGTGGTAAATATTTGATAAATAAAAAAAATATTTAATTGAATCCTGAAATTAACTTTGATTACTGTGATTTTAATACAAGGCCATGTTTTGTAGTTCTGTGATTAACATTGGCAAAAAATCTTCTTTTAACTAAATAAATAAATGTTTTAGAATGAATTATCCGCACCTCAGTGGGTTATTTTTAGAATTATTTTAGATAAATGCGTTTACAAATGTCAGAATATTTGGTCAATGTCCGGTCAGTGCTCAGTCCCAGGGTTTCATTTCAAAATAAATTTCATTTAGAACATGCGGTAGACACGTTATTAGGTGATGTACGCTTGTTAAGACAGAGTAGAAAATCTGAGGGGTCAACACGACCTGTAAACAACGTCTATTTTACCGTTTCCCTCCAGCGTTTCACGTATTCCGGTTGTCCGCTTTAAAAGTTGATCACATTTTCTTGTATGAATGTAGCAAGTATTAGAAATTCGCCGTGCATCCAGAGGATGCATTTAACCTTGGAACAAACTATCGATCGTTATTTTTTATACTATTGAGAAGTCTGTAAGAACGGCTAAATAATGGGACTCGACACAAAGCACGTGCACGGACTTTTAGGCACAAAAGGTGAAGGTGAAGACAGCATGCATACTGCAGCAACTACAGCAAAACTATGGGAGTACACATATGGTCAGCTCTATTTCAGCTAGTTTTACAATAGGCCTTTATATGAGCACTGATAGAGGAGAAAGAATAACATGAATTAGGTGTTTAATGTCCCTGTAGTTTGAGGCTTCATGCAATACATTACCTCAATTGTCGTAGGCCTATCTTACCCATCCTAGCTGTATTAACAACTTTGCAACTCAGACACAACGCGCGTTTAGACGTCAGTTCAATTTTAGGAGGTATGGCGCCACCCGGTGTTAACAAAGCAGTAATCGCAAATTCAAGCAGGAGTCCAAGCAAAATTGAGCTTGCCTTATTGGATTTTTTTTTTCAGGATGGCAAAATGCTCGACAGAATCACAATAATTGTTTTACTGGGAACACACTAATCAATGTTATACATCCACACATCTGTAATAAAACTCATACTTTTATCTAAATTAAAAAATATTTCATAATTGGTTCCAATAACTGTTTATTTCTTCAGTTTGTTTTTATAAAGCTGTCAGTTATACCAAAAATTCAGACATTTATAAGATAGATTTACAAATGACAGCATGTTTTGCCTTGTGTGTGGTACTTGTTCAGTACTGGACTAAATAAAAGATTTAAGACGGACTCAATCAGCATGTCCTGAAAATAAGCATATTTTTGGCATTTTCATGCATTAGGGAAAGATGGGATTTATTTGTCACTGAAGAAAGTGTAATATGCATTTTGCCCTCAGTTTATGAAAAGGTGTCTTAAATGTGAATGTTCATTACAAAAAGGTTTAGATGTTATTTAGATATAAAACTTTCTATGCTGCATGTAAAAAAATAAAACTTTGTTCAATACAGCAGCAAGTGTTTTTTTAAAAATCATTTTCAGGGAAAGAAGATGGCTCATACAGACTCTGCTCTAACAGAAAAGAATAGCAACTACAACCTCTGTCCTTCCCACAAAACAAAAGTATTTCAAGGTATCATTTTGGAATCATTTGGAATTATTTTCCATAAGAGCCTCTAAAGACACATTGCTGGCACTGGTGGCCTTGTTTTCTTTATTTTCTTTTTCTCCATACAGTCCTGCTCTGGTGTTTGTGACACAGATACAGATGTTGCGGGGCCCATTCCATTCATGGAATGGCTCTGGATCCCTCCTTCTTTTGCCACAATTTCTTTTAAGGTGTTTAGAATGGGAAAACACCACTGAAAGTGTCAGGGAATTGTTGCTGTTCAGTGCACCCAGAAATTTCACCTTCCCATTGTAACACAAAATACTTTGTGGGTTTTGCATGTGCTCATCTAGGGAAAACGAAAGCAGTATTTTATATATAAATATAACAAGCTTTTAAACCCAAATTTACCTCTCCCAGTTACACAGTTTTAATGACATCTTTCTTCCTTCAACATGAGATATAGGCCTTGTCTTTGGTGCACTGGCTCCTGTGCCTCTTCCCTGTAGAACTCTGGTTTTATCAGAACCTCTTTTTGTGAACCAAGTTTAGATTTCTTTTTACCTTTTCTGCCAATGTTATTAGGATTAGTCCTAGCATAGAATAGTTGTCATCACTATTATCAGCCATTGTTAGTAAACTGATCATCAGTTTGTCTTTAAATAAACAAATCCTTATTGCTTTGAGTTGATGAAGAGGAGCCTGTTGTCAAGGAAAATATGTCACTTTTTCCAGCACTGATCAAGAAATTAAAATAAGCACAGTTCTACAGGGGGGGCCTGATGGGCCTGTTCAACCTAAACTGTCTAATGGCCCCACCTAAAATTCAAACACATGAGATTGGCAGCAATCTCTGACTCACTAGGACTGCTAATGGAAGTTTGACTCTCTCTGTATGCAGGATGCCCCCACTTAATTAAGAGAGCTTGGGCTGGGCCTGCCTTAAAACCACTTTTAGGCTTTCAAGCCTGAAAGGCTTAAAACCTGCCGTTTTGATCCTGTGTCTTCTTTCTGTCTTTTTTCCAGCTTTCTGTTTTTCTTCTGCTTATAAATCTTGACGTCATCGTCCAATTTCACCCAAATTAGGCATGCCTATTGGTCATGGCCTATAGATGGGGGTGAGATGATGTTTGTTGCCCTAGGTTCAATGCTACACTCAGTGTGACTACCAAACATGTTTTGCACACATGTCAGTTGTTTCACACAGCACTCACCCCATTCATCTCACATTTGGCACTTTTATTCGGCAGTAGCTGTCACATGCACACAAACTGCCTGTCATTACTCAGGTCCCCCCAATATGGTTACAACACAATTTTTGATTAACTTTATAACAGCATATCTTAATCGGGTTGGAATTTGTAACATTTAGGGTATATATATATGTATAAAATATTTTTCATCCCTCCACATCATGAGCCAGACCCCTGATGGCTGGAAAATGCATTTTTCACACAGTAATAGGTTTTGAGAGAATTCACTCATTTTCACATTTGGCACATTCATTCTGGAATTCTTGTCAGGGCTCCAAAGTCTCTGTCCATGCTCGATATGCTGATCACTACTGTTGTCCCTTGATATGCACAATTCAATTCAAGATTCTAGTGTAAATGTAAATGTTGCCTACAACCCCCAGTAATTAATTTTTCTTTCAAGTGGTACCCCAAGCAAGGTGAAATAGGTATATTATCTAGCTGTCATGATGAGCTGCCCTTCATCATAACATTTCAAAGGGAGCTTTTAAAACTGCATGTGTAGCTGTGACCCTGGTGTAACAGCTACAATGACTGAACGCTGTTGCAAAATGCATCATCTAATTTTCCGCTTTTTTGAATGTCACACTCCCCAGTGCTGGCCTTGACATGTGGATAGGTAGAAAATACTTGTTCTCATTTGAATAATACCATTTAAAGAAAAAAAGAGCTAGCCTTAGGTTTTCACATTCCCAAACTAATTTGCACCAAACCTAGTCAAGACATCAATGCACCTGTAGTTGCTTTTGTGCAGAGGGTCAGAATAAATTGGTTGTTGCTGATCAATAAATTATTATCTGCATACAGTCCCTAATGCATTTTTGCTGTGCATGTGTATATCAGCCCAGAGGAAAAACATTTACCACTAAAGACATGCAAAGCTTTTGGGGTTTCCTTTTTTCACATCATGCATAAGCCTGTGGGGTATTGGGCCATTCTGAATGTGTAGATCCTTCGAATGAGGATCTCTTCTAGATGAGCAAATAATGTTTGACCTCCACTTTGAATGGAATCCTGTCAATGCCATTCTGGGACAGTTTTGAGAATTGAGGTCAGGTGGCCACGTGCCTGGTTGGTAGTGTATGCATTCTAGCAGCTCTTTATCCCATACAAGCAATAATACACCCTGCAGAAAACGTACGACCAATAACAAAAGAAAGCCACAAAAGGAAGAATAAGCTTTAAAAAGGAATACAATAACCAGCTGCATAAACACATATGACCGCAAAAAAAGGGATAAGGAAAAGAAAACATATAATTCGCACATCGAGTCCAGAAACTACTATCCTTTATGTTCAATAAAATAACCATTGGTTAAAAAAAATATTTCTCACGTTTGGTCACACATTGGTGAGGCGAAAGGAGAGCAGGAGACACACGTCTACATGGCACGTCCACTATACGCTGAGGAAAACACGCTGTGGGAAGCCCATTAAAAATTTCTGTAATTTAAATCAGTAATCTGTTTTAAACCCACATGCGGACAGCCTTTGCCTCCGACAATCGAGAAATGGTTGTCCTGGCAACCGGTGCTAGGATGCCCGAGGAAATGGGTTCCTAACGAAGGTATATTTCGTGTGAGGTTCGTGAGGCGGCGCGTTTCATGTTGAGGTAACGTGCCTTTTATTTATTTATTTCAGTGTTTTTGCTGTACTGTACTTACTGCTTCGGTAGCTTTAATGCTAAGGAAAATGTACAGTACGTTGATATAGTCTCATCTGCTCCCTAGCCGTTCAGACAACAACAAATTTAAAATATAGGCCTGCAGTATCTACTTCATAACATTTGTTTTTAACGTAGTCTTCATAACATGACAATTTCCAGCCCAACTACTAATTTAGTAGGTAGGCTGGCTGGGATATGACGTATCCTTACTTGTACGTAACTTGAAAACCCACAATCTACATTGTCTCGTTTTTCTCTGTTTTTATAACTGGCCACGAAGTGTCTTTCACATTTTATTTGCATCATTCGGTATCTGGTAATGCCAATTTTAAAACCCCTGAAGAAGGTTTAGAAGATACCTTACTGTTGTATTGTACACAGAAACCTCCAATAGGCTTCACCATTTTCCTAAAATACATAGAATGCACTGGGATTTAATTCGCATGCTCTTCGGTCTGGCGGCTCAAAGAATGACATGTTTGCCGTGTCTCCTCCATGGTGAATAGTGCAATGTCATGTTTCCAGGGTACCCCCCGTCATTGAGAATGGATCGAGCCAGCTGTGCGACAGGCAGCAACAGTAGAAACGCACATTGCCGCTATCTTTATAGAGCAGCCTCGCTCTGTGCACTCAGCACCGCGAGTCTAGTGCAGATAACTATTCCCAACCGAAACGACCATATTCTCTCCATGTAACGGCACTGAATGGGGAGTTTTGGCCTGCATTAACCTCCCGAATTGACAGTAGTGTCCAGGGAATTAAAAGCAGAAGGGATTAGCTTGTTGGATTGTTGAAGAAGGGGAAGGGGAATTGTTTATTTGGAAGAACACAATATTTTCAGGTGTGAAAAGGTAAGAGCACTGAATATTATTTTCCATCACGTTCCTAGACATCGGTGCTTTATCTACATGAACACTATCGTTGAAAAAATGTCGTTTCTGAACGATATTTGAAACAGTAACACTGCATTTTCCAGTGATGCTTATTGTGGTAGCTTATTTGATGCCATAGCCTACACTTCTGAATCGGTGTAAACAGCACGGAGAGCAGTTTATTAATAAAATAAAGGAGTCTACACTTGCTAAAGAAATACTGTGCTTTTAATTTTTGACAAAACACAGACATATGGCATAAATAGATTGAATCTGTTTTACTGTGAGACGCACATAACTGAAATATGTGTATAGGATTATACGGGGGCTATGTGATGCTTTTACGTAACACCATTGGCGATGGAGATAGCGGGACAGGTCCCATGCTCGCCGGATTAGGACGGGCGAGCGGTGAAATGGATGCAGTGACAGTCAAGGGTAATGAAAGTGCAACCGCAGTGATAAGGTTTTGTTCTGTAAGATTAAAGCGGGCCTTTTTAGTATTACAACGTTGCACGTGCGAAAATATTATGAAGCGTTGGTCCCGGTAGTTTGGGAATACGTAACATAAAACAGAAAGGATGTATAGAATATGCTTTACGATGTACATTGAACATAGTTACAATTAATTATCATCGAATACCTCCAGACTCTTCCTTGATTGTTATCAGTATGGGCCTGAAAATGAGCCGCCACAATGATATACTTTATGTTGTTAGGTACAAATCAAATTATTATGACATGTCCAATGCAGCCTACACAGAAATGAAACTAGTGCTTGTGAATGTTCGTATGCCACTAAAGTAGAATCAATACGTTTAGTGTCATCCACAGTTCTCGGAAAACGTTAGCTTGTTTTGTCATTTAATAAAATGCTGCAGTGTTTGGAAGTATTTCCTTTCCCTCAGTTTTCGTGCCCACGATATGTGTAGGAGGTGTATGCTTAGCAACGGTAGCTGAGCGTAGGAGGCCCTGAACCCACATGGACCGTGGTTACATTTTAATCGATGGTGGGTCCTCCTGAACAGCACGATGTGTTAAATGTGCATATATGAGCTTCGGTGTTCGGGGGAGCAGTTATTCATGTTGCATTCAGTCTCTGACTATTACGACTTTTTGGAATAGTGTATAATCAGAAAAGTCTTCTGGTAATGTCAACCGATTCTCAAACCAGGTACTATGGATCCACCATATCTTTACAGTTGAGCTTGTCAAATTAGGCGTGATTCCCTAATGAAGGAAATACTAAATTAATAAGTATGTGTGATCTCCACATGTAAGCTGTTAGAGATTCTTACTGAAGTGTGTGACGTTTGTGCTAATACTGTTAAAGTGTTTGTATATTTTAATACCAGCCCCTTGAACAAATTCAGATGATGATGAATTTTTCAGATGAGATGTCAACATTACATTTCATTCTTTTTTCAATCTCTTGTTCCCAGCCTCATTGAACAAATGACTACTCTTAATAAACAAACAAAGTGAAATATCTCTCTGTAATGGTAAGTTCTTGAAGAGGTTCAGATGATTTGAAATAACCTATAGTAGCACCTTTACTTGTATCCTTCTAGTAGAACAGGCACATTGCAACAACCAAAAGCTAATTGTGGGTCCCCATGACCAGGTAGTAAAAACACGGGTATAGACACCAGCAAAACACATGCAAGAGACAGGCAATGAAAAGGCTGAGTACCTCTCTCTTTATGTGTGAGCCTTAACTCGAAATTCCCTTGTCACATCATAGGTACCTGGTGGAATCCAATCCTGGGTGGATCAGAGAGTCAGACTTTCTCCTGATATCTGCCACAAAGCATGCCATTCAAGTCCTTCCCCTAAAATGGACCACTGATCATGTTTTTGGGGCAAAATATTAGCCATTTTAAGGTCAAACTTGATACTGTTGTGTGAGGAACTGATTGTTTCTGCACTTTGCCAGTGCGTTCTTCAAAAGTGATTGCTCAGACCTTAGTTTTGAAATTATTAGCGTCTGATTATGCTGTAACCTGTATGGTATAATGTCATATGATAGTTTTGTGTTTTTATTCATTTGGCAAGTCTTATCACTGTACACAACGCTCTGTTAAGCAAAGGTGAGAAATCCATGTGCAGGTAAAGGAAACAGTTTTCTAGCTGTTGAAAAAAGGGCTTTCCCCAATTTCAGGAGGTGCAGGAAATTCTTCTGGTATCAGCTGTTTCCTACTGTTTCTTGGCTGGTATCATGTCTCATGGGTCAACAAAATGTCAAGGCTACTGCATTATCACATGAGGAGTAAGAAAAGCATTGGGAAGCCATTGTGATTAGTGGCAGACAGAAAACATACAGTCCTTTTTGTGGTAGAGTTTCACGTAATCACCGTACCTTATCATCAGCTAAATAAACAAGATGTTCTCTGACTGAATGGTGATATAGTCCATTTTCTTTGCCGTTTTACTTCTTTAAAGTTTCAACAAGGAAGGGCATGAATTGAAGAAACAGTTTGACAATGGGGGGTCTCACATCTGGCATGTTAATCTTGGGGATGAAGTGGACATTTTCAATGAATTTTGCATGCTTCTTATGATTTAGATGTCAGAAGGAGAGAGGATCTCAGCTATTTAACATTGTACTGAGCCCGTGTGGGGTGAGAAGGTTTTTATTTTATGTTTTTAGCACAGAACGCCATTTTTGGGAAAATTGTTGAACAAGAGAGAAGAACAAAATGTTTTTTGAAACTACAGATTGTCACAGTGCATTGTATGCTTCTGTACAGTTCTCGCCCATCACTGTGTCCATGTCTTATTCTGATTTTGTAGGTTTAACAAGAGTCTATGTCTATCACATTCTCTGGATGGGACTGAAGCATAATTGAGGTTCTGGGAATAATTCTACCATATAAATTCAGCTTCAGCTGGTCAGCTTCAGTTCTGATTCCCGCACTAGACTGTGAAAGATCCCTGACATTCATATTGAATTATCCTATTACTTGCCCTTTGGCTATTATGTTATCTGGGAGGGAAAACGCTCAGCGTCCTTTTTGTATTGTTTCGTCATTCTTTTTCATGCTATCCACTCACTTTCTCTTGTTGTCTTTTAAGACTTTCACTGATGTGTTTTCTATTCTCAACATCTAAGTACTTTTTTGCTAGAGTAATTACTCTCTGTAGTGTAGACGTGTTTGCCGCATATGTAAGTGCAACAAATCAAATGTAGCTGTTCAAAGTTACAGCCCATAGCTGTCATTACAAACATCCAAGACAAAGGCAAGCAAACTGATTAAGCTGAGCTTCTTGTCTACTTGCTTAGCTGGCAAACTAGCCTCTGGTTTCCTTAAGCTTCTTAACAGAGAATTGATTGTGAACAGGATTTCATGGGGGACAGGGATTTTTAATTAAAATCAGGCACAAATGATGGTGTCACATATTGGCTCCTCAGTGCCATGGCATGAAACAAACAGGAGAAACAAGGAGGATCTGTAACTTCAACTGATCTATGTAACTCTAACTGATCTATGTAACTTTGCTGAATCCAATGGATTTTGATAGTGCAAAGATGCAAAATGACCACTGTTTGTTTCTTAATAAACTGTGTCTATCACTGAAGTTAAGCTTTAATGTTCTGGGTTAGTTGTAGTAATGTTTGAAATAACTGAATGCATATTTGGCAGAGAAGGGCTTAATGTCAGTGTTACTTCCTCCCTTGCAAACCTGCCATCTGGCATTAAGAATATCCTTGTCCCCCCCTTTAATTTCTCACTGCTGTAGCAGTTTCTCTGGGCTATTGATAGTTCTCTGGGCTGTGGATAGTTTAATAAAGTCCCAGTTTTAAGAAGCACAGCAGTGGCGTTAACAACAGGCTATTCATTAAATGCACGACTTTCCTAAGGAGATGCAAGCAATTTCCTCCCTGGTCTAAAGATCCCCAAAGCATCACCCCATTCCTCTCAAAATGAGAAATCCAAGCCTGGGATTAAGATTTTTGTGTCTGGCTCATGTGCCTAAGCCAGAAAATGCAGATTTACTCCGCACCAAAACGACTCCTGCCAAATCCCACTCTGAGCTCAACCGCTACCATTTCACTATAGCCGGTATAGCAGAAGGTGGGGTGATTTGTTATGACGTACGATAATTGCCTCTCACAGCTGTTTGCAAAGGCAGAACATGCCTTAGCACTGTTGCCGCAAAGGTAGGTGGAAGTGGAAGTGTGTGTGTGTGTGTGTGTGTGTGTGTGTGTGTATGCATGCGTGTATGTGTGGAGAGGATTGGGGGACTGAGGGGGAGTGCTCCATTCTTCTCTTTTCGGCAACAGTACACTTCACCAGCGTTCCCCTTCACTGGGAACCATGAATAGTGCGAGTGAGTCATGATGCAGAGACTGCTGCCATTGCTGCAGTATATAGCCTGAAACTAGGACTGGGCCTCTAGTCTCTGCAAACAGTTTGGCTGCGAGATGTAGTGACAGGCAGCAGAGATGTAAAAGAGGCTGATAGGGGGTGTTTCGGCTCTGGGATCCAAAGCCTCACATGCTCTGTTATCATAATTAGTCATGTCAGTATTAATGTCTGTCAGATGCTGTGGGGGCCCATTGAAATGGTGGTAGCCGCTTCAGTGCAGTATTGATGTGCTCTGATGTCTACTTCTCTCTGAAAGCAGTGTTGAAAGTTCTCCAGAGATCCTTTTAAGACCCGGGAGGTGGTTCAAAACATGATGACTGCAGTGCAGTTGGCCATAGAATGTTATTGCTTCTACTTACAAGTGCGCAATGCTAATGATCGTTTATGTGCTGTTCATGAAAAAGTTCTACATCACAGATGGCTTTTTGGTCGCTGATGTAGTCGGATGTTAATCTAACTGCAGCTGCAATGCTTGTGAGCCACAGTGGTGATGGGTTTCATTACTTTGACCTGAACCACTTCATTTACAGGCCTTGGTTGGGCCTTTGTATGGCCCAATTCAGACAACTTTATCTAGTGATCATATCACTTGTAGAAGATGGGTCTAAATTTCTAAGATGTACAAAAATTCAGAACCATTGTTGAGGATTAAACCTTCCTGTAAGTGGTAAACATCATGTCACAGACAAAGATCATCAATATTCTCTACCCTTCTTTGTGCAACCCTCTCCCACATATTGGATAGTGCACACTAAGGGCTTGTAACTGAGATGTGTGCTAATTTGCACTATATTTCACCATCTTTGCTGTGTGAATGTGCTGGTGTCATTGCAATGTGTTGAAATATTAATATATGATATAAAATAATATAAATCAGTCGATTCTATTCTTCTCTTGTTCTTGCTCACCTCCAGGACAAACACCCACATAGTATCCTCTACATCAGATTTTCACTCAAAAGACAGTTTCATATTTATGATGCTTATTCAATCAGGGGAAGTGTATCGGCTGTTATGACAGGATGCATAAAGCACAGTGAAGTGATTTCTCTGTAGCACAGTGGGTAGCGTATTGATTGGCACTGATGCCTGTGTTTCTGACCTGGCCTCTTTCAGTTGCCACCTCAGGTGCCCTTATGGAGTCCTCTCAGTCAGCAGTCACAGGATGAGTCATTCTGCAAATGCAGCCACAAACTGAACAAATACCATCAAATCAGTTTGCGCTGTGATTTTGTAAAAAACAAAGAAAAAAAAAAACAAAAAAATACCGGATTTAGCACGTCCAGATGTTAACTGAGATGCATATGGAGCGAAATAGCGATACACTAATCTGATTGCACAGCCCGTTAAAGACCAGGTTTCCCCAGCACCCTTTGGGACACTCAGTATGTCCCCAGCAAGGAGGCAGCAGTGCAAGGCGTGTGGAGGAATGGTGGGACAAAGCTGGGCCCGGAACGACAGATGGGTACGGGCAGGGAGGCTGCCGAGGACAGGAGATGCTGTGTTAGCTCAGTGCTAATGAGCTAACCTGGCGTTCTTCTGCTGAGCCCAGCTGGGGCTGCTCTCCAGTGGCCTGGAGAGGACAATCAAAGTACAGCATCTGAGGGAGACATGGTAGTGGGGTGTGTACAGCAGGCAGCCAAGAGGTATACCTAGGCTTCTGGAAAAAAATATTCACAAATCATGTTTGTGTGAGTGTGTCTCTGTGTGTGCAAGCATGTATTTTTGTGCGTGTGAAAGTGCCTGTGTACCCACAAGTTTTTGTTTGTGCGACTGTGCATTTTGAAGAGAGGAATGCTTTTATGACGACAAATTAACTGGGCTACGCCTCTACAGAAATCAAACAGGTCTGACGTAATGTGTTTATGGGGGGTGAGTTCCCTCTCATTCCGTCCTGATTACAGTATGTTTTTCTAAATTGGTTAGAGTCAGCTAACGTAGTGCAGTGCCTTATCTGCAACGGCAGCTTGGTTATGTGACCGGCTCTGTGCATGTGCGCTCCTGCGGGAGGAAAGAGGCCTAGCCAAGGTGATGTGTTCACCAGTGGTGGCTGAGAGAACCAATCAGAGGAGTGTTGCCCTGGTGACGGCAGCATCGGGCCGACTGGGCGTTGGTCGTTCTTGCTGAGCTGAGATAAGTGCATTTCTTTTTTGGCGGGGGGTGTTGTTGGGAGCAAGAGTGACAGAAAAAAAGAGAGGGAGAGAGAAGCGCTCACAAGCGCTTCTCTGTTGGATTCTTCCACTTAGCATCCTCTAATCCCAACATAAAGTGCATTTTAAGGTAAACTAACCTTTTGGATTTTTTTGTATCTCTCCATTAGCTAATTAGAGTCCTTTTCTTTTCTGTGAATCTAATTTTGTTCTGTTTCCAATACATGCTTTTTTCTTTTTTTGGCATAGCCAAGCCAAGGTTTGGAGTGGAGTGCTCGCAGGGGTTCATTGTTTGCCACTGAGAGCTTGTGTTGATTGAACATGCCCTGTGGATTTTGTTGTTTGCTACTTGAGGCCTCTATAGACTTTGAAAGCATTCCCACAGAGTAACAGTTGCCTAGTGTGAATTGTATTGATAACTGCAAGCCCTTCTGTAACTACGTCTGGCTAGTGTCTACCCTGTGAAGTGGGCTGTGGTTCGTTTTGGCTCCTGAAGCCAGTCTCACTTCATTGCAGACCATAGTAAACCTCAGGACCCCTTCACGTGTTGGACTCTATACTATAAACACTGTTTCAATGAATGCACTGTTCCAATAAAGGCAACTTTGCACTGTACCCTTGTTAATGATGACTGTTTCATACTGGTATTTATATTTGGAAAACTTCTTCCTCTATGATCAGAGCAGTTTCTGCTTGCCTAGCTGGGATTTCTTCATGTTTCCCTTCCTGACTGAAAGCCAAATGCTGCTCTCCAGTGAAACTTTAAATTTAAATTTAAAGCTTTTAAATTGCTGATGTCATTGAACAAAATTTATATGAAGTCCAGATATAGAAAGAAGAAGTATAAATCAGATGACACAAAGAATGAACTCCCACACACTCTCAGGGGCTTAAAAATTTAACATTAACAAGTTAGTGTGTGGCAGTTCTGTCTCTATAGCATTGAGTGATTATCGCCTTGTTATAGGTGTGGAAATGTTCTTTGAATTAGGAAAGGGCATGACATGTTTGGTGAACAGATAGTTTCTCATTACTTTCGTGTTTTTACACACATTATAGAATGTGTACTGCATATGCTGTATATATGGTGTTATGGATCCTTCCCTCTGGCATTTAAAAATCAAGTGTTTTCAACATGTTTCAGTGAGTATTTTAGAAGTTCTTTGTAATTTCATACCCAGCAGTGCACATGACTTATTTTCACACCTTGTTATTCATATTTCCTTAATCGTCTTAAATACTGTGGCAGCATATGTAGTACATGTCAACTGTTAAAGCCTGCCGACTTGCATGTAAGAGTTGAACATTCAGACTAAAGGCTCAAAGCAGTAGACCAGGAGGAGCTGCTGTTTTGTTAGAGACTTGCTGTTGTCTTTGTTCAGTTGCTCATTTTGAGGCAACGCACCGTGAGTGAGCTCCCCAAAAGTTGTGTCATCTCCTTTTATTTGGTGGACTGATGTGGACGCCTCTGTTGTCCTTCTGTATGAGAATGTGGATGATGTCACGAGAGTGGCTTTAACAAACGTCGTCCTTGACCTTGCGGAGTTAATGTCCTCATCACCGCTCAGTCATGCATGCGGTCCTCGTAATTAGAGGGGAGCCTCTATTGCTGTTCTCACGACTGAAATTTATTGCGTCACGTTTCCCTGACAACAAGCATGCCTTGTGTAAAAGCTTGTCTGGCAAAAAAAAATAAGCAAGGAGGCACGTCTCTCATGAAGAGTAGCAGCAAACTAGGCTGGAGCACATGGCTTTAATCCTAGGGGCTTGTCAACATTGGCTGTAGTTTAACAGAATGAAAAGCATGAAGGACAATTCACAGTTATGTAAATTCACTGTTGGGATTGGTACATTTCTGGACATTGCTTCTGTTAAAAAAATAAAGAAAGATTGTGGAACATAATAAAGATAAGCAACTCTGCTCCCATTTGAAGGTGTTTTAATTTGTGTGTGTGTTTTGAGTAAGGTGATGGCAAAGTCTGTGGGGTGGATCAGTGGATGGTTTGGTGTTAATTGTCTACTGAAAGTGGCTCCATCCCCGGTTAGAAGGACCATTCAAAGGAGTAAACAGGATTTTTGTTTGGCTGATATCCTGAGTATGTGTGGCCTATAGTCCAAGACTGCTAGGATGTGACAATCCTGTCTGTGTTTTGTTCTCAGAACCATAAGGTGAACAAATGCAAATATAGTTCACAAGGGTCTCTTAGACTGGCAGGTGCTGTGCGGTGCTGAAGCAGTTGATAGGTATGTTTAATAGTTTCTAGTGAACCAGGCTGATGACAAGGAAATCACCAGGTGAGTTATGGGATTCAGCCACTGAAGCATTACTGAGCAAGGAATTTAAAATAAGTTACTTTTGTGGGTATTAATCTAGGGGCTCTGATTTTCCCTGAAGAAGGGAACCTGCTGTGCATTATCAGTCAATCAAATTTGATTTAGCGCAGTGCTCTTTCAGTACAGTTGTTTATTTGGTCGCAGAGTGCTTTAATGAGTTGCAATACTGAGAAACAGTATGGAAAACAGATGGAAAAAAGAAGAGCAATTACACAGTGACAACAGAGTGGAAAGGAATCACCCAGAAGTTTACACCTGGGTTCAAGTAATATTTATTCATTTGAATCACAGACAGAAAGAAAAAGAAATGATACTTTAATTCTTCATAAACACAGGCTCATTTGGTGATCACCAAAATTAATGAAAACTCTGTGTGTGTGTGTGTGTGTGTGTGTGTGTGTGTGTGTGTGTGTGTGTGTGTGTGTGTGTGTGTGTGTGTGTGTGTGTGTGTGTGTGTTAACAATTGCATTAATTTGTTAGTCAGAAACAGGAGCCAATGTTGTTTACATCTAGGCCGTTATTAAACATATTAAACACAAGGTATATCTAACCAATTCTAGTTGGTGAACACATATGTCCTAATGCAATGCTGTGGCAGGAAGGTGTTATAAGGTATTATACATAACATTTACTCTTCTGGCAAAGATAAACAGCAAATTTGTCTCAACCCCATTGGTATATCAGAGAATTAAGGTGGCCTAAAGAGAGACTGAGATCCGACAGATACAAAATAACATAGTATTTTTGTAACAGAGACGAAAGAAAACATTCTTAGGCTTCCATGAAACAATGTCATTAAACAGAGGCAACTGAACTACGAGAGAGCCAGTTTCTTCCCTCGTTGTCATCTGTCTGTTGTTCATGGGAGATCAACTGAGTATTGCCTTGGGGTGGTTCGGAGTAAAAGAGGTCACCCTTGCTATTGGAGTCAATGCGGGATCTCAAAGGCACAGCAATAGACATGGGGAAGAAGAACAGAGAGAAAGGTTATTGGTAATTGATATTGTATTTCCACATATCAGCTCACACGTAGGTGAAATGTAGGAACATTGGCAGCAGTTAAACTATGAAAGCACATCTATGGATAAATCCTGTGTACACAGAAGGTTATTTCTTAGAAACAGTGAATAGAAGGTGTTTTAGCCTGGATCTGAGTGTTGATACAGTCTCAGATTCTGAGATGTGGTGAAGCAAATTATGCCATAATTTACATTAGTGTAATGTACTGTGCCATTATTGTTTTTTTGAAAGATAGTTGGTTTTGCTAGGTGCTGTTTTTATAGGGATGTTTATAGATTGATCTTCCTATTTTATAAATTTGTCTAGTTCTAATTTTACAGATACATTTGCATGTGAGCTAATTTCAGATATTTGAGTCTGTATCTTATCAAAACTTAAAATTCTTGCTTGCCACCATTTTGCAAGTAAAGTGTGATTTTGACTTGCATTGGAGAAGGGAGCAAGAGGTCTTTATCGCCACCCGTTTGGTGGAGTCTAATCCACTGAGTGTAAATAATCTCTTTCTTGGGTGGAACATCCCTCTGTAAACCAACACGCCGCCAAAAACGTAAATTAACAGTGTTTGCTCTTGAAGCTAGCCTGTTTGGTGTTTCTGTTGTAAAGGGTAGTCAGCAAAAAAAAAAAAAGAACAGAAACCACTGACAATTGACTTGGAGGCAAACATCAGGCACAAAAACCCCTCCTGGCCGCCAATAAATCTGTGTAATGTGCAGCTCTGGAGAAAACACAATGGGCAGCTCAACGTAGGCCTGATTTAATCCCACTGCGCTGTTTGGGAGCCCTGTTTCAAAAGAGAGCTGGGCTGTGGGGGATCGGTCCTGGTCCTAACACAGGTCACCAGTCCCGGGTAGCTGTGACATTCTCTTCAAAAGAGGAAAATAAATAAAAAATGGAGTGGCCTGGACAGCTACATTGATCCAGGCACTCTCCTTCCACTGGGAGAGCTACTGTGTGGCAGACCTGCCTGTCAATGTTAACAGCCAACATGCTACCATCGCCTAAGAGTAAAAGAAATCCGCAAAACTGATAAACTCTGTTGAAATGAAATACCTGCGTTGAGCATTTCTGCATTTTTAGTGGGATTAGTCTCTGGAGGGACTTCAGAAAGAACCCTGTGAAAAGCTAAAATTATGTGCTTTGATTACACTTGACAAGAAGAAACTGATTGAGCTGATGAGAAATGTCAGATTTGATTCTGCTTCAATGTGAGAATTAAACTTACCAAAATCGAACACAGCCTACCAGCTTTCAGAATGAAAAATAATGTCAAGTGTCAACAGGCAAAATGTAATTAGCCAGCATCCATTTAATACTATTCAGCGTGTCTACTCTCGTAGACATGTCTTGATTTTCTATTGTATAAAGGCAAAAACACCATCGTCCTTGTGTGGTATGCAGTGAAAGTGTTGTATCCACCTCCAAAAATATACTTATTAAGGACATTATGAATTGCATTATTTCCTTGTCCCCTTCAACTTGGGGACCAACATATCCAGTGAATAAATCAGAAACTTGAATGGATACACATATGTTCTATTGTGCTGGAAGTCATACTGGATAAGAGTGTCTGCTAAATGAATGTAATGTAATGTACTCTAAAGCATAGCCACATGACCGTGCTGTCTTATCGATGTCTGCTATCAAAGGAGTGAAGTACAGAGCCATTTAGAAAAAAATGCACTTTAGTCAGTATTTATGCCAGCCATATCTTTACAGAATCCATAGTGTGTTGAGGAGTACCTGCAAAAGTCCTAGTTAGTAGCACCATCTAGAACAGTGTCCATGGTGAATTTATCCCTCTTGAAAAAAGTGTACATCCATCGAATGCACTGGTTTGCTTGGGTGGACTTTTTCCCTCTTATGAAATGTGCATGCGATTCCCTGTGTCTGTTTGAAAGGCCACAGAATGACTAAGCCCTAGTGCTTGTTTGCAAGTAGGCGGTTGCTGGGTGAGCGTCTCCCAGCGGAGAGCGATGGACCTTGGGGGCGACGTCTGCATTCTCTGAGTTCAGTGGCGGGCACGCAAGTGGCGCCGGAGCGTGTTGAATTGGCCCATCATCCTTTGCACGCATGTGCGTGCCTCCGCAGGGGCCTGTTCACGCCCACACACCTGTACACCAACTCACTCCCTAACGAGTGCTGCCCAGGGCACCACAGCCTCTGTCTTCCGGAGTTTGTGGAGATAGCGTACCTCTTTTCTCTTGAGGGGCTTTTAAAGTCATTAATAGTGCGACAGTCTGGCCTGAGAAGAAACAAAAGCCCTCCAGCTAGCTTGGGTGAGCATGCCCATCGATATCAAGCACAAATGCTGAAGACGTTGGCGTTCTTTGTCTCTGTACATTGAAGTTCGCCCACCCCTTATTTTGTACTTTTTACGGTGCCTTGATTTGAACAGTGGCATGCTGATTCATTGCAACTCTGAAAGAAGCTTCCAGAATGAGGTCCAATTATTCACGGTGCAGTGCAAGCGTACCTCCTCTTCACCAATAGCTGTTCCCTCAGCTTGGCAACCAGGTTATTGTAGGAGGCTGAGGATGAATCCCACTGTAATCTTTTTCTGTAATGAGGCTGTACCTCAGTGATAGTGGCCTCCACTAGTTGGGGGACCCAACCAGCTTTGCAGACCCAAATTCTACCATAGTACTCATGAGAACATCCCACTTTGACCAGGCTTATCAGCACTGCCTGTTTAAACGCAATTTGAAATGAGAAGTCATTGCAGTTCGAGATTTTCCACTTCACTCATCCCATATATGGATCATTTTCCAAGCACACATCAACCAATGCAAGATGCTTCCAGGAAAAAGAAAAAAAGCAGCACTGTGTGTGAGCACATGGCGTTTCATGTTTACACCATCAGGGAAATTGAAGCGCAGCTAATGGAGTACAGTCTGAGCTCCGAAGTGGTTTTGAAATTGGAGTGACTCAGGAGCATCAGGGGGAATATTTGTCTTGTTGTTCATCTCATGGGTGTGAAATCTGGGTCTGCTTTGATTTTCAGCTTTTTTTGTTCACCGTCTTTCACTTTCAAGCTCTGAGTAATCAGCAATTAGATATATTTGCATACTTTCGGCTCTGTCTGGGTGTGTGTGTTTACACATGTTAAAAGAAAAAAATCCCCATCCTTTCCTCCTGCCTTGTGATTCTTGCAGTAACGTCCTCGAAAATATGGGGGATGTAAACAACTTCTCAGGTTTGTGTTCCCCAAAGAACAGCAAGTCTGCTGGACATTTGAGCTGAATACACTGGGTATTGATCCTGCTGTGCATCAGTGGATATAGAATCTCAAGGGCAGATGTTACAGAATACCACCTTTGTGTGTTATGTGAAATCCACTGGTGGTTTGGGACGAACAGCTCTGTATTCCAGTCATTAGACAGTTTCCTCTCCTTGTTGTGTTCATTAACCCCTCAAGTACCAAGTGGGTCCCTCCAAAGACATTTTTTTTTCCATCCATAAAATGTCTTTAATATTTAGGCAAATTGTAAGCAGGGCTTTTTAATGGCTGTTTGGCTTTAATGGGAAATTCCACACAGTATTCAGTAGATATTTAAACTTACGCAGTGCAAATCTGCTGTGTTCAGGTATGATTTCCATCAGTAACCTGATACCTGAAACTTATCAGCCAGCTGTTTGTTCTGGAAAGAGTTCAATTTTCAAATCCAAGTTAATATGTTTGTTCCTATCTCTTCTTCGTCTGCCCTGAGATTAAAGCAGTATCTTGCAGTGAATCATCAGCAGAAACATAAGTATACATCTTGTTCAAAACAAGGAATTGTCTGGAGCATAAATTTGAAGCTGGGAACTTACTTTGTGCATTAGGATTGAGCCAATCTCTGTCTCCCTGTAGTTTTAGAGGACATATTTAATAGAATAATGGCACTTGACTGATAGAGGGTACCCTGTGATAAGAGTTGGTGTTCAGAGCTATTTAAGCAGTAGACAAACAGTGCAGTTCAAACCAAAAGCATTTCTGCTGGCTACATTTCATTGATTTGATCTTAAACTCATTTAATGGAGAGTAAAGCATTAGTTTCCAACATGGTTATATCATTGCGGCAAACATAGATAACACTGTCCACTTTTCCCTGAAATACAGTACATAATAAATTCAACCCATAGTAACAGGAGCTAGCCATTCATTGAGTTTGTTAAGACACTTTTATAGCTACAGCATGTTCTGAAAGGTTGAAGACTTACGCCAGCATTCCTTATGCGTAACATAGTGTCAGACATTTATTTATTGAAGAGCTTTTATAGGATTGTTTGAAAGTTGGCTGGTAAGACACACCTCTTACAGAAGAGTTTTTAAGTCGTGTGAGTTTACATGTTTTCAGTAACCTTGTCCTAGCATGCTGTTAGTTATCTGTACTGTCCATAACTGTAGCTACCTGTACAGCTGCAATTACTTTAGTGTGCACGAGATGGTAACATGTGCTGTACTTTGCCATGCATATTGTGCATGGCCTTGTGGTATACATTGTGTTTGAATCATCACTCTGCAGCCATTGGGGAACTGTGTTATTTTGCTTCCCAGCCTGTCAGTGAGGTTAAGGAAAGCACACACTCAATTGGAACAACTGATCACTTTAAAATTTAAATTCATACATACACAAATCCATGCATGTTATTTCTTTTTACTGTATACAGTTTGGGATACAGGCTTTTACAGGTAATATGGAGATCTTTTTTCCCCTTTGAAAATAGGAAGTTGATTAAGGTGTCTATTTCACCCACCCCTTCCAGACTCCATTCCTATTTTTTATGAGCAGGAAACGTCACAATAGATTTCAGATCTTGCTCTAACTCATCCCGTAATAAAAACCCAATACCTTTGCATTTACAAGCAGAATCCAATCCTCTAAAACCCCTCTCCACTAGAAGGGACCACACTTAATATATTGGAATCTTGATAAGGCCCCAGGGAATTCAGCCTTAAACACCACTGGTAATACGGTTTGAATTCCGAACAGCCCTGCACACACTGGGAATGGGTTCTGGCTCTTTGCACCATAGAGACAGACAGATGGTTGTCATGGGAAGACAACTTAGAAAGGAACCAGGGGAGATGTGGGAGGTCTCCAATGCTGGCACTTGGAAAGGATATTTTCAGGTGCGTCATTTCTTTTTCTGCTTGTTATCGTGGCTGATGCGGCGAAGCTACGGAGGGACTATTGTGAAGTTCTGACACGGTGTAAGATCATTATTCCACCCACCGCGTATCCCTCAATGTCTCCGACAGATTCCCACTCAGCCAGGTAGCATGGTGAATCATCTTTTTGCATTTCAGAGCTCTGAGGAGGGTATCCAGTCTGGGTCCTGTGCGTGTGTATGTTTGTGCATGCAGTTGGCTTCATTCCCAGCTCCCATTTCTAAATACCACCCCATGAGTCACCTTCTCTAGCACCAGGGCCTCTTGCCTGTCACGTTTGTCACAGTGGTGTGGCGCTGTTTCAGAAACAGAGCTCAGGCCTGGTGAAGACAGTGGCAATTGCATTGCGTTAAGGATGCAGGGACACACAGGTCTATACAATTCCATGTGTGTCAGTCAATTAACTGCTTGCATGATGGAATTGGAACTAACCTTAGCAGTCATGATAGGAAGGAAGTGGTTTCTAAGACCATTTTAACACCCATCTGGAAGAGAATAGAAGAAATGCCCATTCTGAAAAGTCAATTCTTTAGTTTCTGTGCTTTCAAGGTTGTTAAACAAGTAGCATCCTTCAATTGTAAAATATTAAGACAAATGCTTTTCAGCTACATGTCTGGAATTAATGCAGGTCTGTTACAGTACTTTAAAATTGGAAACAGATCAAGATGCACAGTTTTATCCATTATTCAGCTAGACACTCATTGACAGTCCTAATGGAAGGATGCATACGTTAAATTGTTTGCAGTGCAGTGTTCTGCATGACCAGTTTAGCTATCCTGCTTTGATCTCATTATTATGATTACCTTTGTATTGTAGATTATCATATTATTTGACAGTTGCAAACAAAAGTTAGCACGGTTGACTTGGGAGCAGAGAAGTGAGGAATGTTTGGAAATCCCTCTTTCTTTAAGGACACAGAGCTTTTTTAAGACAGAACACCAGAAACAATTTATTTGAAGCCTTCTGTGCGAGGTATATGAATTGAATTGTGGAACTTAATGTTGTAACTAGAGAGAGATGCAAGAGATGCACTGATATTCCACCGACGTAGCTAGAGTCTCTGTGGTTTCGGTGCTAATCGCCTCTCCAACATGGTGCTGACAAGACGAAACGGTCTGTGCACATGTGATTGAGCATCTAGTTTATCTTGGACGATGACCCTGCTCCCTTCATCTGAGAGACTGCTGGTCACCGGAGAGATGTTTGCTTCACACATGTGTATTTCACATGTAGCACCAACATGAAATAGCTGTATAATTTGCAACTGCTGTTGTCTTTAGAAAAAAGCACTGTTATATTTCACCATTATGTGAAGTGCTGTGAGGTCATTTTTCACTCCAAGCTGAATTATCCGAAGGGATCGAGACTGCTGTAATAAAATGTTTTCAGGTCTGTATTCTCAACCCAAATGGGTCGTATCTAAAAAAACAGTAAACAGACAGAACAAAAGCTAAATTCCCAGTGAGAAAATGAGCCATTTGAGTACAAGGTGAGGTTACATTAAGGTATGAATTATTAAGAACACACTGCTGATAAGGAGCCACTGTGGATCGATACCTTTTGAGGGGGAACACAGAGCTCCATCATCAGTCCAAATGGTTTCAGATGATCTCTGCTTCTACATCAGGAACAAAAGATGGGACCGCTTGAACAAGGCTTTGAGATTATTGTTGTCAAGAATTGTTGATCTATTACTTGCAGGGACCAGTAGCATTTTGTATGTCGTTTTACTTGACGTTACACAAACTGCTTGTTTGAATTGCTCTGAATGTAGAAGTCTCTCTTTGTATTGCTGTCATGAGTGGTTCCAGGCTTCCATAAACCACAATGGAAAGGTCAAAACCAGATTGTTTAGATGCAGTAAAAAAATCATGGCTTATGCCAGTGACCTTGAATGTGACTGACCTTTATAGCACATTTGATTTCCCTCCAGGATGTCAGAAACTTAGATTATCTTCATCACAGAGAGCATGAAATGCTGAATTATTGCCTTGTAAAACAGCACGAGCAAGCTATTCTATAACAGTGGTAAATCTCAGAATAGGAAAGGCCCTGTGGCTGTCTGTTGCAGAGGGAGAATGAAATATATGACATCTGTAGCTGTTTACATTTAAAATGTGTATAATACACTTGCAACCACAGTCAGCATGACATGCTTCTTTTCTGTTTCAGAACTGATTTGGGTTATAAACCCTAACCTGACTGAAATGACTCGATCAGCTATCTGAGGTAAGATTGCTGGTGAAAGTATTCTGACGATTCAGTTTCAGTGTGGGCATTCTGCAAAGGCATTTTAGGAAGACAGCTATTTTGTTAGAATTTTTTGCACGTTGTAAAAAGTAAGTCATTAATGTGGAGTTCTTCCAACAATAAAGCCCCCTCATTCAGTAGGGGGCTGATCAACCGATCCATGTGTTATGGTTAGAATGAAGGGGGATGGGACAAGCAATCAATCTCTGCTGACAGAAAAGAGATGATGCCTCATTTGTCTCCCCCCCATCACCCTCCCCCTTCTCTATAATGTAATACCCCCTCATGGATACTACCTGAAACCACTGATACATTCGGAGATTGGATAGAATATTGTAATTTTGTGGATGGGTGAAAAATCACCACAGCTGTTATGGCAAATTCACTCGGTATTTGCCCCTTAATAGAAAACGCTATCCCTTGAGGTATTCAAATTGCCCATGCTCTTTAATCCGTTACATTAATGGATTACGCTACAACCTCGCCAAAGGTTTTTGATGAAGCACACTGAAATACAGCTGGTTGTATTACAGTAATTATCTATGCTGGGATGTATGGGAAAGATTAGTCTACTGATATGGTCCAATTTACTCCATTCATCCCAAACGTCCTGCCCCATGCATATGAGCATATATGCAACTAGCATAGTTGGAGTTGTGATATATATCAGGAGGGAATACTTTTTCAATATAGCCCTGAAAATGGAATTTGAGGATTGTGTCGTCATTTTTCAATGGAGGAGGTAAACAATGTATTTGGCCCTAGAATGTGTCTTTTGTATTCGAGCCAGCTAGAAAAGGCTTTGCAGAAATGCCATGTGCAGTATTGCATTTTTTGTTGTTTTAAACAATGCTGTTTGTCACATGTGATCCTGCCAAGATCCAATGCCTGTTAATAATATACTTTTAATTTCATGCCATTGTACTTTTTACTCTATAAGGATGCAAGTGTGTTGCTTATAGTAAGACGTGACAAGACTGGTCAGTACTTGATGTAAATCAAATAGAATACAAAACTGAAAATGCTTTGGAAGAATCTCAATTTCAGGTCCAGATTGACCAGCTATTGTGTGTTCGGCCCATTGCTCTACTGACCTTTCCTCTACTGGAGAGGTCAATGCTTTATGACCTCATTTCCAGCGCTTACTAATACGCGTGCCACATGGACACTAATCCATCTACAAGTCAATGATCTTCCAGTGGCAGTGAATGCCAGCTCTTATGGCTTTAGTACGTAACAATACCACGCTATTTTGTCTGAAGTGTTATCTTATTTTGAATTAAACTTTCATTTTTTTGTTTTTATTATTTTGAAATTAAACCCCCCATCTGGCTGACGCTCATCAAGGGAACAGCGTTTTTTCATCTCCAAAATGATGCAGAAGGTAATGGCACATATTCTTTATGTATGGACCAGATAGTCAGCTTGATGCACACGACACTGAAAATTCTGTATTCACCATTGTTGAAGTGACAATTGTTCTGATTTGCTGGCACATCATGCACATTCTTGAAGGGGTGTGGTCTAAAACAGGACATCCATAGTCAGTGTAGGAAAGGAGACAGCACCAGAATATCCAGTTTATCAAATGGAACCTTCCAACTGGAGGACACAGGAGCACTGGAGCTGAAAGGCATAATAGAACATCTGTGGTAATGATGTGGTTTATGTCATCCCTTCTGGTCAGTTTTTTAGTGCTCTTGACAGTGGATTTCAGACTTTTTAAATTATTTGCATCATCAGGTAATTACCTGGATATAGCGAGACTGACAGTAACCCTGTCTTTCTTTTATACCTCAGTAATAACTCAAAAGAACTTACTCTGTCAGGGGCCTGTCAAAAGCCTGCCTTCACAAACAGTGTAGAGGTAGTGTTTAGCAAAAAATTTCCTCACAAAGACACGTCCAATTTTTAGAGCCCCATCTGTGTTATAGAGCTCATTGGTTTCCAGAACCACGATAATGCATCAAGATTCCTAGATCTGTATATAATATGCCTGTTTGAATAAGAAACACATTTTATGCGTAATGCAGTGAATATGTAAGACATTAGCTTCAGGGACTCTGTGGTATTTGAAGGAGTGCACAGAGCTACAGAAAAGGCTGTAAGAATGAGTCAGTGCTGTAATTCTTCAGCCTTAGTGAGGCATCTCAGTTCAGTTTAAACTTAAGAAATCTGTATCCGGCATTGCTTGGGGGGTCAGAGAAATAAGAGCAAGGAGATATGTCCTCTGACCATAATTTTATCTAGTTTTATTTTCGTCTTTGTCCGATGAGTTTTGATTTTTAATGTCTGTTGTTTTAGTGTCCTGCATGTATTTTTCTTTGATGAGTTGTGTGTGTTTGAAATGCCTGTGTGTGATGTTGCATACACGGCGGCAGTGTTGCATAGTGGTTAAGGAGCGGGACTCGTAACCGAAAGGTTGCCAGTTCGATCCCCGCTGGGACACTGCTGCTGTACCCTTAGGCAAGGTACTTAACCCACAATTGCCTCAGTAAAATATCCAGCTGTATAAATGGATATCATTGTAAAAGAACTGTAACCTATGTAAGTCACTTTGGATAAAAGCGTCTGCCAAATGAATAAATGTAAATGTAATGTTCCCCAAGTGTTGTATGGCTCTGTGCTGCCGAATGTATGGTGTTTCTCACCTCTGGCCTCTGACCTATGTTTTGGAGCAGCAGCAGACCCGGACTTCGCCTGGCAGTGTGTCCTCCTCCCGGGGGCCCAGTGTCCCTGGATCCCCGGCTGTCACCATTGTGGTAAGCGGGCTTACACCTTATTTTTGCACTGCGCATTGACTTCTGTCACTATGACCATGGCCTGTCGTTAGTGCTGCATTGATGTTGCTCTGCAATTTAGCCTGCACTGCACGAACGTGTTCGCAACCCACCATGCCACGTGCACCAGTACATCTGCTTGGCACGTGACTCCATCCTCTTTGACATTTCTGCTGGTGTGACTCAAGGTCCTATAAGCAATTCTGATGGTCTACCAGAGCTCACATGAAGGAAGATTTCAGATGTATATCTTACTGAGAGCTTGGAGTGAAGATGCAACAAAATGACAGCACTTACATAAAAAACACACTGGTTTGTCAAGAGGAATGAAATATGCAGAGTTTTGTGCAAACCCAGAGAATCACATATTCTGGCCTAGTTCTGTCTGTTGTCCCTCATTGTTCATTGTGGAATAGCATTGTCTTCACCAGAGGCATTTTCTCTGCTGTGGATACTTAGTGTTTCTCGTGTTCGTTCTTATCTCTTCCAGGCAAAAATGGACAATCAGGTCATAGGATATAAGGATTTGGCAGCCATCCCCAAAGACAAAGCCATACTTGACATTGAACGGCCAGACTTAATGATCTACGAGCCGCATTTCAACTACTCCACCCTGGATAGATCAGAGTTGCCCAGGAGTCGAGAGGTCAGCATGCATTACCACACCATCCGTCATTGTATCACAGCTAACATATTAGAACCCATGGTAGCATAAACTGTGCCTGTTAGTTCATATGGTGTATGCATATGTAATATGAAAGTATAGGCCTCATGTTTTGGAGGAAGACGTGGTCACAGAGATGCCCCAAACCTGTTTTATGAGAGTAAAAGGCTTGCTGAGTTTTTTGAAAGGATCATCTATCAGTAGCTGATGCTTTTTAATGAATATGGTTCCCTTACCATCTCAATTTAAACAAATTTAATCGAGATATAATTGATTCGGTTACCTTAACTAATTAGGAGTGTAACAAAATAATCAGGAATTTGTTCTAATGTTAAGGCCAATAGTTTTTTTAACATAACCTACATTAGAAACAAGAAAGGAAAAGAATCATCTGTGAATTGTTATATTTAAATTGCTTTGCTTCTCATTCTGGCAAAAAATCAAAACCAGATTCAGAATTATGTGGTAATATTAGAGTATGATGAATTTGAAAAGTTTCACTTGAAGAGTTTTTTATATATAATTATTTCAATGACTTAAGTCCTGTTTCTCCAAATGAATGTCCCCAGTGTGAATACACAAAGAGCAAAACTGGCCAAACCTGCATGCTCTGTGTTCAAATTTCATGTCAAAATTGAATCCATGCAAATTTTGTCTATGTATTTTAATTGTCTGTTTCAATTTTGGCTTGTTTTATACAACTACCCTGCCATGACTCATTTCTTTTGATAACACTCAGAAAAGTTTAGAAACAGGGACAGATAAGATTCTGTAAAGTCCAAGTTTATGTCCCGAATTTGTACATTTGCCAAAGGATCCTGGATGATCTGTGGGACCTCCAGCTCAGAGGTGAATGGAGCTCAATTAGGTCTCCCACTAAACTGTTCCACTGTCAGTGAAAGTGGAAAAAGCAAGATGCAGTTATTGCAAGATGCAGTCTGTCATGTGACCCTGTTTCTGTTTAAGCATAGCCTCTGTGAGCACATTGTGAAGGTAAGACAGCTAACCATGCCCTTCTTTCTCTCTGCCCCTAACCCCACCCCAACTGCCCCCACCCCCTCCCCGCTCAATCCTTTCTCAGAGGTCCATGTCGCCCCGCTCCATCACCCCCCACCCTCCCCTGAGGTAAGATGAATGGCTTCTGGGCTTTCAGAGGGATGATTACCCAGGATATAAAACCTCAGGGCTTCTCTCCAGGACCACATTATAGCTTCTCCCCCTGGGCTGCACAGTAATACTGCTGCCTAGCTTTTTCACATCCTCCCCTATGGACGGACTCTTTCTACTTTGACTTTTTCATCAGGACTGCTTTGTGTGACGTAGAGTCCAGGAAGCAGTGTAAAAGAGTGGCAGCCCGTGAGTGAGAAATTAGGGGAGTAGAGAACCCATTTAAACTGATTAGTGCACTGAACCTGTTGTTATTGTTTTACATGATCCACAAGCTTGTGATGTGGATCACCCATCAACAGCCAATTCATTATTTAATTAATTGTGTCTCATGTTGCAAGAGCATTCGTGGTCTTAGTTAAGTAATTTAACGAAGAAATTAGATTGCCTTAAGTGTATACACAATATATGTGACATATTTCAAAGGAATCAGTTTGAAACCAGTTAGGTTTTTTTTATTTGTTACAACTAAAATGATTTTAAGCAAGCAGAGCTATCAGGTTTAGGGCAATTATCAAATGGTTTGGTTCTCTGCCTCCACTCTTTAGAGACGTCGGTTGGTGTCTGTCAGTAATGCTATGGAGAGGGATTGTTGGGCTGAACTGGTTATTTATGATGCAGGAAGTGTGTAATTAAAGGGGGGAATGTTTTCTGACAGGAGATAAATTTACAATGTGTGAAAGGCTTGCTAGCCTTATTATATTTATGGTACTTCTCTGTCCCTCTCGTTAAAAATAAATGGTCAACACGTACAAGACAAGAAGTTGCATAGGTGGTGTTTTCAGGACATTCTGAACAGCACATACTCATATATTATGGCTTCATGGCTTAATTTTTTACTAATCAGTGAGATGCTGTGACGGGTCCATTGTTTCAGCCCAAAATATACTATTTTCAGTTCCAGGCCACATTACTATTATTATTATTATTATTGTTGTTGTTGTTGCTGTTGTTGAGGTTGTTATTGTGGTTGATTTACACGCATCAGACTTTCAGGAATGCATCCCTCTGCACTCAAGTGTGAATCTTTATATTTGCTGCTTTTGGAGGTGATCTCTTTAGTGTAACCTGCTATTTTATTGCTATTATCTTAACTGCATGTTAATGGTTATGGCATCAGACTGGCTGGTTATGAAAATTAAATTGCTTAGACGGCTGTGGAGCTGTTCAGCTGCATTGGTTAGTGTTTGAATATGTTAAACTAATTGGAGAATGAGCTGAGATGGAACTTAATGAAATTAGAGGGCCTTACTCTTCAGCAGTCACCATCCAGGAAGAGGGTTGAGATTGATTTTATGAGACATGAGTCAATCCCAATCCCTAGCCAACACAGCGGTGATGAAAAAGAAACACTATCACGTACAAACTCATGCTAAAGAAAAGGACACAACAAAGCCTCACACAGGTGTCTGATATGGAAGTTGGTGAGGCGGTCCAGCATAAAGTGACCCTCATGTACTGTATAGATCTTCCAAACCATGACCTCTCTCATGTCACACATAGACATTTGCGAGCAAGGAGGCCAGGGAGTGGTCAGAGGAGAAGTCCCCTGGGGGGTCCTCGCTGGGATCGACCATTCAAATCCGTAAAGTCAGCAGCTCCTCCAAGGGTCCCGTGCAGCACTTTCATCGGCCAGGTATGTGTGTTCCCCTCGGACCCCCTTGCTTGAGCCCCTCTCTGCCTGACCAGTGCTGTGATGTATGTCACTGTGTGCTGTACTGGATAAAACAAAAGCAGTAATGGTTTTGACCTTGCTTTTATGCCGTGATGGCACTTCTGTGTACTTTGGGCAAGTTTTACTTCTTATGTAATGCATCTAAGTTGCATCTGACCGAGTGATAGGGTTGATTTTGATAGGTATCATTTTTTCTCCTTTTTTCCTTTCAGACAATGGTACCAACATCTACAAGAAGCCACCCATTTACAAACAAGGTATTCCATACATATTCTATTGGGCTTATCTACTTTGTGAAGTCTTCATAACGGATCTTCAATGCACAGGAGTATTGTATAACAAATATTTCATGAGTCACAGGGAAGCCTGGGTTGTGTTTAGCCTGGCCTCAGCAGTAAGCGCTGCTGGCCGCCTTCGCCCCGTGAATGGTTTTCATCAGCGCTCTGTGCAGCGTTCCAGCGGTTCTTCCTGCCCGTGTCTCTTTGCAGATGTCCCCGTGTCAGTCCCGCACAGCAAACACATAGAGGACCTCATCATCGAGTCGTCCAAATTCCCTGCCGCCCAGCCACCCGATCCCAACCAGCCCTCCAAGATCGAGACAGACTACTGGCCCTGTCCGCCCTCTTTGGCTGTCGTAGGTGCGTCTGCCGGTCCCTGCCTCTCCAACCCCCGCCCTCTCGCTGTTCTCTTCGGCCTCTTGGCTCCTCTCAGCTGCATGTCAACATCGGCTCTCGGCATGCGAGTCTGTATCAGGGCCCTAGACGGTGGCCCGTGCCAGACCCCGTTCCTCTTCCTTATTGGGCTTAATCTGTGTCTGTGCTCATGTGACCCCTGCTGTCAGAGCTGTCGCTACTGTTGCTTAATGACAAAAAAGGGTAACCGGCTGTGTCACAGCCTGGAAACAGTGGAGTGCTCTCGTGATGCATTCCCCAAAAAAAAAAAGCCTCTGTTTCTCTGGCGCTGAGCTGCTCCCTGGCCAGGTGAATGTAGCCAGTGTCTCTGAGGGTGAGAGGGCAGTGGGAGGCGTGCCTCTCTCACAGCTGGCTTCTCCCCCTTGCTGTCACAGAGACCGAGTGGAGGAAGAAGGCCTCACAGAGGAAGGCAGGAGGAGAGGGGAACGAGGAGGATGAGGAGTATGACGATGGAGACCTGAGTGAGGACATGTCCAGGCTGAGGCAGCTGCAGAGGCAGGAGCTCAACAAGGCACAGAGCGCCGACCGGAGCACACATCACATGCGCCTGTCAACAATGCAGTGCATAGGAAAATGACAGTCATATATCCCCATAAGAACATCTCTAAATTTATATCTGAATCGTTGTCTACACATATACTCTATATACATAATAACAATGACATGTTTGGTAATGCCTTACAATATACACACAGTCGTATGGATGGACTGGCTGACCTTGGTTTGAATTTGACCATGTTGCCCATAAGCTCTTGATAGAGGCCAAAGTCTCCCTGATTAATTCACAGGTCTGAATGGCGCTGACAGGACTCTTTCTCTTTCAGATCCAGTCCAACCTGGGGAAACTGATCCTGAAAGAGGAAATAGAGAAGTCAGTCCCCATCCGCAGGAAAACCCGCTCACTGCCAGACAGGACGCCCATGCACCTGGGTTAGTGTGAGCCAACATCTGTGTGTGTGTGTGTGTGTGGGTGCACACACTTGCATGTGTGTGTGATTGCGCGCTGGTGTGTGCATATTTGTGTCTGTGTGTTTTTACATGTTTTTGCATATGTATGTGTGTGCATGTCTGTGTTTGTACATGCGTGTATGCATATGTATTTGTTTGACTTTGTTGATCATTGTTGCTAGAGTGCTGACCAAGATAACTGTGTCCCATACACCACACTCATCAGGATGAGAACAAAGAGAGGGTTGAGGTTTTAACTCTGCTGGAGGAATTCCCTTCTCCACAGAGTAAACACTGACTGCATCAATCTGCATTTAAATCTGGAGAACATTTTGGTGGGTGGGGTGTCACAATAAATGGCTCTCAGAGATCGTGCAGTTGTTAGAATGTCATTTTGAAGTTATTCAGATACATTAAGCCATGAATGAGCCTGTGTGTGTGTGTGTGTGTGTGTGTGTGTTGTGTCTGTGTCTGTGTCCTCAGATGTCCTCATGTCCTCTCTTTCTCACACTGTCATGTGATAGAGATTTGCTTCACCCACACTTCATCTCCTGACAAACTCTAAAATGTCAGGCATTCCAGCATGGACTTCACTGACTCAAAGGGCACAACCCCCATCTTCTCTTCTTGCCCTGTCTCCCCATCACTGCGTGCAGGACCCACCCTGAGTCTCCTAGTTAAAGGACTTACAAGTGAGGGGCGGGACTCCCTTTCCACACTCCTCATCTTACTGGCTGGCCTTAATTATGATGTCGCCATTTTTCTCAGACAGCTGTCATGCTGCTCTCCATATTAAGTTAGAAGTTGAGAATGGGAACTGACAGGGACAAGGATGTTCTGTTCTGAGGACTGAATTATGTGTGGAATGCATGAAGTCAGTGAGAGTTTGTGTTGCTGAAGCCAAACCTCTGAGGACACCCAGTGGCCAGAGCTGGTCACTGCGGTTCAGAAGCTGAATTCCCATCTTTGTAGTCAGAGGATGTAACTGCATTGTTGGCAGAGAAATAAGAGGGGAGGTATTTTGGGGGTTGGAATGCTGCCAACAGGAGATTATACAGTGCCGTAAAATTCTGACATTAGAAATGGCCTTATTTAGGCCCAGCAAGCATGTTACATAAAAGCCAATTAAAGCAATTAGCAGCATTTGTTGGCAAAAACCTTGACTGATTTATGTTGATAGTGAGGGAAATATGAGTTCCTGGGTGGTGCCCGGTGATTTCAGGCAGAGGGAGTTTGTATTCCATTGAGTGTGATACATGGAATAGTACATCGGTACTACTGAGACACTCAAACAGTAGATACAAATAAGAACTGAATAGTTAAACTTTTCTGAGGGCTGAATAAGTTAAAGATGTCTTCAGATGTACAGGTGTTTGTATCATAGACTGATTTATTTATCATGGATATTGGCCTTACCATAAGGGGAATGCGAAAGACAAAATTGTGCCAGATGGTTAGATCCTGTGATTCTCAGGATCATGCAGATTCTTGGCTTGTGTTTTAATGAGTTTGTTTAATCATTATGGCCCAGGTTGTTGTATCAGTTACATTGCTGCAAGGGAACGATTGCTTAGCAACGTGGGAATATTTTTTTCCCCTCTGCAATTATGATAATTTTCCATGAGCGTAACAGTCAAAGTAGCAATCCAAATAATACGGTGATGTGGCCATGTGATATACACAGTGACTTTTGTAGACAAATAACCCCCTAAATTTGGAAAGTAATTATGTTCAGCTGAGCTGAGTGTGAGGTCACCTTATGTAGATGGTCTGATGAATGAGATTTAGAAAAGAGACTTTTGCCAACTGCTGCATTTAACTAATAAGTTTTTTATTACTAATAAGTTTGGGGACTGTAAGAGACCTTTAAGTCTGAATATCAAGATGTATTTGATTGTCTGAAAATGCATTAAAACCAGACAATGGGGACTGTTTGAAAAGGTGAAGAGACCTTGAAAAGGTGATTTGTGTTAAGGGATTTGGGATTTGTGTGAAATTACTGATGAAATTACTGCAAATTAATTCTTTCAGAGGGTGGCAGTGTCATAACTCCATCATGAAGACTGCATTAATTGGCGTAGCATATTCATCCAGCTTTTTTTTCCTTTGTAATGTGATTGTTGAATAGGGATTGTGGTAGTTACTGTGTAAAATCTTGCCATGGTACAGAATGCTGTTTTGTCTGTGTTGATTTCTCCTAGGTTCATCCTCCAGCGCCTCCAAATCCACCTCTCTCCCAGCATGCAGCAGGACTGGCCTCACAAGGGTGAGTCGTGAGAGTGTGAGACCAGGAGATGCTGAGTTTCCACAACATCAGTGTGTGCTTGTTGTTCCATACGGTTTGTCATTCTGAAATTAGTGAACAAGGCAGAGGGTTTTAATGAGGCATTGATATGGCATTCTTTACTAGCTCACAGCATTTGGAGTGGATGTCTTCAGTGTTATTCCAAGTTTGTTTCTATGTTCACTCCTAGCTCCAGTCTGCTGAGTTCTCCCCTGCTGACAACGACAAGGGAGGATCAGGTATGGGCAACAATGTTGTTTTGTATTTTTTTGCTATACATTTCAAGCATGTCATCACTTTTTGTGTAAGGCTTTTTTGAAGCAAAGGACATTTCAGACTTTGTCTTCTCAAATGCATTTCCTAATAATGAAAGCATATGTTGATATGAAACCTACAACCCAGAAATGCATGTAAATTAATAAATGTAATTAATAATCCTTAATATATAATTTTGGGGTTAAAATGGGTGTGATACAGAAAAACAGTAGAACTGAGGTCAGCGTTGACAAACGTGCTGAGAGACAAAAGGCTATTGGTTAGAAGACAGAGTTTAAGGGCTATTACAAAGATATAATCGAAGAAAGCATAAATGATAAAAATACGTGACACTGTATTCAGGAGAAGGCGAGACAGCAAATCTAATGTTGGTGGCTATCAACCTCTAAAATGCCCAATAAGAGAAAGGCTGACATGTAGAAATGGAAGAACAAAGATATGCAAAAGATCTGGTAGCAGACAGTGATGTCTGCCAACAAGAGGAAGCATAGGATGAAAATGTGTCATGTGTGCATTCTAACACAATCTCGTTGTTCTCTTCTCTTGTTCAACAGGTCTTCAGGTAAGAGAGCTTTAACGGTATATGACAAGAAAACCATATGCGCGTACCCATATTATTTTCTTGCCAACAATATACTGACAATAATTTCAACATATCTGTATGTCCATTATTACTTTGTTAATTCTCATTTTCACAACCACACATTAACGTTAGAGTTTCGATTTTCACTAACATACCGTTATTAGCAGTAGCTGCAATACTCATTGCTAATGTAAGCGGCTGGCAGTTCCATGCGGGACAGGGACTTCAGAGTACGAGTAGGGGGGAGATTGTGAGTGTGTCTGTGGGCACTTATACAGGTCTCCTCTGTGTCGGGTGTGTCTGGTTGTCCCTGTAGAATGGAGAATCTCAGAGAGGGAGGATGGACAGAGGAAACTCACTGCCCAGTATGTTGGAACAGAAGGTGAGAGGGCCTTGACTGACACAGTGCTCTGACCAGACACTCAAACCTCTCTTGCTCCAAAGGGAAACCTGCTCCACTTATTTCTCACCGTAGTGTATTTTTTCAGAGCCTAATAAGTGCACCCATTAACATTTCATTGCTTTGTCTAGTCTGTCATCCACAGTGACTATAAAAAATGAAAACAGAGAATTAGTGGGCAAGGTTTTGCTCTGGGAATGAAAGGTTTGATGGCTGTATTTTTTAATCAAGTGATCGCTTGATGTATTCAACGCCTGCGTTTTGTCTTAGCGGCCTGGAAACAAAAAAGGGCAGGAAAAAAAAGGAAATTGAAAAATAAAGCAAATTGATTGTTTTAATGGGGTGATGAAAAGAATCTGATACAGCCCTAGAAGGGGAGCGGTCTTTGGTTCAGACAGCATGAGCTATGCATGGGATTGGTTTGATATCTGAGAAATACTGGGTAGTGCTTCTTTGGAATCTGAAGCTGCTGTGTATGGGTGGCCCAGACCTGCTCTGATACAAACGGTGTGTTTTTAATGGCTGTGTCTATGCACTCTCCTCAGATCTATCCCTATGAAATGCTCATTGTGACCCACAGAGGCAGAAGTAAACTCCCACCGGGGGTTGACAGGACGAGACTGGAGGTAGGTGGATGAGTGGGTGTATTTAAGCTCTACAGACCTCCACAGAAAGCTCCTGTATCTACATTTTGCAGACAGCTACAGGAATAAGATCTGATATGTGCATCCTTTTTCATATTTAAGAAGCCAGAAACTTGTACCCCATTTACTTTGTGTGTGCTACTTTTTCTGCATTCAAAATCTGGATATGATGTCACATGTGTGACCTGCAGGTGTGTAGTGGGGAGTACCCACAAACTGTCTCATGCACCCAAGTTTTGATAAATAAAAATGCCATTTCAACCACATAGATCTTCAACTGATCTCCTTCAAACAATTGAAACCAATCACTGTTGGTTTGACATCTGTTTATGGTAGAGGTCTTTTGATTGTGGTAGTTTAATGTTTATGGTTTTAATATTGATAGTGTTTATTAAAAACTCTTCTTGGAGCATGTAGGATGCAGGTACCTACTATTTCACTCCTGCATTACGTCTTCATACTATTTTCATATATAAGTATGTGTAACTCTGTTCCACTGGATATGCTCATGTGTTGTTTCCTTACACACGTCTCCCCTGACAATGTCAGATCTATGGGACTCAAGGACTCTTGGCATGGACTCAAATGGTCAGGGGGAGTCTACAGTATCTGTTTATTTATTATTATGGGGATTCATTCAGGCCTGCAGTCTTTGGTGTTTTTTTTTTTAACATGAAAAGGAGGGCTTGACCTGTTTACCTCTCGTCTCCCGCACAGAGACACCTGGCTCCTGAGGAATTCCAGCAGTTGTTTGGAATGCCCATCGAGGAATTCGATCAGCTCTCTCTCTGGAAGCGCAACGACCTGAAGAAGAAGGTTTCACTCTTTTAGAGGGAGGGGAGGCACTCCTGAACACAAGCCACTGCGCTCCCTGGGAAATGAGGCAAATAATATACATTCAAGAAATTAAAATAAACCAATCGTGTGCGAATTCCGGGAAAGGACGAAAAATCTTTGATCAGCAGAGCCCTGCTGCATTGAATCTTAAAATGTCCTGTACCTGGTTATATTTATATAGAAATCAACTATCAACAGTCTTATCAAAGGTCAAAGCCACTGTATCTTGTTTCTCTTTCTCTCAGCTTGCAGCTGCATTGTAAGAGTGTATGGGAATGACAAATAGCAAGTACCTTGCAGAGATAGCTTTACTTACGTGCGATGTCGTCCTCATAGGCAGGCTCAAAGAGATATAGTAGAGTGATTCTGATTACTTGACTGGCTGCTTTCCCACTATAGGGAAAAAGTCGTGGAAAGTTGTATGTATTGAGTTCAGTTCTTCCTAATATGAACCACAGTACTCAGTACACACATTATCACACAAACACTGCCACAAATAGTTTGTCTATAGAAATGATTGACTTCACCATCAGCATAATTAGTTCAGCAATTACAGGTTGGTAGCCCGCTGGCTAAAATTAAGCAGCATAATTTTGCTGCAAAGACAACAACCAGCAGAAAGGATGGTCTCATTATTTTTGCTGCACCCTCATCAGTACATTTAAATCTAGGTAACAAACCCTTATTCTTAGTTTCATGTCCCATTTATTCATTTCCTATTTTTTTCAACCAACCAAAAAATACACAAATAAATAAAGGAAAGGGGACAGTTTCTTTGAACTGTTATTCTCAATTGATGAGAAGGAGTTGTAATGAGTTGAGGTGACAGAAAACTTTTAGATACAGTGTACCGAGGAAAGCAAAATCACATGCAGGATCACAGCTTTAGGCAGATTTACATCTGTGTGTTAAATATCCACTCATCTTCAGATGATTGTAGAGCATCTTTTCCTGTCACATGGAATGAAGACCTCAGCAAAAACATCATTCTTTGTCCCAGTCTTTTTGTCTCTCATCTAGCTGCTACCCTCTTTTCAAGCACCTTTGAAGTTTGTTTTTTTTAACAAGAGCAGTATTCCTGTTTTATAGGATAAATTATGAAGGAATCTCCATTTACATCGATAAAATGTCCCATCAGTTGTCTGCCTTCTCAGCGCTGGCCACAAGAGATGGGTGGCACATCATTCTCAATCATTGAACTCAGACTTATGATATTAAAGTATTTGATATTTTATTTATAGAGAGTTTTAGGCATTTCTCTGCTGTAGTTGCACACGAGAGCAAATGACGTGCAACATCTGTTTGTTCTTCGGCAGAGTATATTATTTCTACCTAGATAGTGGCATGACTTTCTAAATGGTGAAAAGCCTTCTTTTCACAAACATATATCAATCTAAGAATGTGGAGTAAACAACCATCAGTCTTCATTAGTATCAGTGAAAAAAGTAAAAAAAAACCCTGGTGACGAGAAACGCTTGGCAGGTTACGTTGGAGATACGAACGAACCATGGACAGTGATTGCTATAGGTCAACTGAGAGTGACGACATGAGGTGGGGCCAAGACCAGCGTGTGACGAGAAGGGTTACGGGGCAAGAGCGCTCCACACCTCCAGCGCCACACAGACCCCCGACCCGGCCATGTGCAGAGGGGCGATGGCTGCGCCCCGGCTGTCTTTGGGTTTTGCCACCTGTCGCCCTGAGCCTGTTTCCACGAGGAGAGCCGGGTGTGAGAGGCATACCGCCGCTGTCCGGTCCCTCTGGGCCTCTCGGGCTCTGTCGCCCGGCTGCAGGACTGGAAACTTGGGATGTCGCCACTGTTGGGCCGCCAGGGCTCTTCCTGTAAGGTGTGTTGTGTGATGGGAAGGCAGGACGCACACCCGGCGGATGCACCCTTCCCTGTCCCGGCCCGCCACCGGGATTGGGGCTTGTTCCATGCACATCTTGAACTCTAATCCCCCAGCTTCCTATGCACATATCAACTTGTGATCGCTTTGCAGTTGTTTTTTTTTTTCTGTGCCAGTTCCATAGTTTTTTTTTTTTTTTCTTTCAGAGAAAAGGCCCTCGTATGCATACCTGAGCCTTGGAGATAGCGTAAATTGAACATTTTCACCAACCCTCTAAAGGACTCAGCTTTGTCTCCTTGCCGTGCAGTATGCCTGTGATCAGGATCGTTTTGTTTCTCACCCGCTTGCAAACCTTTACTATTCATCATGACACGTGAATCCACGAAAGCACCGGAAACGTCAAACATTACATGCACAATGAGCATTCTGACATACTTTACAGAGCACATTAGTTACAGTAATCGTTGCATTTTTTCTTCAACTTTCTTCTACTTTTCTTTTTTATGTGAAAGTGTGTTGGAAATAAAAAAAATAAATATAAATAATCCTTGAATTTCGAGTGAGTGGTGTTTGCGCTTAAATGTCCGTAGAATAGGTTACTTCAAAGCCGCATTAATGAGTACTTAATTTTATATACTGTGAATGAATTTGGATAAGGTTTCGACTCATTTAACATTCTCTTACCTTCCTCACGAGTTTAATTTTATTTATGTTTTATATCTATTTATGTTGCTGGTGAACATTGGTCCAATGTTCATTAAGTGAGGATTGGTTCGATCATTAAGTGACTGAATTGAGTAGGGATAATGCAGTTACCAACGCACCTGGTGAGTAGAGACTGCACGGAATGCCACATTAACATTAAAGTCAATGTGTGTCATGATCATGGGAGGGCATCGATAAGAAAATTTGTTGAATTGCCAGAATTGCTTATTTCGGGATCCTGTTCACCACCCTGGGGACACAAGTATTTCATCGAAACTGCAAGTTTCTTTCCTCCCTACAGGGAGCAGTGTATGGCAGCAGAACATCCCCTTCGCTAGACCCCTCTGATGAGTCGCCTCGTAATGACCGTGTGTTTATGTTCAGAGGGAAAGGGAGTGAGAGAGTGCAAGAACATTCAAGGTGGTAGAAGCAGTTTGGCCGAATCCCGTCGCTGCTATCCTTTTGCATTCTGCTAAACCTTGGAGCTTCATTGAAGCACTGTAGCTTGCAAAGTCGGCGCAGAGCAACGGACCTCACACACAACTATGACATCTGGAAAAGATACAGAGTCTGCCGTTGGAAATCCTTGAACATCGTCAGCGATGGACAAACAAAAAGGTACACTTGTCCATAATAAGGCTTGTGTTTGTAGTCTGAGGCTTTTTCACCCTCATTGTAGTGGTTTGAAAGTCTTTCGGCGCTCACAATTTATCTAACAGACCACCGCTAGTCGAGCGAAAGCATGCGAAAGTGAAAAAGAAAAGTTGATTAGGTTTTGTTGATATAAATATATGCTTCACTGTGTTTAAGGGAGGTGTCAGATGAATCAAAGCATTTCAGTTTATTATAACCGCACTTAGTGTGCTCCAGCCCAAAGGTAGTGATAAATTGTGCGGAAAAGATTTTGCAAGCGCTCATTAAGCCCTTTCTTTAATCAGTGCTAAACAGTGATACCCGCAAAGGGATGCTAAACAATGTTTTGATGCACTATTATGTTTAGGTAGTTAAATTACACATTCGGATTTTCCATGTGCACGAGTAGCCTGATTTTTAGCCTTTTATTTTTCATGAATGAGGCTTTACAGTATCAAGGCACTGTAACAGTGAGGTTTATTGAACATTTTCATGTATGCAGGTCTGCAAGAATAAACTTGGTCTGCACCGTGAAATAGAAGTGTATTACAGCACGATGATTTGCAACGGCACGCCCCATATTTGTTTCAAACTCTAAAAAAAATCCCAACTTCAGTTTCACGGTGCCCCCACCCCCCACTTGAGTATATCATTTTAGCGCTTTGAAAATTGCATAGCTTCACTGCCCTGGTGTGACTTGATCCCGGGCTCATAGGTAAAGAAGGCGTTCTCT
Organism: Megalops atlanticus; assembly: GCA_019176425.1. Classification (NCBI taxonomy): domain Eukaryota; kingdom Metazoa; phylum Chordata; class Actinopteri; order Elopiformes; family Megalopidae; genus Megalops; species Megalops atlanticus. Next base: position 11,503,212 of record CM032878.1, on the reverse strand, counting down.
GTAAAATACCGACAGGGCGCCTTGAATAGTTTATTCTTCTGCACTGGACGACCGCATTGTCTTTTTGAATTATGATCGCTGTTCATTTTTATTTTCGCTTCAAAGCCACCGGTTTCATGATGTATTTTAAAAGTTAAGTTTGGCGAGGGAACCCAAATTGAACTTTGAGAGGTACTCTCTTCAGCGGTAAATCTCTGTCCGAGCGGCTGTTTGCTGTTTTTATCATTGTAAAGGAATGTATGTAATAGCCTCAGAGCAGTAATCGGAAATACCCTCCTTTCTCTCCCCCCGCCACCCGCGAATCTCCAGAGATTCAGAACCAGCGGGATTGTTTATTTAAGGTCTAATGAAAGTCTCGCCGGATTCGTTTCTTTCTACAGCTACATTAGAGAAAGAATCGGGGCGCAAAACGGCTCAAAAACAATAAATGCTGACTGTATTAATGTTCGTCTTTTCCTTTCCCTTCTCACCCTCTGAAAGCTAACCCTGTTTGGAAACAAAAATGACATCATGGATAATATTACATCCCAGCAAGGCTTTCCTTTTTTCCCTGCTCACCAAGTAACTTTCTAAACTCCACTCAAGGCTATCAGTTGGATGAGGGCAGTTCTATTTTTTTTCCCCTCTTCCCTGTTCAAGCTGAAAGTAACGCGGTGTTGTCACCGGCAGAACGCTGGTGGTTTGTTTTCTAGAGATAGAAAAATAATAGAAAAATAAGAGTGTGCCCGTTCTCTTTCTCTCTCCCTCTGTGTCTCACACACACACACACACACACACACACACACACACACACACACACACACACACACACACACACACACAGGATTCTTCCAAAATCAGACTGTGTACAGTATATAGGCCTACTTGGTACACCACTCATTTAACATAAATCCCATAAAAGCCACATCTTGAGCAAGCGGGTATTTAGTGATGGACACTGCATCCTCAGTCTTGATTTTTTTCTGGTTTGGTTATGGGTCCTGGAACAGGCAGCCTCTACTCTTGGGCTGTGCCTCAGTGTTCACACAGCTTGACTGAATTGTTCTTCAAACAAATTCAGCATTTCTGTGATGTGCGGTATATCAAAGACACTGCGTGCAGCTTGAAACCATCAAGCCAAATGCCAGAGATGATTTTCGATCACCACCCTGTGGCCTGAGATCCTACAAATTTCTGATCTCAGTTCTGATCGTGTATACATATTTGTGTGTATGTGCCCTGCAAGCACGGACCGACTTCAAAGCCTCCAGTGTTGGCCTTATGCTCGGGAACAGGATGTTGTGTTGATGTCAGGATAGAGCTCTTTAATTTGGAAGATCAACATTCCCCGACTCATTTAGGCGCGATGCTGCTCACCCTGCATCAGCCTCTCAGGATGCAGTGATTCATTCCCACCCTCATTACATGACGTTATGCATTTAAGAGACGCTCTTATCCAGAGCAACGTCCAGCACAAATGAATGTAAGTATATCCATTCAAATTAAATGAGCAACAGTGTCAGTGCGGGCTGACAACACTACCAAACCAGTGATTGTGAGCATAACACTATTGAGGTCCTACCACAAGTTAACTTGGGAAATCTGACTAGGCAGTGGAAGCCAAGAATACTACAATTCATCAGTCACTATCTATAATACATCAGTCACTAACTACAATTCACCAGTCACTAACTACGGTACATCAATCACTAACTACGATACATCAGTCACTATACATTAGTCTCATTGTGTCTCATCATTTGCTTTGTCTGTCTTAAAAGCCCCATTTTTTTCCTCTTATGGACACTGGATCAGCTGGAAAGTGAAGGTTAAAATCTACTACACCCCACAAAATCACCATTCTCCAGCATGTTGGTGGCTGCTTTAGTTTCTTAATTGGTAGTAGCTTAATTAAGGCCCCTATTAAATTAAATCCGTAACTACTGATTTTTTTTTTCTTTTGTTACTTTACCATAAGCTGGATGGTTGCTGAAATTAGTGAGGAATGCTGTGCAAGAAATAAAACACAATAGCATAACACTTTCCTAATGGAAATCTAATTGTGCTGTTATTTTTAGAGTTAACGTGGACTTTGTGCCTTCTCACCTATTATTACGTAACAGAGTAACTCTGTTATGTCGGAATTATTTGAAATTTTCACATGTGGTTAGTTGACCCTTGAAATCACCAATCTTGTCTCTTTCCAGATGATGTTGGAAGAATTGCTTTTTAGGTTCATCCATTAAAATTGTGATTTTTGATGCTTTTTTCCAGGCTGTTCCATGGGTTAAATGAGTATGATTAGGGGATTCCTCTTACAGACTCAGGGGACCCTTCAGCTGCTGATTCACCTCTCCTGTCCTTACTGAAATCCTTCTGCATACCACTTAGTTCCAGCAGTTAATTTCTGTCAGGCCCTTCTTTCCCTGAGTGGGAAGACATGGGATATGCCAACAAGAGGCAAGCCCTCTCACCACTTGAAACAGGAGCTGTAGCAGGAGAGGAAAGCTGACACGCCCCTTATCCCCAACGCACTGCTGAGCGGGCTTTGAACCAAGTGGGCCTCATCATCATTTCTAACATATGAAAAATCTCCCTGCTTTAAACATCAGTTTTGGAGAAATGAACAAATTGGAATAGGAATGGTTTCCAAAAGCTTTGTGTGTGATCCCACCCCTCTAGGATGGCCTTGGTGTCTCATTTTAATAATTAGGAGAATACACCCTTGATTGCTCAGTGTGATTTGTGAGGACTGGTCACACTACTTCTTGAAGATCGTAATTGTTTACATAAGCAGGCGGGAGAATCTCACATGTTTTGCAGGGGGTGATTTTCTGTGGTTTGGCATTTCAGCATCTGACATTTCAGAGTGGCTTCTGTTTTTTTCAGTCATCATATGAGTTTTTCCGTTCTTAATGTCATACATTTTGCTATTACTCCATTTACATGTTTGGGCTTGCTTTCAGTTGCCGTGTGACAACAACCAAGTACATGGGATTTCTTTTGTTGGTAGCAGAGATTGTGATTGAAGGGCCTAAAGTTAAGAATAGAAATGGTTCTCAGGTTAGGTGTAGTGCTGTCTGTTTTGTCATTTTGAGGAAGTTAGGGCACATTGATTCTTGTAAACATGACTAATTCACCTATCAAGGTTTTGGCCTCAGATACAATTGACTCAATTGATAAGATTGGTCTTAAATGGTCAAACTGCAATACTGATGTCAACACCAGTTCTCTCATCCTCACATATTTGTCTTGTGGTCTGAGGGACCCAATTGTGTGGTATGATTGCTTGTAGCGGTTTTTTGCATGGTGCAGAACATTGATAGAGTTGACTTTGCCGATCAGAGTGTGAGATGAAAATTGGACGATATCAAGAGCCATCTTCTGAGGGACTTGCCAAATATCTTTCTCATGAGGTGGAAGACAAAGGAGAAAGGAGGAAATACTAGAGCAGGAAATGAGGCGAATGGAATTCTACCCCTAAGGATGAAATCTTGGACAAAGTAAGAAAACAGCCCAAGTGCTCCTTCTGGAACAGAACCGGCAGACGCTACTGTTTGAGTGCAATGCATGAGTTACTCACAGCTGTGTTAGAAATGAAGATAGTCCCTGCCCATAAAAAGCCATATAGCACAGATAGCATTTCTCTGATATCCATACTTAAAAGCATCTGCCTTGATCTTTTGTTTTTTGACATTCTCACTCTTGCTTGACATGTAAGTATTACATTTCCATAGAGGCAATTGAGATTGTAAACCTTTTTTTTTCTTTCTCTTAGACAAACATTGATGTCTGGTTAGCTGGAATGCTTCTGTTCTGTTTGTTTTCAGCACTGTTCTGCCAAACCAGCGTTGTCTGAAGGTCAGTGAGAAAAGCTCACGTAGGTGAGAAAAAAAAAGAAATTGATTTTAACATCAGGGTTGCCACACAATGTTATGTTTTTGGTTTGGGATTTAAGCAGGATTTTGAGGGGAAGCTTAAATATATGATTTTGCTGAGACCAGACATGAAAATCACTGCTGTCAATGTGTAAAACCTAAATTGGTATATATTTAAAAATAGCAAGTGAACTTTCAAAACATGGCCTTTTGAAAATAATTTAGAGTGCTAGTGTTTTCTTTTTGTCTCGCTTGAAGTGAGATGACCTTGTTCTTCAAAGGACAGTTATGTTATCCCTTTAAGGCTTCAAGGTCCAGATTGGATGTTTTGTTGTCCAAGAAGAATGTGGAGTGCCACAGGTCTTTGCCTCAGCATTGTTTAGTCGAACTAAATTCTCCCAACACTGTTCCAAGAGCAAAGTAACAAATAACCGATCCTGGAATAAATCTGAATTTGACCCTTGTTTATGCATTTACATTTATTCATTTGGCAGAACTGGTTTATGAACTGGTATTTGAATTTGAACTGTTCATTCAGAAGATGTAAGAGACCACTGGAAGTCCAGCAGGCCACGACCAACAAGGCCATGACCTTGGGCTGGAAACATCTCTTCTTGAAGGGGTGTTGACTTCTGGCCTTTGTCTCCCACATCTCATTCATTTTATTTCATTGAAATTATCTGACATCTGAATGGAAGATACAGTTATCGCACGCACTGATCCTGTGGCTCTTTATCATGGTTGTGACTGAGTGCCAGCGATGTCCCCTCAAATAAGCCTGCTCTCGCAGTTGCCTGTTTCCTTGGACAAGTTTTATGGGTAAAAGCATGCATACTGGTAGGTGGTAAATTCAGTAGGTCACGGTATAAAGAGTACTGTGGGAAAAGCATCTGTGTGTGTGTGTTGGGGGGTGGGGGTGGCTGGGAAAGGGGAGCTCACTGTAAGGAGATACATTTCTACAAAATACAGATGAGAAAGGAGGGATGGAGAGGTGGCAAGGGCAGGAGAAGTGGTGGGCGGTGAGGGTTGAAAGAGGAAAGTGCCAGGATGTCAGCCCCTCTCATTGTGCACAGTTTGTCCATCCATCCATGTCTTCCGTGGGAATGCATCAGCTTCAGCTGTTGTGTTTTTTTTTCTTGTGCTAGGGAAGGAGCATGAATTATGAAACAAAAACAATTGAGCTCTTCAGCGAGAACGATGTGAGAGAGCTTCATTCACGACTGGTCCTCTGTTTTAGCTTCTTGGGCATTTGGGCGTTCTTTTCATAGAGAAAGTTGAAGGCCATTGAGGACACTATAACAAGTGACTTGTTTTTTGTAGGACATTGTTGCCGTGCTGGGCAGAAAGGCCTCCCCCCTTTTTTTGTAAACAGAGTAATATACACAGATACTAGGACTGCTATACAAAGGCCTTCAGAGGTTCTCTCCCACATTCTCCAGTCATCTCTGTTTACCACAGGAGCAGAAGTGGGGCTGTACTGTCTTTGCTTGCATGTAGGCTGAAGAGGTTTAACCAGCAGGGAGACCTCTACTCCCCCTCTCCACGTAAGAATGTGGTCATCACACATTACTGTAATGCTTATTGTTTTCCTGTGGTTTTGCCATGCACAGTGAAGCGTAAGCCGGCACACTCACGCTCACTCACACACACTCTCTCTCTGAAGAGCCATTGTCTTTTGTTGTGTGAATGTTGACAGTGTGCGAGACTGTTTGTGATTGAGTATGTGTGTTTAATTTTATCCCTTTAAGTGGGATCATGAATCTGGGCTAAAGTTGTTAAGGAGTCATTCCCTGACAAATAACGTGAGGAAGTTTCCTAAATTAGCTGTGAAAATTTTTAGGAAGCCGTGGAATGTGGAGACAGCACAACAACCGGTACTCTTACCACTAGCTGCTCAAGAGTCCCATTTTATGAGATTTCTGTAGAGCGGATGTAAGTCACTACCTCAGGTGAATGTGTATAAGTCTTCCTTACATCCACCATGTTACCAATAATTTCTGAGCATTCAGTGGCCAAGACTTAAACCTTTCAGTCCTTTCTATGAGAATGTAGAATATCTGCAGAGGCCATCCACTGATTCAATTCTAAGACCATATCTGACTTTCACACTCCAGCATCTCTGTGGAGTCCTTAGCCTGACTACCCTCACCACATCAATAAACAAGCAAAGCAGGACTTCTTCATGCCTGGCTTGGTGAGACACAACAAACTGCCTCAGCAGCATCCTGGTTTAGTCCTTTGGACCACCTCATCACAACAGCTCCTCTCTCCACAGTACTGAACCGACTGGTCTCAGACCTGCAGGCCTTCCTGTTGGTCCTGGACAGTGAGAACCTCAGCTACATCGCACAGGCCCAGAAGAAGTCCATTTCTGATTTGCTCATGAAGCTGCAGGACACGCCAGGTAGGTTACTTGCATTCTGGAGAGACAACTTGGAGCATACAAGAGAACTTTTTGCTGCATAATTTCATTCAGAGGTTTAAGGTATCAGGTGAATGTGATAAATGTTTCAATGATGCTCATGGAATGACAAATTCAACCATTGGTGAAAAGTTGAAATAGAACCCCTCTGAAATAAATAAGCAGTGATCAGACTGCAAAGGCATATGTAATGCATTCCAAAAAGATAATACTGTGTAGTTCTTCTTAGAAGTACTCAATAGATGATTAAAAAAAAACTTTTAAGATGGGGAGTGCTGTGAAAGAAGTCCTTTAATGGAGCTGAAAGACAGAAGAAACAGACCCCATTCATAAGAAGCATGACCCTCTGTTCTGTGTGTCTGTGTACGTGTGTATGTGAGGGGGGACAGTTGGAGAGGCGTGGGGTGTGCTTTACATATAAAAGAAAAAACTGTGGAGAAGAGCAGACTGCAGCTGAGCCATAAATCCCCTTATCACTGTGAAGCCCTGGTCTGTTTCCAATGACCTCACATCTGTGTCAGCACGGGGCCCAAATAGCGTCCATCACTGGCTTACAGAGTGCTGGGGGCACAGACGGGAGAGCCCACAGTGATTCGCTGCAACTGCTAGTCATAGGAAGCGTGTCTATGGTTGACCTTTTCACCACAGTCCAATAAAAAAGACGAGACATACACTGCACAGCCATGGTCCCTTGAAGACGGCTGTTTTAAACATTTATGGGGAGAGACCAGAGCTTGTCTGAAAAAAAAAAACTGTGGAAACTTGATCAGAATGTGCCCTAGAGTGGCAGGAGGAAAAGTAGTGACAATACTTCAAAGGTGAAAAAGATAAATCCACTGAATGTTAGTGAAAGAATTATGTTTTTTTTTTTTTTTTTGACTGCATCAAACCTTTCTCATGGGTTTTGAATCTGTTTGCCTGTGTTCTGTTACAGTGGAAGATGCAGAATACATGATAATGAACTGTCCTTCTGGAGCCACTAACAGCGATCTCAGGGAAATTCAGTCGTCAGACACAGGTATGCTTCCATGCTTTGTTAAGCAGCTGTCCTCTTGATTTGTCCCTGGAGATTCCCGCTCAGACGTGCCTCATGGGTCAGTACTCGGTTTCCTAAATACAGACCACCCCTGATTGTGTCCCTGTAGGTGGCCTCCAGTCGACGACTGACCTCAATCACGTCGCAGAGCCATCCTCCTCTGCCTCTGCTGAGTGGCTGCTGAAGGGGGTGAGTCTTTGTCCCCTCCGCAGTGGTCACTTTGACCTCCCGAGACGACATTTTTACAGAGGAACCCTGCCATTTATTGGGAGACCAGAGGGGAAGCATTTCTTTAGCTAGCTGCTTAGGGCCTCTTATTTAGTCCCAGGGGATTCTGTGGTGCTTAGACAAAGAAGAAGGGGGGACTTTCAAATGAGCTCCCCATCTGTTGCATTTGAGCGTGGTGGGATTTTTTTGGTTTGTTTCTTTTGTGCAACAGACTCAACTATCTCCAGCTACCAATGACTAACAGACGCAAAGTCAATGACAGCACAACAGCAAGGACAGCCCAGACTGTTCAACAGTCGTAATATCAGACACATACATCCATTAGGAATTCTGTTATCTTTAGAGGTTAAGAAATGTAGATTTTTTAATGTTGACACAGTGTTTAAATTCATGTAACAATAACAATTGAGGGAAATCATTCCGCATACTGATGGCACTGTGACTATTAACTATGCTATGCCATCTGCTTTGCTCTGTGCCATGTTCAAGAGTATGAACTCCAGGTCAAGCTAGATTATGCTGGATTGAGAGCTCCTCTAAGTGTGCTGTGTTTGGTTAAGGGTATAAGTTTTGGGGGCCAATCCTGATACTATGCATTTAGAGAACAGGTAGGCTGATGGCTTTTTGAAAAAATCCTGCCATATCTGTCTGGCCTCTGCCATCTGTAAGAAATGAAAAAAAATATATAATACAGAAGGAAGAGTATTAAGCAGACATGTGTGAAATGTTCCTTGTCACTGGAATTTATCTAAAAAAATTTGTTGTACAAAAAATACAAATTTGAAATCAGTGCATATGTGTATAACACCTACCATTTCACAGTAATAATGTAGTGTTTCAGTGCATTGCATTTCCAGTTTGTTCCAATTAACTTTAGTCTGTGTAGACCAAAACTATTAGCTTCTCTAAACTGAACAATTGACTAATGGTCTAGTTTCACTCATTTGATGTGACTAGACTCAAGTGTTGATGAAGGCTCACTTTAGCCTAAACCATCAGAGTACATTTCAGAATCAGTACATGGAAAACTGTTCTTGTGTTCTTTGGTTTGACTTCAGTGGAGTTATTTTTGGTACTTGCCTCAAAAGAAAAATTAGGCCCAGTTGTCACCCCATCTCTGGGAGTTACAGGAAAGACAAACATTGACATTTAGGACCAAAGCTGTCACAGACTGTATTACTGAGTGTCACAACCGCTATTTTGATTGAGTTAATCACCAGAAGGCTTGACTGTGTCAAGATTGTCCAGTACTAAAAGTGAAATGGATGGAGTTTGGAATATTCTGAGATTACTTCCTAGAATTTTCCCTCATAAGATCCCATTTCAGCTCAACTAAAATATTTTGTGTCCTTAAATGCTGTGGACATGAAGAAATATTTATTTTAAATATAATGAATAAAGCATAAAATCATGAAATAGTACTCACAAGTGAAACAGTCAACTGTTTTTCCAAGTCAAAAGCTATTACAAAAAAAACAGTATTAGGAAAGAAAATACACACACACAAACACACACACACACACACACACACACACACAGACTTTGTAAGTCAGGATCTAAAAAACCCCAAATCCTAGATCTGGGAATGGATGCTGTAGTGCGTGCATTTGGGGTCCTGGTGCTATGGAGTGTGTGCCTGAACCCCGGTTCTGTGCTCTCCCATGGCTGAGCGGGCTGTTCTGGAGAGGAAAACCAGCGACAGGGTTTATTTTCAGGGCTGACCCAGAGCCTCTGACCATAATGACAAGGGAGAGCAATGGGCCATACAGTAGCAGCTGACAGGCACTCAGGCCAGCCCGGCGAAGGGGGGGCTCTGATGTGGGTCGCTAATGAGAGGGTCCCGGGCCCGATGCGGTTTCTGGAGGCCCCGCCGCACGTCTCACCGACGGGTGAAAAGCAGTGCAACGAGTCAGAGGCCAAACTCCTGTGTTTAACAAGGCCCTTTCAAGTGGCCAGGAGCTGCGACCAGAAATAAACAACAAAAATATTATGCCGACACCAAAGTCAGCTATTGTGAATGGAGCTGTTTTTTTTCTGCTGCTGCTCTTACACACAGTTAGATCGTCATTTAGACATTTCAGTCATCTGTTCAGTCATCTGTTATCTAGAATATTCTACAGGATTAGAGGATGCCCATGGGGCACATATACTGTTGTATGATCACTTCAATCTATGGATTTATTCCAGCATTTATGTGGGAGAACAACCATGGACCCATGGGAAAGTCATTCTTGAGAACAGTCATTGTATTTCTCAGAGGCAGCCTCATTTGTTGAAATGGTGAACTAAAGAAATGAGTGGAATTCTACATTATGCTGTTAAGTCATGCCGTCGAAATGGTTTGGTTTGCTAAATCCCAAGTGCGGCCCCCACTCACCCACAGGCACACCCCGTTAACACACACCCCGCCCTCCAACCTTTGGTGCCACGCCCGGTGTGCCTGAGTGGGACACTGGGGTTGGTGCCACAGGGCATCATGGGATTGCTAATCGTGGCTCCTGGAAATCAAAGGCTGGGGGGGGAGAAATGTTTTTGAAGAGACTCAGTATCTGTGAAAGGAAGTGCTCTGTTTATGCAGAAAGCCATCTCCACTCCATCAGTATGATGCCACTGCTCAAGATGGAGCCCGGGAGAGGAAGTAAATGTTCAGGCAGTAATTATGTCTGTCTACGTGATGGAGTGATAGAACACCCACGGACTGGGGGGAAGTTGGACGGCACAAGGCCGGCCCCCAGGGGGCCATGAGTTCAGCGGCAGCAACCCTCTGAGCAGCACTGACCAAAACGGGAGTCGCTGAGCCACACGCAGACTCACAGATACATTCATCCACACAAAGGTGCACACACACATGCACAAACACGTGCCTGCATACACACACACACACACAAACACACACACACATACACACACATACATGCGCTCACGCAAATGCACATGCGCACATACTCGCATACAAGCCTCTAATAGGAGTAGTGTTCATAATGCATTCTTTAATAAATCTTATCTGGGGTAAAATTGCTGGTGGCTTCTTGAAATGCTGCCAGTAATTCACTGGCTTTCAAGCTCATTCACTCCAGTTTTTCATTCATTGTACTACAGACTGGTAATAATGTTATTAAAACATGTCTAAAGCAGGTCACGCAAGTTACCTACACTAAAAAAAAAAATCTATAAAATAAGGAAGTAAAAAGAGAAGAAAAATAGCCGGTAGATAACAAGGTGTATTTGTTAAAATTTAAACAGCCCTCAAGAACACTGTGGTGAACTGTTTGTAGATCCAGGGCAGAAGTGTAGTAAATGAAAGCTGGGTCTATTGGATGAATACACATGGCAGAGCGGTGGTGAATGAAGAGGCAGCTTTGTGTGCCCCTGTGCTAATTGCTTCTCTGTCAGCCAGTAGCTGTGCGAACGGGCCCCACAGCTGCACTCACTCTCAGCTTTATCACTGTTTGTGCAAAACAAAGGCTGTGGTCACCACTTACTCTGGCTGAAAAAAAGGGAGCTCACTTCTCCCTATAAAGTGCAAAGAATGTGGAATGAACGTTTACAAGCTCTGCAGGCATGTCTCCCACTGCTTTAGCATGTGAGTGTTCCCCACCTCCACCATGCTCTCGCTCTCTCTCCCTTTCTCCCTGCGCCAGTGCGGGGGGAAAAAAGGGACACGGCAGCCCCCAAAAGCCCCCCGCCGGCCCACATCCTCCCGCAACGCCCCCGAGACTTCGAGGGGTCTCTCATCCGCAGATACGAATCTGGATTAAATAGTGCACATGCTGTACTGTGCTTTCCTGCTCTCCCTTGCTCCTCATTGGCTTGTCAGCTCCAAAGTCAGCCTTTGTCTGTTCCAGCACCATGACCCCAGGAGCTTGACTTACAGTTCCGTTCACAGGGAGAATCCTTGGACTTCCTTGGAAAAAAGCAACAGTATAAGAAAGAGAGAAAAGTACTTCATTAAGACATTTTAACACATAATAACAAGTGAGGTGATGACTTTATTAAAATCTGAAATGTGTTCATTATTTGACAATGAGAATAGAAGCTTTTAAAGTTCAGTGTTTCAGTGTTTCAGCACGATAGATTGGGCTAATTTTCTACTGTCCTCTCTGGTTATGTAGTTTCCCAGCATGCCTTTGTTTCTTCCTAACATCACATGCCTCTGGTTCACATATATTTCATGTGGTGGGGACAGCCTTCTAATAAAAGACAGTGTAGTGTTGTTTCAACATTGCATCAATGTCTCATACCCACCAGTCCTGAAGCCTCCTGGTTTTTCAGTCATGCTGTCCTGTGCCAAGTCAGTGGTTTGGGAGGGTTCCCTGAGGTAGATGGTACAAATTACTGATCTCAGCACAGGCTAGAGGCATTGTCTTCCTTTATTTGCCTCCAAACGGTTTTTCTCATTTTAGCCCTTGCACTGCCTGACCCTTCAAAAAATAAAAATTTCCCTCTTTCCAGTAAATTGGATTGTGTCGTGCACTGGTTTTGGGACTCCAAAATTACATTTGGCCCTGTGTTTTTTCCTTTTGAAATAATGTTCAGTTTTTAGAGGCCGACTGTGTGCTGTGATATTTCCTTTAAATCTGCATCAGGGGTCTGTATAATCACTTGCCATTCCACATAAAGCTGATATTTCCACTCTAGGATCCATACGAATTTAGTTCTCACATTTACATAGTGGTCCCTTTACCATACTCTTCCAAAGATTCAAACATCAATCCTTATTTTTTTCCACCAAGCTGGAAAATGTGTCAGTTATATTTAGTGTTAGAATTGACCAATGAATTGCTTTTGTGTGGGAAAACTCTATCACAAAGATCCTTTCAAATCTGCTCAGTAAGTTAGCACACAGTAGACAATCCCCTGAATGAGTGCAGGTGACAACAGTATGTGTCATTGTTCAGCGGTGAGATGAAACAGTGTGTCTCCCTCTGCCTGTGGTCTAGAACCTAGGTCCTGCAGTGCCCCCCCACCCACCAGAAGACTTAGATGAAGACTGCTATGAAGAGGCAGAACCCTTTGTTCCAGTCAGTCAGACCACAGGTATGCTTCACTGGTCATTAAAGAGCTGGGCACCATTATAGAGTTAGGTCTGTGGGATGTGTCAGATTAAAAAAAAACAACTACTTCCTCACCTTGCCGCCGTCTAATAGTGTAATGTTGTCAGCTTCATTGAATTGTGCAGTAATAACAAAGACACAGTGAAACACTTGCTGTTTTCATAAAATTAAAATCAGAATTATATAAAATGTGCCTTTGTCTTCATATGATGTCCTGTCTGAATGGAGAATTTTGATTCTGGGAATGAAAACTGGTCCTGGAAGCCAAGGTGACATTTGAGATTTTTATTTAAGACTGGAACTTCAGTGCTTATTTAAGAACTTTATTTGTTCATTTGAATTGTTTTAATGTCAGAAACAGCCAAAGCACATGTATTTTTAGTGATTTCAGATTTTCTCTGATTCACCCAGTCTACATCCTTCCCCTCCTCCAGTATTCGGTGACACTCCTCAGAGTTACCACTGCAACAGAAGTTTAACCATGATATGTGTGCCTGTGTGCCTTTCAGTGTGTTGTTACTCGGGTCAAGGATAGTGTAGTTCCTGACATGTGTGTGTGGGCGTGTGTTTGTGTGGATCTCAGACACAGTGGACTCAGACAGCAGTCACTACGAGTCATACGGTGAGGAGGAGGACTTTGTGAAGGACCGGGCTCACTACATCCAGTGGAGCGCCTCGCAGCCCTGCCTACGCCCCGCCCCCGAGTCACGGATCTGTGGCTACCTGTGGAGGAAGAAGTGGCTGGGCCAGTGGACCAAGCAGCTCTTCATCATCCGCAACAACCTACTCCTGGTAAACCCCACCTCTGCCCCGCCTACACGTCCACCTCACCCTCATGAGGCTGCTGGCCCCCGTGTTTGCAGTGCCCCGCTCTGTTTTACAGTGTGGTGCTCTGACACTCAGCCCTGTAGTTCATTCTATAAACTCTTTGTAAATGATAGCACTGGCGTTTTAAATCCTGGTATTTTCTACATTCGCTGGAGAGCTCCCTAGGATGTGGCTCACTCTGTGCGGTGTATGACTGGCCCTGGCTGTCTGCTTGGCCCTACCGCACTAAGCCTGGGGCTTGGTGTGACTCACCAGCAGTTTCAGCAGTGATTTATTCTCTAAGGCTTTGGAACAGACAGCCAGCATACCCTTCTGTCCTCTGCCCTCTCCACTGGTAGTCCAAGGCTCTTTTACTCACTGATTCTCACAGTAAATCTATAATCTTGTTCAGATCATTACTTACTGATACAAGCTCACTTTTACAACAGTATGATACAGAACTTTCATAATAGTATTGATTTTACAAGAACAAGAAAATCGTTGTTGAAATGAAATCCAAAATCAAAATGGCATGTGTAGTTAAGCTTTGTGATGTTTTATAGCACTTTATAGCTTGACAGCACAGTGAAAAAAAATACACACATAAAGCATTGTGTGCCTGTTTACAAGCAATACAGGTCCCATTCTGGACTAGATGCCCTGTTCTGATAAAATAATATGAAATATTCTAACCTAAGACCTTAAATTATAAAAAAACTACAACATTTAATTTTGAAATGGTTCATTACTTCATTGTATTTAAGTGTGGGCCCAGTGAAAACATCCATTACATGTTAATATATAGCGAAAGTGGTCAAGGACTGGACTGAGATGGACTGGGCTCCCCGTGCTCCAGTGCCCCATGGGTTTATCTTAATTGTTACACCATATTAATGCTTCTACATTACTTGATTGCTCTGCAGGTAACCTGTGGTTGTTGTGGAAGAGACAGTACCACAGCATCACTGTTAAGTTTTCAAACAGTCAAAAGAAGCAATCTTCAAATGTCTCTGCTGCTGCTGAGTATGCAGTCCCTAAAAATACTTCTTAAAAGATGGGGAGCTCCAGTTTGACAGTGGGTGACAGCCAGCATTGGGATTTACTGGATGGAGGTGCAGGCTGCTTTTTGACAGTCCATTGACCCTCCTCTCGCCTTCCTCCCAGTGCTATAAGTGCGCCAAGGACCTGCACCCGCTGCTGGAGGTGAGCCTGAAGGGCTGCCACGTGGTCTACAAGTCCAAGCACAGCAAGAAGATGCAGCACGAGCTGAAGGTGGTGGCCGGCTCCGACACGGTGGTCATGGGCTTTCAGAGCTGCCAGCAGGCCGAGGAGTGGCGGAAGGTTTGGAGGTGTTTATGATAACAGCACAGCCCACCTCAGAGAGACATAGGCAGAGAGAGGGGGAGAGAGGGAGAGAGAGAGAGAGAGAGAGAGAGAGAGAGAGAGAGAGAGAGAGAGAGGCAGGCAGAGAGAAGGAGAGATAGAGAGAGTGAGAGAGATGGAGAAAGAGAGAGAGAGAGGGAGAGGTGTAGGGGAGAGTACAGGAAATCCTCAGCTTACAGGTCACCATAGACTTTCCATGGCTACGATGGTCCCAATGAACATGGGCACAATGATGGGTATAGTCATTTTGCTTCTGTTGTTTCACTTCTACTGGTAAAGCTCCCATGGCTGTACTTTGAGACCTTAATGAGTCAGCATGAGGGACAGAATTCAAATAAACATTAACATTAAGGCAATTTAATCTGCTGTTTTTTTACATTAATCTTCTACCTATTCCTCTAGATAATTGAAGAGGTGAGCGGCTCCTCCTACTATGAGAGGGAATCCTACAGCTCCTCGTCCTTACTCAAGTGTGACAGGCAAGACTCTCGCAGGGTAAATAATGTGCTGCTGTCAGTATCCTCAGTACAGTACAGTATCCTCCTCTGTCAGCCAAAAAGGCTGAGTGAATATGATTCTCCTTATTCTGAGGTGTTCTAAGACCACCGTGCGCTTTGTGCATGCTGGTTGCCGCTTCAACTCCACCTCTTCCTTTGCAGTCAAGCACAGTGCTTCACTCAGACTCTGACGAGGACAAGCTCTCTGGACTGCCCTCGGCACTCAGCAGTGTGGAAATCAAGGATAAGGGTAAGAGCTGGCTCTGACCACACCCCCTTCCCCTGTATGAGGACAGTAAAATGGCATCAAATTATGTACATGGACTGGACTGACCCCTTGACTTGCTAATGATAGCACTACCTGAAATTGCCCAGTGATGACTGTGCTCAACTGAGTTTGATTGTGTTGTGTTGGTGATGCCACCATTAAGACAGGGTTGCATTGTTTAGTTTGGCTTTAACAATTAAGTGAGAGCTAAATTTACCACTATGCAGGACACTGTGTTACAATTTGACACTGGGCTATTCTTGTTGTGAATTCCAAGAGAATTAAATTGTGCCACCTTTGGCCCAAAACAAAGCCTGAAGTAACCTACTGCAGCAAACCATGACAGGTTTGGACACCTACATGTGAAGAAGAGCTGGAGCTCGGTAGGATGCAGGGGCAGAACTGATCAATAGGGGCTCTGAAAGAAGACTTAATGGCAAAAACTTTGTTGGTTGTTGATAATACAGTTTCTGCCACACTTGGTTGCCACCCCATCTGTTTTGGTGTCTTGATTGTGTAATTGGATCACTGTGAAGGGTGGAGGTAATTGAGGTCACACCATGCCCTCATGCCTCCGTGCATGTGTTAGTGGCAGTGTTATGCTAGGCCTGGAAAGTTGGCTATAAAAGGACAGCCTCTTTCTGCCAATTAATTTCAGGAGGTTAGTTTTGCCAGTGAAAGACCCTTTATCTGGAGGGAACACTTTGGATAATTGAGAAATTAGTGTCACTTAGTGTCAAAGAGAAACAAATAGGGGTCTTATTTGTGTTTTGCCATTGTTCAGTAATCTCAGCGCATGTCCTATCCATGCAGCACAACAAAATTATTATTTATTCGCTTGGCAGACGTTCTTATCCAGGGTGGCTTACATAGTTTACATTTTTTTGCATATTATCTGCTTATAAAGCTTAATACTTTCGTAAACAGTTCAGGTTAAGTGCCTCAATTCAGAGCACAAAGCCTGAATTCCACCTGGATAAGGAATCTGCTGCCCTCAGATTCCCAGCTCATCTCTCTAACCACCATTCCGCACTTTTGTGATGTGCTGACAACGTTGTGTGTCTTTGTACATCCTAAGGACACAAGCCAAATTACGTACGTTCGTTAACGTGAGTGGACTCCTGCACTTACGGGTGATGCCAGTATTTAAACAGCCAACACCTGTCCAGTCTTGAACTTCTTGGCAGCTCTTGACCGCTGCTCCGTTGTGTCTCTGGGGTCACCAGGCCTGCTGAATGTGCTCATGAACTGCCAGTGGCAGAGCCTGTGGTGCCAGGTGGAGGACGGGGTGCTGAAGATGTTCCGCGACGAGGTGTGCGAGGAGAGCCCCCAGTACAGCGTGCAGCTGCGGGGGTGCGAGGTGCGCCCCGGCCCGGACACGGCCCAGGCCTACCGCATCACAATCACCCAACACGGGGACCAGGTGGCCGTGCTGGAGGTAAGGGATCACCAGCACAGTAACATCCGAGCCAACCGGCTCTTGAGTCCACACCTGAAAAGTGTACCCTTGCCTACACTTTAAAATCAATTTTCAGACATCTTGGATTAGGATTAGGATTGTGTGGCAAAAAGGTTGGCCAAAGTTTTCAGGCAGCCCTGAGCTGAGCTGGCAGCTAAATCTTTATAATACGGTTAAATAAAAGTGGTAGAAGGACTTCCTTAAGCAGCTCATTCTGTGTTTCGTTCTCAAAAAAAACAAGTTTTGCTTTTCAATGAAGGCCTGTTGCACACATTGCAACAGTCCACATAAACGTTTAGGAAAAGGAACCCAAGTGCAGAGAAGATTTTAGAATCCAGAAATGACACACGTGAAATATCAAATTAAACAGGCTGGTAATGTGGAAAGAAGAGACCAGTGGAGGAGCCACGGCTAGCAGCTCCTTGTACACTTAGGGCATTGTGTGTGCTGTAAGGCCACTCTC
Source organism: Megalops atlanticus (assembly GCA_019176425.1). NCBI lineage: Eukaryota > Metazoa > Chordata > Actinopteri > Elopiformes > Megalopidae > Megalops > Megalops atlanticus. The sequence continues at coordinate 11,485,738 of CM032878.1, read as the reverse complement.
TGCTCGAGGGACAGACTGTGCCCTGTGTCTATGTGCAGGCCAGCTGTGCAGATGAGAAAGAGCACTGGGTTCAGCTCCTGCAGGACGGGAGCGTGAGTCAGGCTGACCCTCTGTACGAGCACCTGGACACCACGCTGGACACACGGCCTGTTGGAGGACTCAGGTAACAGGCCTGCTCTACCACAGCCCTACAAACACCAGCACGGCCCTTACTGCCCCTCAAAACAACACACTTTGCAGACGATCCCTTACTTGGCAAAGCTGACTGTGGTGTTTCCGTCGTAATTCTGCAGAGCACAAAACATGAATTTGTGTATTGTATTTTGTCATGTTGACCATTGCATTTTTCCATCCCCAGTTTCCACTGCATGAGAGTAAGTTCTTTCATCTTTGAAGATGGAGTGGGGTCATAATGGGTTTTGTTCCTATGATTCTGTCAGCTTCAATATAGATCAGAGGAAGTGTTTATAAAAAGGAAATATTTCAGACTGGGATCAAAAGCTTTATGGATGAGTGTTTCATGGACAGAATGCACTTCCCATGTAAACTCTTCGCTCAGTCATTGTTTTTCTGGTCCCTAGTGGTCTTATGGCACGCAGGTTCCCAACCTCCAACATGTACATTGATGACCCCTTTCACCAGCTGTGTGGAGCAGGCCATTCCCAGCCCATTTACTCCAACTCTTCTATCATGGAGGACATGGTACGTCCCAGAGCAGGGGTGGGGGATAGAATACTACACCAAGGGCGTAACACCCAGGGTGTGGAGCCCAGGACTTCAAGAGTCTCCCAGACCATCACACTGTAGTGACTTGTGATGAATCAGTGGGTGCTTTGAGCTGATGTCATCCTGGTACTGATCTCTGCTAATATGTGCTTTTGCTATGCTGTATTTGTCCAGTTCAAGGCTTCAGATTGGCTTCTGGCTCGAGATGGGAAAGCTGATACTGAAAGAGAATAGACATTTCTGTGGAAAGTAATCCAGCTGTCAGCAGTCAAAAGGAGTCAAATTTGTTTCTATTTACTAGTCACAGTTTTTTTAATTCTATTGTTTATTTTATATCAGTTCCAGAAATCCCAAAATATTGCCAAGGGGGATTCAGCTATTTCCAAAGAAATCTACAGCAACAACGAAGTTTTTGCCAATCACAGTGAGTCCATTTTATGCACTAGCCTTTCCAGGTGTCCATCTGTGATCAGTCTTGCAGCTTTTTTTTTTACTAATTTTCACAGAATTTGGGGGAGTCAGTGTAAATGGAACAGAGGTTGTTTTTACAATTAACTAATCATTAAATAACCAAATCTCTGTGAAGAGACCCTGGTTATCTGTGTTCCAAAATGCAAAATGCTATGTGTGACAGTGAGTATAAATCTGACTTGAAACCAAATTAGAAAAATAAAGAGGTCTGTTTAGAGGGGGAACAAGCTTTTTCAACAGAACAACTTTTTGCCCCTCAGTGCAAAACATATGATTAGTGAAGAATTTGTGGCCCGACTATGGATATTATTAGCATTCTTATGCAGAGAAGCTTTCTTTCTGCAAAAAGGAAACAATTCCACTACATCTGGTTTTAATTTAGCTTGCACACAGTCTAGCTGTATGGACAGTGTCTAAATAATTATATGGTAGTTATTACAGATTCTGTAAGCAGAACTTTCCATCATTTCATATTCTTGTCATGTTGTATGACTGTTGCATCAAAGTGAGATTTTGCAAGGCACACAAGCTAGGTATTTAATACATGCTCTAAAATCAACAGCATTGGTTTTTTCCAATATATTTGATTGTCTTGCATTACACAAGTGGAAAAACTAGGAATTATTCCATCAGATTCATAAGTCATAAGGAGGTAGTATTTATTTTTTTGGAGTGAATCAATGAATATACAAACTTAGAGGTGTTTCATATACATGATGTTGATGATCATGATGATGGGGATAATTACGATGATAATGATGATGATGGTGATGATGATGATGATGGTGATGATGATGACGATGAAAGTGCAATGATGGTAAAGCTTTTTTTCCAGTTGAAATGATGAATGGGAAATATAAAATGCTCTGCAGATGAGGATTCTACAAGAAGTGCAAATAAGGTTACAGTGTGCTGCTAAGCTCTAAACCGGCTGTACAGCCTCAGAGCAGAGGAGCAGTTCGCTCCCATGTGTTCCCAGGATGGAAGGGGCTGGTGGTTAGCTGTCATTTTTGGTGGTTTGGTTGTGGCAGAGGGATATAGCCTCGTGGCAGCAAGTCCTTTTAAGGGCCTCTTAAACACACTGACGATTTCTTGTTTTTCTCTTGAAAGCCTCTACAAGCTGCCTCTTGAAAAAAATTTGAAAAAAATTTCTGAAATGAGTAACCCCTTTTCACATTCTCAGTTTTAACCTTCATACACATCAAGAACTTTGGTAAAAAAAAAAAAAAGTCCATTTTAATGTACACTGCAGAGAAACAGCAAACATCTGAAATTCCCAAACTGCCAAAATTGGATATCTTGATTTAAGCTGATTTTATGAGTGCAGCTTTCTGTGCAGTTTCACCATAAAAGCTGGCATATGTTGTGGTATTTTCAGTGTATAATAGCAACTATCGCGCTCAGGCAGGAAAGCCGTGGTTGACCCGGAGCGAGGAGTTCAGAAGATGGACCTGACTGGGAAGAGAAGGGTGCAGCTGAGAGCTGGGTCTGAGATGAACCTGGTGACCGCAGGGAAACCGGCCAAGCGCACCTCCTTCAGGCAGTCTCTGGCTTTCTGCACGGACAAAGCGCAGGTACGGCACCGGCCCAGCTTTTTCCCCCGCCCGCCTCAGTCTAGCAGACCCAGTCCACAGATGCTTGCATTTCGGTTCAAGTGTGAGGTGTGAGGTAAGGAGGCTGCCAGAGTTGTTTCACACAGCAGACATGTTCTGTTATTGCAAAGATCCGCACTGGCAGCCAGTGTAACCCACACTGTACAGTGGTCCTCCCTTTTTTTCCATATCTGGTGACTCCTCACACAATATTAAGTTATACGTGACTAGAGCCCGGAGCATGTGAGTGGTGACAGTAATGAAGTACTAAATACCATCCACAGGGATAGGTTTCTTGTTTTCTTCCTCTTCCAGGCAGAATGTGCCAGCCCAGCCCTTGTTGAGCGGCCGAGTCCCCCTGGAATCTTTGCCTCAGAAGGCTGCAGGTGGCACCCGTTCAAACGCAGTTAGAACGCATGCAGAAGCCGCAATTGCTTCTTCCTCCTGATATGCAGAGAGCAGAGTCAGCCAGACAAGAGATGACCTGATTCCTGAGGTCATCCAGAGATCTGCTTCTCTCTCTGAGCTTTCCACGAAGAGATCCAAAGCTACAGCAGAACTCCATTCCACAGGTCCACTGTGGAAATGGAGCCTTATGTGCTCTATTATGCAATTTATTAACATGTTGATAACACCATTGATAAGATCTGGGCTGATTTCATACCCAGACATCAATTCTCTAAAAATACTACTGAATTACTCATGTGTAAACTTTTAATGATATCCCTGAATCAGGCACTATGCTAATTAGAAGGTGCAGGATATTTTACAGAACTCCGCTGAAGATTGTGCCAATAAATTTGATCTGCAAGGGAGCAAGGAGGGGAAAAAGGAGCACTTAAGAGATTCGCAAATGTAATAATCGTGGGGTGGGATCTGTTGCACATGTTTTACAGGAAATCCTTCTAAACCAAAGCCAAAACCCCCAAACTTTCAATTTCAATCCAAGAATTTTCCCTGTAGTCAGGCCCCAGTGACACAAACCTCCCAACCAGCACACGCACACTTCCTCCACTTCTTTTTCCTCCATACTGAAAAATGAACAAGTGGATCTTGAACAACACAGATTAGGATTAGTACTATTCACAATGGGCTATAATTGCTCAGCTATCAATAATTTGGAGGAAACAGATTATCTCTCAAACCTTGGTATGTATTCTCAAAAACCCGAGGGTGTCTTCTGAGTTGTTTTACTGACATGCAAAAGTTTACTCACAGTGTGATATGAGAGATGTCTTTTTTAGAAGGCAGAGAACAACCCAAATTTAAAACTTTGAAAATGAGAGAGTATTGTTTTTAGAAATTTATTTTCTAATCTCACAAATTAAACAGATCCGATTAAGTTGATTGGTGGGTATATGCAGGAGTGAAGTTGTCAACGCTTAAGAACAAGTGTTATGAACTTTTAAAAGACTGACAGTGATGCACTTTTTAATGAGTCGTCTGTCTTCAGTAAAAGTCTTGTATATGAAGCTACATGGATTACTCAGTTTAAAGTGTAGGTCATAGCTACAGAAATTTTGAAACTTGTTGATATATTTCAGCAAAATTTGCTTGCTGAAATACATGAACAAGTGGTTTTCTATAAAATCCTGTATGTATAAATCCTCTAAAAATTTAAATTCCATATTTAATTCCTGTATTTCAGTTACCTTCAAATATTGCATATTCATATGGAATGGAAGTTTATTTTGTAGTGGAAAGGTTTCTACCTCCCACATGCATTGCAGAAATAATGCATAGGTACATTAGACAATCCACCTCTATGTAAAATTTGCAAATTAACAAATATCACTGTGCTAACTCTTCAGTACTTGTCAGTGTGCACATACTGATGTGAAATGATGGATTCCAGTGATATTCAGACAAGCTATTTACACTGGACTTATGGGAGGTATGGGAAATGTAATTAATGATGTAGGTTTCTGGAACAGCAAAATTAGTGAGATGTCACTGAAGTGATCAGATCAGTAAAAAGGTCTGATCTCAGTAAAAGACCCACAGGAGCCCAGGTAATTCATCCAGTGTGAACAGGGATTGCATTGCCAAAGTGTTGATCTCGCAGCTACTGCATCTCAACCACTTCTGTAAGCAAGCTGAAGAATCCAGCTGTGATTTGTAGTGTGCAAAAGCATGGATGCTTGAGGTGTGGAAGTCAGGGCAGACTAAACACAGGATCTGCAGTCACTCAAGCCTTTTGTGGAGTGCGCGTGTCTGGCTCTACTTGCTACTGGCTGGAAAACACTGCATGGTGTTGGGAAGAGGCGGCTAGGATAATGCTATGCTGGAACCTCATACTGCCTCACTATCCTCACGGTGCTTGTGTTCCGCAGGGAGGGTTCCTGACTCCTCTACTGCGACGGACAGCTTCTGCCAAAAACTCCCTGAAAAGAGCGCCCTCTGCCCTCTTTATTGAGAAGGGCAAGGTCTTCCAGAAGAGAAAGGTATGTGGTGGCACAGGATGGTGCTGTGAAAGCAGTCCAAACTGGTAATACTGGTTCCAGACAGATTGTGTCATACTGAGGGGATTCCATCACTTTTAATGTATTTGCTGATGTCAAGATGTAAAAATCATTTGATAGGATTAAAATATTGTATGATTGTATTTTGGTCATGTATTTGGATCGAGAGACAGCAGGCGTTATGTCCAGTACCTTGAAAGAATGGCTTGTCTATTTAAAATGTTGATAATCAAACTCCAATTTCTGTGGACCACAATTACCAAATTCTGCCATTTTAGCTGAATTGTAAGGTTATAGCGGTCTTCAATTACCCAAGTCCCCGATAAAATGGTGTTATGGATTCAGGGGCTGGGAGTCAAAACATAACATATACTTACAGCCTTGGTAACCATCTACCCTCCCCCACCCTCGTTTACCCATTCCTCTTTGGGAAAGGGTTACCATTCCCAGAGCTCTCCCAGCCTGCCCCCTCTCCACAGAAAGCAGCCTGTTCCCTCCTCTGCAGCTGTGACACCACAGTAGAGCCATTATGGCTTTTTTGTTGGAACCCTGCTTTCTTTGCTCTCTATTGCAGCAGGGGCAGCAACATTTAAAAATACCCCAGCTATTATGAAAAAGGAAAAAAAAAGAGACTTGATAGAGAACCAGTTACCAGGGTCGCTGATCTTGTGTTTCACCCTTGGACAAAGTCCATTCCATCCATGTACAGTGTTTGTTTTGTGTACTGGTTGATGACAGCTAGACAATTGGTGACAGTTGTGCTTCACCCAGTGAAGCTGTGTATTGCCGTAATGGCTGCCACAGAAGTGATGCTTTGACTGATTGATTAATTGATTGGCAGGTGTTTTTCAGAGGAATCGGTGTAACCATTCTCCATGTTCTTATGTTTTATTGTAGGAATGGGAGACGAAGACATCTGCTTGAGACTGGTCAGCCAGTTAACCCTCACCTTGTACACATTCCCTTACTTGTATAAGTATATATTGCACTGAATATATTATTACTGTGCATGTGGATCATGCACTTGTTTTTTTTATTTTTGGTACTTTTTTATTCATTAAAAACACCTAAATCTATATTGTGACTTTCCCCTCCTTTTTTATGTCATTGAAAGAGGCTATCCTTTATGATGGCAAACCTGCACTCCTGTTCCATTAAAACTGCTAACACCCTCAGCTCTACCATTTCATCACAGTGGTAACATAACTTTTGCTGTGAAAACTAAACACAGACATTACGTTTTGCAGATATTTTCATGATTTCGCTAAGCACCGTTTTGTAAATTTCTACATCAGGCTCTTTACTGTTAATACCAGGAACTGGTTATCATGCACTGCTATTACTTTCATCGGAACCACATTTGGAGTATCCAAGGACATTTCAGTTAAAGGAATTGACGGATGAAATGTGACTGTCAGATGCAAATTATCCTTTGGTATTGTGAATCACTTCTTCATCTTAATAAAGTACTACAATTACAAGGTGGTCCATCATTGAAAACGTGTTTTTAAAATAACTGCTAGATTTTGAAGTCGATACGAGATTAAAGATCGATGTGTTCAACCGGTCATTTGTATTACTGTTGTATTCATACGAAAGGGTTTTTTTGAGACTATGCCGTGGTACACTGGTGTCATGTTTCTTCGGTATTGTGAAAGATGTGTACAGATGAGTCTTTGGTTTACCTGTTTCAGTGGAGTTCATGCCCCCAGCACACATATCAAACGTACGACTCTAATTTACCATATCTGTATTTGTTCAATAAAGCAACGCTGGATAAAGTGAGGTCAGGTGGTCTTTGTTGTATTTTTATTCACATTCACCAGTAGGCCTACGTATGGTTGTGTATAGGCTACTGTATTTTTTCCATCACTTGGCGAACATGTTTTTTTAAGTAGTTCCCTGGCTTCCTTTTCATTATATTTTAGTCATATATGAAGTTTTCATTGTCACTTAAAATGTACAAAATTTAAATGCAGGCCTAGAAATTTGAAAAAAAAAATCTCCACAATTTATGCTTACGTAAATATGGTACAATTAAGGATCATATTTATTGCTTAACAGCAATGCAGTTATTCATCTCGGCAGCAGTGGTGTTAATAAGCTAAAGATGTGGCTCAAAACTCAACAGCAGGAACCTACAAGAATGTAAATATTTAACTACCTACCTACCCACTTGGTAGTCAGTTACCTGGGTCCCGTCTTATCTAGCTCTAGCTTGCTCATATCGAAGACACTCCCCTGGCCTTACGACATTAGGCAGCTAACTAGCTGTCTACAACTGAGACAAGAACCCAGCGTCCGAAAATGGAATGGCCAGAGTTTTAATATTTGACACTGTGAACAAACTACGTGGTCGAAAACCCAGCGATTACATGCATCCAGCTATAAAACATTCAAGACGTTAGAAGGCTGCCAACAATGGACATGTTCAATAAACTGACGACTCTCTTTCAGCAGGCGCTGGAAACGGTAAGTAAAGCCGTCGGGCTAACAAGCTACGGATGTCCCGCAGCAAGTTGAATTACCAATGCCTCAACTTCGCTCCCCGGCTTTACCCCTGGCCTTCGCTCGTCATGTTTCGGCTTCACTGCAGGCTGGCCTGCTAGCTACCATTTTAAACTCACCGTTTCCTCGCAATTGCAGCTATGTTCACCAAAATACTGTATAAGCATATATCGTGGCACCGTCTGTACGTGGCTGGCAAGTTTTTACATTGTCTCTGGAATGCAACAGGTCGAGTCTGCTAGCTAGCTAACGCTAGCTGGCTTTATGATGCGTTGTATTGCCGATATAGCTTCAACTTCTGCTGCCACGTAAGTAGTTATAAACCTGCAATAGTTATCATTAGCTATCAGTCTAACAGTGCCCAGACAGCGAGTGGCAACGTCTTACTAGTTAGTTACCAAACAGCCAATTGACTGGCTAAGGTTATTTCTAGTTTAGACCGTGCTCTCCAACTGTTTATTTGGTGGACGTAGCTAGCTAGCCACTGAGCAAAAGGTAAACAGCTAACATTAGCGACTTAGCTAGCTAACATGTAGCGAGCTACTTGCGCCAGTTTAGAAAGCTAGTTTTTAAAAGCCATTTTATTGGTATGAGTTAAAGTATTACACATGCATCTGGCTAATGAATTTGATGATTAAAATAATCCAATAAGTGTTGCAAAATATTACGTTAACAAACAATCTGATATGCTCTTCTGCTGGCTCATATTGCTCGCTGCTCACGTGGGAAATGCCTCGGGTGGAAAAAAAACAGTAACAACATTCTTGCAAGTTGGAACAGCTCTCGGGCTGGCAATGATTGTTATTCAAGCAGCTCTGGTTGCCATCTGATAAAACCATCATACTCAGATAAACGATAAAAGTAAAGATTCTAACTTCTCTCTTCACATCTATTTTTCCTGATTTTTATACATTTATATATAAAGGTACCGTTTCACATGCATTGTCCTAATACCTAGTTGGTGTACAGTGCAAAATATGCAAGAATCCGTGTTTGCGGTTTTAAACCATTGTACTGGCGTCTGCCATTTAAAATGTCCAAATATGCTCAACTGTCTGTCTGTTTGTCTCAGAGAGAGCCCTCAGTAAATTTGCTGGAGTCCTTTGTGGAGCACTGGAAAGGAATAACTAATTATTACATTGAAACCACAGGTGAGTTCAGAACAGATCCATTGAAGTATCAATTTACAATCTTTTCCACATTTCTTCCAGTTTGTCATAATGTCCAGGTGTCACTCATTTAAAAAAAATCCCTCACTTGTTAATCCAGCAAACCTCTGGAATTGCAAGTGAAGCATTTGGAAAGGTTTTCATCTTTGGGTGTGGAGTACACATTCTTGTCAAACACTTCTTGTGCAAAGGTGGAGCTTATTCTATTCACTGGAACTGGTGTAAATGGCTCTCATTGTCTTTTAGATGAAACGACGCCCGCTAAACAGACGGATATTCCCTGGCGGTTGAAACAGATGCTGGACATACTGGCTTATGAGGAGCAGCATCAGGAGTCAGAGGAGACGGGCCCTTGCATGGAATATCTCCTACAGCACAAGCTACTGGAGACCCTCTGCACCTTAGGCAAAGCACAGGTGAAACACAGAATCACACGAGAGAGGGCACATGCAGGGCACAGCAAGAGGCACATGCAAAGTGAAGTAAGCTCCGCAATGGGGCGCAAATATCTTTTGCAGTGTCTTGCTGTGGGCCTTTAGGAGAAGATGTAATGAACAAAGGTGTGGGTGTGTTGTTTGTCAGTGCAGCTCCACTCAGGGGCTTGGGCCTTTGTCATTTGAATTTCACTGCTGGTTTTCCTCTCATTTTTTTGTCACTACTACATTGCTCAATGCCAACCCTGTCTCTCCTTTCTGTCCAGTACCCTCCAGGAATGAACCAGCAGGTCCTGGCTTTCTTCACCAAACTCCTACAACAGATTCAGCAACCAATGCTTCACATCATCAATGTGTACAGGCCAGTTCAGGTGAGAAACGTGTCATTTGACAGGTTTTAGTGTTTTTAAGCACTATCATTATTGTTCTGTGTGGTATCGATAATGCTTTCATCCACAACTAATTCCAGCTTTTGTAACATTAAATCTTAAATCTTCCGGTGGAGAGTTCCACTTTTATTAATAATTTTAATAGTTTATTCTTCCAGCATGTTTTATAAAATTATACGCTTCATCTGTTTTGTTTCACCGTGTCCTTCAAAAATCCTGAGGTAGTCCATGCTGTTTAACAGAAGCTGGTTCGGCTGTGTGCTCTCCCTGGGTCACAGACAGAGAGGGATGAGGCTCACTTTCTTTTTGCTGTTTGCACCAGACTGAAACAAGACCCATATGTGCTCAACTACATTCTGGAGGTATTTTACTATTGTTGGCCTTAGAGAAATAAAAAAAAATTAAAGGTGCTTTGGGCTCAGGACTCAGTGCCCACACAACCACCGCTGAAGATTGGTCCCAGATTGTTGCCGCCTTCTGAACATTCAGGGAAATGTTTTGTTGTTTGATCTTGTCTAAATAACCCAAAGAGTTCTACTTGTTCATAAAGATGAGGCTAAAAATCGAAAAGTTTCAACATACTTCTAGCGAAATTGTTTTCATGAATGTAGTTACTAAATTCCTTTGATCTACTGTGATCTACAGACTTTATTATTTTAATGTGAATTTTCCATCCTTGCATATTTCATAGATTAAGCGTGACACACCCATTAAGAAGAGCAGTTCTACCTCAGAAGACAGGCTACAGAACAGTGAAGTCCCCAGCGCAGAAGAAATGCCCCCCAGCCCCCAGCATGACTGTACAGCCTCAGCGTCCCTCCATAGTGGGAAACCAGGCCCCTCCTCTGCTTCCCAGCATCCTTCACACCAGGCATCTTCCCCCAATGCTGACCCAGCTGACAACGACCTCATCCATGCCTTAATACACTTGACTAAAAGCCAGGTTTGCACACCCCAGACTTATGGTGCATCACATGACTAGTGGAAGTCACAGGGTGTATAGATTAAATTTACCAGCCACGAAACTTAGTCATACTCTGCAAGGAAGAGGGGAGGGAATGCAAGGAAAGAGGTAGCAGTGACACAGTATTGGTGAGAAGTTCTCTCCTTTGTCTTATGTTTTCCCCATTTTCAGAAAAGCAGAGTTGCACTAAAAGCCCTTGAGGGCCTCTTACTCCTGGTGAAGCTACCAAAGGAAGAGACTGCGGAGTGCCTAGCTGAGAGCACCGTTCTGTGCCAGCTTCTGGCTGGGAGGCTGTGTGAGCTCTACAGCATGATCCCCTCCTCCCTGGACCCTGCAGATATCCACAACTTCCCTCGGGCCCACTGGAGGTGCATATCACCCTTCTACCCATGATAGGGAATTTCTCAGCTTTGTGTGAGCTCCTGGACTTTGTAATGGACTGAATGGACTGAACAACCTTTAACCCAACATGTTGGTTGTATCCACAGTCTTGACAGTTTGAGCTGACTAGAACGTACTGTACATAGATGTCTGTAGGAAGAAGCATGTATGAAGTATACGTTAAAAAAAAAAATCTGGAGTTTAAGTAACATCACCCTCTGGCTATGTGTGTTATACAGAACTCGCTTCTCTCCTGGCTGCACAGAGAAGACCTTGACAGTTCCTGGCAACGAACACCTGGTGGTGTTCCTGGAGTGGCTAGACTACTGTGACCACCTGGCCAAAGAGGCACAAAAAGTGAGAGGAACTTATAAGGCTCAAGGCTCCATTCAGAGCTGTCTGTCAGTCTAGTGCATTACCAGTAAATCCTGACTTTGTTACAGAGAGAAAATGCCCTGCCCAGCTGAATGGTGTGGCAGCTCTAAAGGAAGTGTTATTTTATGTTAATTTGCCTTGAGTTTTTCAGATCTTCAGTTGGGAAGCTCATTCTCATTCTCGTGTGAATTTGCATCTTAAAAGATGACAAGGGGGAAAAAGTGGTTTTGTTGCCTTTACAGGTACTCTCTGTGAAACTGGCCAAAGCAATTCACCACCAGTGGCTTACGGCAGTCGTGCAGCCGCAGCTGGTCCAGGTGTAAGTAGTCCACCCTGTGCTTCCTGTAGGGTGCGTCATTACATTACATTGTTGGCATTTAGCAGATTCTTATCCAGAATGACTTACATAGGTTATTTTTTTTACAGTTACCCTTTTATACAGCTGGATATTTGCTGAGGCAGTTCTGGGTTAAGTGTGTTGCCCAAGGGTACAACAACAGTGCCCCAGTAGGGAATCGAACCGGCAACCTTTCGGTTACAAGTCCTGCTCCTTACCACTATGCTACACTGCCACTGTAACGGAGTGTCCCGTGAGCTCCCTTCTGTAGTGAGGCTGGGTTTTTTTTGTGTTGCAGGTCGGAGGTGGGGGTCCTGGTGAGCACAGCCCTGCTGTCGTGCGTGGTGCGCCAGGTCAGCGCCCCTGCCCTGCTGGACGAGCTGGTCCTCTTCCTCCTCGGCAGCCAGACACAGAGCGAGCTGCGCATGGACACGGAGAGCCACGTGCTCCGCTACCAGCTCATCGAGCACTGCGACCACATCTCTGACGAGGTAGGTCATCGGTGGGGTCCGTTCCAAACTAGGCCACTTGGAGCGACAACACAGCGGAACTATGGTACCTCTGTGATGTATAGGAATGGCCTTGGGAGTTGCTGTCCATTGGAATGACAAGGAACATGGTGCTAAGATATTGAGTTGAATTGAATACATTTGCATGTAATTGAATGCATGTAACTGAATTTATTGCTTAGGCGTAAATCCATTGTGAGGTTAGGTTGCATAACAGGCGTTTTATATCAGTTTGACAGTTAGAAAAATGAGTGTAGGAATCAGAGAAGAATTGTAGCAAATAAAACCCATAATAATAAAATTACAATAGATGAGGGCATTAGATAAAACATCAAAAATGTGTCGTGTGAATTTGAGACTAGGGCCAGTATCTAGGTCATAAATAATTGGATTAAGCAGATTGTTTATGAAATACCCTGTAAATAACAAACTAAGCAGTTTTTTAGACTGAGATGAGCATATTTTATAAGGTCCCACCCCTTGTTTTTTTTTACTTCTGTTATGTGCAATATGCATACTTTCACCTTTCAATAGCTTCCTTTCACAACTTATTCATTCCTGTCTATTTGTTACACTGTTAGATCTCACTAATATTCATTGCATTAATGATGGTGTATTCAAAGATGTTTTTGAAAAAGATCCACTGAATTGAATAGTCTGCAACTTGTCCTTTATGAACATAGATAAGTTGTCTCACAATTGCCCACTATACATAATAATGAATGGGCAACATTTAAATCTTGATAATCTGCACAACATGGAATCATTGAATTTCTGATTATGACCTTATTTATTACAAAATATTGATATATGAGTAATCCCTGAGATTCTGTCAGTATAAGCTGTCAAAGGGCAGATCAGCACTGACTGCTTCTCACTGACCTCAGATCAGCATCAGCACCCTGCGTCTCTTCGAGGAGCTCCTGCAGAAACCACACAAGCAAATTGTGTCCAACCTGGTTCTGAGGAACCTGGAGCACCGCGGCTACATTGCACCCGTGCCAGGGGGAGCAGAGGACAGGCACCTGCCCGACACAGAGCCCCTGGAAGAGTCAGAGTGAGCCCCCACCGCAGTCACCAGGCTCTCCCCGCTCCCCTTGCCCATATGTGCACTACGATTGTCTCCTCCATTGCTGGAAAATAAATGTTGTTTGTGAAGCATGTACAAGCCCTGTTTGGACCTGTTGCACTCCTTCAGCATGCTGTGACTTTTAGTTTTTATCCCTGAAAATCTCAGAAAATCACTTTCACTGGGCAGCTAAAGGAAAAAAATAAGCATTAACATGTCAACAACTTGTTAAAGGATCACTTAGATGAACATTGGATGAGCCTTACTTTTGAAAGGTCATTTTAAAATCATTACAGAAATGGATGCCACTTGTTGTCTATATCATCAGCTTTGCCAATGAAATGGAGTATTAAATAAAATGTAGAGTTCTTTTCATATCTGTATCATAATATACAGTCTGAAATACAAACTTAAGGTTTACCTGGAACATAAATGTATACCTATAACCTATAAAGTATTCTGTAAGTGGCTACATCATAATACAATTATGTACATTTTGGCTGCAGGTGTTTCTTGAATCGTTTTACTTTTCTAAAAATTCTCACATACAGACACTAACAGTAAACTCTTTAGTTAGTCACAACATGTCAGGTGGTATGTTGTCCACAGAGATCATTGTCTTACAAACCAATATTCATGCATTACAAAGCAGTACACTGACTTGCAGCACAGCTAAGACACAGTACATGGTTATGATCTGAAACACTGCCCCATACTATGATCAGAAAAAACTTCCCACAGTGAGTTTGGTCTCTTTCTTTGTGTGAACAGAGAGCTGGAGGAGGACCCCTTTTTCACAGACATGTACCCCGAGGATCACTTCAACTCGGAACAGCTGCTATCTCTGCCCAAAAACCGAGGAGATCCACACCCCACTGCACAGACACGAGTGGCTGACATCGTAAACAGGTGCGGGATCTCTGATTTCTTACGAAATTCAGCCAAATCATCTTGGTTTTTCAAAATCCAATCCAACTAGAACACATTTCCAAAGATATTTTAAACAGTCATGCTTAATTTTGAATTGAAGACAAACTACATGTGAGCTGGCTTTATCAGATGGTGACAGGTGTTTTATATTATTTTGGTTTGCAGTTTCCTTTGCCTGGTCCCTCAAGAGGCAAGAACCTCTCAGCATGTCCAGGGAGCAGGATATGACACTTATGTACATGATGCACATGAACTGGTGAGCCTACAACAGCTCCTTCAAACTCAGACAAGTACATATGTGAACATGATGGCCTATAAAAACCAGCAGTGGATAGGGACAAGGCTCTCTTTTCAGCTCCACACTATTTTACATTTCATAAGCACAAATGTGATCCTTTTTCATAAAAAAAAAAACATGAACGTGTAAATAAAGTAGTAGCACTGAACTAAACATTAGCAAATATTTAATAAATTCTTACTTCCTTCTCCGTCCATTTACTTAGTTGGTTTTGACTGGCCACAGCTGAATTTTCCCTGTGGTTTTGCCAAACTTTTGAATTGAGGACGTATTATAACTGTTGGTGGATAAAGGATAGTTCCTCAAGATTCTGTGAAAGGTTTAGGAAATTTATGATATTTGTCAAGAAGATGGAGCCAGTCTGTGCTGTTTGGGGTGTTTTGGATGAGAAGTAGGGGTTACCATAAATGATGACTTTGTAACATTGTCATTCCTAAACCTTCTAGTTTAAAGAGTGCACAGCTTTCTCACTGGAATGGGGTTGGCCAGACACCCCCAATCCCCCACAGCCTGTTCCTGTTGGTACAGACTTCTTTGAAGGCCACTTTCTGAAGGTCCTTTTTGACAGACTTGCTCGGATTCTGGAGCAGGTAAGCCAGTGTGTCCGACTGTAAAAATGTGACAGGCTGCAAAGTGGCCCAGTGCATTATGGGATAAGGATAAAGGGTGGCATCTCCCCTCTCCCAGCCCTATGAGCTGAACCTCCAGGTGACGTCAGTGCTGTCCCGACTGGCCGTGTTCCCCCACCCGCACCTGCATGAGTACCTGCTGGACCCATATATCAGCCTGGCCCCTGGGAGCCGCTCTCTCTTCTCTGTCCTCATCAGGGTGGGTGACTGCAGGGACTCCATCCCTCCAGGGTTCTCCGTCCAGTTTTGGAAGTCATAAAGGATTTCCGCCAAACCATTATGAACTTAGCCCATACCTCAGGCAGGAGCTGGCTGTTCTTGGCATTGGGTCTGTGTGGATTTTGTTTACAAATTATAGTATGTGTAGTATGTGTATGTAGTAGAGTGTAAATGTTAATCTCAGATGTTAACATATATGAGAATAAAATGTTCATTCATTTTTTGTTTTTCATTTATATCTATACCTAATGCTTATAATATGTCATCTGGAAAGTTCCAGTCTTAGAGAAAGTGTAATTCTTAGAGAATTTCCACACCTCTGTTCCAAGAACTTCCAACCCCTCTTCCCTTAGGTAATAGGTGACCTGATGCAGAGAATCCAGCACATCCCAAACTTCACTGAGAGGCTACTGCACGTGAGGAAACAGCTGATGGCACTGGAGCCCGAGTCGCTGTAAGAGCTCAGCTTCAAAACAAAGCCAGATGTGTTTATGGGCTGCAGGTGGTCTCTGCTTTTACGGCATAATGCATTCCTGGAAACTGTTGTAAAGCTGATCATCAGGAATTGATTCATATTTTCTTGTAGATTCAATGTAATAAGCAAGCTTCAGATGGATGTTTGTTTAGCTACGGGGCAAGTGAGAGAGCACACATTCTCCATAGGACGAAGTCTCTTATCTTCACCTACCCCTCACAAGTTCAAGCAAAGTACAAAAAGACCGCTGATAGATTTTTTTTTTTTTACTTTGCTGCAGTTATCTTTGTCACTTGCTGTCAGTCTCTCTCATTGTAAATCGTAAACACTTTGTGCTGAAAAATAATTAATGATGGCATTGGGTTCTTGTAAGTCAAATCAGTGAAAAACGAGGGCTGCCTATATTCATGTGTGTTTGCAAAAGCATTCCGTTTGAGCACTGCTCAGATATCAGGAAACAAAAGAATCAAGCAGCTCAGTCTGAAATGCGTGAATACCAGAGATGGTAAAATCAGTCACTTCCTGTTGCATAAGCCTTGTTTTTTTTCTTTTTGTACATCCAGAACAGATCACATGACCCTGCTAAAGGGAGTCATAGTCCTGGAAGAGTTCTGTAAGGAGCTGGCTGCAATAGCGTTCGTCAAACTTCCCTTAGAAGAGCACTGACACTGTCCTGTGAGGCTGGAGAGCATTGGTACAAATCCTCAGGAACCCTTGTCCTGTGAACCGCACCAGTCAGTCTACTGCTTAATCACATTGATTGCACAGGTAAATGTCATCGCAATATTGTTAAGGTACTGTTGGCTGATGTGACTAAACCATGTACTGGTTCTAGTTTTGGAGGCTTTAAATGATACAAAGGACACTGCACATCTGTGCATTAAGACTATTAGCAATGTACAGTCAAAACTACGCTGATATGTGACTGCTTGTTATTAGCTTTTGCTTTGTTTTAAACCTGAGTGTTATATTCTGTAATATATGAACAGTAGTCTATTGCAAATATTTTATTTATGTATTTTAGGTAACATTTATGTTCTTCACATATTAAGTAATATATGTATTTGATACAAAAAAAATCAATTCAAAGGCCATTTTATGGTTAATACAGTGCAATTCTGCTTAAAAAAAGTTTAAAAAGTTTAAAGTGCATTTATATGCATAGTTTTATTTCTGCTGATTTGCATGTTTGTCTTTACTTTTTCCGGTGTCCATTTTCCTTTCTTTGGAGTGTTGGGAAGTGTGTGTCATGTCTTACTATAATACGGACAGGATTCCTGTTCTCACTGTACATTGTACAGTTTTTAAAATGTCCAACTGCAAGAGCATTAAACTCCAGAGTTTGTCCCTTTTATTTTCTGTCAATCAATGATTCATGCAATAATGCACAATCATAAATTAGAAGACCCATGCAACCATTTGCAAACAATACATTCCAGCCTGCTGGCAGCCTCTGTATGTGGGTGAACATACTTAGATTGGACTCCTTCATACAACAAAGTTTTGGAAAATACACTTATATGTTTTATTGACTATTTTGCAATGAAGAGCTGATTCTTAAACCTTCTGCTTGAGTATTCTTTCGGGATGTAACTGTGTGAAATTGTCATTAGCTACACAGGGTCACTACTCTGTGATGAGGGGTCCTTGTGACTTCATGGAATGGGAACATTAAAAAGTAAGTTACAGTATTGTAGTAATGACTGATTGTAGTTTCTTGTGAAGCCTTAATGAAGCCCTGACTTGGTGATGCAGAAGCAGATGGACTCATAAGGCTACATACAGGCCACTGCCACACAGTGCCTCTATTGAGGACTGTATTAAACTAGAATAAAGAGGTATAGATTTCATTATACAGCAGAAACATACAATAAAGCCTTATATAGTATCAAAAACTATTCCTCCTCAGAATGAAACATTGCATTACATAAAATCTTTGAACCCTGTTTTCAGTTGAATAAATACATCATCTGTTAAACCATCAAATTAAATATCACTATTTTACCTGAAGGAATATTGCAGTTTACTGTCCATGAGGTAAGCCCTATGTTCTTGGATAAATATTGGAGGTTTTGTAACATCCTTAGCAGATACCCACCCCAGTTAGCATTCACTCAGTGGTTGCATTCCAAGCCACTGTCCTGAGCATGTCAATGGGAGTAGAAGAGATGTACCTGCTTTCTAAGCATTACCTTTACATAAGTGATTGTATCTGACAATATTTAAATAGACCTAAAATAGAACCCTAAATCTTAATCTCCTTGTAAATGAGGTTGTTCTGTATTTTTACATACTGGCAGAAAAGACTGATAAATTTAGTAACTGATAAACTTTGAAGTATATTTCAGCAAAGTTGCCTTTGTGGCATCTACAGAACTCTGGGATGTTTTCAGTAATACACCCTTGTATATACAGTGTATGTCCCCAAAATGAACACTGCCTTGTAACAGATGTATCTGCACCATGCTTGTAGACCAAATCTAAATTACAAATTGACTGTGTCACGATGCTGCAGTGCATTTCAGAAAAAACACAGTTTACTTCTCCCCCTGACCCTTGCTAGTAAAGTAATCACTCAGGGATGTCGTTTCAAGTGAGCCCTTAATGAGGGGAGATGGGGATGAGGGAGGGGGTTTGGAATGCAACCACAGTCTCTGACTCCTAAGTAATTTGGTTGTCAGTTTCCCCTTCAGCAATACAGATTATGCACTGGGAGGAGGGACCCAGAAGTCATTCTTTCCCGAATCCTATCCCTTAAGGGAAGACTTTCTACTTTGTGCCACTGAAACCCAGGGCCCTCCAGCACAGGTGGCTGGCTGGCCTCTGACACCTCACTGGTGTACTCCACAGACACCAGCGTGTTGAAGCAAATCCCATCTGTCTTCCCCGGGATCCTCCCATTGTGCTGCACTCCCAGAATGCCCCAGGTTTTGACACTGAGCTGGTTGTAGGAGGAGGGCATGCACTCCTTTACCAGTCTGTGGCTGGACCAGGTAACTGCATGGGACCTGACAGACATGGTGACAGGAAGGTGAAGTTCCCCAGCACTGCCCAGCAAGACCCACAGGTCTCCATCAGGGTTGCAGAAGGTCAGGAGAAGTCTCTGACAGATGATGTGGCAAGGGATGTCTACAGGAAGGACTGGAGGGAACCAGGGCTTCTCTTTGTATTTTAGACCCGCATCAATCAGACACAGGATGTCCCGACACCTTAGTGGGAGTGGGGACTTTCTGTCCCACCACTGGGCTTGGATTGACTCAGCATCGGCCGCTTCCTCTGTCTTGAGGGTGCCCCCTAGTGGAGAAACATGGTACATGGGTCAGGCAAGACACCTTATTTAATTAACAGAACAGCCAAGCTGCATTTTAGGATCAGGACCTGCTCTTATTTACATTTACATTTATTCATTTGGCGGATGCTTTAACCCAAAGTGACTTACAAGTGAGGCAGAGTACAACACAAGCAAAAAACCATAAACAGTCAACAACATCAGAAGTTATGTGGAAAGCATGCAGTCTACACACTTTACAGCACCTCCTGAACAAGTATATCCCATTAAATCCTTTCTTCATTACTTGGATAAAATCAAGCAGGTAATTTTTTTTTTTTTTTTTAGTCAAACCTGTGACTTCTGCCAGGAAAACGAATCTTATCCACTGCATCCCCTGTTCTTGTACCAGGAGCAGGGTGATGGGCTGGCAGTCCAGTCCGGTCTCCTCCTTCACTTCTCTCCTCACGCCTTCCATGATGCTCTCGGTCTCCTCCATGCGACCTGCTGGGAGGTACCAGCGCCTGTAGCACTCCGGCTTAGCTTCCTGCATCATCAGCACCTCATTCTGTAAGCCAAGGTGACCACAGACATGACCAGTTCAGTCCATTAAGAGTCAGGGCTACTCGGAAGGCATGAAACAATGCAAATGTTAGACATGTATGCCTCTCACACCACCTAACACTAATATTACACAACTGTGTTGTCTTAAGTTTGTTTCAGTTTATAGCCACGGCAAATATTCACATTATTCCAACATACTGGTTTTTCATGGTGACCAAAATAAAATGTCCATGCTTTTCAAATTACAGCTTGCAATTTATTTCATAGCCACTGGGGGGCAGAATATGTAAACAAGTGATTGCAAAATGTCCTACCAGCAACAATCGTAAAATGCAAATCAGAAAACTGAAGTATTTGAGGAGGTCTGAATGTGGTATTTTTCAGTCTGTAGAAACATTAATCCTAATGAACAAATATCAAGATAACACCATACATTGTGGCTTAGATGCCTACAAACTAAGAAATTGTTGGTCTATGGTAATTAAGCCAATTAAAAATAAACACTACATGGGATTGTAACCACACACAAACCACTATCTAGGCAGCATCAGCATAGTAAGCTGGTGGGAAAATGCTAAACTAGTGAAATAACTACTCAGCAAAAATGCAAACATTGGTGAATGAGGTACTCTGTTAAAGAAATCATGGTCATGTTATTAGGAATAGTAAGAATGGCAGGGTCTTATTGCAATAGTAATTGGTAAGTTCCTGTGGGCTGCCATTTTGCTTGCTTAAAACCAGGCTAGAAAGTTTGGAGAGATCTACAGTTGGCTCAAGAGCTAGCTGGAACAACTGACGTTCATTACTGCCAGCTGACATGTGTCCTGAGAGCATCTGGAATGAGAGAGCTGCCACGAGTGTGAGAACACACTGTGGCGTCCCTGGACATGGTGGGTTTTTTTTTCCCAGTGTCCTGTTCAGTTGCCATTGTTTGTTTTCAGGGGCCTGTATGAGGGGGTAAAGTTGTTGTTGCAGCTGATCATTTTTGATAAAGTGTGCCAATGTCCATTTGGAGTTCACATCACTCCTCACATGCGTGGTTGTACGCTGTTTTGGGGGCCCATGCACATCTCTATCACTGTAATCTACCCTGGTATTTGTTGTGCATGTGTCAGAGCAACCAAAATGGAGGTAAAGCTGAATATGTCAAACACATACACTGGGTATTGCTACAACAAGTACTTAAACTTCCAGCCTAAGGTCTCACAGAATTACTGTGAAACATTTTTCCATCAGCCGCTTGATTACAAGTACTTTGGAGCTGTATGCAGACCATAAATTAACCCTTTGACATCTATGCCCATGCCATCATTTGAGGGTCAGAGTTATAAACCTTTCAATGTAAGGTTCAAGTGCATGGTTTGACAATTTATTGGTTATGTTTTACATACACTGATTGGCCAGGGACAGCTATACTTTAAATATAAGGTGATATCATCGTAATGTATTTCAATGGGATTTTTTTTTTAATTTTGAAAATACAGTCAAAAAGCAACAAACTACCATAAGCTGAATAACATATACAGATTATGTTAAGATTTACATATGCTTTTTAAAAACTGTGAGGGTTCATATTCTGAATTGAGGAAAGATACGAATGATGCATAATTACATGTTCATACAATCCTGAAATTAACTGTCTGGCATGATTCATATTCAGACTAAGTACAAAATTAGGTTATTAATGGAAACACAGGTATTTCAGACTCAACTTCAGTGCCCTGGTAAAAATCCACTAGTGTGCATGGCATGAAATTGAGAGAATGTCTAAGCACATTTTATCAGACTTGTAATGACTGAAGGGCCTCATAACATTTTATAACAACTTTAAGTACAAGTATCTTAGTATTTGCGTAAAACAATTTATTTGGATTCCTTTCGTTTAATGCATTCTACTGTAAATGTCATGCATTAGCCCAACACTATCGTGCAGACTTCCAGACACCGGTGCCAAATCCACAAATAGGGAGTCTGGTTTTCAATCCACTTGAAAGTTAATTACGCTAACTGAATTAATTACCAGTTTAGTCTGATTAGCTAATTCAACCCCAGTCGGTTCCCCTGGACCATGGCAAGGTTCCAGTCTTGCATTACCTCTGTATTGAAGATGACGGCACTCACAATGTAGCAAACGGTTTTCCGCAGGGCTACAGCGGTGACTTGTTCAGGGACAGAATCTAATTGTTTTATTTCGAATCCTTCCCCGTTTAAAATCTTCTCCATATTATCCTCTAAAATTAGTCCTTCGGAACCCATGCTTGCTCTCGCTGCAAAATATAGAAACTATATGAACTATAACCATTAATTATCTGCCAAAGCGATTTAAAATCAGCAATTTCAAAATTCTCTGTCCAGTCTGACAAGCTGTCTCGCTTACTATTTATAACACAGTTAGTATAACTCTCAAGGTATGATCTGCATGAGAAAACTTTATGTGGATAAAGTGAATTGGCAAAATGATCACACAGCTGACTAGCTACATCTGCAGAACCCAATCCAAAAACTCACTTTGAAAGCTTTCAAACGTCAACGTTAGCTACCTAATCATATTACTAAACTGAAAACACTCACTGTATAAAGGTCATTGATAATGCTATACGTAGGTAATTTGCCTGTAAGATCCTGTCGCTAAAATTAGCTTTACATGATTCAAATGAAAGTTGCTCATTTCACAGCTAACTTAGCTGGCTAACGTTACCTTAGCTACCTCTAGCAAGCTAGCTGCACCACTTCTATGACTGGTGGCTAGCTTAACAGCGACATTTTCGTGTAACTGAAGACTATTCGATAAAAATTTTATCAGGCTACAACTTTCAGGCCAAACGTTGTAGTTGTAACTAGGGTTAGCTAAATAATATTCACACGCACCGTTTTCAGAAAATAATGTTTCGGCAGGCCATATAGCCGGACGCTAGCTAACGTTAGTTACAGTAGCTATGTACATCATGTCCGTAGTCCATTCACTGTCATTGTACAGCAATTGGCTGCACGTAAGGGACCGGAGAGAAAACATTATTCAGCAAGCGAGGCGAATGAATTACTATATCGTATTGCAAGCTACCAATTCTTTAATATGTTTTCACAAGTTGGATATTCACTTGTCTCCGCGTTTATTCATAAACTGTTTCATATTTTAGGGAATACAGGCTACATGATAATACCAACATGCCAATCATTTACCGTTAACAAATCTTTTGCGGTGTCTATAGACCCTTCAGTTAACAGCTGGCTAGCCAGCTAGCTAGCTAGTTCGGTTAACATTACAGAAGTAAGGTATCTTTAATGTGAAATACCTAGGTATGCCATAACTAACAAACATGTCGCCCTTGGTGTAACGTTACAAATTAACCAACGGTTTCTTTTAACTATCATACCGTAACATTACATTGAATAGCGTGACGAGAGACACAGCGAAGGGTTAAATATAAAACTCGAAACTGTTTACTGACGCATGCTCTGTTGTATCTAAGCTATTCTAGTAGAGTTCAATGGATTTGCCATTCGTTGTCGTCCGAACAAACAGTTCAAGCTACATATCAATGAATCAGCATAATCTGTCATTATTATAGTCACATGGTATCGTAATACGGATAAATAAACTAGCAACACTGTAGGAACTGTAACGTCAGTCGCTAATAAGAAACAAGAACACAATAATGGCAAGATAGAATAGATTGCTAGGGGTTTTTCGCAGTATGTGTGAGAGGGGCTTCACCAGCGTTACGGCTTGGAAGGCAACGCCTGGATAAGGAAGAAACTGAACATAATTATTTTCTGCAGTTTTTCTGGATTTAAGAATATGGGTACAACGTTACCTCAGCAGTACTTTCAAGTCATCTTGGTCTTTGCGTTGTTCTTCGAGCTCAGCGACAGCAGCGGAAGTAAGTAGTGCGCTAATCCAGCGTTTCCCAAACCTCTCCTGGAGTACCCCTTGTCCTGCATGTTTTAGATCTCTCCCTGCTCCAGCACAGCTGATTCAAATGATCAACTCGTTATGAACTCTTGAAGCTGCTTAATAACAAACTGATCATTTGAATCAGCTGTGTTGGAGCAGGGAGAGATCTAAAACATGGTTTATCCATACTGGCTAGCTAGCAAAGGTGGACGAGGCATCTGTCTAGCTAACTAAGCTAATAGTTAACTGTTATCTGTGGCTACTTGTCAAACCGTTAGCTTCTTGTCTGGTTAAAGATTGGCATACATGTGCTCATAATGTATTTTTACACCAGACTCACACCAAACATTATTCATTTGTAAACAGTGGTTTGCAAAACAAAGCTAGCCAACTGTAATTAAATAGTCTATGGCTAAAGGTAATCCATTTCGGTAGATGAGGTTCACTGTATCTACTGTGAGCTCTTGTGCTAGGTACCCAACACTACGTTTTGTAAAGGCACTTTTTTGGGTGGTTAGCTGGCGAGTTAACTAACGTTACATTCTCATACCAAACGCTAAAGCTTGCAAGGTATCTAGCTTGTGACATGTATCATTCACAGTAATATACTCTCGCAGGCTATAATGTTAAAAGTCGCTGTACGACAATTTAACGTTTTTGCGCAATTAAGGTTCCTGGTTGACAAACGGCAAATGCAACAAAAAAGACATTAACTGGTAAATCATGGCATGTGTGTCCCATGACAGTTACTGCGACTGGGAATGTAGAGAAATGAAGCATGTAGAAGTCTCAAACGTTGCTAGTTAAAAAAAAGTTAAATTCCAACTTCCACAAACATGTGGTGACAAGCGCTTAGCTATGTTTTTTAAATGTTTGAGCTTCTGCGCTTGTTCCTCCCCAACTGACGCATTTATCTATCATGATCGCAGGCTGACAGGAGAAATAATTTCTTTTGATATTTGTGGAGTCCAGTCGATTAGCCTTTCTTAAAACGAGTTGGTTCCCTTGACTTGTTGCCAGTCTACAGTAGTTTTTAAAGGTGGGATGAGGACGTGGTGGTACACATGTAAGCAGCTTATCAGTCTAATTCTGTGAGGTTTTATGTTGGGTATGTGCGTATAGCAAAGCAACCTGATAGAAAACAATGGATATGGATACATTTTAAATTGTGATGGATATATTTTCACTACGTCCCAGTGAAATTGTTTTTGAATATTGTGTGCCCGACTGGCTAGCTAGCTATGAAGTGCGATGCATCTTATCTAACGGATACAGGTACACTTTGTTAAGGAACGTAATATTTTCCAACTACATATTTTGATAGTAAACGCCATGGTACCATATTGTAACACTCGGACAATTTATCACCGTAATCTCGTTTGTGTGGTATATCACGTAAAAAACCTAGCGAGTAGTTTTTGTCGCAGTAAAGAAAGGTGTAGCCTATTTGCACTTAGATTAATTATTCTCTTGCAAGATAATTATCTGGAATTGTAGGAAGAAGCAAATTACGCGTTTTGAGCATATAACTCACATGCAGGAGCACTGTACACTTTTCTGAGCAAAAGGTCAGAGCTCATTTATTATGAATAATCTGTAGGTTTTGGAAATGCCTACTTTACAGTTACTCCTACTTTTGAGGTCACCACAGGAAAACTCTTATTCACATTTGCCAGTGCCTATAATGGTCTGTGAGGAAAGTTTTCTTTTCAGTTCTCCTCTCACTTATTTTAGTCCTTTTTTAAACTGTTGTAATTGTAAAACAGTGTAGATTTGGTTCTTTAGGTGTTAGTTACTGTCACTTACCAGCACCCTTTGTCTGGTGTGAAGATAAAGATATTGGAGGGTTGAAGGAGCGCAGTGTTTGAGCAGTTATCAGGCTAATGGTTGTGACAAATCAGAGGTACAGTCAAACTGACTCCATACAGTATGTGAATCACAGTACAAAGTATCAGTGTATGTTGAGCTTGTATCAAGATATTGAATCATTTTAGTTTGTTTCCTTTGGCTTTTCCCAACAATTAATATTTAATTCAAAGTCTAATTTAATTCAAGTCTGGTAGTGGTAATATACAAAATAATTTTAAATTAGGACACCAGGGCTGTGCACACTGACTGCATTCTGTGTGGCTGATTAGTTGCATTAGATTTGCAGATGACATGTATCTTCCCAAATATCCTGTTGTGGCCTCTATATTATGTATTTTTTGTTCATTTACAAGGACTTTACACTTTTCCATTCCTGCCTCCACAGATGTTTCCTTCCGTTCTGTGTTTCTAAATGTGGGGCATGACTTTATGGATGGTCCTGTTCTTTCTTTATGTTTGTGTCTATGGCTAGTTGGTTTGCTCTTGGTTTAGACAGGGATTGGTTTAGCCCGAACTTTATCGCCGTGGTAAAAGCAATGTGGGGAGCAAAGTAAATGGGTTTCCATGGCAATAGAAAGGACACAATGCTGGCTGTTATCTCTCCCACCAAGCTGGAAGTCCAGGCGCCCTACAAAGTGTGCAGATGTAATAGCAGACAATATACACAGCTGCTTGCCCTCACCCGATAATTAAAGAGCACTAAACCGCCAGCACAACGGCCTGCGTGGAGTAGGCGAGAGAGCTGGGAGCAATTGAGGACTAATTTTTTTCAAGGATATTTACTTGCCAGCTGGGCGTCCATTCTGTCCTGAAAGTCACTGCCATGCAAAAGGCTATCTTAAAACGTTTTAGATATCTGAGTATCCCTTGGAGTTCATATTCATAATTCTGTCCTCATCTTCATTAGCTCATGTGAATAGCTTTGTGGATGTGGGTGAATAAACCACCATAAATCATAAGGCAAGAAAGCTCGTTGGCTACGGGGGTTAAGTGGCCAGTGCTGGGCATGCATGCCTCAAAAAATATTCTCTGTTTATGTTTTCTTCATTTTCATGCTTATAGGATCCCTTATTAAATGGATATTGCAGTAAGGTTTAAGGTTGCACTCCTTGTTTTTTGTGACTGAAGCAAAACAAATTGACAGTAATACAGAACATTCATGTTCATTTCAGATTTTGTATCAAGTCTGTTTGTCTGCTGCAGTTATTTCATGGAAAGTGTCTGCAGTGTAGCTCAGATCACAGCAAGCTGCTTAGCTGTTCACACCATAGTCAGTCACATCATAGTTTTCTATCTGTGAGACAGGAAGTTAAATTTCATTTTCAGTTCTGTTGCCAGACTGAAATTCCCCTGATCAGAATTGTGGTCAGTGACGATGTGATGCTTGTGGAACCACTTGTATATGTAGTGCAGCACTTCACTGGAATGGATACATTAGTACCTGACTGCTACTTTTTTTTAATAAAGTAGGGCATACCACAAGTATGCAAATAACAGTTTAATAAAATAAATGTATAATCAATTTCACATTTGGTTGTTTTGTTGTTGACTTGTATATTAGACTCTGTAATATAAAGGCAGAATTTTTTTTTTCAGCCTATGACTTTAGCCAAACCAAAGTCTTTATTTAAACACCCATGTCTGAGATTCAGGAGTTCAGTGTTTTCCCACACAGAAGGCTGTCTTGCTGGGGCTATGCTTATGCCATATTTATCCACTTCAGTATGAATCAGGGAAATGTGGATTGCAAATTTGACCTTGACCTTTCCATAAGTCTGGCACCCGGTCAGTGATGAATGTGTTTCGATGGGAGGGCCAGCTGTTCCTACAGGTACCTGATGAAAAGACTGATTTCTTTCTGGGGGCAGGTTGAAATTGAAAACATGCCTCGTTTCTCTGTGCTGAGCAATGCTGGAATGTTATATACATACAAGAAGGTATAGTACAGTCTTAATCAATGTGCTGGTCCTCTGTAATGTCCTCTGAAATGTGTGTCAAAGTTTAATAAATTGTGTGGCAAGATTACTTGAGATGGGGTTTTCAACATAACATCAGAGCCCCTGACTTCCAACAGACTGTCATGTAGTGAGCCACTTTTACCGGGTAAATTAGATGATTTAGATAGATGAGGGCTGTTTGTTGTAAACAAAAAAAATAATATAAACATCTCACAGAGCCCCCCGAAAACAAAACATTAGAGCTCAAGGGGTTTAATCCTATATAACAAATAAAAGTAGGTAACAGCTCATGACCCCCGTCACAGTAATGATAATACAGCACAAACTAAATCTTTATTAGAGTGCAGGTCAGTTTACAAAGATTGTGGGAGATACCACATGCTGCCATTCCTGCAGGTCACCTGTTCCTTTGGGCTCCCTCTGCAGCAGAGTGCGGAATGTGATTTAGTGTTGAGGTTCTTGAGCGGCCATGTTTTAGTCCGCTCATCATAAGAATGGGCCTCAGCCAGGAGAGTCTTGGGGGGAGGATATTTTCATATTTCTCTTTACAGTGGAGATCAAAGTAGAGATGAAGTGATAAAATAGAATAATAGATTGAGGTTTCTGTGAAAAATTTTGAGATATTTGTTATGCTGTGAATGACGAAGTAAATATTACTATATTTTTTCTAGTAAAAAAGTATAGGGTGTTCCGTGTCAATCTGAAAATTGGTGTGCTGCTTTCGTACTGTGTTTAATGTAGACTGTTACTCATTTCACTTTTCTCGACTTGACTTTCACTTTGCATTTCACTTAAATCCTCCCACCCAGTCATTGTTAATCACAATTCTCCAGTTACAGCAGAGCCGTATAGCAGTGAAACTCTTCCAGGAACATCAATGTTGCAACTGGCAGCATCGTTTTTGAACAAAAACCATGTAGGCTACATGCCAGAACAAGAATCCAATCAAGGAGTCTGTTTGTTTTTTTTAAACCATACTTAATATAACACTTGTGGGAAGGAAGGTCGTTCGCACACCAGGGGCCAGGAGTGTCCACTGTGAGCGCATTATTGGCAGCGTAGGACAGGCCCGAGTCTGGCGGCCTGCCAGCTGGGAGAAGGGGGGGGGGCATGCGCCAGGCGGAGCTGCTGATGCGGTATCTATCAGTGGCTCAGGGTTCCTGCAGGAAGGTGTCCTGCATTGTGCTGCCCGCTCTCTTTCCCCTGCCCTGTCCTGACCTCTCACCCCAGGAAAACGGCACGCCAACGCCGTTCCGACATGCTGACAAATCAGGCGGGGGGTGAGGAGGGAGGCTGGCTCTGTCTGATCCCGCAGTGTGGCACAGCCAAAGGTGCTGCCCGCTCAGACAGTAAAATCAGAGGCACAGCACTTAGTGCAAAATCAAAATCAATAATCCTAAAAGAGTGTTTTATAATAAAAAGTGATGCAAACACATTAGGGGAAATGGGGAAATTTCACTCAGCAGGGATAGACAGGGAACAGGGATGAGCCTTCCATGATGAGAGATGTTTGCCCTTCATAAGTAATTTCATTTTGTGCTGTAATACAGTGTAGAAAATCTTTTCTTTTTCACCTTTTTTCTCAGGCTCAGCCTCCCGCCAGACCTCACAGCTGTCCGCATACGAAGTGACCGTCCCCAGGCGGATAGGGAAGCAGAGGAGAGACCTGGACAATGTGGCCTTGGACAAGGTGTGGCACCAGGGCAAAATGACAGCACATCTCTCGCCCATTCACCCCAGGGCTGTATTCCAGATTGTCCCCCCTCTCGCCACACGCTCCATGCTATGTAATGCAGTTGGCTGAAGTCAACTAGTCAGTGGACAGAAATCTTTAACTTTGAAATACACTGCAGTGTCATTATTTGCTGCCTTTGTTTAGTGGAGTGGTATGACATATTCTCATGCTTTGAACATGTTAGCCTCACTTACAGTGTCGGGCCCGCCTCATTCAGCCTACTTTGTTTGAGTTACTTTGTTTGAGGTCACTGGAACATGAGGATCAAATACCACAATTCAGACATGAAGCTTCCTTTCATACCATTATGTAAGAAACATATTTAAAATTTGTACTTTTCTGTGTAGTGTTGATATATGGCCTTTGTATTAGTCAGATAGATGCATTTTATAATAATGTGCATTAAGTTTAAGGGTACACTTCTCCGGTATCCAGTCTTGCACTCTCCTGGTGTCCTGAAATTCAGGGCAGCCCCCATGATGGCTGACAGCCAGAGCTTGGTGCTGCTGGGCTTCTGGGTGAGCGCTGTGGTTATTTTTCCCACTGCAGTCCCAGCACAATGCCTCTGCTAATAGCAGGCTTTCTGCTGGCTGGTTCCTCTGCACTGGGCACTTGGCTTTCCCAGTGCTATAATGGTGGAAACCTGCCTGGAAGTATAACCAGGGTCAGTTATCTAATCCAGAGGGCACTTGGCTGGTCTGCTCTGGGAGAGGTCGGTGGCACTCTGCTGGGCAAAGGGGAAGCACTTCCTGAAAGCCAGACAGATACCATCTGGGCCCTCCCTTGTGAAGTTCATGTAAAGTCCCACCCCCCCTGTCCTTTGCCAGTGAAATCCATGCGTATATCTCGATTCACTCTGGAATGTTTAAGAGTTCAGTTCAGTGCTATGACAGATATATCAGACCGAGCCAAGCTGGTTGCACACTCTGCAGCTGTGGAGTTCAGTGCAGTGCTGTGGGTGATCCAGCATTCTTGTCTGCCGGGCACGGGTTCTGAAGTTCCAGCGTGTCTGGTCGGCGTGTTTGAACACGCCTGTGGCTCAGACTCGCAGGGAACGATCCATCTGGGACAGAGGAAGCCGTGCTCGTCCTTCCTCTTCACGCAGAGACTGTTTAATTAGAGCCCGTAATGACACCGCTCTGACAGGGGCAGGGGAAATTATAGCGTACGTCCTCGCATGGCAGGGAAAATGTGATGTCCCTCATTGTTGATTTTGTGAATGGGCT
Organism: Megalops atlanticus; assembly: GCA_019176425.1. Classification (NCBI taxonomy): domain Eukaryota; kingdom Metazoa; phylum Chordata; class Actinopteri; order Elopiformes; family Megalopidae; genus Megalops; species Megalops atlanticus. The sequence goes on along the minus strand of CM032878.1, from coordinate 11,455,286 downwards.
TAGCTGGATTCTGTGCTTGTACCACCGGATGGGGGTCGGGAGGCTGCCTGCTGACAGTAGAGAGCCAGGGCAAGGCTGCAGCACTCATGTCCCCTCCTCTGAACGGAGGAAAAGTGGCAGAAAGGGACAAAGCCCATCGCTTTTCGGCCCTCCTAGCACTGGCCCGTTGCTCTTTCGTTCCTGTGCTCGGTTCAAAGCACCACAGGAACCATCTGTCAGGAACAGGTGCCCGGTCGGTGAGGGGAAGCTAATAAGAGCAGCACACGCTAGGGCTTGGCTCCGCAAATACCTGCGGCAACAAACACAGCCAGGAGCACCTCAGTGCTCTGCACACCTGTGTGGGCAAACTAAGCTCTCGATGCTGAAGCGTTATGTGGAGCAAATGTGTGACAGGCTGCACAGATCGGTTTCACTGTGGTTTTATGAGTATGTTTTTATTCAGTAGGTCAGACCGCAGTCATATATTCAGCCTGTCATACGGTTATTTGTTTGTTTTTAATTAAATGACTTAGTGTTTTACTGTATCCTGACTCTTGCTTAGCAGACTGGTCTGCATTTTCATTAGCAGACACAGGTGTCTGCTTTGCCTGTGCCCAGAAGGAGCTTGAAAAATGGGATGACAACCCAAGGGTAACTGTTTCTGACCATTGTTTATTGGTGGTCGACCCTGAGCTTGTGGCTTTCCCAGTGTAATCTGAGCCCTGCCACTGGACAAAAGCAAATGATTAAGTATACCCTTTATATTATGCCTTTATAATTCTGTACCCTTATTTTCTTCTTGTCCAGTGCTGTTAAAATGCATATATTAATCATAATGACACAGTTGTGCTGACATAGCTTTTGCCGGTATCCTTACCACAATCTCTGTGACAAAAGAATTCTGTCTTTTCTTTCACTGGGTTTTTTCCTTTCCATTGTTAGTCTGGACAAATGTACCAGTTTATCACTGAGATGAGGTGGTCTATCTTTGACTTTAAGGAGATACTAATGAAGAACAGCAATGCATTTCATATAATCATGCAGAATTGACTCAAGTACCTACGAGAATGAGAAACTCATGTATAATTGGCTAGGACCACTGTAAATTCCATTCGCTGATTCTTATTTCCATAAAATCTTTCTGTGAAGTATATATTAGCTCGTCTATCATCTGATTAAAAAAAACTCCCACACACTGCACTTGCAGAGCACCCCTGTTTATTATAGAAAAAATGCAAATATTTCAGTCTACTTGACCTCCATCAGAGCATACACAATGCAGAACGATCACATGGTTTAAAAGAACTCGGCTCCATTCGCGGTCCCACAGATGTTCTCAATTTTGCAATCAGACAGTCAGTTCATGGGAGGGGCTATAAGCACAGGGGCATGGTGGGCTCCATTTATCAAGATTGTCTCTGTGAATATCCAGCGTCCATTTGAGTATCAGAACTTTGTGTACCTTTGAGTATCCTGACTGGTCCTGTGTGTACGTAGGTTCTCTATGTGAGTATCCAGATTGTCTGTGAGTGTATGGACTATCTCTGTGAGTGTCTAGCCCGTCACTGTGGGTGTCCGCACTGTAACTGTGGGTTATTCAGAGAGGAAGCTGAGGATGGTAGAGAGACAGAGGGAACGGGTCAGGTGAGAAACAGCTGTGCCAGGCCAGCGTGGCAGAAGCAGCTGGCTTCACAGCTTGTCCTGGCCTGTCCTTCATCTCTCTTTTTGTCCTTTCCTGTCACGCGTTCTCTTCTTTGGCTCTTTGTCGGTGACACGATGTGATTGAAGGCGCCGTGTCAGAGATTTGGCAGGGGCAAAGAGAGCGCACAACCAGCTCTGTTTTCGGGAACTTCTTCATTCTTGAGTTCCTGTCATCCTGCTGTTCCATCCCGCACATCTGCCGCATTCCCTATCCGCGATCTCAGTTAGGTCAGACCTTTCCTCATCCAACCTTGTAACGCAGTGATTAGGGTCAAAGCCACAGTCATTATGGAGCGAAGCCTTTAGCTGAACATTACGTTAACATGTTCATTGATTCGTTAGTGCTGTAGGAGAGGACAGCTGGCTTGCAGATGCTGGGCAGCAGCAGTCTGTGGTCCGGCGGCTCCCTTTTGAACTTTCCGTAACCTGAGGCGGAAAAGCTCATGGTCTGTGTGAATGAGCCAACTGTGGGCACGAGACTGTGGGGTGAGATTATCAGATTTGATGCGGTGTCATGGGCGGGCAGGGCAGGGCAGAAACCAATGCTGTACATCACTGTGCCAATGGATATCTCACCACTGATAGGACAGGACACCAGCCAATAAACACTCTCCCCTAATGGACAACTTAGTTGATGGGAGGTGGGCCAGCGGGGTTGGGGGATGGGGGTCAGCCATTATTTAAGCATGCTTTATGAAAACACACAGTTTAATGGCTGTTTTTCCCCTCTCTCTGTTCTGTAGGTGTCGTATGTCATCCGTGCCCAGGGGAAGGACCATGTCGTCGTCCTCGAGAAGAACGAGTAAGTTGCTCCTTTTGTGTGTCGGTTTCCTAGTCCTGAAGGAGGAAGCTTGTATGCCGTTGCTGCAGGTGTCGACTTGCCTTGAAGCAGCAGCCTCGGTTCGGTGAAGGCTTTCCGAGCCCAGGGAATGGGACATCAGGGGGGTTAAAACAGTCACATTCAGGCTTCCGCTGCCACTGCATCACACTTCGACTGGCAAGTGACATCGCCTGGGGCTCGGAATGAGCTTCCGATAACTGGCAGAGAGCAGTGTGAGGGGATTAAAGGTCTGTGTGAATGATTTTTTCAGCCCGGGTTGTCCTGGGCGAGGCTGCAGACGGTGGCTTTTGGCGGATGGATAGGGTGCAGCCCAGACCCCGGATCTGGAGTCCATTAACCAAGACAGGAATGTTTTATAAAGCAATTAAAAGGAACACATCAGCGTTTCTGTTCCATCCATAAAAGTTAAAAGCTGGCAGAGCCTGAGAGGGATCAGGCTCTAGGAAGGATGCCCTCCACCTCATCCTGCGTGCTGCTGCAAAAACACAGAGTTCTGTGTCTGTGCCCCTGCCCCCAGACTGTGACAGGCTCCTGTGCCAACAGAAACTCTGTGTTTGGAACCTGCTCCTTTCACACCGGTACCTTACATAAAGTTACATATTTCAGTCTTGTGCCAACCATTGTGAGGATTAGGCATGTGGTGGCTCTGGAGGGATGTCTGCTGAAATGGTACTTTGAGGGAATTTAAGAGCCGATGGTTTCCCACTTACTCTCCTGTGGGACAGTTGTAATGGTATCGAGTGCGGTCAGAGTGTTTTGAACACAGGGCTATTAGGGACAGAGCAGAGCACATCAAACAGCGGATGCTGTTCAATGAAATGTGATTAAGGACAGCAGACTGTCCAGCAGCTCTTATCTGCTGGCTGTGCATGGACAATGTTAGGTCGAGATTGAGTGCTTCTTTTTTGGTCTTTGCCCCCAGGATGGCTTTTTTTTCTCCCATTCTTCGAAAAATCTATATCAGCATTTCCGAGCAGTAAGGATTGAAACTAACAGCGAACTAGAATGCAAAAGAGGAAGTACTCCCTCCCTTAGCGGCCAGTGCTGTGCAGTGCGGTTGTCATTCCCATGAGATATTGAGCTGTAGGGGTTTGGCAGGTGAGTCACCTGCCCCCGCCCTTTTCCCTTTTTTTTTTTACACCCTTCTGCAGGAAGCGTTAGTTCCCGGCAGCTGGCCGGCAGATCAAAGCGCTGCTGTGGATTAATCATTACCACCCCGGCAGACCCAAATCGCCCGCTGCACTTGCCAGTCCCGATGACGTACTGGAGAAAAATACCAGATGCTCCTCTGCAGCATCCAGCGGAGAGGAGGAGGGGAGGGGAGGGGGCCGGTGTCGTGGCCACGCCTCTGCTCACGCTGGCCGTGCTCGGGTGCACCTGAGCTGTAGGTGCGATCTAAAAATGGATTGTCAGCTCGTCCTCTCTGCGGTGCGCGGGTCACGGATTAGTCTGATGGGCTGCTGAGCTTCGCCGAGCCCGTCTGTATTCTCCTCTCCTGAAACTGTGCGTAACCGCCTTCTGTGGTCTCGCAGGCTGCTCCTTCCCGAGGACTTCACCATCTACTCGTACGGAAAGGATGGCTCCCTGATCACGGAGAGGCCCCGCATGCAGGTAAGACAAGCTGTTAGGGTCCACCATCAGTGTCCACCTTTGACACAAAATGGTTGGGGTTTGACCTCAGTGGTTGCATAATTCAAAAAGTATCCTGAGTGCATTCAGAACCTCCCTTATCCACACCTAACAATCCATATAACAGTCCCTAACTGACCACATATGAGAACTGGTACTGCAGCAGTTAATTTTCAGATAAATTTTCATTTTGTTCTGCTCAAATCAGTAACACTGATTTTATTGCTGAAAATAGACTGAATGCTTCTCTAAAAACAGCATGAGTAGGTAATTAGACAACACAGTGTTGGACTTTATTTCCTCAAGACTCCGCCACTTTTGAAATGTGCAAAGGATCCCGCTACACTGTAAATGAGTCAAATTATGTTGCTGCCCTGTCTCTCCCAGTGGTCATCGCAACTCCTGAAACTCATTTTCAAGTTCTTTGTGAAGTTATTCCATGTCATCAGTATCAATGTCCTTTGCATTGCCAAAACGGCAAGCTATTTGTCCCTTGGCATTGTCATGTTGCCAGCCATATGCAGGATCTTTATTTCAGGTGTGGCCAAGGAGCCAGAAAAATATACTTTGTCCATTGGAAGGCACTGGTGCGAGTAACTTCTCTGACAAGTTAATCTCACCTTGGCATTCCCACAAAAGGACTGCACTGAACCGCTGTCATTGGCTGTTTATCTTAAATGAGTTCGTCGTTGGTGTTCACTTCCAACTCCTTCCTGTTGTGCAGGCGACAGAGATAAAAGTGAATGGGTGTGAGAAAGGGGATCCAAAGGACAATATTAAACAGGGAAAGAGCATCTGTCCCTCAGTGCAGGGAGTGAGTAGGAGTGGGAAATAAGCATGACGGAACAGAAGCGTCCTAATTGAATCTCCTTCTGCTAGACAGAGGAAATGCAGTGGGATTAGGTTAGTTTTTTTGTCTCTCATTCTCAGGAGGTCAAATTAGATTACCCTTTAACCCCTATATGGACAAGGCCAGACATTCTGCATGGACTGCATGTGCCATAACAACTGAGATTGCGATAGGGTGACGTGGCGTTTGGCAACGGGGAATCGCCATACGTCACTGGTTACGCAGAGAATCCCACTGCGAACAGGGGCATGACAAAGCAGCAGCAGCAGCAGGTCAGTGCTCGACAGGGCCAGGGACTGGATTGGGGTCAGTGCTGACTAAAACATGTCACACTGACGGGAAGCCCTGCTCACTTCCTCTCAGACAGAACGGACACAGTTCTCCGCAGTCCTCTAGGGTGCGTGATTCACCGCTAGACAGGAAATGGTGCCAGAACAAAGACCGGCCCTTATGTTTGCCGGGTAACTTGATTGGACAGAGGTGGGAGCTGGAGGTGAAACGCAAGAGGAAGAGGTTACGCTAGAAACAGCTCTGAAAGCATTTTTGGATGTTATTTCAGGTCGCTTTTTTTTCACCGGACATTAACTGGAAACATATTATTCATGTGACTTCTTGTTCCTGGAAGATGTAGAAATGCTGTCCTTTCTAGAAAAGTCATAATGAGATTTTAATTTAAGTGTTAGACTTGAGGATAGTATGTAACCACTAGAGAATTAAGGATGCTTGGGTCTGAGAAAGGATTAGTATTATGATCAATGTAATTACACTTAAATCATAGTTGGAAGATGGCTGGCTGGTCACTCTTTCCCTATAACTCTGCACGGCAACTCTTGGTAGGGCCGCTTTTGTCCTGTGATGGGGACCAACTCAGTGTGTCCTTTTGGGTAGGGTATGGTCTGGATTGGGGTGGGGGTTGGGGAGACTGGATCAGCACCTCACAGTAGCGCAGTGGAGCCTGTTACACTCTGGTTTGTCTGTGAACAGGCATCATTGGATCCCCTCGATGCAATGAACGCAATCACCAGACCGCCTCAAATTTGCATGTGCTGCGTGGATCTGTTATGGAGATGCAATGTGGCAAGCACGGCTATAATGAATGAATTGCACTTGTAAACTTTGATTTCATGCCACAGCGATGCCGTGGAGCTTGGTGTCATCTATGCTATCTGGAAATCATCAGTTCCCCACCCTCTGTACTTTGCGGTGAGCAGTTAACGAGATTATCAAACTGGCACGCAGAAACCACTGAGATCACAGCCTTGAGATTCTATCAGACCCAAAGACGAGAATACAGAAGTTCAAGCTATTCAAAGCTTGAACGAATCTATGTGCAAGAATGCGGTCGACCTCGGACGTCAGTGGGGATTTGATACTGTTGTGAACACAAACCCACAGCTCAACCCTTGCCACTTCAGCAACAGTATTAATGAACTGGGCCGAATACAGTGGGGAGAGAAGTGTTTGTCACTCCTGCAACTCTGCAGTGTGTCTCTGCCACGGTAATGATTTGCTCTGTTGCTCCTCTAATGCTGGGTGGCGACACGAGAGAGTTCACTGAGTCACTGAGTCACTGTTATAATCCAAAAGTTACTTTGGACTATAGTGGCTCACAGTTTCCACATTTTACTGCCAGTGGAGTCTTTTTTTGAAGGGTTGGTTCGGGCGCCATTTGTTTGACTGATGTCATTTCTCTAAGGAGTCCAAAGCAAAGTCCACTATTATGCATAACCCCACCAGAATATGTAAACCAACAGAGGAGCTGGTTGACAGTGGCTTTTGACTGGCACCTGTGGGATAATGGAGACCAGCAGTGGCCATGCTGCAGAGCGAGTGTTATCATTCCTCTTCTAGAATCTGTTATGCCTCGTGCTTATTTTGAGCTTTTGGCTGCTGGTTTCATTCAGTCTCTGCAACATTACCCTGTGGACACAGTGAAGTCATTGTTATGTTATTTAGACGTACAGACACCCACGCATGCTCAGACACACACACACACGAACACACACACACACCAATCCCTAATAGTTTCCGTTGCTCCACTGTTCAAGTACCTGACTCATGCTCCAGTCATTTGGCAGTTATGCCATGTGCATGAGAGTAATACAGTAAGCTGAGAGAAAGCAGGCAGTTTTACTGAGAGGATTGCTGATTTTCCTATCTAAATTTATTATATCGGACATCTTTCCTTTGTAAAACTCAGAACTCGTCTATTGCACTGGATTTTTGCAGTTAAAAGCGATGTCTCTGTTATTCCCAAAAACCCTGTTTTGTGGAGGTAGTCAGATCCGGTCTTGCATGAATTCCCTGCACCAGAAGATGGAATTCAAGAGAGTTACCTATGAGTGCTGAGAGGACGATGGCATGCCTCAGAAGCCTGCTCATTTCCCTCGGTGGGGTTTTTTTACTGTGGGAGGAGATTGGTGAGAACAGACAAAAACTACATCTGAGCCACCCACTGTGTGCCCAGGCGAAAAACTGTTTTCACATCAAATACACTTGTGAGAAATAAGAAAACCAAGCTTTAATTGTCTACTTGCTTACATTTAGGATTACAGAAAGCATGTTTTCTGTGATATTTATTTGTTTTTGCAATAACATCTCATAACCAAATTTAAGACATTAAGTTTCCAAGTTAAATTGCTTTTCATTTTGCACATATCCATTAATGGACTTTTTCTTTTGCATATTTTAAAGCTGCAGATGTGTCTTGTACTGCAGTCAATCTAAATTCAGTTTTTATTGGATTTATTTAGATTTAATAAATGTTGTAAAAGCAATAAGACTCTAGTTTTCAACCAGGAAACCAAGGCTGCACAGCTACAGGAAGATATTTCTGCTGAACAAAGAATTGTTTATTTAGTCACATACTTTCTCCAAGGAAGGAAATCTGAATAGCCTTCCATTCTTAATATGACCCACAAATTCACATTAATCTTGACAGCTTAAATATTTCCTGTTTACTTGACGTGAGCATGGAGTGATGTGTTTCCTTCGCAAATGCATGTAACACGCCTTTTAAGATATCGTGCTGTCCAATCAGGGAGCTGAATGGACCCTCTGGAAATGTAGGCCATTTAGAAGACTGAAAGGGTTATAAAGACCGAAGCTGAACTGAGTCGCAGTGACACAGGTGACTGCTGGAGAGGGTGTAACCTCAAAGCATAAGTGTCTCAACTCCGCTCCACCAGACATCTACACTCATCTGTGAAGAGGGAGAGCAGCATGGTCTTTAGTGAATACAGCGTCAGCTTGTGTTGTCTGAGAAGTTCTCCGCAAAACTGAGCAGATCGTAAGATGTTGAATCACTCCTTAACAACAGGAAAGGGATTGGTTCAGACTTCTTGTTTCTTTTATCAACTTCTGTGCCCAGCCCCCGCATTCCGTGAACGACAAACAGCTCAGTTAGTCATTTGTTTCGAAATACTGGGAATCCGGGCTGGTCTCGTCGGTGTGATAGTAAAATGCGGCAGTGTTTCTGGGAATGAAGAGAGTGAGGAACAGTAAATGGATGTAGAAATGGCCGCTTGTCCCCCTGCAGAATCACCCTGGCGGCCGTAACGCACTGGTCGCACTGGGGCCTAGCAGGAGCGTAAAAAAGGGTTAAATTACTGCACAGTAGTTTTCCATTTTCTGTTAATCGATCAGTGAAGTAAAGATTCACAGAAGTCTTCCAGATGTTCCCCCTTTGAATGTTGTCATCACGTTAAGTCTTTAGAGCAGACGTTTACTTTGGAAGCAAACTCAGGGGCTGGCCGCCTTCTCCTGGACTTTGGAGGCCGTTGATGGGGCTGCGGGTGCTTCGTGACGGCCTTCCCAGGCACACCGGGCTCCCCATTTTTGTTTACACGTCCTCATCACCGGCTGCTCTGAGTGCCCTGCCGCGTGGGGTGAGCCTGATCTCTGTGTACCAACAGGGAATGACAAACGCTGCAGGCCCGCCCCGAGGTGAACCTGCGCGAGTGTGCGGAGAAGGGAGGGGGCTGTTGACACGATCCATAATAGCTCGTCTAATTCCTGACTGCCCGCTGAAGAATGCCTCTCATTGTATGGCATTGAATATGTCATCCTTGCCAGGACATAATACCGTCTCTCTCTCTCTCTCTCTCTCTCTCTCGTTCTGGGTATGTCAATCACTGTCTCTCTCTCTCTCTCTCTCTCTCTCTCTCTCTGTCTCTTTCTCTGTGAGTATATCACTCACTGTTTCTCTCTCACTCTCCACCATGAGTGGAGACGGTTTTTATTGTTGGAGGGCAGGGCGGTTCCCTGTCTCCCCTCTATTTGCTGCTGCCAGTGGTTAAATTTGAATATGGTCATTAGATAGCATAACTTCCTAGTCTTAAATTTTTCTATAATTTTTTGCTGAGTTAAAAATTAGTCATATGGCAGTGTAGGGGTGGGAATCACAGAGTAACTCACGATACGATACTATCACAATGCCTTGCCCACGATAACGATAGTATCACGATACAGCGATTCTGTGATACTTGATACATTGCAAGACAATCATCTACGATGCATCACGTTATCTGTGTAACTGAAGAAGAAAAAATACCCCTAAAAAGGCAAAAAGCAGGAATTATGTGTTTATTCACTGCAATGTGGTGTCAGTTTCACAGAATTTGACAATTAATTATCTAAACTTCGCAAATGAAACTCTGGAAGGCATCGGAAAATGCAGCCGTTGTGTTACATATTTTGCAGCAATTAAAGTCATTCAATTCAAGTCATGAGTTCATTTTGTATTTTACATTAGATGTTTTCTGTATGGCCTCCATGTGTATTGAAATACAGTGGTTAGGCTAGATCATGTATTTCCCATTATCAGCTGGCTCCGTTATTTCTTGTAGGGACACGTTGATGACAAGCTCCTATGTGTCATGAATTACCTGGATTGGCTTGTAATGGTTACATCGTTCAGTCTAGTTTTTGTATTAGAGCACTACACAACCCCACACCATCAGTACGAAACTGTTTTTACTGAATACACCCTTTCTCCGGTCTCCACTGATGTGGTGATGGTGTGTGTGGATGAAAGCGTGAAGAGGCGTTTCCAAGGGCAAGCCGCAGTTCAAATTAGTTTTGAGGAGTTGAGGTTGGCTAACCGTAAGGGAAGACGCAAACCACGGAAAACCCTAAGCATTGCTGCTGATCCTTATATAGTGAGAAGTTAACACCGAAATTCAACGTGACAATCACCGTATACAACAACCGATGTGTGTGGATACATTGTCAGCTTCATTCTGGGAAATAGTACCAAGACATTGGATTACGTCGTAGAAGGGAGTTAACGTTAGCTAGCACGCTAGCTGATGTTTTTTTAAACCAACTTTGGTAGAAAAAAAGAAGTGTGATAAGGGACCGGTTGGCCGACTTGACAGCCATAAGTGAAGATATAGTTTTCCTCTTCAAATTGCATAACGTTACTACTTTGCCAGCTAAGAAACGTTAGCTAACTTATCTCAGTTAAGTCAACGCCCTGTTTTCATCAACCCATGACATTATAGCTAGTCAACTAGCTGGCTAGCTAGTTGATCCTACAGTTGCTACATCTTTATGGCGGTCAGTTGTCCGATAATAACATAACTATGTAGGTCATCAAATTAACCATAAAGAAAGTTATTAAAATGAACGTCTGCAAGTTTAAGGATTGTGAATGTAACGGTGTAAATTCACTAGCTAGCCGTTAGCTCGCTAGTACCACCAGGGTGTAGGTCTGAAGCTACGTTCAGGGTGGTCAGGGAAAAGACTAGGTAATGTTAGTTAAGTAATTGCTAACGGGAACCAACGACGAATTCGAGCTGAGACTGTGATGCTTTAACCACTTTCTGTTTTTTTGGATAGTGTTAGGCAGATAAGCTTTTGTTTAAATGCCTAATCATGCCGATTACTAGCGATATAATTGTAAAGTACCTTTCAGTTTAGACAATTTTGTAAGTAGGAGCTACCCAGCTAAGTTGGCTAACTACTCAGCTGAAGCTAGCTACTTATATAAAACAACAGTCTCAGCCATCCAAACCGTTTAGTCAGTGTTACTTAATGAAATTGAGGGAGGACTGAGAAAGAGAAGTTGTGCGCATTTCTTCACTGCAAATTTACTCTCATTAATTTGATAAGCGCCACCACAAGGAGTCATAAAGTAGAGACTCTGGTAAGTAAGAGCGCCTGCATGTTTTAATAAAAATATCGATATTTGGCGCCAGTGTATCGATAACATATCGCAAGAGGAAGTAATATGATATATTCCCGTATCAAAATTTTGTCCCACCCTTATTCCAGTGTATGTTTCTTCTTTCTGTGTGATTGGGCAGCTTGGTGCAATTTGTGTTGTGCTGCATGGCAATTTCTGCCATTCTGCCAGAGTAGGATTTCATCGGTAGTCTCACAGATGAACCCACAGGCCTCTCCATAAACACACACTTTACATGTGGCTAATGAATTCTCTCAGATGAGATTTGGGTTAAGGACATCTTAGTGTGATTACAGTGACATGACAACAAACAGCAACTTTTTTGTACTTTAGCTGGAGCTAAAGTAATTTGCAAGATAATCATCTGAGGAGCAAGCTGCCAGGACTGGACCCTAGTAGGCAAAGCTCACGCCAGGACAGTGATAGCAGGAAGATCCTCCTCTTTCTTCAGGCTGGGAACCGCGGGGCCCTGCACAACAGGAAGTCTTTTACACGATCCTGTGGGAACCATACAGGAACTGTGTGTGGATCCTGCTCGGAGCCAAGCCGCCGCAGAGATGGACTCAGTTTCCCATCTCCGAGGCTCAATAAAAATTCCTGGATGTGAGAGTTTACAAGCACCACTCTTCACTTGATTGCTTTAGGTCAGCCGCTTGCTGTGCTTAATTGCACTGCAGTTTCTCCTCTATCGATCAACAAGGCAAATAATGGGAAGCATGAAAAAGCAGAATAATGACAGGTTCTTCCTCAGCGCTGGCAAAAATAAGCACATTGAATATCCTTGGGGATGAAAAAAAAAACAGGAGATCTGTTGATCTCTCCCTCAATGTATCAAACTGCAGGTCAGTGGACGTCTCACTTTTCCCCTCAAGACGCCGAAAAAGAAAGGCTTATCAGACAGCACACTTGGCGCGTTTTCACCCCCGAGTGGAAGCCCTTGTCTCTCTGACGCACTGGTGACAGTGAGGGCTTTGTGTGTCTCCCCCTCGCTCACAGAACAGAGAGCCGCAGTGATGTGGCGGCCATAGGCCACGTTATGTCACTGCCCCCCTTTTAGACCAGGAGATATACCAGGCTTGATTAATGCTGTTAAGTAAATATTTTCTTCGATTAACTGATTAAGGGATTAAAGTCCTGGAGGAGTCAGGGCACAAGCTCTGTGCTTGTCTGAGTTCTTTTTGCAGTCTCTGAGAGGCAAGGTACGGGACCGCGCATCAAGCGGTGAGCGAAGTTGGTTATCTGCCCACTAGCACCAAATGCCGTCGCTCACTCGGAATTTGCCAGGTCAGGATGCTGTGCCGTTGACTCTGTGGCGGCTGTGACCTCCCTCAGAGTTCGGCAGCCACGGAGAGTGAGGAGAGAACTGCACAAAGGCCAAACCCTGTCAGAGATGCCCACTCCTAATAGCAGTCTAAATCTTTGCCTGTCTAGCACCCTGTTTGTTTTGCCTTCCTTAGGTCTGGAGGGCCAGGATTTGAGAGATCGCTCGCTGCCATCCAGATTACAGTATTTGTATGCTATGTTTAACCTGGAATGCAGTCGCAGAGCAATTTTAACTCAGTGTTCAGGGTGACCTGCTATCTGATTTCTTTGTAGTAAGCTATACTCCTATGAATAGCTTGTAGGCTGTGCTTTTCTGTGTCTTTCTGTGTCTTTCTCAGCTGCAGTGCATGACGTTTTGAAGACTGCACATATGCAAGGCATCAAGAGTTAGACAATTAGGTCATGCTATTGCTTGAGTGCTTGGGGTTGCCAGGTTTTTTTCTGTTTTTCCCCTGACTGGGAGAGGCCAAGGGAACGCTGGTGAGAGGGGGAGACATTATACTCACAATCTACAGCACTGAATATGCCTTTGTTTGGAGATGTCGTGTTAGTACATCACTTCCTGCTTTAATGTATTGTTTTGGGAAAACGATATCTACCATGCCCCCTTCCACCATCGGGCCCCTTTCCATACTTGGAGAAGTTCAGACCACCCACTGGAAAAGGCAGTCCCAGACTGCAAACACCCTGAGCAAAACTTGGCTATCAGTATCACTCTGCCGTTGTGCAAGGATCTAAGCGGAAACAGGCTGACTGCTGACTTTCAAAAGCTCTTGCCAGTGTGCTGATCTCCCCAAAGTTACAAATACAGGAAAAGAAGCATTTCACCCCACACACTGGTCAGAGCTAATGACTTGTCTCATCCCTTAAAACAGGTTCCTGTTTAAATCCTCCCCACCAGCCGCCATCCTGTTACTTTGCGCTTTGATCACGCGTGACATGTGGAAGTGACCTCTGACCTCTCACTTCTCCCCTCCGCAGAATCATTGCCACTATCAGGGTTATGTGGAGGACGTGGAGGGTTCGTCGGTGGCCCTGAGCATCTGCTCCGGCCTGAGGTAAGGGGATTGTCACCGCCCGCTCTGCCAACACTCGGCCAGGGAAGAGAAAGTGGATTAGAGGGCAGGGGTCAGGATTACTGGCCGGCCGTGGGCTGAGGCACGAGGCGCAACCCCAAAGCCCCCTTCCATTATTCACGGCCCCAGCGGCAGTGCAGCAGACACCAAGCTGTGGGGTTAAGTCTCTTCCGCCTCCCTGTCACTGGTAGTCCTCACAGCCAAGATTTAAGGTGAAAAGATCTTGTTACCACCTGCTCTCAAAGACACCCCGTGGCCTCCTGAAACAGCAGGGCTGGGGCAGATTGACATGGCTGGAAGCAAAGTGAAGAGCGCATCTGTTTAACCCGTGGGCTTTTTATTTGTTTGTTGGTTAAGTTGTTGCTTTAGAAGGAAGGCAACTCATGCCTGCTCACGGGTAGGAGAGGAGGGATTGTGAGCAGTTTTTTGTGCACGCTGAAAGGTCCCTTTTTCTGCACTGCCTCAGAACATCTACATTATATAACAACGCAGGGTCATTAGATTTAATTACAACCAACTGTTGTTTTTCAGATCTTTTTTTTTCTTTCCAGTTTCCAGGGCAGCAGTGGGTAGGACGCTGAACGTGATAGAAACGTCCTGAAAGGGCCGTTTTCTCTCACTGTCAATTCAGCGACACAATTGGATTATTCCCGCGGTTTGCAGAGAAACTGCTGGTCTGTGAAGGGGAGGCGGTGACCCGAAACGTGGCGTAGTGTCAGCTTCGGGGTGAGCTTCGGCGGGCCGCTGAAACCTCACATGTGCAGCACGTGCGGCGTGACTCGCAGTGTCGCAGCCCGCGCCGTTGTTTCATCCAGCTCTGCGTGGAATTCCTGGTCCCGTTTAGAATAAACATGCACGTCTGCACAGTGTCCGAATGTTCCTCCTTTAATGACTCAGTGATAGCTTAGAGATCTAGTGTGTTATAAGTGAGGTGTCCTTGCACCTATGAACGCACAAGGAACCTGATCTGTCAAAAAAGTTCCAGCTGCACTCAACTTGTGTGGGAAATTTCCTTTGTGGTGATAATGATAATTTCCTGCACCCATCGCACGAGGGCCCTTGGGGAAATTAATTTCACTTGTGACGGCAGGGGTCAATCAGACGGTCACGTAATGCCTGCCAAGTGCAGCAGCACATTTAGAGGACTGTAAGCCTTTCTCTCTCTCTCCCTCTCTCCCCACAAAGTGGATAAGGGGCCCAGGAAGGAAAGTCAGCTCGCAGGCAGTAATCTCCCAGGAATCCGATCCAGAGCCAGGAGTTACGCACACTCCTCGGGAGAGGGAGGGGCACTGTATGCCATGTAGTTAACAACACAAACGAGAGACGGATGATTTTTGGTTGCTCTAGTGTCTGGCATGCACGTGCTTTGGCGATGCGAATGTCCGCCTGTTACACCAGTGAGGCAAAAAGCTGAAATGAGCTGGAGAGTAGAAACAGGGATTAGGCTCACCTTTGTTTTTAAAAGAGTCTTGGAATATAGTCTTGGTTTGGAATAGAAACAGCCCTGGGTGACTGGTGAAATAACTCCTTGTGTCCCGAGACAACTGAGAAGTGAAGTAGATAATAGCACTGACAATGTTCAGCGCAAGGTATTTTTCCCCTGTTGGGTAGGGTTTGCTCTTCCCTGAAGAGCCAAAGCCGCTTCCTCCCACTAAGGACTCAATTGGTTATCTGTTTTGACCTCCTCGATTCGCTTCAGCAAGTTTGCTCTGAGGACAAGCTGTGCTTTGGCTCCTATCAGAAGACTAAGCATGGCTTTGATCAATGTGCAATTTCCAAAGTGCTGCACTTCAGGGGATATATAGTAATTAATGAGCGGAGCTGGCATGCTGCCCTTCTGTCTACAGTCCACTCCCCTATATTAGCACATTTTGGGAGTGTGGTAATGACATAGTTCGTGTAACAAGAAAGTGAATAAACTAATTCTGAATAAAAGAGAGTACATCACCACAGTTATTCTTTTAAGGCTTGCACCAAGTCCTCATCGTTATCACACTCGGCAGTTTTAATGTGGGCGGGAACGTTGCAAACCTTCATCAGAAGGCGCGTTTCTGTGCTCGACCTCCAGGGGTGTCCTGCACATGCATAACGGGAGCTACGGGATCGAGCCCCTGGAGTCCTCCTCAGGCTTCCAGCACCTGGTGTATCGGCTGGAGGACGTCCAGACGGAGCCCCTGCAGTGCGGGACGCCTCACTCGGGAATGGAGGAGGGGACAGAACAGCACCATGACCCGCGCGAGGTCCCCGTCAGCCAGCTGCTGAGGGTGAGTGACAGCCCTGCTCTCTGCTGCAAGCACAAGGGCCCTGTGGCCCCTGTGTTGCTATGGTAACACCTGCGTTTACTGCTCTTCTAGAGGAAACGCGCTGTGCTGCACCAGACACACTACGTGGAGCTGCTGCTTGTGGTGGACAACGAAAGGGTGAGTACACTACAATAAAAAGCAGTACGCTGCAATACAGTGTAATGCATTATCCTACAGTACACTACACTACAATACAGGACACTAGAGTATACTAAACTACAATATAATGCACTACCCTGTAGTACCCCTCACCACAATGCAATGCAATACATTATTGATCTCTCAATGTGATATTCAAATTCAGGTTTCTACAGTGCAGGTAGAAAATAAGCCACAAGGCATATACAATATACAAACCATGTTTGTTCCTTTTCCTCTCACTGTCATGGTTGGGTCACTTTTGTGCTGCTGTACACATCACTTTTATACTGTAGGTCCCATGTCTTTTGTCAAGTAAGTTTTTGCAATGCTTTACTGCAACAGACTTAGAAAAATGAGTAAATATTTCTAGTACAGACTTCAGTTATGTTCATTTATGGTTATGGTTGCGATCCAAGTAATTGAGTAATCGGATCAAATTTTGTTGCAATACAGAAGGGCCCCTGTTGTCCTGCAGATGTTGTGGAATAGCTGTGTTGAAATGGATCATGTGCTTGGATGCTGTGTTCATGTTCTTCCTCGGGCTCTCAGGATTTACCTTGGCTTGATGTCCTGTGAGTTTCTGCAGAGTGTGTGTTGTAGAACCATACCAATACTACTCTCCCTCCCTTCTTCCTGCCAGTTTTCCTACATGAACAGGAACCAGACGGCAGTGAGAGAGGAAATGGTTCATCTCGCCAACTACGTTGACAGCGTGAGTACAATACTCAAGGCGGAGTGGCTCGTTAGTGTTCAGGTTGCAGCTCACGCCCTAGACGGCAGCGCCCTTGACCTGAGTCAGCAGAAAGGAGCCGGTCAGATTGCCAGTTTAGTCTGTGCATTGTAAATTCCTCCTTTCTTGATCACAAACCCGGTGGTTATTTTGAGTGGCAGTAGTGCTCCATTATACCTGATGAACACCCCCATCCTTCCCCACTCTCTGATGTCAGATGTATGTGGCCTTAAACATCCGCATCGTGCTGGTGGGGCTGGAGATCTGGAACCAGCAGAACCTCATCAACACGGATGGCAGCGCAGGGGAGGTTCTCGGCCGCTTCGTCCAGTGGAGGGAGCAGCAGCTGGTTCCCCGACGCAGACACGACAGTGCCCAGCTGATCCTGTGAGTCCCCACCCCCCTCCACTGCTCAACCCCGCCCGTCACACCACCCCCCGCTCCCTCTCCACTCGCCCCCCCGTCCCCGTGCACGTCATTATTACATTACATTACGTTATTGTCATTCAGAGCGACTTCCATATGTTACAATTTTTTTACATGCCCTCCATTTATCCAGCTGGATATTTACTGAGTCAATTGCAGGTTAAGTATCTTGCCCACAGGTACATCAGCAGTGCCCCAGCAGGGAATCCAACCGGCAACCTTTTGGTTACAAGCCCTGCTCCTTACCACGATGCTACACTGCCGCCCCATCCTCACTCTCTGTGCTCTCCTGTGCTCCAGGAAGAAGAGCTTCGGGGGCACCGCGGGGATGGCGTTCGTCAGCACGGTCTGCTCTCGGAGTCACGGCGGAGGGATCAACGCGGTATGCCACTCTGCATCAGTCAGGCCTTGCTGATCCCACAGGCTGGCTGTCACCTCACAACAACCAAGGCGAAACAAACCTTCTTTTACACTCACTATGAAACAGGCAACATTGCTGTAGGCAAACATTCTGAAATACCGCCTTTCTCATTGATTTAAGCCCAGCGGATGATGTGTAGAAGTGTCTCGCATACTGATTTGTTCAGTGCTGCAAGTGTGCAGTTTATTGAAAAACATGCTCTTAGTCTTACTCCTCCCAGTTTTAAAAGGTCTTTCAAGTTTAAAGTTGTTTCCAAATAAACTTACTTTTTATACTCCAGTGTCTAATATTAAAAACACTTTGTTTTTTTTTTTTTTATTATCCTTGTAATACTTAACATAGAACACGATGTATTTTACTGTACTGTGACTGTGAATGTGGGCATTCATAATGCATAAGCCGCACATACGTAGTTATTTAAGCTTATTTAAGTCATAATCTTGAGCCCGAGACAGGACATGCGGTCTGACCGGCTCCTCTTATCTGGGTTCGCAGTATACCAGCAACAACATCCAGTCCTTTGCGTCCATCGTCGCCCATGAGCTGGGACACAACCTTGGGATGAACCACGATGACGACCGCAACTGCCACTGCAGCGTCGAAAGCTGCATCATGAACTCCGGCGCCACGTGAGTGTGCCCGTCCCCATCGTCACGGCTACCTGTCCATCACAGTGCTCCGCCCCTGCCCCGACTCTAACCCGTCCCCTGCCTCTTCCCTCCCCCCCCCCCCCTTGCAGTGGCTCACGCAACTTCAGCAGCTGCAGCGCCGACGATTTCGAGAAGCTGATCCTGAACAGCGGGGGCAGCTGCTTGCTGAACATCCCACGTCCCGACGAGGCCTACAGCGCCCCCTACTGTGGCAACAAGCTGGTGGACGTGGGCGAGGAGTGTGACTGCGGCTCAGATAAGGTGAGGGAACGCAGAGAGTGTGCGTGAGAGAAACCTGTTGTTCAGCCGTCTCCCAGCTTATGTTCATTTTAATTTAACATTGGAGAAATGTCCTTGCCACCTGGAATGTATTTTTTGTAAAATGACCAGCAGTTTACTCTAAAATGACCATTTTTAATTTATGTAAAATTTGTACTTGACATATTTCTGGAAGAAGTCCAAAGTCATTTGGGTCAAGTCACAGTGGCCCTAAAAAAGCTGATTTATAATTGCTTGGTGTGTCCAGCGAGGCACTTTCCCTGGGTTAAATTTCTCGCAGAGTTGCCGGTTCGCACACCCGCATGGATATTCCTGGGCATCAGTGACAGGCTTGTTTGGATTCATCCTGCCGCTGTGAAAGGGGAGAGCACCAGCCCTGAATTTCAATCAGGGCCAGGTCTCAGGGCGCTGATGCGTTCGCCAGCCTCTGGCTGCAGATGGGGCGAGCTTGTGTGCGCGCAATGGGGGGGGAGAGAGAGAGAGACACTGCAGAGCTGTACTTATTACCCCTCGAACCCTCTCTCTCCCGTGCAGGAGTGTGAGAAAGATCCCTGCTGCGAGGCCAAGACCTGCAAGCTGAAGACGGGGGCGCAGTGTGCTGATGGAGTGTGCTGCAAAAACTGCCAGGTAGCTACTGTAACACTGTCATTACATTATGTCCACAGGCCCCCCGTGTATCAGACAGCAGACATCTTCAAACACCATTACTCACAGGCCTGTCACTGCAGCGCTCGGTATATCAGGGCAGCTCCTTTTGAGTAGGTCCAGCGACATCCCCAAGCCTAGCAGCATTCTGCCTGTGTGTTGACTCTGTTACCGAGACAGCAGACAACTGGTTTTATGCTTGATGGGAAGCCCTTTGGAGCATCCAGCCAGTCGGCAGCGCCTGGAGAATTTATTCCCACATTCGTTTCCATTCCTCCCTCCTCCCCACCCCTCCTCTCCTCTTTTTTTTTTCTCCTCCCTCCTCTCTTCCTCTCTCAGTTCTTGCCGGGCGGGACGGTATGCAGAGGCAGCCTGGACGAATGCGACCTGCCGGAGTACTGCAACGGCTCCTCCCCCGTCTGCCAGAGCGACGTTTTCAAGCAGAACGGCCACCCTTGCAAGGAGAGCCAGGCCTACTGCTACAACGGCAAGTGCCAGAATTACGACAGTCAGTGCCAGGCCATCTTCGGGCCAAGTGAGTACCCACGTCTTTCATTCATGAGTCTGCCACCTTGCCTAGTGTTAGAGGTCTGATCCACAGGGTTCTGAAAGAAATTATTTAGATTATTTCATTCCAACAAGCACATTAATGGAGAAAATCAAATTTATAAATAATTTTGCATTTGTCTTTTCATTATGGTCTTTTTAGTAGACATAATTTACTAAGGGGGAAAAAGACTTTTGCAATACAATCTATAAATTGTGTCTGACTGCCCTCTTGTGGTGTAATGTGTATAGTCCTTTGTGGAGGCTCCCGGGCAGCTAGCTCAGTGTGCAGCAGTGCAGCTGCTTCCACCAGAAGCTTCCACCAGAAACACCAGAGAAACCTATCTTTGGTGCAAAAAACTGTAAACATATTATATCAGCTGCTTATGTCCGTAAATCACACTGGGGTGACACACATCTCTCGTGAGTTCTCATTACTGCACATAATAAGGATAGCATTTAGCTCCTGCACTTTTTGACTAGATGGTTCTCACCGGAGCAAGACATGTTTGGGTGACAGCATTAAATAATAGTGTAATCCAGTATTTAAATGCAAACTCTGGGTGAAACTGGTAAAGATGCATCCGATCAAATTTGGTGAGTCTCCTCATTTTTGTGTGCAGAGGCCAAGGCTGCCCCAGACCTCTGCTTTAAAGATGTTAACCTGAAGGGAGACCGCTTCGGCAACTGCGGCTACCAGGGCCACGGCTACAAGAAGTGCGAAACCAGGTTGGTCTGAACACCGCGTCCCACACTCACGTACAGCACATATGCATGAAAACCACAGCCATCTGTACTGTCATACTGAGATCTCTGGGTTGGGTGCATTCGGTCACACTGTCTCCACAGGAACGCCATGTGCGGGAAGCTGCAGTGTGAGAATGTGGGGTCGGTCACGGTCTTCGGCATCGAGCCGTCCATCATCAAGACGCCCGTCGCTGGAACAAAGTGCTGGGGGGTGGACTTCCTGCTGGGCTCGGACGTCCCCGACCCGGGCATGGTGAACGAGGGGACCAAGTGTGGGGAAAACAAGGTACTCCGCCTCCATTTAGCTGCTTTTGCTTGATTTAGGCAGTCCACCCACCTCAGATCAGTTGCAGTGGCTGCATTAATAGCTAAGTCGGTATAAGTGTATATACTGATTGGGTTCCTGTTCGTTTTGCCCTCAGGTGTGTTTGAATTACCAGTGTGTGAGTGTTGAGGTGCTGAAATATGATTGCGACATCCAAAACAAATGCCACGGTCATGGGGTAAGTCCTAGCATAAAATACATCCCCTCCACTTCCCTTCTCAAATGAACAATGTCAGCATCGTGCCATGGTGCAAACCTAACACTAATCTATACATCCTCATTCTGTTGCTAACAAAAGCAGTTCAGTTGATTCTAAGAAGGTATCAATCATATCAGTTTAATCTCTTTAATGCAATCAGCTTTATTCCACAGGAGACCTCATTTCTCTTTTGAGTGGTTGGTTTGAAATGTGAGTCTTTGTTTCCTGACCCCCTCCTCCAGGTATGCAACAGCAATAAACATTGTCACTGTGACAACGGCTGGGCCCCTCCCAACTGCGAAGCCAAAGGCTATGGAGGGAGCGTGGACAGTGGCCCCACGTGGAATGGTGAGAAACCGGGAGAGTAGCGCCCCGTCAGCCGAGTGCTGGCAGGGTCCTACTGGAAGCTGACTGATGAGGCTCTCCGCAGTCCCCTTGTTAGGTGTTGTCTTCCCACTTAGAGAGCTCAGGGCATCTCCATGTTAATAAGTGCGCAGTGTCTAGAGAGCTCAGTGCATCTCCCTGTTAGTAAGTGCACGGTGTCTAACCGCACAGCTACTGCAGCTGTGCCAGAATCGGGTCAACCTGAGCATCTGCCCTCCTTCCGTTCTTCCCCACAGACAAAGACACCTCCACGAGGGACGGCCTGCTGGTCTTTTTCTTCCTGGTGCTCCCCCTGCTGGTGGTTGGCCTCTACGTCTTCTTCAGGAGGAATGAACTGCGACGGCGCTTCTGCAGGAAGAAGAGGTCCCAGGGCTACGAGTGAGTACCGCAGTGCAGGGCTCTGGACTGCAGCTGGGAGCGCGGCTGGGCTACAGCAGCTCTCCCTGTCACTCTGCTCTGCAGATGGATATTTCAGAATGAGGTCATTCAGGGCTGGCAATGCTAGCGTGGCCCCTATTGCTCTGGTTGCTGTTAAGGAGATAGCCCCGCCCCTTTTACTGTGTGTAACCTCAGTGTTTCCGCACAGGGCTGACAGCAGACCCCAGGCAAACAGCAGCCGAGGCCCACCCCCGAGAAGCAGCTCCAACAACATTGTCAAGGACGGAGTGAGTGACCCCCCCATACACTGAATGCTGACTTCACGCATGTGCTGAGCAAGTGACAGATAAACCACTAAAAATAACCAGATCACCCTTTTAACCTGGCTATAGTTTAGTTGAGAGTAGATGCCCTTCCTCCACGTTTTGTGCTTTGTGTTTGTTTGTCTGTCTGTATTCGTAATGCCCTGTGTTGATCCCAGATTTAATTACCCCGATTTCCATAGAAGTCAGTCTGCCTGTCATGATGAGTGTTTTTTTTATAATAATACGGTCTAGTCTGTATAACTAAACTACAGCTGTGTGCTGCACTTCCATGAAGAAATATGGATAGACTTGCACTTGACTTAGTCAGTATGTACCCCTGGTGGGGGATGTATCAAAGTGTAATAATAGACTTGTGTATTGAAAGTATGTGGCAATGACAAGATTCCTCTTCTCTCCCTTCTGTAAAAAAAAAAAAGCACCAGGTTCAGTTATTACCACCAGAGGAGGTAAATGACATGGTATCTTTGGTCTTTTGGAGTGGGTCTGTTGGGCATCGCTGCTGCTTTAGGGACCCTGTTGCACCCTTCTGACCTGTTGGCACACTATCTCAGGGATTGGCCACAAGGCCCCTCTGTCACCAGCTGGTCATCAGCTGCTGGACACCAGGGCGTGTACCTCATTACACATCTTTCTGAGGGCTAGGGAGTCCTACAGAGGGTGGAAGTCTGACATAGTGGTTAAGGAGGAGGACTCGTAACCGAAAGGTTGCTGGTTCGATTCCCCGCTTGGACACTCTTGCTGTACCCTTGGGCAAGGTGCTTAACCCACAATTGCTTCAGTAAATATCCACCTGTATAAATGGATAACACTGTAAAAAATTGTAACTGATGTAAGTTGCTTTGGATAAGAGCATCTACTAAATGCCAATAATGTAATAATGTAATGTACAGATAAATAAGGTGTCTCAAAAAAAGAAATTTCTCACAAATTATGGATACTATATGACAAATGTTATTGGAGAGAATAATACAGAAAACTAAGATTGATATTCAGTATGCTTATTTGAGTGGCATGGACATGCCGAAGCTGAAAACGGGCTTTTCAGAGGGAGGGGTTTTGTGGCCTTTGGGTTGTGAGAAGAGCAGGCATGCTTCTGACTTTACCTCTTCTTGCTAATCTACTCAACCCTCTACTAACCTGTTTTGCAACAGGACACCTCTGTCTTTGATTGTGTGTTTGGTTGGTGGTTGGTAAAGGTTGCACATTTTCCACACTCTTTCACACCACCCCACCCTCTCCTTGTCCTCACCTCCCTCTCGCAAAAGAGCATCAGCACTTTCTCGCATTGCACCACACGAAAAGCTCTTTTGCCCTGCAAAGTCTGGTCTGTTTGTGTTTCAATTAAGTACTTTCATCACTACCGCACAACTCACTGGTTTGTGAGTCGCTCTGGATCAGCGACAAAATGTTTAGACAACAAAACTGGTAATCATGGCATTACTTCAGAATGGTGGCTGGTATTACAATGTAGGTACCAGTGTCTGAACTTACAACTGCAAGAAATAATTAATAGAGAGATATATAGAGTATATCAGGCAATGTTGACAGTCTGATTTTTCAGAAAGATCAGTGTCTGTTGTGATCCCATTGACCACGTTCACTCAATTTGACTGCCCAGTGGTTGTAACTGTAATTTAACAACTGTTTCCATGGAAGTAAAACTTGACAAAACAGCCAGTAAGCTCACAGAACATCTGTGAGCTGTAACAACACATGGTGCTATACCTCCCCTCTACATTTTGAGTGCATTTTCAAAATGCCCATTCAAAAGACCACTTTGGTCGTAGTACTTGAAGGAAAGCACAGATTCCACCATCTTGTTGCCAGTGCTTATCCCTGTGCTTCAGCTAAATGGTATGTAACATGTCCTGTGTGGTGTCTGGCCCTGATCTCCTCTTACCGGTTTGGATATTGTGTTTGTGTGCAGGTTGTGCAGACAAGCAGGACTGCATCAGCGCCATCATATGCTGTCAGGCCTCCACCACCTCCTCACCCACGGTAAAGGCAGAAGCAGTCCTTTGTGTCTTCTGGGAAAACCAAGAGCACTGCTGTGCTGTAACAGTCTCAGCTTTTGTGTGACTGTCTTTTTATCTCCTCTCTCTCTCTTTTCAGACCACCTGCTGCAACACAACTTGTGCCTCAGAGACCTGCACCTCCACCTCCAGTATAGCCCATGAGTGCAGGGGGTGGGGTCAGTGGGGTGCATCACTCAAACTCTTCCTCCAAAACTTTTTGCACCAGTCAGCCAAATCCAGACTAGACATGCAAGTCACTTGACAAAGCGTTTCCTGCAATAAGGAGCTGTGTTTGTGGTGACCCCTCACCAGTCTCTGCTCACTCTGAGGCCTCCATTGACCCCCTACTGCGAAGAGTGGAGATCAGAGCACCTTAGCAGGACCACTGCTAGTAACTGCCCTTCAAACTGCTCCTCAAGCGTTATCATAGGAATGTCAGAGCAACCTCACAAGCCCTTGAAAAATGTGAGGGGAAATTATGTATGGTGTTTTTTTTTTATTTTAGGTAACATATTTTAGTCACCCCCCTGGATCTGACGTGGAATGTAAACACAGCACTGGCTTTATTTAGAATTGGGGACAATTGTAACTGGTTTGAGCATTGCTGCAATTTTCCGTCATGCTGAGCAACACTGTGTAGTATCAGGGTTCCTGCACAGGTCTGGAAAGTCTGCAAAAGTATGGAAGATATATGGATAATTTTCACACCTGGAAAAATCTGGTCAAAAGATTTGTGATTCCATAACATTGCCATACTCTGGCCAAAGGTTCAGCATTTTTATTCATTATCCTATTATGCAACCAACATGATTATAGATGAATGGCTCTGCAGCAAATTAGTTGTATGCTGTAACCCAGGGTTTCTCACTGGAAGCCTTCAGGGAAGCGCTAAAGCAAAAGGAGTTGGAAGGGGGCACTCTAGCTAGCAAGGGGGACATCCTATATTGCATATTTAATGCAGTTAGAACATGTTTAATTGTACCGGACAAAGAATGTCTGTAGTATTTAAATTAGGAAAATCATTGTGAGTCAAAGGGTAGGAGTCTGAATACTCATCTAACAGATGGTCTCTGCATTCAGTCAGAGCCGAGATCTCTTTTCCAGCCACACATTTCAGTGGATTAACATACAATGACTTGTAGCCTAAGCCACCAAAGCACAAGCCAAAAAACTCAGCTGAGGTCTGTAAATTGAGGTTTGGAAAAAGTGTGGAATTTTTAAAATGGAAATGTGCAGGAACTCTGTATGGATATTCTTTTTATATTCTTATCCTACATCGCTCTTTTTAATTGCAGAGATGTTCTCTATAAAATTCAGTTTGCCTCAGATGATTTTTGCCTGAATGTGGGCTTCAGATTTGACTGCTTTAGTTTTTATTTTTTGCCCCATCTGATTAAATAAACAGGCTTTCATCAGGGGATAGCCCTGAGACATTCCTTCATACCCATTAATAGATGTACTCTTCACATGCTCACACAAGTGCAATATTAAACAGTTTCTAGGTTGCTAAAGCCACACACGTGCAATAATTCAAAGATTTCAGTTCAGGCCTCTGACATTATGTGCATCTGGAATATGCTGGATTTGTACATTACCCATTTAACTTTGGGGCAGACAAAATCACCTGCATGTTGGATAGCTGTATGACCTGGACTCATTCTTCCTGTTGAATGAATGTGCAGTTTGGCAAGCCAGGCAGGAGAGTAGCCTATAGTTAAGGTCCCCTTGTTGCTTTGTTTTTTTAGTTTTATTTAATAAATTTGAAAAGGAAATTTGTTTATATTTTTGCAAATTTAGTTACTGTCTCCACAGGTAAACGGTAATCTATGTATCAGTGTTGTGTATTTTTATATATGACATGTTTCTGATGTGGGTGATACTGACTGGTTTGACTGGGGTTTGTCCTTTATGTCTCTAATACATGCTTGTTTCACAAACGATGTAATCTCCAAAACAGTCCTATTGTATTTGCATTGATCCTAAGGGCTACAGGGCACTGCATGAAAATTCCACATGTCATGAATGAAAATCAAGAAGACATAAACAAAACCTGCCAGATCATTTAAGGTTTGAGACTCTGATTGTACAAAATCTTCACTCTGCATTGTACCATGGTGATTTCTGTTAGATTTTTTTCTCTCTTTTTTTTTTTTAAAGAAAATGATCCCATGTTCTTCCTGTCTCAGGAACCTTGTTGATCTACAGGTCTGTTATACTTACTAAATGTATGGACTTTATATCTACCAGCTTCAGAAACCTGTTACACTCTGGCTCCTGCTGTTTTAATGCCACTGTCCCCTGCTGCACAGATGTGTTGGTACGGTAGGAGGTGGCACCATTGCAATATGGCACCTTGTCAAACACTTCCCTCAATGGCCCATTGTGTGCCTCTTGTTCTGTGCCCAAAGCTAACAGGGTCCAACTTCAAGAGGACTTGTCATGTGTAATGCAGCAAGTGCAAAAACTGGTGTTAATAGAACTTGTGTTTATAAATCATGTACATATTTGTGATCTACATTTTCATATCTAATGTTTGCAGATTGTCTTGTAAATGTATACTCAGAAGCTTAAGAAAGAAAAGATGTACTGATTGATTGGATGGCTTAATTGCACCACACTTAACATTTCTTTCAGTTCCTTAGTATTATGGTAGTGATTTCATGGTTGCTGGTGGAGGATTCAATAGCTGGCTGACACATTGCCAAAAGAACAGGGCTCTTCTTGTTGCCCTTTGATTTGGTTAGCTAGCTGGTTGGTAGTGGTGGTGGTTTTGGTATTGCATATTAAATAAAACTCACTTTTTCGGTAAGCTTACATGAATGTTTTTTTTTTAAATCTAGACTTAAACAAATCTAAGGTTACATGATTCAGGATTTTGCAGAGATGAAGCCTTTTTTATGACAATCCCATTGTTTTGTACCTTGTCACACTTTATCAACACTGTTTTTAGTGCATATATTCCACCTGCCATTACAGTTGAATTGCTATTTTTTCATAGCACTGTGGAATTGATTCATCTTGAAATGGTAGGCTGCTGAATTGAAAGGAGTGTCTCTGTGCCTTGTGCATGTGGTTGCTCAGCTCCCAATATGGCGATCCAAATTTTAAATCTATTATAATAAATAGTAGCTATTCAGTGAAACGGAAAGAATATTAATAATTACATACATATCTATAACCCATTTTGCCTGTGGAAAAAAACAATGTACAATGACAGATTTTATTACACAAATGTAAATGATAGGCTGTTCAATATCAGAGAACATTTATATTCAGATTTGTACAATATGTACAGTCATCAAATGATATTAGGATAAAATGAATAAAGTTAACATTTACATGTGTCATAAATGCATTATATTTTTCAGCTGAAAGGGAGATGAAGTACACAAGGGTGAAAATGCATCTCCTGTCTGAATAAAAAGCCTGCATGTATGCAGTTCTGTCCTTTTCCAGTCCAGGTTGAATAAATTTCCTTGTTTCATTTTGTAGAACATTTATTTTTCTGAGACATGAAAACTATTTCATCTGGCAACTTTGAGGAGTACTTTCTACACTGTCACATGAACCCACCATAAGACATATCCACAATCTACTATGGTAACAAAGCATGTGCAACCTCATTTTCCATAGCAACTTTCTGATGAAATATGAAAATTAAACCTGGCAGGTTCAGAGGCCCAACACATGGGCCTTCATGAAGAGGGTTCATGAGTTCCATAATGGGTGAGTTAGTTATCAGTCGTGACTTTCTATGATCCAGGCCACCCTTGGTTCATCTCAAGCTCATGATAGCTTTAGCCATTGTATTGATAATGAATTCAACCTCACACTCCTATCAAATGAAGAGCCCATGTCTCACATCAAGGGCAGGAAGCTTAATTTCTACTATAACAGCTCTAAAAGTTCTTGTGCCACAGTCTTCCTTGGATATTTCTGCCAAATTGTGCTATGAATAAACCATTGCAGTCTGTCACAACAACCCCATCTGTCATCTATCACAAATCAGCTGATGTTACTTAATAAAAAAAACAACACCCCCTAATGATAAGATGCTGTCTTAGTTGAAATGTAACCTTCGCAACCATCTTGTTTTTCACTCTGAATCATAAGCTTTCTTGTATGAAAGGTGCTATATAAATAAATAAAGTTTATTATTATTAACCTATAAATTACCGCTCCTCTTCCTTCCACGTTCGTTCCATATAATTGTACATGTACTGCGATAGGGTGGCACTCTAGTATCCCCAAGAACATTTTGATGTTTATCACTGAATGTGCGTCGAACAGATCATTAACACCAACGCTTGGACAACAAGATTTCGTCATCAATCACAGCCTTCGTGCAATTTAAAAAGGTTTGGCACTGCATTGCTACACATCTGATTAAGCACATGGGTGTACCACTTTTAATTGAATAAAACCAGCTAGGAGTTTTAGAATCCTAGCATACCCTTAAATAAGGAAATAATATACAATTCTGAAATAATTGGAATTACGGGTATGTCAAACCCTATACTTACTGAGACTACATCTCAAGGGAAAAAAAACTTTGTAGTTTATCACATAATGTTTTGGACCTGTCTGGAGATGTCAGTTTGATTATCTAATTCGGTCTAATGCTGTTACGTGAAAATAGAATGGAAAATGATCAGATGTTACCTAGCTCAGACCTACCGGAACTAATATATTTTACAACACATACGGATAACGTTAACTATCGTCAGGGCAAAATGGTGCGGCACACCAGCATCGACAATAATGAAAATATAATACTATTTTAATATCTCAATATCCATGAATAGTGTTCATACCTGTATTACTACAGCCCATGAGATCTAGAAGAATAATTATTGGTTTATAAGTTATACATAAATCCTATTTCTGACACGGATAAGGTTAAATCAGTGGGTAAAAAGGATAGCAACAAAGTTCCACACGGTTTATCCGCAGGATAGGAACTGAAATCCTAAACGCCATCCTCTCGAACGGTGCACAATGTTAGTAACACAAGGGATGCCTCGGGAAACTGTATGTACAATATGTTTCTGTTTTGTTTGTTGTTTTTAATTTCATCCCAAAAGCTGTCATTATCATTTTTTTTTTATCTCAATAGCGTACATATATATAATGCTGATTACTTTTTCAACCCATTATGCGTTGCTAAGAAACCGTAGCCATAATTTGCGCGTGATACTGATAGCGTAATCTAGGTGGCCAGTCATATCTGATATAGTACCGTTACACTCAGAACATGCTTTTGTAATCATGTGTAAATGATTAAGAACAATAAACTGAGTCATGTTGTTGTCAAATGTCGATGTCGCTGAAACTTTGGTATACAGAATAACCCGAATGTGGCTTGCTGATTGATTTTGACGTGCTCGATATGAAAAAGTAACTAGCTAGCTACCTAGCTAGTACCAAGCAGTTGTGTGTTGTGGGAATGATGTGCGGCTAGCTAGGCAGTTAAAGGTGTCAGAACAAGTAACGTATAGCCTGTGTGCAGCCTGATTGCGATCTAGTAATTTGACGGTTTATCTAATCATTAAAAATGGAATTTTTTTTGTTTTATATCCATCCCCTCCCCAGAAGCAACTGACACCTGTCTATTAGCCATTATCTTCCAATGGGCTGACATCGGAGAGCAAAAATGTTTTTGAAGGACATACCCCGGGACGCCCTGATGCGACCTTTAACCCGGAACGAGGTGGTGGGGATGGTGGTGCGTCTGACCATATTTGGAGCGGCCACTTACTTCAGCATCAAATGGGTGGTGGAAGCCCTGGACCCCACGCACAAGCAAAAGCTACAAGCAAAGAAAAGGGTGAAGTTTGGCTCTGTGCATGATGTTAAAAGAGATTGTGACATTAATGTGTATATTTTTGCATCTGACGATTGAGAGTGGGCTCCCTGAATGTGCTCAACATTGATTGAATGAACTTCTCACCATTAAACTGATGGATGATTTTTGATTGCTGTGTTAAACAGACGCAAGGCATACTCAGGCAGACTCAGTTAAACTTGATCATAGTTAGGGCTCATATCTGCGAATATCCAAAGATACAGACAACCATGGATAAGTTAGATAAGGTATTTGCTCGGCAGTGCATTACATTGTATGAGGAATTACATTGTATCATTTTAATGTTGATGATGTTCAGATAATATTTCACTTTCAAAAACAAACTTGTTTATTGGGTGGGAGTTTGACTTGTGTTTAATATACATTGAATTTAGAACATGAATGGCATGTTCTATAAATGTCCAGCTATTCTCATACATGTGGCCATGCAGCCCCAGCCATGAAGTTACAGAGAGTATGAAATCTGTTCAGTGTGTGGTTGTGTGTTGCCCTGTAGGCTGAGCAGCTGATGAAGCAGATCGGCGTGGAAGGGGTTAAGCTGACAGAGTATGAGATGAACATTGCTTCACACCTAGTAGATCCACGGAGCATGAAGGTACTGCAACTCCTGGACCTGTTGTTTGAAATTTGCATTTAGAGAAACTGAAACAGTATGATCTATTTAAATACATATGGATAATTTACTTTTGTAACGTGTTTCAGACAAGTGACAACAGAGGGTGTGGGACTGAAGGCTAGTAGGTTTTGTGTGATGACAATATGGTGTTCAGCTAACTGTAAGAGGAGGAGAGGTGGTGACTGGAGACTAGTGTGTGTAAGGCTGTGGTTTTCTCTGCAAGGTCAACTGGAGGGACATTGCAGGACTGGATGAGGTCATCACAGAGTTGCAGGACACAGTTATCCTACCCTTTCAGAAGCGACACCTGTTCGTTGGCTCCAAGCTCTTCCAGCCTCCCAAAGGTATTGACACACATTTATTTATGTAACATTATTATTACTGACAGAATGCTGTTATATTTATGTAGCCAAAAGTAAAAAATATCTTAGTCACTGGTGTGGAGCTGTAAGTGAAAGGTTTGTCTCTCTCCTGCCCCAGGGGTGCTATTGTACGGGCCTCCAGGCTGTGGAAAAACCCTGATTGCCAAGGCAACAGCCAAGGCCTCAGGCTGCCAGTTCATCAACCTGCAGGCCTCCACTTTGACAGACAAGTGGTACGGCGAATCGCAGAAGCTCACCGCTGCTGTCTTCTCATTAGCCGTCAAGATCCAACCTTGCATCATCTTCATTGATGAGATTGGTGAGTCTTTCCAGTGTCCAGTTGGGAAGCCAGCTTTTTGGTTTGGGTTTGGTTTGGTTTGTCTGCGTCTGTCTCTCAGTCCATGGGCTCCTCCAGTTGTTCTCTCAAGGTGATGTCACATCTTGTGAAGGCGCAGGTGATTTGGGTTGGAGGCGTAGGTGAATTGTGTTGGAGAAATTAAAATAGAGATAAATGTCAATTACAGCATGCACGTGGGAGTAATGCATGATGTTGGTTGAATTACTCAATCATCCTCTGTTGGTTCTTCTGAGGAATTTACATATTCAATGAGATTAATACTCCCACTCGTTGAATAATTTAGGCATTTGGGTTGAGTCGACCATCCTGTTATTGCCAGTGATTGTTCTTACTGTAATTATTCCTATTATTTATTTATGTTTGCAATTTTGTTTCTCTGCATCAGACTCATTCTTGCGCAACCGCTCCAGTTTGGACCACGAGGCCACAGCCATGATGAAGGCCCAGTTTATGAGCCTGTGGGACGGCCTGGAGACGGGGGACAGCCAGGTACCATGTCCAAATCCTTCCTCTCATCTCCATGTGGTTTTCCATCTGCTATGTATTCTGTGTGACAGTACAGCACTTGCTCTCTGTCAACACTAAAGCCAATCTAAACATTTTTTTCAGTCCATCAGGCAGGCTCCGGCAATCTCACCAAACACACTTGCCTGAATTTCAAAGACTTATTGACTTTTTCCCCATGTAATTTTATTTTCATTTTTAAGCTCCAATTTGATGTTGGATGACAGCGGTGCAGCACATCTTTATTAATCGCACAGGAGATAACTCCAGGTGCTGTTAACCCTTATCGCTTTTTACAGGGTTTTTTCGCTGCTGTTTTGATGTCTCTGTAGGTGATGGTGATGGGAGCCACCAACAGACCTCAGGACGTGGACCCCGCCATATTGCGGAGGATGCCCACCGCTTTTCAAATCAGCCTTCCGGTGAGCCTCGCACACACTCACACACTCAAGCACACACACAAAAACACCCCCCCCTTCACTGCTTCACTGCACACATTCCCAGACATCAGTATTGTAGTTTAGCACACATACATTTGATCCAAAACCTTTAATGAGCTACATGGAAGCAGGTTTGTTGAAGTAACAGTGTGAACGGAGGCAGCAGGAATTAGTTCTTTCAGATCCTTGGGGGCGCACTTGGGGAGGCACTGCTGTTGAGCAATGTACATGACTTGAATTGTAAGGTACATGACTTGAAGTAAAGAAAATCACTATTCCATGTTAACCACATTATTGTGTTTATTCTGTCTACAGTAATGGATTAAATATATTATGAGAAGGTGAATGTAAAAATCCAGGATGGACAATATAATGGAAAACTGTATGTTCTGCAGGGTGCCTTGGTGAAGGGCATGTGCTATACAAAAAATTATACATATAAATGCTACCACACCCACTACTACCAACCTCTGCTGCTACTGATACTGAGAAGAAGAAGGATAATAATGTGTTGAAGGGAAATTGAATCTATTGGTATAGACAGTCAGTTTTATTGAAATTATTGAAATAACTGACAAGATGTCTAACTTTTTTATTGTGTGAAAGTGCACATATGGTCTGTGCTAGTAAAGGCATGTCACAGAGCTTTAATGAGAATTAATTTGAGATTAACATATATGACAATTATCACAAGCATATGGCATGTTTTCCCCCCAAATAAATGTGTTTATTACATCACATGTCCCTGAAAGATGAATTCATGCTGGGCACCAATAGTCATTTTCCAGGGGTTGTTTTAAATATACACAGTGATCTAATGATCTGTATAATGTGTGTTTTTTCATTGTCATTAACATGGATAGCTTATCTAATTACTCTCTTCAGATTTCTCTGTTCTCTTTTCTTTCTGCAGAATGTGAAGCAAAGACAAGACATCCTGAAGTTGATTCTAGCAGGAGAGAATGTAAATTTTGAATCTTTCCAGAACTTTATGCAACAGTCTGTACAAAAACATCAATTTATTGTTTATTGTTCTTTAAACTCTTCAGTCAGCTGATGTGCTCAGGATATATGAATGCATAAATTGGTTGTGAAGTTGTCTCAGTATATACTATACTATGGCTGTATCACTGCCAAATAGCAGCATTGATCTCTTCTGCTGTAGAGTGACTAAGGGCACCAGAGGATGCTGTCTCATGAAATTAAATCTTGCATAAAGTATTAAGTTGGAAATATATGCATCTCACTCCGAGAGAGCTGAGTAATCCCTCTGCTTTATGCTACGTCCTAATTTTTATGAAGCTTATAACTTATATAAGCATCTGAAGCATTTTTCTTTTAGTTTTCTTTAAGTTTTCCCTGTAACTGGCAAACTCAAAAAGGTTGTGGCCTTTAGGTGAAAGAGTTTTCTGAAGGCTATTTGGCCATCAGAACCATTTAGAGGCACCTACAAATTCCTCCACTAAGGGCCTCTCAGCGTGTAACCTTTGGCCGTGAATGTCTGAGTTTTGCTGTTAGTGAGGATGGAGTAACACGCATGTCCAGTAACACCCTGCATGGTATTCAGGGGCATTATTCTTGTTCATTACCAACCGGCAACCCAGTACTGACCCTCTGGCGCTTCTCTGACCCCCCGCAGCTCAGCAACGCCATAAACCTGAAGGAGATCGCAGAGAAGACGGAGGGTTACTCGGGCAGCGACCTGCGGGAGCTGTGCCGTGACGCTGCCATGTACCGGGTGCGCGACTACGTGCGCAAACAGCAGATGAAGCAGATCGCACAGCAGCTGCAGGAGAGCGACGAGGACGAGAGGTAAAGCCGGGGTGGGCCACAGGCATGGGCTTGTGATGGAAAGGTTGCAGGTTTGAATCTCGCATGGGACATGGTCATTGCACCTTTATGCAAGGTACTTTAATATCCAGCTCTATAGATTTTGAACTATATATAGCTGCATGTATAGTTAATTGGACAATTGTCTGAAGCAACAGCTTTGAGACCGACACTGATTAACAGTGTCTGAACTGTGGCTCTTTGCTTTCTAGCAGACTCTTTGGTGACAGAGGGAAGACTCCTCATCTGAACTGAGATTTGAATTTGTGGCCTTACCATGGTGCGTCGTGTTTATTTCCTCCTCACGATGCGACTCATTGTTCCTGCAGGCCGGTGGACGAGGACCGGTTGAGGCCCGTGACCCAGCTGGACCTGCTGTTCGGCCTGGACAAGATGAAGGAGTCCAAGCAAGCCACGGCGTGCCACAGCTCCCTGAAGGAGGTGCCCCTGGATTAACCAGCACCCACCCTGCCCCTCTCTCACCTCACTGCCCCTCCTCTGCTCTGAGCTCTCCCACAGCGCTGCCCTCGGGACCTGTGATCAGAGACAGGAAGTGACATCGGCACAGGTGGATTAATCAGAGACCGATGCCATTCTGTTTACAGAGGCAAGGCAGCTTCTGAGGGAAGGGGGGGATAGCTCTGTCTAGGTGTTGTCAATGTTAGTATGAAATGCACTGGCAGTCAGGCAGTATTACTGCATGTAGAAATGTATGGCATTCCTAATTACTTTTTACCTCAATTGCGCAATTCTTTTGAAGCCCCTCATGTATTAACATAGGTAGAAGATGTTGGAGGCACAGAATGATCACGGTAACATCCTTTGTCATTGAGCCGACAGTATTAATGCATGGTTTGAAGGGGTTTTGAACTGAGCGCCAGTCTTACATCTCATTGAAAATTTCTGGGACCAAATTACAGAAAAATTAGAACAATTCTCCAGGGAATTTGCAAGAGCTTTGGACTGCTGGTTATCATGACATGGGAATTCCGCCAGCTATCTTAAAGGATAACAGAGATCTAAAAAATATTAAACATATTATTTGTTGTGTGTTTGATATCACTAAGGACCATAAGGAAGACTTCCATTATCAAGCAATAACTTTCAGATGTGTAGTTCTATCTGACTGCTGGTGTAGTAGACAGGTAATGCACTGCTTGTGTAGTTCACATATTTTAAATTTAGTACATGTATGTTTTCCCCTCGGCTTCAAGTTGCTGAATGTGTCTCAGATTGCATCAGCAATCAGACATCACTTTAACTGTGAACTAACTTTGGACAAGCAACAATGTCAGTGGATAGTTATCTGCATGTCTGCTTAATAGACTAGAAATGGAAACCTTGTCCTGTTGCATCAAAAGTCAAAACTACGGGTAGCATACCAAAAGGGAGACTGACTTTTTAAAAATAAAAATCAGACCAGTCTCTGTGAATGTATTTGCTTTGAACTGAATTCATCACTTCATTTCATTTCATTCTGTCATCTCTATTTTGTGCTGTAGATTTACCATGTTTTCTCAAGATGGGACAAGGTTATATCATCAGTGCTGAATCTTAAAGCGGTCTGCTATAACTGCTATAACTGCTGTTACCTCTTTTCCATATCAGTTCTTCTATTTTAGGAATCCAGATACATTTCCGTTTATCCTGAGCAGCAACCAAGCAATTGCCTATTCTTGCCTATTTGCTTCAGTTTTTTGAACTTGCTTAGCATAGGCTGTTTAGGAAAAAGTCTGACTGGTCTTAGCAAGCTTTTGTAAATCAATCTAAATCCCTTTCTGTGGAGGTTTGTTTCAAATACTTTCAAAGATGTCCTGACTCTTTACAGAAACCTCAAGGTGAATTAAAAACTTAATTATTTGGATATTAAGTTTGATCTGGATATTAAGTGATGATTGGCAGGTAAACTTCTAATGTTCTAAAGAACAGCCCAATGTGTCCTTTGAGCCTAACATTACGAGCACAGTGATGTCTTACACTTGGGAATCATTTTAAGCCTGCAGGAAAATGTTGTGTGAGCAGCTATCTTTTTTCTGTTGGCCTTTGCATTCTCACTGATGCCAAGAACCTTATTATAGCCGTGAGAAAGGGCAGCCATCAATTAGCTCTGTGTAGATGTTATCAGAACTGCTCTGTCTGTCTGTCTCCATGGAGACCATTGGTACATTCTCAAACCCCAATCCCAGCCAATGTCATTTTGCCATCTGGAAAAATGTGAGACGATGACAAGCTGGCCTGGCCAGCATATAGGCATAGTTTCAATGGCTGTTTGTCACCCTCCAACACACAAGCTGCCTCTGTAGGCGTGAACTGGCCCAGCCTGGCCCTCTCTTCCTCCGCTGCAGTGATACTAAATGGGTGCTGTGCTTCCAGGGATGATTGCTTCGTAGGTGTTTGGCCTGAAAAACAACAGCAGGTGTCACTGTTGTTCCACTCTGAGCTGTGAAAGTGAACCGTGAACGGCCATGGTATTGGCAGCTTTTTATCAGTTGTCGCAAGCATGCATGTCTCCTGTGGTTTTCAGTTTAAGCAATTTAAAAGATGGTCAGTCTTGGCTGTTTAGCTGGGAGCAAAGAGAAAATATGTTTTATTGATTTTTTAAGCACTGCATTCTTTCAACACTCCTGGCTTTTCCTGTAGTCGCTCAGAGAAGATAACGTTGTCCCATATTGTCCTTCTAAAGTCCAGTCTGTCTTCAGTAAAAGACACTAAATAGGTATGAGACCTCAGTAACCTGATTTATTTACAACACAGATGTCTGAATGTCCCTGAGTTTGGTTGACAAGCAGATTATACAATAAAGCAGTAGGCCTAACAGTATTGTCTGGCTTGAGCTGAATAAATCCACCCTTTATTGCCTGAATTTGGGGGCTTCTTTGACATTTGTCAGTATTTCTCAGACAATTTATTGCATGGGCCTTAGTTTTGGGCTGGAAACCTGCATAGCATTTCCTGTGTCACAGCTCCTCCCCTTGTGATTGAATTGCTTTGGTTTGTTTCGGCTTGTGGTAACAGTCTGGACTCAGTGTAAAATCCCAACGGCTAATATCCCAGGTGCCCACGTGCCACTTTCCCCTAATTGCCTCCCATAAGCACAGAGATGGCTGAGTCTAGTTTAAAAAAACATTACTGTTACGTACATTTCTAGTGAAGTGTTACTTCACTGTCCTCCCTGTTTTACTGAACTGATTTTTATGAATGTTTTTAATTTTAGGCACTTGAACATTTTAATTCTACTCATAGTAAGTGGTAATAACACCTATAATATATGGCTACACTGAATGGAGTCGCTCATGCTGACATTTCGTATTTAGTACTTACAAAACCTTTTGATCACTTGGAGCACTGTGGATGTCACAAGAATTATGTGGGCAATGGAGACTTTTTGAAAGTAGGTTTTGTGTGTTTTTTGAGTTTAATTTTTTTATTCTGAAAGTTAATCAGGAGGGTTTTCTTAGAATGTCATAATTGACTGGTACTGATGCCTAGATGTGTTCGTGTAGCTCTGCATCCTGTAAATACTTGTAAATGTCACATAGGTTCCGTGCTCTGTAAACTGTAGAGAGTTAGGTACATTCATTTTGTCTTTTGAATATATAGTCTGAAACACCTTATCGGTTACTATTGTATTGTTTGAGGCAGCTAACTCACAAGTCTTAATTGTGTTATACGACGCTTACGGTGGAGGACAGTAAGCATTCATTAATGAGTGAAAGTCCTCCGGCATACAGTGAGGGGCTGTCGAATATAGAAATATGAGTCATTCTCCTGGACATGACAACAGACTGACAACTGGAATGGTAGTTACAGCCAAAGCTTTTTGGATTTATCCTTCAGTTTAGGTTATTATTAGTTAATAAAGTTATGGTGCTCTCACATGCTCAGTCATATCAATCTTCAGAAGAGATCAAATGCAGACAAGGCCCTCCAGATGATCTGGTTTCTAATCTCATTTTCACAGTCAAAGTCAGCCCGAGTCATTTCTTTGACTTACTTTTCTCAGCATATTCCAGCAGGCAATCTTGTTTATCGATTCTGCGTTTGTTTTTTTTTTTTTAATCGGTGTCATGCTAGTTCTGCCCCACTGATTTGTGACAGGGACTTGGGAGTGTGGTGCGCTCCCGCGATGCATGGAATCTTGCGGAATAATCTTTGGCAAATGACAGGGGGCAGGGAGGCCCACTGCCAACAGGAATTGACTCAGAAGGGGTCACAGACGAAACTTGATTAACACTGTTGTGGTGTAGGAGAACGGTCACAATTCATTTGTGTTTGCCTCACAAACCATTAGCAGAGAGCAGTATATCTGTAAGTTCACATCTGAAGTGATAACTGAACAATAAAAACGTCAGCTCAAATCAGATCGGTTTGTGCTTGGGTTGTATTATTTTGTTTTGCACTCTTTTCTGTGACCTTTTCCTTTTAAAAACATGCACAGGGATCCTTTGAAATTATGCAGTTTAACATTTTATTTACGGTCGTGTTGTTATTGTGTTTTCATCATTCAAATTAGATTCAGTTAAATTCAGATTTTTTCCTCCAGGGTAATGAAATTATTGCAAATATTGCAAACAAAAAAATGATGTTCACACTCTAATAAGAAGTATAGATGTCTGTTGCTCACACACCTCTGTATCATAGCTTAGCCAAGGCAGAGATTCTCTTGTTTTTTTCCACCTAATAAATACAGATACACACACAGAATTGTCCATGAATTGAACTGAATTTTTAATGTCTGAGAATATTACACAGAGCTGGATAAGGCCCTGTTAAAGTTTCCAGGTGTCAGCACTTAACAGTGTCTCATATGGAGCTGTGAATTCTAAAAATAATTCCAATAATTGTAATAGTGGAATTAATTATTTTTTTATGTGCAGCAGTGGTATGCTTAATGTGAGCATCAGGTTGGCCATGGACAACACACAACTGTTGGAGGAAGAAAAAAAGCCTTAAACTTTAAAGAACACTGAGTAAAGATTTATTATTGGGGTGAGGGAGGGGGTCATGTACAGCATCAAAAGTACAGTTTGTACCTTCAAAACATGCACAGCGATCTTTTGAAATTACTAAGTTTACCGTGTTATTTGTGATTTAAACATATTCTTACTGTGTTTTTGTCATAGACATTAGAAAAAATCATAGCTCAGTCAAGGTAGAGATTCTCTTCTTGTCTTCTCTTTTTTCACCTAATAAAAATAGTGCACATAACAGAATCATCCATGAATTTAACTGAAATGTTAATGTCTGAGAATATTACACAGAGTTACACAGAGCTGAGCCAGGCCCCATTAAAGTTTCCCAGTGTCAACACTTCACAGTATCTCTTACAGAGTTGTGAATTCTACTAATAATTCTAATAATTGTAATAGTGGAATTTTTTGTGCGACAGCTTGGCGATGGACAACACACAACTATTGAAGGAAGAAAAAAAGCCTCAAGCCTTCAAGAACATTGAGCAAAGTTGTATTATTGAGGTGAGGGAGGGGGTCATGCACAGAATTAAAAGTACGGTTTGTACCTTAGTCTTGAAAAAAAAATACTGCTTGTTCCCTGCACACTGCTAAATGGAAGATGCAGTGTGTTAAAAGAGCTCCCTCTATTAGCAGTGGCTGAAAAGAGGTTTGCGGAGGAGGTGTGTTTGGAAGGTGTGCGCTGAAGATGTTGGGGAGGACGCCCCGCCCCAAGTAGGTTCCGGTATTACATGGTAAGAAACCCCATTATGTGTCACAAACAGTTAATCAGCTGGTGGAAATTCACCTGGCATGATATATTACTACACTGGGCCCCGAATACCATGGGCCCAGTCAAAATCTGTTCTTAGATTTAACAGCCAATGGTTTGTACAGTAAATCATTTAACCTAATGCGTTTTTTATGGCCTTTAATATTTTCTGAGCATCCCTCTTTGCCATCACCAAAACCTACCTCTGAAAGAGCGCACGTCTCACGTTCAGCGACACGCTGTACCAAGTGCGCGGCGGCTGCCATATATTGCCATGGCGTGTACTTGAGTCACGACCGTAATTGGGGAGTGGGTGTCCCCGTGTCAGCGTTATTAGCAATGGTCATGATGCGGTAAAGCGCAACGCCCACCTAGGAAACAAGAGATGGGATAATGATAACTCATTAGCCGTGCAGTGGGAGTTGAAAGAGGTGTGTGTGTGTGTGTACGTGTGTGCGTGTGCGCGCGCGTGTTTGCATGTGCGATCTGGTCAGAGGTCCTGCATTCTAATCTCTTCACCGCCTCGGCGAGACGAGGAGAGAAGGGAGCATGATTCGCTTTGCAAGGCTCCCGCGAGTGACGCGCTCGTAAATAATTTGGATGTCTTTTTAGACACGCGTAGACGCCCGGGCTATCGTGCGGAAACGGCTCAACCTCTCATCCTGACAGTGCATAATCAGTGCATTGCAGAGTCTGTCAAATAACGTGTGCCTGACTACCCCAGCCATGCCATAGACAAACGAGCTGCTGGTTTAATACATGGCCGTTTACATTAGCATCTGCAGCTCCTTAGCCTACATTACAATTGCAAAAATTCAGAGAGAACGCATGTAGCAATTTACGTTTGTTTCAGAATTGTCAGCTGAGGGATGGCCCGCTATAAAAAGTACTTCTTGTCTTGAGCTCATTCTACTCATTCTCATGCTTATTGTGTTCAATTCCATTGTAGTTTCAAACATTTTACATGTATGCCTTAAACATTTGTTGTGTGTTGTTTAAGTACTCTAAGGTTAACTATCTACTGATCACTCATAATGGCAAGAAAGGTGACCTTAAGATCAGTCACGTACAGCCATCCTAACTCACTGACCACTTGAAAAACTAGTTATTGTTGACACTACACCAAGCCTTCATGAGCATGAAACCATAGCCCTTCATCCACTTTAGGATTGTCAGCACTTTACTCCACTTGGATAAATCATCCTAATTGCTATGCAATGAAAAGTGATCTGAAGAAATAAAATTACGTTTTTCATGCATTATGTGGGAGAGATTTGCCAGGCTATTAAAGTGTGTTATTCAAGATTCTAAATTGCGGGTGAAATGAAATGTTCCTTGTATCGAAATGGGCACTTTTAAAAAGAAAATCATGATGTGGTTTTGTGAAAGGAAAAATGACACTATCTTTTCCGTACCAGTTTTATAATAGTAACATCACTTATCCTGTTGTCTGAGCAAAGCTGTGTGTGAAATGTATTGAAAATGAATAGTGGCCACACATACTATGGTTTTGCACCAGGGACATCTGGTACTGCGCCCATACATCAGTACCTCCACCCCTCCCATTTCACAACTTTTGTATTTTTATTTATTTTTTTTTTACTAAAATGAGTAGGTGGGAAGTACACAAAGGCAACTATTGCATTGATAGTGCATTGTGTATTGTGTAGTGTATTGACAGAGTCATAAATAGGTTTATTCTCACTTAGAGTAAGATGCCTTCTCTCAAAGGAGTGTTGGTGAATTGCAGGTGTAGGCTGAAGTGTGTCCTCAGAGTCACCAGGTGAGTGAAAAGTCATTGAAATGCACAGGCCATTTGTATACATACAACTAGCCATTCTTGATGAGGTAAACAAGATATAACAAGCTGCAATTATCAGCAGGCTAACAATAGGCTATAAATTTATAATCCAGGTGTCTTCAAAACCACTGCTCTCTTTTCTTTTTGAACTTCTTCCCTTTGTTTTCAGAATGAGACCAGTACCCACAATTTCCAAGAAGCGTGTGTTTCAGCATTGATCTGAGCTTCTTCTCAGCAGGAAATAAGAGGGGAATATGAAGCACTGGGCTGCAGGTGGGCACGCTGCTTCACTGAAACCTCAGAAAGCCTTCCGCTAAAGATATGAATACATAACAGGGAGAAGGTTCCTTCAGTACTATTAAAAGTAATCTTCTAGTCGCAGTGTTGACAATTGGCTTGACAGATGAGCTTAGTGGAGGGTTGCGAGGCGATTGGATTTTGGAGGCCGTTTCCATTTTGCAGAAGTCAAGCAGTCATATTGGGGTCCACAGGGAAAGGCAGTCGACTGAGAGAAAATGTCAATTAAATTCTTGCCATTACCTCAAAGCCCTTAAGAATTTGCATTTTTTTAATCCCGTCAGCCTTTTTTCACGTATAAAGCTCTGTTGAAACGTAATATCAATATTTGTAAGGACGGTATGTCAGCAAACAGGCAGACCATTCTAAGACATGTTACTGAGTGACAAAGGTTTAAGTCTCTTAAACAAGAGATATGAAAGGTCTAGTCAAGGAAAAAAAATTTTACAACATTGGTTTGCTCAGAACTGCATGTTACTGGACAAAAAAAAGCAGAAAATAAAATGTATAGCCCATTTTCTCTCCTGTCCTTGCTGAGAGCTGAGCACAGGTGTATTTGCTTTGACTGTGTAACAACGGTATTGGAAGACCTTGTCTTAACCACTTATGTGTTCGTTGGATGGTTTTGTGTATAAACGTCCCAGTCTGCTGAATTGTCTGGACTTCAGCCTGACATTATTTTCACCTCTGTGACTCAGCGCAAGCTGCTGCTGTAGTGGTTGACATTCTGATGTGGAACAAACAGCCCGCGGTGGCTGCCTCAGCCTCATCGCCCCGTTTAGATCTCTGCCTCTCTTCTGATTAACCTGATTTGGTTTGGTGTACAACCCGGAGCCAAGGAACAGGGCAGGCTCCACAAGCTCGAGGAGATAACGGAAAATGCAGCTAATACACACTGTGAGTGTACAGGGAAAAAAAGGCATCAGAGCTTGCTCTCCAAGTCTGGAGAATAAAGCTGTTCATATCAGAGCATGAGCAATTTGTGTGAGTAATTAGATCACATGTGACTACAGAAAGAATAGTATGCAAAAAAATGTAATGAAATTAGTACTAAGTGACAGGGACTTAATACCCAACAGCAAGGGTCTCACTGAAGCAAAGGTCGTTTCTTCTGCTTTATTCCTATCAAGGCTCTGAATGGCTTCCAGTGATTGTTCAAAGGAAAAGTCATATTAAGGGATGTCAAATGTCTCCTGATTAGTAGTATTCACATCTCTCGTAGATATTACTGATCTCATGCGACAACCTCCCATATTGCTGCTTAATTGCCCGGAGAGAGAGAAAAAATTCATAAATGTAAACCTGCCTCAGATTAGAGCATGACTCCAGCTTTTACCCTCAGGTGAAAGTGAGAAGTGTGGTGGGGGTGGGGGGTTGGGTGACATTGGCCTCCAAAATAATAAAAAAGCATTCTCAGATGCCTCATCAGGTGCTAGGCAACAGCTGCGTCTTTTCCCGGTACATTCAGTTCAGAATTTAACCAGCCGCATGCTGCGCATTCGCCGCGCGCAACAACAGCCCCGTATTGATCCGTAATCCAGGTCACAACAAAGCCCGGGCCCGGGTGGGGGCAGGCATTCACCACCGGCGGCTTCCGCTCTCTCTCTCTGTCTGCAGTCACAGTAATTACTGTGGAGCCTGAATGTGCCCATTAGCGGAGAATGGGAAGCCAGCACGCCAAAAGTAAAGGTTGAGTCTCGTGGTGAGATGTGTGGGCAGATGGGAGTGACGCGGTGTGGTGG
The DNA here is from genome assembly GCA_019176425.1 of Megalops atlanticus. Taxonomy (NCBI): domain Eukaryota; kingdom Metazoa; phylum Chordata; class Actinopteri; order Elopiformes; family Megalopidae; genus Megalops; species Megalops atlanticus. The sequence continues at coordinate 11,411,648 of CM032878.1, read as the reverse complement.
GGACCTTTGGATGAAAGCAGCCCCCCGTGAGGTTTCCAGCCCGTGAAAGGGACTCCGATGCAAATGCACTCCTTTCCCGCGGATCGGCTTCACTTCTCCCCTCCCTGGAACGCGTTGATTTCGCCCCACTGTTGTTTCAGGAATAAGCCTTAATTGTAATGGGCTTTAGGGGGAGCTGCTTTTGATTTGCCTTTTTTTTTTTTTTTTTTGTTCTTTTCTTTTCTTTTGTATGGGTTGAGGGTTGAAGAAATGACCCTGGCAACCAAAAGAGCAGCTTTCATGATTTCTAACTGCCATGCTTGTACAGCATACCTCATAGAATAAATTGTTCTAGTTTGATGTCAGCCTGATGTTGAACTTGGAACTGGAACAATGTTCTTGAAGTTTCTGTCCTTGATTTACTTGCCAGCATGGTGCTTGTTCACCTCTAGGCTAGTGGCTGTTAAAGCACTGCATTTTTTGGATGCCATAACATCTGCATACTTTTTTCATAAAGACATGTTTAGAGGCTGCAAACTTAATCTGTATTTGAACTAACATTTACATTACATTACATTACATGGCTAATTTGCCCATATTATAATGGGCTATAAAAACACAATATCTGAATGAATGATTTTTATTAGAAGTTACTGAAACCAGGCGTTTAATGATTTTTAAATAAATCAAAATTAAATTACTTGCAGTTTTTATGAATTAGATTGAGACATCCAGTTCTCATGGAAAATGTGTGTTTACACTGAAGTTAAATTAATATGAAATTAATCCACTTGTTGCCATCCAGAATTTCAAACATAAGCCCTCAGTAAATAATGCTCAGTCTCTTAGAAGTAATTCTACTTTGCACTATTTTTATCTGAGAAGAGATGATTTGAATTAATCTCGATTTCTCTCGATTTCCTACTGTTTGGTCTCCACAAGTACAGTTGTGATGAATATTTTGAGCTCAAAGCTGTATGATTTTGTTCTTGAACTAGTCCTCTTAGCAACGTTTTGAAATTGAACTACAGTTCCTGGTCTGCATGCAGGGCAGTAGTCTTCATGTGGGGTGTGACTGCTTGGTTGTCTGTTCAGAAGGGGGAAATGTGATAATCTGGTAACATAACCCAACAGCAGTTCCAAAATATTGCTGTCTCATTTATAAGCAGGTTACCTGCAATAACAGAGGGGGGTGTCCCTTCTGAGTTGTACTTTTTATTGACAGCTGGTGCAGCGGCAGGATGACTGCTACAGTATCGAAGACAGCAGAAGCAAAGGCAATCCATTATGGCCCTGGTTCCTGTTAATTCCCAATTAATTTCTGAGTGAGAGTAGGAGAACTAGGTGTACCTTTAACCTTGCCAAAGATGTACTAATTTAAGAAGATGTAGATGTGTAGATAAGACTGAATCTGAATGAATAGGTTCTGCTCTATATCAGCATGCACAGTTTGTCTGGTGGAAATTACTAAGTCAAAATTGTGGTGAGATTATGATGTATCATATCTACCAGGCATTGTTTTGTATGTTCTGTGATATTAACCTCGGAGTGCCTGATGCCTAACTGCAACATTTTACTTAAAATTTCATCACAAGATCACGGTTTTCTCAGTCAAATCCAGTCACATCTACAAACTATGATATAATCATGATATTTATTAGATAATTTAATAATGAATATTACTATTATTATATATATTATAGAATATTTTTAGTTTGTAGCTCACATGAGTGTTATATTGTGAAAATTTTATTTTATAATTTCTCAGTGGCAAAATTTCACAAAACAAAATACAATGCTTCATCATTACCCACACAGACTGACAAACTGTTACTCTTTAAAGGTGAAGCTGTGTCTTTTGTGGCATGGAGTGAGACACACTGTGGCATTAAGCGAATGCACTTTCCTTTTTATTGACGTGGTGGCATTTGGTGTGGTTGTGGGGCGTAAATGATTAGAAATAGTGCCTGAGCAACACAACAGGCTGGCTTCATAAACAGCAGTGTCAATTATTCCTGCTGACACATACGCACAGTATCAAATGTTTCCCCTTAAATTCTGATTTCTTCCTACAGCAAGTTGTTTTTTTTTCTGTCATTTTAATATACACTCTATTAACTTATGTCACACTGTACAACAGAATCCATTATCACTATAATTTCCAAGTTTGAGGTAGCTGTGTCATATTTATATGTCCTTTAGCTCAGAACAGTTTCCAGGTATAAGGCAGTCTTAATAGAAACACTGGTAATACAATAACACAAGTCAGCACTACAAGTATTCATGCGGACAACAAGAACTGAACATTACATTTTAATGCATAAGAAGTGCAATATTTTATTGTATTCAGTACACGAGGAGGAACATGTAAATCAACTGTATTAATATTATTATAGTTAAGGGAGAAAGAGGGAGATGTGCTCAATGGCATTTTGGCATCATTTAAATGTTGTAATGTTGTTTTAAAAGATTCAATGCTACAGCTACTTTATTGAGCTACATTGTTACTGCCATGCACTGCTGAGGCAGTCATTGAATAGTCAACCATTTCTGTAATTGCTTCCTCTAGTTGCAGCCAAAAAGGATGATTTTATTTCTTGCATTTAAAAAGGGAGTTCTTTTTTCATACGTCTCAGTAGAGCAATTGCCAATGTATAAACTGTAGAGGAAAGCATGTTTTCTGCGGTTTGTAAACATGAATTACCCTCTAATGTGGCCATCCCTAGAGACTGCCACTGGGAGTTCTTAATATACAGTATGAGCTGGAGGTGCATACACATACACTGATTGCAGCCGAGACTCCGTCCATACTGAGGAAAAAACCTCTTTGCCTGTTTCTCTTAAAGTGCGGAATTTTTGATATGAGCCATAACATCCTGAATGCCTATAATGTAATAATGTACTGTTGGGAAAATAAAAGGCAACAATGGCTCCATTTACCTTTTCTATTTCATGTTGCAATTCTTCGTAAATCAAATTACAAATTAAAAGAAATTAAACGATCTATAGAAGTCACAAACTATATCACAGCATGAAAAACATACTTTGTGATTATCAATAATTATACTATGTTATGGTATGGAAAAAAACTATAAAATCACCTTAAGTAACCCACTTAGTGGCTGTTTAATTTCTCCTCCATTTTTCCCAGTAATTAGTTGCATGAAAAATAAATGTAGTGGTAATGAACATCTATGCCATGAAATTGCAGAGGGGCTTCCATATTCTCTAGTGATTGATTTTTCACATTGGTATACTGCATTATTTGGTTGCAAGCTAGGTGTCTTAGAAATGATCTATTTTTTGCCTGAGGAGCCCCAGGAATATTGAGAAGTGTGGCCTGAATAAATTTCAGAGAAAGTTACAAAGTTCAGAATACATTTTTTCACTCCTATGGATACAACTGGTTGCAATTTCAAAACTTTGAGCTCTTTTGGTATCTTTCTCGCATTGCAAAGAAACAAGCATTATACCCATAATGCATTACTGAGTAATAGCCAACAGCCAATAGCCAATAGTACATAATCTGTGAATGACATGAGGATATCTATGGCCTCGACAGATTTTCTGTAGATCTGACCAGCTTCTCCTGTGAGATGTGAAATGTGTTGGTGTGTCCAGTGATAGTTGTATAGCCTGTTTTTATTTGGCAGATTGACCCATGGGTCTACTGCCCCAATGGACACAGGTTCCTCTTTAGTTACAGATCGACAGTAGTCTAACCATTTTACACCTTGGCACTCTCAAAGTGGTCTCTGCAGCTGCTAGCCAGCTAGCTGTGTAAAACTAGCACCTGGCTGCTTATTAGCAGCTGGCTAGTCAGCTAAGAGGAACAAAAATTTAAATTGCATCTAACAAGTACACATACTGAAAAACTATTTTGTTTAAATTTGCCTTATCAAATACACTTCATGTACCAGCTGGCTGTAAATGGTGCAATGGCAATGTGGTATTGTGGTTAATGAGTTCGTGCAAGCTGCCTAACCTGAATTACTTCAGTATAACATGCAGCTACATAAATGGAAAACATCTAAAATATGTAAAGTGCCCTGGATAGGGCACATGCCAGGAAAATATGTCATGTAGTAGAAATGGCATTTTTAACGAGGTCATATTTAAGTGCAACTGGATACCTGCAAACACAGGACCAGTACAACACTTTTAAATGTTGACAGTTAATGCACATGATCAATAAAGGGAAATGAGTACCCTCCACCGTGAGCTCCCTGCTCTGTTTCTCCTTCAAGAGACTGACTCAGCCCTGAAGCTGGCACTGAATTTCACAAGAGGCTGGAGGAAGCACAGGATCCTGAGGTGGCAGTGAGGAGAAAGGAAAAGATTGAGGTTTAATCTGGTGCATGCCCAGATGCATATTTATGACCCGGCCGCTACTTAATGCATTGCCACCGTTTGGCCAAATGGAGAATCTCTCCTCGCTCCCTCATCAGAGATAAGAGGTTATGCTGAGAATGGAATTGTCTGCAGCTCAGGACAAAGGAGGAAACGGTTCCTGCAGCTGACGTATTTGCATCTGTCAGCTATCAAAATGGAGAGGAGCATCAGGGCTGTGAAATACTTAATCTGCCACAGTTCTCTTTGTGCGTGTGTGTTTGAGCGCATTATGCATGTCTTTAAACAGGCTATACAGACTGTAATCTACTCCAAAGCACCTTGTGCTTGACAGTTTTGATGATATTATGCTTACATAGATATAGATTTTGATGTCAGATTCATAGAAACATTTAAACTACCATAATTCTTTACCCTTAGCTATGCTAGTTGTACCTACACTAACATGGTCAAGAAATACTTTCCTGTTAATTGTTGCTTCTGCTAAATGTAAGAAGTATAATTTTGTACAAATCAATTTAGCCACCTTGATTGAGATGTAGACAAGTGCTAATTTAGCAGCAGCAATTCACGGTGCAAGCAAATTAGCCCTTCTTTCTACATATCTGCAATATGCCACACTGAGATGTAATATGTAATGAAAGCTGCTGAAAGATGCACGTGTGAAATCACACGTTCTTATGCTGCCTTCATGCATAAAGCATACCTCCACAGCAAAAAAAAGATGATTATTTTAGATTGAATGGAGCTGAGATGTTTATTGAGTATAGATAATTAAAAAGCACCAAGAACTGATAAAGTCTGATTCCCTTCTGAAGTAATTAATTGTGATTATGATACCGGCAGAGAGGGTCACCCACTCCAAATCTCAGATTGCAGCTCGCCGACAAGATTCAGGCAGGTGCACAAATGAAGATCGCTCTGTCCAGAATAGATTAACCAACCAAAATTGAGGTCTCTGAACTTGAAGAGAGTGTCCCGCGTGGAGGCGCGCAAGCTTGACAAAAATAACAGCTGCCAAGGGAAAAACAGGTTTCCTGTCACATTTTATCATGGAAAACAGATCTGCTCTCCCAAATGACCGGTTTCTCCTTTTCCGAATGAAAAGAAATGAATAAATAAGTAAATGAATAGAATATGAATTACCACCTGAAAGGCAGAACACAATTCATTACCCACGGGAGCACACTCCATTTAGGTTTTTATTGTGACCACTCTGCTATTGCACTGGAATCTGTGAGAGGAATGGCGTATGAAGAGTCCTGGAATTCAAGCTGTTGCAAATGGAAATGACACTTCGATTGCGCTCTCCAAAGTGGCAGCAGAGTCATTCAGCTAATGCCACTGGACACCGCCAATTTCCTGTGACACAAATGGCCTGTATAATGACATTGTTTCCCTTATCCAGAGTAGATTGAATCGGTGCATGTGCATACTTCGACACACCCGTGCAGTGTTTTTTTCTTGTAGCCATCTGTTGCAGAATTAGGACATCAAGCATGCAGTGTGGTGTCATTGTATCTGGGCAAAACATCATAAACATGGCCATAATTTCCTCCCCCTGGCTGTGACCATCACAGAAACATCTGTGGCCTGTGTTCTGGGCCAGGGTGTGCCTCTTGGAACTTGTTGTTCACTGTATGGCCTCCTCTCCCTCAGTCAAACCTGGGCATTTGGTGACACTCATTGTAAGAAATCACTTTTGCTGAACATGCTCAACTGTTTGTCTGTTACCCTCACTGCTAACTGTCCATTTTTAACAATTTACTTGTTTGTGGAGGGTTTCAGAGAGCCATTCTGTCAGCTTAATTTTTTTGACATTGAACTCCTTTTAATTACCCTACGCAATGGTCAATTTGAAGATAAAGTCTAATTCTCTCATCTTCTTTATTGAAGACTTTCATTTTATAGAGCATATGCTTAAACAGCTACTGCTAAACCACCTTGTATGACATGGGGTCAGAATTTGTATGCAAATTATTCTGAGGGTCTCTCACTTTATTCACTGGCCATAGTAACATAACATTGTCTGCCAGCTGATTCTGGATGGTAATGTGGCCAATTTATTGTCATTCCTCAAACTGCTTTTTTATTGCTAATCTGTCTCATGTTATGCTAATACTAACCTCTCACAGGAAACCAATAGTAAGTTCCCCGGATTGCTGAATTTGTTTTGTTTTTTGGTTGGTTTGATGCAGTTGGTGCATTTTGTAATCTTATAAAATTCTGTTCTCTGAACATGTAAGGGGTTGCCATATAATCACAGCTGCATTATGTTCAGACTAATGTGGTATTTACTCTGACACCTGGAACATTCAGCACATTAGCAATGCAGGATACTTGTTGTTACTCAACCACATATAAACACACATTGTTTTTAGCTTGGCTTGAATTACTCTTGCTCATATGTCACATTTTAATTTCTTGATTCCTACTTTCTTTTTAGAACACTCAATATGTGTGACTTGACTGTACTGCAATTTCATATTACACTTTCGTTGAACATAGTCCATTTTCGCATTACATTTATGAAAGTGCTTTCTTGGGTGCTCTCCTGAAAAGATAGAATTTGAGCTCCATTGGCCAGTTCAACCATTGGAAGTGCCAGATACAGATGCTCTCTGAAGTGAATGATATTTGCCCCATGGTGGCCGGACAATGAAACACTATTGCCTTTCGAGTAGATGCAGGGCCACTGAGCTGTGATACTGGAGGATGATAGAGAACATGCTTAGTTGATTTTGTTTATCTTGCAGAAGACCTTTCACTCTGCCCTACTAGCTGTTGGACTGCTGTCTCTCATAATGATCAGAGCAGCTGTAGGTGCGCAGGTCACTCAAGGTGTTCTGTCCTCCCAGGCCTGTCTGCTGGCGAGCAGGTGAGCGGCGGTTGGAGGCGAGAATGATAACGTGCCGGAGTGACCTTGTTTCCTGAGCAACCCGGGAGATCTGGGATCTGACAAGGTGTCAGGTCAGAAGGGCCAGGCATGGGCTGGGCTGTGAATCAGAACCAATGTGTACTGACAGAACCCGGGCATAGATAGACAGCATCTGTGACAGGCGCAGACAGGATGAGAGTTCCTGGAATAATGCGCCGACCCAGCTGCACGATGTCATCTAATTGCCACCCTTATTTCCTGCTGTAAAAGCTTTCGACCTGCTGTGACAACTACCGTGGCTTCCTGTTTCTGGATGAGGCAAGAATCTGCTTTGTGAAACTGTGCCATTGCCGTCGGTTCTGCATGGTTGTATTCTATAATATTTCATGTTTGCAGGAAGATCCATTTTGTTCTTCTTTTGTTCATGCAAAATGGGACATATTCATACACAAAGTATCAGGATGCAATTTGCTGAAAAGCACAATGGCACATCCATCCGAATTTGAGGGATTTGACGGAGTAGATATCTCGCCACTGCAAATGACAAACACAGCACTATCTTCAGAATGAACCAAGAAATGACTGATTGCTTGACAGCATAGTGATTAGTTGCCTCTGTGTGAATGTGAGTAAATGACGTCTTTTTTTGCACTGAAAATTCCTTCATGGAGCACAAGATTGCAAGCTCACAGCCAAGGCTGCAGTCAAGGCCTCTAACCCTGTAAGGACTGCACAATCAGGGACTGGCTTATGTTATTTTGGGGTAAGTGCTGGATATATTCTCCGATCTTATTGTAATATGGATCGGCTGATAACAGTGGTGTTACTGAACAGGATGAACCCCTCTCATTGATTAAAAGAACTTGGCTTTTGTTCCTCTGATCATGAAGGAGGATCATGTAAGTTCCAAGCAGGCCACTGACAGAACTTGAAGCCTGAGAAGGGGAAGGGGATATTCACTGTGTGTTAGGATACACTGCCTAAAGTGCAGGTACGCATCTAGAAGACTTATGCTAACCTGGTCACTCACTAGGGAGAGGTTAAGGCAGGACATTCATATTATTGATTATTGATATTGATATTAAGAGACATGTCATAATGTTCTGAGATCCAGTTGCCACATCATGGTGTAAAACAAAATTCAGTCAAACATTAATTTCAGTCAAAACAAAACCAACAACTCAGTACAGCAGGTGGCAGTAATGCATCTTTCTTTTGTTTTAAAGTAACCAAACACCAGACGAAGTAGGAATATGATAGCAAGAAATGAAAAATGCAAATTAAGTACATGACTCCTGCACACCGTACAGTTATGTGGTATACTGGAATATGTTCATATTTATTCTTACATTTTGTCAACTGAAGCAAATTAATATTTCAGAATGTGCACATCTATATATGTGTCTATGTATCATAATATTGTTCCTGGAGTCTGCTTAAGTTTCAGGTGTAGCCCAGATGACATATGGGATTGGTATGGATGTAATGGATCTAATCAAGAAACGGACAATTTTTTTTCAAAAGATATTTCTTCACAGTCAGAAGGAATGCAAGAGTGCTTGAAGTGTATTAACTTTTTATTGCATGTTATTTCATTTTTTGGATAGATTTTCAAAAATTTCATTTCATATTTGTATTTACACCACTGAAATTCATTGTTCTGCCTCTATTGATACGACAAAAGTGCAAACAAACAAAAACAACTGGAGTTTAAACAAACTAAATAATGTATTGCACTTATTAATATTTCAGTAGACCACCCTGTTTTCTATAACAGGACCGGATTCTGTGCAGATTTTAATAACTGCAAACCTGTTATGGGTGATGTATAGTAGAGTAAAATAGAGAATATCGATGTTGCAAGTCCATATGAGTCAAAGCATAAAAGAGCAATGAGTCTGTCGCATTGAATGGGATACATTTTTGTGTTCCGTGGACGAGTTCAGTGGATGGGAACGTGGTGATATGTTTTAAATTCACACATTGTTCATGGTCTTTGTTTAGGCTAGAGTCGTAGGCCATTTCCTGGGACGTGCGGCTCATTTATGGCCCACCTCACCTCAGCGATGAAGAGACACGACAGGCACATCATTCATTCATGACTGGCCTTAGGAAGATTTATGACCAAACACTCAATATTTTATATGTTACGCACCCATGATGAATAGAAGATTGTCACAGGGGAAAGGTGCTGGTGTCTGTTCAGCACTACATCTGAGCATCTGAGTGTTGATAATCACCAGCATTTTCAAGATACTGCGGTACACCTGTGGATGCAACCATGTTAAATGTAGTGCGTTTACTAACAGCTGTATGCATTTGCTCTTCCTTGGAATTGTGTTTATTTGATCCATGTTCATAACCCTGAAACAAAGATTTATAACCATCTTATGGCCATGATTTTGGGATCATGATAAACAAAATAACAGTTTGTTCCATGTATTAAATGTCATTCTGCGTGGGAAAAAAATGTAGAATGTGGAAAAAAGTAATATAAATTCAAACCCCTGGTTTATATATATAGGTTTGTGTGTGTGTGTATGTATGTATATGATCTTTTAAAGGAGCTTTCATCATTGGAAACTGTACCAAAAAAGCTGTGGCTTTCCTTCTGTTTCAAAGTAGAAGTGCCTGAAACACCTGTAATGGACCTAGACCTAACCCAGGGGGCAGTTTGGAAACTCTCATCAACATGAGTAAATGTTACACTCCAGCGAGATCTGCGATCCGTTGGTGTCTGCCGAAAGATCAGGAACCTTTGCCTCAGATCCCTCTACCCAGCCCGTCTCAGTGAGGCTCTGTGACGTCAAAGCGTCGCTACTGCAATTCTGCTCTGCAAAAAGCCATTTATTTGCTGCTGTGTCCCTTTGACCCTTTGCATCAATTGCGGGGAGTAATCTAAAAATGGACATCAATGTCATTGCGAGTGGGCGTGTATGAATAGCAAGCATGCTTTTTAGATATATGCTTGTCTGTTGAGGCGTGGGGTTTCACACATACAGTCTGGGTTGGTGTCTTGTTTTAGTGTGGGTTGTTGATGTCTGAGAAGAGGCCATGAGCTCCATAAGGCAAACAGAACCAAAGCAGAGGAGGCAGAAGTGGTGAGGCACTCAGTTAATTCTCAGTTACTTAGAGAGGATTCACTTCTGTTCCACAAAGGAATCCATGATGTGAACAGCTTACTCACTGAACAGAGTTTATTCATTTTTCATCCTGGAAGAAAGTAAAAAGCCAGTTTAAATGCACTGTCTAGCGAGCCTAAAATTGTGTTCTGTGCTCTCCACTTGGCTCCTGGCAGATAATGCAGATGTTTTATATTGTGTTATGATCTATTCATGAAACCTATCCATTTTTCATTTTTTATTTTTTTTCCAAATGGCCATTGTCTTGCTGTTTTGCTTTAATATGAATGATGGAAAAAGACTGTTAGGACTTGCCTCTATGAATTAATTTAATTTAATTTATAAGCAGTGAATGATGCCACGTCAGTGTTTAGTGTGTAAAATAAACCCTGTCATCACATCAGTTGAATTGCCAACATTTACATTTTACCAATGATATTCTACTATTACATTACATTGTTGTCATTTAGCAGACGCTCTTATCCAGAGCGACCTACATAGGTTACAGTTTTTTAGATGTTATCCTTTTATATAGCTGGATATTTACTGAAGAAATTGTGGGTGAAGTACCTTTCCCAATGGTAAAACAGCAGTGCCCCAGCAGAGAATTGAACCAGCAACCTTTGGGTTACAAGCCCTGCTCCTGACCACTATGCTACACTGCCGCCCCCAGGCATGAGGCGATATACAGGTCTAGTATTCCGTCGGTCCTCCGTCTAGGGGTTTCTGGTTGGTAACAAGGAGTTTCGGTGCTGCCCGCATTCCTATGCTGACGATCAACATTCTGTTTTAGACTACGGCCCTTCAAGAATGTTCATAACAAGCCAGAAAATCTGAATAGTTGTAACTCCAGGCAGAGGCGATATAGAACGAACTGAGGTGTTCAGGCAATACCTAAAAAAGTCTGTGGAACTGCAGAATTTCCACAGGAAATGGCAAGTATATTGAGGGAGAGCTGAGTCTTGGAGCAGGTGTCATAAATCGCATAGACTTTAGGATGCTCACGCTCCAAGTGTTCTATCAAACCAGCCATCCCAGTTCAATGTTTCACTTCATTCATTTCATTTCAGGACTTCGCCAGCTGTAAGATCTTCACTTTTATAGAGGGCTTTCAGTTGATAGCTTGTTGTCATTTTGCCATTGGCCAAAGGCTGTGATGGTGGGAGGCTGTTGATATTTCAGGTCACACAAGATAAATTGGATTACTTTACTGATTGGCATGGTCACAGTGGTATTTATATATATTGCTAGAAGGAGTTATGCTGGGAAAATGGAAATGAGATTCGTTGCTATTGCCATATAACTCAATGGGATTAGTGTAACACTGTTGCGTATGCAGTGTCATGGCCCCCCAGTTTTATGTTCACTATGTAAAAGACTGTGCCAGATGATGTGGTCTTGTCAGTTAGTTCCATGGAGAATTGGTTATTAATGCTTGGAATAGCTTACAGTACCAGCAAATGTAATGAAGCCAGAGACCCTTGGAGTTTTTTAGACCAGGCTATCTAGAATAGTGTTAGATGAAATAGCTACAAAAAACCTTTTATGACTAAGGGTTAAGTCATATATGAGTTGGTGTTTGAACATAATTCATCTTACTTTCAGTTCAGTACTCTATTTCATGTTGTTACAGGAGGTTATATTCTGCAATCCTGTTTTTGCTATACCTATTCCTATTATATTTTTTCCATCATTTCTTTAATTAAACCTTGAGCTCCCGGTTCAAATTGAAAACTAATTGAAAATGCAATATAAGGGTATTAAAAAGTTTTGGTATTTTTCATTTTAAAAGTTTAAGCACTTAATTACGTCTTCTATAAATACCTTAGATGAACAATAGATGGTAGATTGTTACCCTCCGGAGTAGGTGTGCCTGACAGAGAGACCTGTGGGCAGCTTGTGTGGCCTAGTCACCTGCCACTATCTGTCTGTCAGTCACTTCCTGATGAAGACACGCAGAAGATCACACAGGAGTTTGGGCTTTCTCTCTTTTCTTTTCTCTCTCTCTCTCTCTCTCTCTCTCTCTCCATCATGTGTTGATGACCTCATTGTTGATTCACTCTATCATGAGAGCCAAGGAGGCTGTGTGGTGATCCCTGAAGCCCACTTCCTTTTGGTAATCAATAAAATGCACCATTGCACCAACGTGCAATACTATTGACTAGCACCAGTGTTTGCTGACCATGTAGTTTGGGGATTAAGCAAACCATGTGGGTCTTTTTCAGATATGAAATTCGTAAATATCAGTGCGTTTGTCCTTTGTTTTTTTGGGGTTTTTTTATTGCTAGTTTCCTTTTCTACCTTAATGTGTTATACTGCTCTCCCCTTCAGCCTGAGTATCCATTATGCACTCTGTTTGAAACACTACAGAGAGGACACAGGTGCCATACAAGTCTAATGAGTGATTCGGCTGGGAGCAGACTGAGTTTAAAGGCCATGCTTGTTCATTGTCTTCCTCGCTGTTCCAATTTACTGCAATTCCCTGCTTCTCCTAAAAGCTCTGTGCTCTCTGTCTCATTTTTTTAGAAGGTTGTCAGTTTTAAAAGAGAGTTTGTATAAACCTGCTCATTGCTTGGCTGTAGTTTGGCAGACAGCAAACAACTGTGGGTCTTGGCTTGATTTTGAATCAGTACAGGTGTTATGCAAATATTGGTGTAATATGTGCATGATATTTGAGTATGATAACAATTGTTTCCCCAATGACTAATGACTTTCAGTAGCTGAGGTATTTATATAATTATGCGGTACAATTTTGTGCTACCAGTGATCCCAAAAATGTGTGTGTAATATATGTGGGTGTGTGCGGGCTTGCATGGTCATATGCCTCTTTGTACGTTTGTACCTGCTACCACACATTGGATCCAGAAGATTTTAACCAGGTGCTTCCTTATTTGCTAAGTAGTAAAATACTTTTACCTGCTTCCGTTTGTGTAAAAATAATAGTTGTTAACATATCATTAATGTAAAAAATAACAAAACAATTATTTCACAGAATACAGAGCCTAGAGTCCCAGTGTCTTTGCAATGGTATATTTTTAAAAATCGAGGTAGAAAAAGCACACATTGCTCAGCTGATTTAGTTTACATGGATGGCAACAAACGCAAACATGAGTGAGTACAAACTCCACACAGAGACAGGATGCAGACCCAGCTCTTCAGGGCAAAGCCATAAACTGGTGTTGCAGAGGAATGGTGGTAATAAAATCACATCAGCACTGACTTTTCCCTCTGCTGCACTTAGGCCACGGTGGGGTACCTCCCATGTGTCGACACCTGTTTCAACTGTCAAAAGCAGAGGATTTTATGGTTGTACTCATTACTTCCTCTGTCGCAACCCAAAACCATCAATAAAAGTGTCTGCCAATAGTGTTATGGTTATAAATTGTTCGGTCAGGAGTTGTAATGATCCAAGAGAAACAAAGGGAACATGGGTCTGAATTAAGCAGACATTTAGAAATATGTTCACTTCATGTGTTGAAAACAACTTTTTACAGAGGAAAAAAAAAAAAAAAAACAGCTTTGTTCATACTTTGCCAATATCTATAGAATATCTGCTCTGTGTAATAAATTACAACAGCTAGTGAAGCTTAAAAATGTGTAAATTTGTGTGAAACAATTTACTTGATTTACTTCACAGGCATTTTGTATTTCCCTTTGATAAAGTGTCAGACAAACTGTGGGTTTCATGCTAACCCCACTGGACAACACACAATGCAGATTTTAGATGTCCCATAACTGAATCATGAAGTCACTGTCATTTGTTGTACTGATGTGATACTGATCAGCTCAAAATCAGATTATTAAAATGCACTCAACCCTGTCGATTGTATGATATTTTCTTGGCATGTGTTTTTCTGCTGAATCCTTTGAAACTGACATGAGGCTGAACAGCATGGGTTCTCTTAACAAAGCACGCTAACTACTAGAATGACATTGGCAGGATGCCTCCCTGTGTTTTAGATTGTAGTGTTAAATACAGATAAGGACTTTTCCATCACACTTGGTCATGTGCATATAGAAAGCTAAGTGTGTATTGTGTATCCCCTTATTCAGGCTGTTCTTTGCTTTGCTATCAGAGCCCATCTGAGTCATGGACACCAGGAATTATCAGTCCACTGCCTGGTGTTTAGTGTTTTCAATGTTGTATAACAGGTAACGTATACCCACAAAACATACCATCATTTTTATAGAATAACATGCAGCACCCTGGTCTCAGTTTTTGCTTGAAATCACAGTCCCCGAGCTGGCACCCATTACTGGCACCCACTGCAACCAACTTGCTGAACATAATGGAGCTATGGCAAATGCAGCACACCTACAACAGCATGTGACCATGAAAATGGATTCCTCAAGTCTCCCCCTCTTCGTCTTTCCCTGCCTTCTGAGAAAAAGGAACAAGAAGAGATCCTTCTTTGATTTCTGTGCCTCCAGCAAAGTCTAGAACTTCAGACACCAAGGGTGCAGTTCACTCTGTCTCCCCATAATTAGACAAACACTGAGATTACCCTGGGACTACACTTCCCATGAGCCTTTAAGGTGCTCCTTGGTACTCCCCCTTTCCCCCAGGGTTGCTCCTAAACCTTGAGGGCCTCGTGCACGCCCACAGCAGAAAGCCGGCGGTTGATGTTGCGGTAGCGGCAGCGCAGCAGGTCCTTGTAGGTGGAGCGCAGGTCGCGGTTGAAGAAGGCGTAGATGAAGGGGTTCATGAGGGAGTTGGCGTAGCCCAGCCACAGCAAGGTGCGCTCCAGCCAGATGGGCACGCAGCTGCACTCCACCCCGCAGATGAAGGGCCGGGCGGTGGACAGGATGAAGAAGGGCAGCCAGCACACGGAGAAGACGCCCACGATCACCCCCAGCGTGGTGGCCGCCTTCTGCTCCCGCTTGAAGATGGAGATGTTGTGGCGCTCGCGGCTCAGCAGGCGGGAGAGGGCGGCGCACTCCTCCGCCACGCCGGGGGGCTTCAGGCCCTGCATCTTCAGCGCCTCGCTGGCCACCGTCTCCGGGCGCTCACGGCGGGAGAAGTCGGAAAAGCGGTGCTTGGCGCCGCTCTTGCGGGCGGCCCGAAAGATCTTGTAGTACATGATGAGCATGACAGCCATGGGGATGTAGAAGGCCACGGCAGTGGAGTAGATCGTGTAGCTGAAGTCCTGGCTGATCAGGCACAGCTCGGCCGTGTTGACGTTCTTGGCCCAGCCGCAGAAGGGAGGCAGGGTGATGGAGGCGGACACCAGCCACACACCCAGGATCATTTTAGCCATCAGCTGCCCGTTCTGTCGCGCTGGGTAGGTCAAGGGTCGCGTGATGCCAAGGTATCTGTGGGGAAAAACCAACAACAATACTGTAAAAATCAATGTCATGTTCTTCACATAGAGAAAGCTTTGGTCAGAAACTCTATATCACAAATGTTTTGTTGTACTCTGCCTCACTTGTAAGTCGCTTTGGATAAAAGCATCTGCCAAATGAATAAATGTAAATGTAAATGTTTCATATGCAAAATACAAGTTACAAAACTGTCAACATCCTGTATAGCTACCCATGTGCCAGTAACCTGTGACACAGAGACTGTAGACATCTATAGCAATATTCCACAAAAGAGATTCATTTCACTCAGACATTTAGGGGTTAATTTCAGCTGCACTATCCGGATGCTGAGAATCCCTTTCAAAACAGCAGGAGGACAAAATGTACATTATGTAACCATCAGATTTAAGAGCTTCCCTGGGGCACCCTGTAGATGGATGACCTGTGGGGGATGTAACTTTTGATGAGCCAGTTTCAGTCCAAAGACTGGTGGCTGGGGATGATTGTGAAGCAATGATAATGGACTTTATAACAATTCTGATCAGGTACAGATCCAATCTGAAAGTTTCACAGGAGTACCTGTCATCTCAGGTTTGTATCTGTAAGAAGGTACAGATCAGTTTTTAAACTCAAGACATTTAATGTCCTTTGTTGTCAGATAATCTGTAGTAGGTCTAGTTTTTCATTGTTGGTCATAGTTGCTGTGATTACTCTTCTATAAATATGGTCAAGATCATAAATTGAAAATCTGGACCATGCTTTCTGGAATGCTCTTAGCAGCTGCTAAAAAAGGAATGTTTGGATCAGTTTGTTTGGGTTGATGATATAAGTGGAACTGTAAGTGCAGTGTGTTCTCATTTCCATGTCCGTAATGGAGGAAAGGTCATATGTAAAGCGTGAAAGAGAATGGATTTGACTTAATTTATAAATCTTATTACTTTAATACAACAAACTGATGTTTTGTTTCAAGAAATGTTTCCATCAACATTGTAGGTGGAAAATGATTTTCAAAATTTCTCGTAGAAAAGACTGTTCTTGTGAGTCATGTTCTTTTTGCCTCCAATAGTTTACATAAGTGAAACTGTAATTCCTCCATGCATAGCAATTGATTTAAAACCTCCGACATTCTGTGACTATTCCACTGTGTCTGTAATTGCAATTCAGTACAAGAAAAAGTGCATTTGTAATATTGTTGAAATGTTTTTCTATACCTTTTTCCTATTTTCTAAAATGATAATGTATATGTGAGCATACATATGCATAACATTCGAGTACAATGGCACATCTTGTTCCATGAGTGATTTTACCATCTCGTGCCCTTTAAACAGTCTCTCTCCTCTGTAAGCAGTAAGGATGTGGCAAGGAATAATTTTACACTCACATACAACTGCCAGGCAGTAGTTACCATATCATTAACACCCCCATGGACTTCTATGCAAAATTCTTGTTTTGTATGGAATACCTGTGTCATAATTTTCTGGAAGAGTCTAGGCCATACAGTATATGGGTATTTACACTGAGAGTAGTTTTGTTCAAAAAACAAAAAAAGAACACTTCCCGTGCAGTTAAGTGGAAGGATTTCAGGCAATTCTAAAGTAAACCTCAAAAGAGGGATCCCAGGTAATTTCAGGGCCATGCTGCTCTGGGGGAAGGATCTGTTCTGTGTCTGTGTGTGCTCAGGCTAATGGAAGTATTCTCCAGTTACTTCCACTAGGTTGACAAAGCACAGTAAAGTGAACTCTTGCTTGGGAAAGCAAACAGTGCAGCGTGGCTGCAACTGTCACTTCCTCTTCAAGTGCACCACTCAGTAGTTTTTTTTTTTTTGAGATGGAGTGCGTTCTAAAATATTTAAAGAACTGCAGGAGTGTGCATGTGTATGTTTTGGGGGGAAGGGGGAAGGGCGGTAAATTCAAATAGACCTTCCAAAACAAACTGGTATGTAGGGAAAGGACAGCAAGGCACGCAAAACAGTCCTTGCAAAGAAAACACATTTCATTCTGTTTCACTGCACTGTCAACATTTTTCCCCATACAGGCTTAGAAGTGTACCCATCAGCTTCATATCCACTGACAGAGGAAAACTGTAACTGCAGTCCAGCTGCTCAGCTATATGTTCCTTTTATCTTAGACGTATCTCTGGGTACAGTGGGCTACAGGGGGTGGATGGTGTTGAAGTGACCTCAGTTTCACTGGTTCAACGCAATGTGAACTGCAGGGAACCTTGAGTCTCCACATGACTTACTGAGGTATTTTTTTAAGTAGCTCATAGACTGGGCTTGTTGGTAATGGGACACATTGCTGAGGCAGAGGTTTACAGGGGTGAAGCAGAGTGGGGTTGTTGTAGGACAGACTGCTCCCTGACCGGTTGGGTAAACTGTGTGACTCATCCCCAACAGACTAGGGGTTGTTGGGCGGGGGGTTTAGGATCTGTCTTCATTCACAGTTTATTTATATTTTATTTAGGAATTTGGGCTTCCTGGTTAACCCCCCTCCCCACTGGCATAACATATCATTTTTGTTGGATTCCCAGAGGGTTGCACATGCACACAACACACAAAGCTAAACACCTACAATGATAATGATGAAATTCAGTAAAAAAAAAAAAACACTGTCTCCAACAACGTAACCATGGATTTCATAAAATGAAGTCAAATTTTTATGGCCTTAGGATGGACTACTGCTTAAATCAATGATACCCACCTTTCTGCTGGTTCCCTGCCTGTGCGACATCACTGACATATCCCCCGTGCCCTGAGGAAGGCCCCCACCTCGTATGACATCATATGAAGCTATATCCTCTGATGACAGCCATGCTAAGAAGCGGTAAATTTTTCCAGTACCAAGCACGCAGCCCCAAAAGTAGTATGTGGCATACGCTGAATTAAGCTGAGTAGTGTGTAGCCCCGCTGGGTTTTTAAGACACATTTGAAATTGCATGATGTATCATCTTGCATTAGCGTCCCGCCTCTGAATGTTCTTGGCACAGTGCAGCCTTCCGCCACAGCAGCGTTTTCTCATTGCCATCTGATGCTCTCCAGCACACACAAACGTGCACCTTACTGTACGCGCACAGTGAGCATGCAGTGTCTAAACACATACATCACTCTGACGGGATGCGTGTGTACGTGTGCCCTTTTGACGGGAGAGCTATTTCTAGGTCCGGCAGTACAAGTACGTTTTGCAGTTCATAAAGGAATCGCCGGCCCAACAAAGCATAATATAAGCTGCTGGCCCAGATCAATATATCGGGACACTTGTGTCTTCTCATTATGTTCTACTAGGTCAAATGGATTGAGAGTTACTGCAGTCAATGTGAATAATGAATATAGATGTGTATTCAAAATGTATGTGTATGTACTGACATGAGTATATCAAAGGGCATGGTTAAATATAAGTGTATTTGAAGGAACATCAAGCTGACCTGTCATTTTTAGGATAAAATATGGATGCCATCTAAACCATTATCTATGTATCACGTTTCTCTGTTATTTCTTGCTCTGCATTTGTTCTGAAGCCAAGAATATTTGATATTTACAGAGCTCAACAGAGTTATATGGGAGGACATAATTACTAGATTGTATTAATATTGTATATGTCTCTCAAAGATACCACACTCCATTCAATAGCAATTGTAATTGCAGTTACTGTCCCCCAAGATGTCATTATGTAACACAAAATTATGTGAGTTTGTTTTCTTTTAAAGTATATAAGCAATTTAATATATAATATTACCAAAAAAAACTGACTGACTGGAGACTCCAGACCTTATACCAGTCATTTGAGACAAGTCACATAAAATGGTTCTGTATTCATCAAGGACCTATTAAAATGACAAACGCTTGCCTGATGTGGTCATCTGCCTCCCTGATGTGTGCTTAGATACGGAGCAAACTGTGTGTGCTGTTGCCCCCTTTAACAATGCTGGCATGTATATACACTGAGCTGTCCGGAGCACATCTATTTTTGGACATAATTGCTGAGCCAAGCCTGCTGAGACTTGCAGGGAAGATTGTGAGTTTACATCTTTCAGGAGGTCATGACCTCCCGGTCTATTGAGTGGGAGGAGGGGCACGCCCACAGGTCCCCAGCTCCACATATGACGGCATGAGCCTGAGCTGGAGCAAGCATGATCAAACAACCCTTATCTCTTAAGACAGCCCCATGGTGCAATATGGGGTCACAGGTGTGCCAACCGACACTGCAGTCTCCTTTTAACTCCTTCTGCCCCACAAATACTGTCTGCTCTTTCAGAATCAGCCTTCATTTGCCAAGCATGCTTCTACACATGCAAGGAATTTGACTCTGGTTCCAATGTCTCTCACAGTGCTTGCATACAACATCAAAGCGACAAAGACAAATACCAGACAACAGTAGTGTTACAACAGACAACAACAGTAGTGCAGGACACATATATGGAATAAGTATGGAATGAATGAGGTATATATGAACAGCTATTCTAAGCCCTATGTCAGATGGGGTAGAAACCATAAAGAGAAAACCTGTGCCTGAGTCTGGTTGTGCTTTTGGAATACTCAGGGGGTGAAAATCATTCTAGGTCTGTGGCTGATTTGCTCAAAGGAGCAATCCAACAGCGAACGCCTGAGTGTTTCTCTGACCTTGAGTTAGAACCATCTCTTGTTTGGCACTCTCTCTGTCATGTTATCCCCCCTTTCTTACTTGCTCTGTCCCTCCATGTATAAACAGTTTTTTATGGTCTTATTGCTGTGAGTCGTTACATGTCAGATGCCACCTGGACCTCTCAGTTTCATAACTCTATCACAGATAAGGAGTGGTAAGGATACCTCTTAGTCATCAAACCATTAATTTCCCCCCAGTTACTCTACTATACACCAAGTATATAGCTGGATGACATGATGGCTGGTATCTTACTTGAAGAGATAGACCATTAAATGCCATGCACAATTCCATGGCATTTCAATGAACTATTTAGAAATGGTATGTGTGACATGAATTTTTTAATTCAATAAATAATATTGATAATTCTACAGATAGATGTGGACATGTAAAATTTGATTCTGTGCATTGTTTTTCGGTTTTTTTCCTGTCAAACAAAAGTATTACAGCACCTTGTTTTTTTGACCTATGCAATGACTGTGACATCCAGGTCACAGTTGTCATGGTAACCAAATCTAAACCAGAAATTGTTGGCCTGGTTTATTTTTATCCTCTTTATTCCGTTTCATCAAACAGCTGAGATAAGACTGCACCTTATTGACACTCTTATTAGACTTGTTTCAAGACAGCACTTAAATGATCCCATTAGTGGCCATTTTATGAGGCTGATGGGAAAGGACAATATGAAGTAATCTAAGGGCTTTTTAAAAATCCATTTGGAAACTTCAGTTTTGAAATCAAGGTGCCATTTAACAAGGAGAAAAAAATGTTGGCTTTGCTCAGAGTCTGTAGTATATCTCTCTTTTTCTCTTCTCTTAATGCAAAAAGGAGAAAATGTTTTGGAGGTTGCTTCATGCTTCTGGCTAACACCGTGCTTTTGCGCCATTGGAAAAGGAAAATGGTATCAGCACACGGAGCACTCCCTGATGTTTTTGAATACTGAAATACCTGAACTTGCTAAGTTAATGTAATACATTATAAAGCTTGGGTCTTCTCTCTCCTGCATGGTCTAAACAGGTTCAAGATTCAGAAATGTCTTCATTCATATTAGAGCCCGACCGATGAATCGGCGTGCCGATATTATCGGCCGATATGAGCTAACTGCAGATATATCGGTATCGGCGTTTATACGGCTGATAAATGACAATTAAAAAAGAAACGGAGAGACGGAAGATGGATTCTTCAACCATGTTGTGAGTGTTGGTGTTGTCGTTGCGTAGTTTGTCCACCAGAGGACACACCGCAACTCCACTGTTGGTATTGACAACACACGTGGTTGGAACGCCACAAATCACAACAATCTGGTGACCCGAGCAGAGTCGAGCAGAGTAGCCCTCGACGGAGATAAACTGTGTTCATGGTAAGTTGATAATTGTCACGAGTAATACATTACTTAAATAATAATAAATATCCCCATCACTTCTCCTCTTAGCCTAAATAAGCCTGACAGCATTTGTGTCCACCATCCCTGGTTTTGCTGCAGTAACGTGAAAGCTGGTACCGTCAGTCAAACATCAAAATTACGTTTAACGTTACGGTAGTTGAGTGGTGTAGGCTAAGCTGTTGACAAACTTGATTGTAGGTTTATTTATGAAACAGTGTGGCAGTTCTAGCGGGTAAACAAACAACGGTCCTATCATTTCTCCCTCGTCACTTCTAAAAATTCTCTGGCAACATCGCTTACAGCAACTTAACGCGGTCCATTGCTAAATTTGGTTACCCACAAAGCTAGCTAATGCCATGTTTATCAGTGGAAGACCGCTAACGTTAATGACGGTTAAACTATAGCGTTTAACTTATTCTGCCTAAATGAAGCAATAGTAAATATATCTGCGACTCGCATGTCTGTAGGTACAGTCGGTGCATTGGAAATTATTAACCCTTTCGCGCGTACGGTCACCCCAGTGTGATTAGCCGTTTAGCACGTATGCTAAAACTGGTGCGATTAGAATACTGTTGGAGAAATTCTAGCTAATTTTAGCTTTGAGGAAACAGCGATTTAACTCTAAAAAATATAGCAAATGGTAACTGAAAACTATGAGAAGCTCTGGGTAAGAGCGTCTGCTAAATGTAATGTAACATAGCATAAAAAATAAATTACATGAAAGGGTTAAACCAGACTGAACAAGTATCTAAGATCACTTAGTAGCCAAACAAAGTTATCTAGCTTCTCTTTCAAACGTGTGGTGTGAAATCCCAAAGTCGCAAGTCCTCGTTGCAGACAGTTATGTATCATTAGATGCATTCAACAGCAGCGTTTACGCTAGGTCACTGTATCAGTTTGCCGCATAGTTTAAAATGGCGTGATATTTTTTAAAACTTTTTTGTATTTTTATACATTTGACTCTTATTTATCAAAACTTTAATATATTTTGTTGTACTTTTGTTCAAAGTACTATTCATGAAAATAAAACATTTATTTTTAAACTGCATTATGTCATGTTATCTTGGCGAGGACTCTTAAATAACTACACATAACAAATGTTAGGGAAAATCTTATGTTATAATGTTATGTGTTTCTGGAAAAAAATATATATATATATATATATATGTATATATATCGGCCGATATATCATTATCGGATTTTTACATCTTCAAATATTGAAATCGGTATCGGTCTTAAAAATCCTATATCGGTCGGGCTCTAATTCATATTCTCGCACAAACAGGCTATACAGCTGCTAAACACAGCACTATAACAATAAAACATGTGGTGTAAAACACTATGAGTACATAAGGAAATGGGACTTTTCCCAGAATAGTTGACAGGATACAGAGAGACAGTGTTTACTTTATGGCAATAAAAGTCATGTGATGCTAGATGCAGTGACGCGGTGTATTACAAAAAGGGCCAAAAGCTTTTCTCAACCTCAAAACTGCAATGGCTATATGAAATATATACATTGAAAATATAATACATGCATCAATACTGTTTATATTTGAACTGGCCAATATGGTCACTTACATGCCCTTTGTTCTGACTCTTTAGAGATATCATAATGATGTCAAAACTGGCCTTTTCTCTACGTAAATCAAAAAGGTAATGGTTTATTGGAACAGCAAGAGTAACCTTGTAGATGTTAACTTGTGCTGACACTCCAGTAGTTTTTTCAAGTGATCTCAATAGATACTAGCTAAGTAAACAGTATAAAATTGCTGTCAATGAAAATGTTACACCAGTACTTTCAAATATAATTGACCCACCTGAGAGACTGAGTTCTAATGCAACTAAATAATTGATCAGTTTGTGTATTCAGAAGTTGTCTGGCACAACATGGATTGAGAATGAACATGTGAAAAAATAAGTAAAAAACAGATTTAGCCTCATGGCCATAATGATAATCAGTGCAACTCTAAGGCAGCTTTATCCTATGGGTCATTCCTTTAACACATATTCTTTCCTCTTTGTGTCTGTGACAAGATGCTTGTACCTAATTGGACTACAGCTACATAGGTAACCTCAGTTTAATCATCTAGGAACAGAGAAGTACTACATTGAACAGACACTGCCCTGATATGAAGAGAAAGATGACCTCAACATTGCTTGCCTGAGCCTTGCAAAAATAGGTCTACTGAGATTCCCATACATAGAATGGGCAAAGTGTGTACTCAGATGTGAAATCTCACTAAAACCATTGAACAAACCCTGGGTTCTGTTTACACTAATGATAATGGATGTGTGACACCCTTGGGAAAGGCCCCAGAAAAAACCAAGCCTGTGTGTGGTAACAGGCTGATTAGAAAGAGTGGGAGTGCTCAATGTTCAACCTTCTATGTGAATTGGCACAAGTGGATGTTTGATTTCCTTTGAGTGAGCAACATTACAAACTGCAGCGAATCACGAAAGCCTGATATCGACCTCATATGTGTATTGCTTGTTACCTACATTTTGTTTTATATCATTTAGACAGAAGTAATGGCCTTTAAATCTATGAGTTGTTAGCCATGTTGATTTGACACATGCAGGCGTTAATTAGATCTGTAGGCACAGAAGCATCATCATACCTCTGCTTGTAATCAGACAAAAACATTTCCAAACAATACAGATGCTAGAGGTAACTGCAGATGATATCACGATCATAAAGCTAAAGTTGAGGAGAAGCTGTGCACCCCTCCTACCTCCTGTAAGGTGTTGGGCATGTAACCTCCATTTTCCTCACTTGTTTCTCACTCACATGTATCACATTTACTATTAATTTACATCCTTTTCACTTCCCTCAGTTATTGCATTAGATTACATTACATGCATTTAGCCAATGCTCATATTCTGAGCAAATTCCATCACAATAGAACGTAAGTGTGTCCCAGTTCAACCTCTTTGGCCAAATGCAGAATACATAATTAATCAGACCAAGAGGTGTACTTTCAGAAAACTGCCCTGAAACACCTGCAGCCTAACAAATTACAATGGCTCATCTGCCATGTGATACACAACAAAATGCTTGACTTAATTTCAGTGTGCTGGGATGCAGGCCACAATGCTAGTTATGTCCAGATCAGTGCTTGAAATATGGGAAAAAAGGAATTCACTGCTACCCCCCTGTGTCCTACTGTCTCTCTCTTTTTTCTGTCTGTTTGTGACAGCCTATTTCTGTTCCCCACTGTTTATGTTTCTTTGTTTATTGCCTCTCTGTGTTTTCAGAGCCCTATCCCACTGCTCCATTGCTTCCTGTCCAGCTGTCTCAGATCGCTGACCACCCAACATATAACATCACAGCATTCATTAACTAATGGAATGTTTAAGCTGTTTAAGCTACATAATTTTATCAGCATGTAACCATGAAAATGTGAGATTTTAAGGGCTTTGATTGTGACACTATCAGAGCAAAGCGAGATACATGAGAGCTGATGGCCGGAGAGGTCAGGATTAGGGTTAGGGTTAGGGTTAGTGATGTGTCATTGTGTAGCAAGGGTGAAAACTAAATACATAATATATATATATATATATATATATATACACTCACTGGCCACTTTATTAGGTACACCTTGCTAGTACCGGGTTGGACCCCCTTTTGCCTTCAGAACTGCCTTAATCCTTCGTGGCATAGATTCAACAAGGTACTGGAAACATTCCTCAGAGAGTTTGGTCCATATTGACATGATAGCATCACGCAGTTGCTGCAGATTTGTCGGCTGCACATCCATGATGCGAATCTCCGTTCCACCACATCCCAAAGGTGCTCTATTGGATTGAGATCTGGTGACTGTGGAGGCCATTTGAGTACAGTGAACTCATTGTCATGTTCAAGAAACCAGTCTGAGATGATTCGAGCTTTATGACATGGCGCGTTATCCTGCTGGAAGTAGCCATCAGAAGATGGGTACACTGTGGTCATAAAGGGATGGACATGGTCAGCAACAATACTCAGGTAGGCTGTGGCGTTGCAACGATGCTCAATCGGTACTAAGGGGCCCAAAGAGTGCCAAGAAAATATCCCCCACACCATTACACCACCACCACCAGCCTGAACCGTTGATACAAGGCAGGATGGATCCATGCTGTCATGTTGTTGACGCCAAATTCTGACCCTACCATCCGAATGTCGCAGCAGAAATCGAGACTCATCAGACCAGGCAACGTTTTCCAATCTTCTATTGTCCAATTTCGGTGAGCCTGTGCGGTGTAGCCTCAGTTTCCTGTTCTTAGCTGACAGGAGTGGCACCCGGTGTGGTCTTCTGCTGCTGTAGCCCATCTGCCTCAAGGTTCGACGTGTTATGCGTTCAGAGATACTCTTCTGCATACCTTGGTTGTAACGAGTGGTTATTTGAGTTACTGTTGCCTTTCTATCAGCTCGAACCAGTCTGGCCATTCTCCTCTGACCTCTGGCATCAACAAGGCATTTTAAGCCCACAGAACTGCCGCTCACTGGATATTTTCTCTTTTTCGGACCATTCTCTGTAAACCCTAGAGATGGTTGTGCGTGAAAATCCCAGTAGATCAGCAGTTTCTGAAATACTCAGACCAGCCCGTCTGGCACCAACAACCATGCCACGTTCAAAGTCACTTAAATCACCTTTCTTCCCCATTCTGATGCTCGGTTTGAACTGCAGCAGATCGTCTTGACCATGTCTACATGCCTAAATGCATTGAGTTGCTGCCATGTGATTGGCTGATTAGGAATTTGCGTTAACGAGCAGTTGGACAGGTTTGCCTAATAAAGTGGCCGGTGAGTGTATATGTGAATGTTGAATCAGGCCTGAGTAAAAGGCTGGAGTGCAGAAACATGACATTTGCACTCTGCATCAAAATGCTAAAATTTCCTCTGGGACTTGGCCTCGCAAGAAGGATCATCATGGGCTGAAATTTGGTGAGTGATTTCAATGCTGTACTTCTCATTTTAAATTATTTATGTTGAAACACGTTGTCCAAAACTTGTTCCACATTCATGTTCATGGTAGCGTAGGTAAACAGAAAGTGGAACCCCTTTAGGGACAGCAGAAAGAGCAGCATCACTCGCACAGGGTAAGAACACTTAAGTTGCTAGCATTTTTATTGTGAGCACTTGGATGTATCCCAATCTGTTGGAAGATGAAGGGAACCAAATCTGCTAGCAAGGACCAAATCTGATGCAACACCTTTCCATTTCCAACACTTCCCCAGGTGTTGTATTACATTCATTGAATGTTTTTTTTTATGGTAACCTTAAGGAATAATAACCTTGGTAAATCTGTTTGTGATGTCTTGTATTCTCTCAGTTTTTTTTTTTTTTTTTTTGAGAACAGGCATATTCAAAGATAAATCACACAGCATTGTTTATGAGACAAGATACACTGCACAGACCACCTCAATGGTAATCTTAAATGATCACATTGACAGTCTTTGACTAAATACAACAGTCTGTATTCAGCTGTAAAATACATGTCTGATGGAATGTTTCCATTACAGACAGCACAGTTGGAAGAAGTTATGTCAGAAATATTGTATTATTACATTATTATCATTGAGTGGACGCTCTCAAAATGGTTTCCATAGATTACAATTTTGTCCATTTATACAGCTGGATATTTACTGAAGCAATTGCAGATTAAGTACCTTGCCCAGGGGTGTAACAGCAATGCCCCAGTGGGGCAATATAAATAATTAATAATTGAAGATGAAAGTATTTTGTTACAGGTGAAAGACAAACATTGCATTTGTCTGATCATTTGCTCTTTTGATATGAACCAAAGAAAACATTCTATGGATCTTCACTTGTCCATTTATATAATTGATGTTTTATTAATGTGTCAAGTATCTGTTCCCCCCAGTATTTTAATGCAGTATCTATTTAGAATAACTAAATGCTACAGGGTGACATGGTTATAACATCAGTGATACTTATGGCCTTGTTTTTCTTATGACAAGTGGTTTACATGGGCCTGACTGATATGGATCTAAATCCAGTGCAAACACGATGACCTGCTGTATGTATAGGCTAATGCTTAAGGAAATAAACCTGAATGTCTCCTCTCTCTTTAGTTCTCTCATTATTCACTGGCACCTACATGCCCCAGCCTGTTTGCAATATTGCTAGTGTTACGACATCGCTAGTCTCTGTTATCATCTTGTTACACAGTACGTTATCGGGAAATTAATGTCTTGCAGGTGAGCAAACGCAAATTTAACACGAAAAACAGAAGAGGCTATGTCCCAAAGAAGCAGAAACAACATCTTACCCTGAGAAAATCTAACTTCAGAGCTAGGGTGTGTAGGCCACTTTTTCCTGCTGTCGGTAAACTAATGAGTGTTCTTCCTTTAAGCCAAATCAGAACTATGCTGGAATAATGGTGATCCAAGTCTTTTTTGGGCACAATGTGGTGCTCTTTGTATAACACAAAAATGCAAAATGGCCAAACAGCCATTGAATAAGCTGCAGTAGCATTTTTATCTCCACTTATGAATACCTTGAGAACATCTTCATCTTCCTTTGGTGTTACTGAGCAGAGCAAACAGAGTTTCACAGATACGGTTTTAATTTTAACGTATTTTATGTCATTCTAATTGGCTGGCGTCACAACCCTCATGCAGAGTCTATCTCAGGGAGCCAGTATGAACTGGTGCGTGTAGTGCTTGTTATGATGCTGATGTCATGCTGTACGAGCAATCAATTACAGGAGATTCACATGCCCTGAATGACCACTGCATCACTTAGAAATAACTGCTCTCTGACAAAGAAATACAAAGTGGGATTCAAAGAGACATGTGCCAAGGCCTGCACTGCAACGAGTGCCATGCTTATCTCCAGGTCTCTTGTCTTGCTTCTGTTGAGAACAGCTGTGCAACAAAGTGTGTCTCTCTCACTTTTTCCTGGTTCACTGCTAAAGAGAGCAGGGCCAATCTTGCGCTAGGCCTGCTGCTCTGCAGCCAATGTGCAAGCTGCCCTAACTGAAACAGGGTTATCAATCAGTCTCTCGTTACATATCAGTGTGGACTTTAATCACTGGTTGTGTGGCTGGTGATGTAAACAGACACAGATGGAATGTATACAGGTGTAGAATTTCCACATTTGCACACATTCCGCATTTGCCTCTCAACATCCTGTGTATGTCTGTATAGCAGACATCTGTGCCAAGGAGGCAAAGCAAACCTTCAGACCTTGGCCTTAAAAATATGCACGCACTGCCGATCTAATCTTTGCCTATCTTTGCATGTTTCACTGCCCTTCCAGCCTCCTGGTTATCAGTTCCAGATCTGATGTGCATTACAGCAATTATCAACTATTGGCCACCTTGTTTCAGCTCAGTCACTGCCTGATTATAAATTTCAGCCCCATGTCATGATTACAGAGGAGGGGAAAGGTCTTGATCCCTGACTGGCTTGGAGTAAATCCTTCGCCTTATCCTTCCCTGTTGGGCTGCACCATGCAAAACATGCAGATTAGTTCAGACGCCCACCAAATGATCTGTCTCTGGGAACGTGACATTAATACCACTCATAGGGCCTTTCCCTTTGGGAAATTTATGTTCCGTTGCCTTCTCCGCAGCTGTTGCCTGCATGTGGTGCATCTCTAAAACAAGCTTTTCATCTCGTTTCTTTCACACTAATGAGTTTTCTGATGAGGAAAAAAAAATTACAATGACAACTGTTGATTTCGCTCCCAGAATAGAAGTGGTTAAGATAATTATGTGGCTTTTATACTGCAAAGGTCCAAAAGCTAAAACAATTTTGTGTTTTGTACAGTACAGACCCGAAGCTAAAATGCCACTGTGAGTAACACCCTAAATTTAGGTAAAACGACTTCTGCCAAAACAGTTGATGTGAAGCATTGCTCATGGTGTCTAGTTCACCTGAAGTTGCACCTCAGTAATACTCTGATTGAACAGGAAATTTTCAGAGTTTTGTTTGTAAAATAAATAAAATGAAATTATACGATCTCATCACAATGTTTTGTCTATTTTCAAATCAAATTCAAATCCTGCTCTTGCACATGTATGCCTCCTCACAATTACACAAACCTTTACAGCTAATATTTGCACAAACTCAGAATATGCAGTTTGAGGTCTCTCTTCTTTATCCCGCTTTTTGATAATTAGGGTTTTTCTGTTTCCTAAGGAAAGAATTGACTGAAGCTTAGCATGTGCGGATGAACATGGCCGAACCAGACAGCTGTGGAGGGCAGCTGCAGACTGATAAGAAAATGCAAGAAAGATTAGAAAGCCAGACAAGTGAAAATAGGGGTGTGCAATTAAGCCCTAAAACAAGCCTGAAAACTCCCCCAGAAAATAACAGTGCAGCTGAACCTACCCTTCTGAACTGTTAAACAAAATGGCACTTTGGTTGCCGATGGCAGGGTCAAGCACCAGATCACCTCTTCACCTTCCTGTGTCATTAGCAGGTTTTGAAGACATATTCTTGGCTATGAAGACAAATGACAACTCTATGAGGGACCTGCCATTCTGTTCATTTAAGAGCATTCGACTCATTTTGTTAGTATCCTCTCTCTTAATTCCATTGAGTTGGAGGCTCTTCCCAGGGTACAGTAATTGGCGATTAAAATATGCACATCAAAGTAGACTGCACTGAGACATGACAGACCTCAGATGGGATGGCTTAACTGGAGGGCTTTCTTCCTTGTGTTCTTTAGTGGCATTGATCGAAGTCCAGCTCAATTCAGTGACAAAGAAGGTCTTCGTTTGTGAAAGCCCATTGCATGAACAGATCTGAGGCCTTGCCAGAGAGCCACAACCACTTTGATAAACCATGCTTTTAAATAAATAATTCATTTGCGTGATTCATTTATTTTGTTCAGAAACACATTTCTGGCCTGGACAAATTTAGCCCAGATTGCATAAGTCTGTGCTGGAAAAGCATATCCAGCAGGCTGGAAGTACTGCAGAGGATTTGGATGTTTATCTGTTTTTTTGCTGTTTAAGGGATTAAAAGAGCAAGCCTTGCTATGCTATCACATTCACTTGATCTGGTGGTATCAGCTTTGGGAGGGATCGCAGCAAGCCCTCATGTCTTCCCGCCCTGCACTGGTGACAGAGGGATGGTGACGGAGCCCTGCTTTGCTTCACAGGAGCCAGGCTGCTTCCCCGGAGATGCTGCTGCCCAGGTCAGCCCATCTGTGCATCTGTCACACAGGTATGGCTGTCCTCAGATCATTACGTGACTCCCACAGACGCAATCTGGAGCAGACCTCAGCTCTACGGGGCTCACCCCTGAAGGAATGGCAGTGTCAGGTGTCGCAGGGTGAACCTGTTGCCAGTCACACCCCTACTGCTACCTAACAGGACAGGTGGTCATGAAGACATTGGGGGGAGTAGGCTGTCACAGTGGAATGTATCACGGATAGAAATCTATAGGACAGCTTTGTATAATGCCGCGAGACAGAGCGAAACTTTTTTAAGCTCGAACCGTGTCTACATCCTCCATCTCAAAAGTCAATGAGGGTAAGGTGGCCTAATTCTAATTTGAAATTTGAATATCAATCCCTCTTTCTCAATTACTAACTACTGCATTTCCCTTGATACAATCCTGAAATGTTTGCAAGGACTATAAAGAGAATTTTCGTTCTTCCCTCTTGCCAGTGAATTATTCATTTCTGGCTTTTTAAATATTTACAGACCGAAATGGTACCCTCTATGAGATAGAGGCCTGACGCTGGGCACTGTAAACCACCGCTCTCAGAAAAAGGAAGTAAGAGGGACAGACAAACTAATGTACATGAACCATGTCAGGTTCCAAACACTCACACTGCAGCTGAAGTTGTACACTGAAGGTGACAGCGGATGCACAAGGGTTGAGGATTTTAGACTGCATTCAGGAGTCTAGCACAACTGCACGGCTCGCCTCTTTTAACCCAAGCTAGATTTTTGTTTCAGAAGCGATACATCTGAGCTTCTGGGCTAGTTGCGCTGGGTGGTTGCGCTGGAGGAATGCTGAATATCCTGGGAGAGGTGAAAGGATGTTTCCCTGCCTTGTCTCACAGGCGCGGAGATGAAACAGAGACTGTTCTACCCCCCGCTGGGAGGATGGCAGCTGTAATCCCCAATCACAGGGTGGTGGCTACTACACTCCAGCGGTGTATTCACCCTGATTAGCCCTGCTGGGTTTCTCGCGTGGGTGTGCCGAAGCGCTGGGATTAGCTCTACAGCAGCGATCGCTGCGTCAACACTCATACCTTATCCCTGACGGACCGGCATATGAAGTCGGGATTACCGCACTCCAGTGCCCTTCCTGTGGAGCATTCTGCAAGAGCACGACTGACACGCTTTCACTGATCCATCAATCCCACAAGGGAGCCTGATTCCACCTGTGGTCCGTTGCAATGTCCCAGCTGCGAAACAAAAGCAGTAAACAGCACCCACCCCCCCATTTCTCTCCCTTCTCCAACCGTTCTGCGATGACTGAGCCTTTCATTTTTTTTTTTATCCTTTAGCTACTTCATGTCAGAATTGCCTCTGGCTTTGATGCTAATTTCATCCTGCATGAGGAGTAACGGTTCGATCCTAACATGGCAACCAAGCTTTTTAAAGGTCAACTCTATCTTGAGGACTGTGGGAGATTGAAATGCCCACACTTTCTTGCTGGACAAAGATGACAGACAACAATTGTGTGTTTCATTCTATGGTGGCTCCATCTCCCACTGCTTTTTTCCATTCTAGGTTACCTGAACTGCGATTAAAGGCAATTTTAATCTCTCCTTACTGCAGATGTATTTAGAATGATGTGATGAACGCTGCTTTTACTGGGGAACTGAATATGCAAAGAAATGAAATACACCACAAGGTCTTTAAGGCAATTATATGTCATTAATTTACCACAGGGCCAGCAATTTTTCCAAGAGTGCTGAGAAAAGAGGGTGAAGCTGCTGGGTTGCAGAGGTTGCTGCTGTCTTTTAAGGTCATGTTCAGCACATTAGTTTTTTTTATATTACCTTTCAAAAAAAAAAACAGTAGCTGCCAAGCTCTAAGGTAGAAAAAAAAGGTTTTCTTTGAACCTCGACTGCAGACAGGCAGCAGACCATCCTCGAATCATTTACTGAAGTGGAAAATGGGATCATTCAACGAGAGTGATTAGGCAGCAGAGGTTTTAGAGATGAAAAACATGCTGGATGCTGAAGCGAGGCAATGCTGTGGAGATGATCCATGTGAATATGTAGCTGGGCCACTAGCGCGGCGAGAGAGGGCAGATGCTGAGTGTGCATGCCGTCGGTGGGGGGGAAATTATTCCAGACGTCCCGCCGTGAACGACAGAAAACCGTTCGCGACAACCTCGCGAACCACTGCAGGCAGGCTGAATGCCTTATGTGAACAAATAACAATTACTTGGACGTCCAGCCGACATCGGTTTTTCATCTTTTCTGTCTCTCTGCATTTCCAGGTAATCTTCAAAGGAGTCCGTGCACCGCTCCGGGGTGTTGTGTGACGGCTCTTAGCAACAACCACTTCCACTGTTGATAGGAGTAAAAAGCCTCCCAGCACAAGGGCATTCCACATTTGCAACCCTTGGGGCTCTCTTTTAAGTTGATACAAAATACAGTTTTCACTATAAAATCACTGCTTTATCAGTGAAAATACACATTCATATCAATGCCTGTTATAAATACATTCTAGGGGTTGGGATAGACATGAATATAGGATTCATACTGACGCATGGATGCAAAAGCAATGACACAGCTGTAGCGATGTTGCATGTGAAAATTGATCCATCCCATTAGTTTTACTTTTTATTTTTTTATTCATACTATGCAGCAATAGGGATGACACTAGAGTGCTTATGACAGTCTTTGAATAGTTACAGTGACAGTCTTTAATATTGTCATTTCAATGGCATATTCATTGAATGAAGTAATGCTTATATACACTAAATTTCTTTTAAAGCAGAATCATTTTATGGTTATGTAGAATCATATTATAACAAAATGCATCTTATTGTATGAACATGTAGATACATTGTATTGTTGCTAAGGTATGAATATTGTATTGTATCACTTTTAAGCCAGAGGTTTGCATCATAAATTCTGGTCTACAGCATCTATTCTGAAATTGTCACTGTGTTTTTAATGATACAGAATCTTTAGGAATTGACTGTTAAAATGTTGTTCCCATACTCCTTCTCTGTAATGTCCATTTCTGCATATGTCTGTAGTTTGTATATTGTGTACAATTGCATTACATGGGCCAGCAGTGTAGCATAGTGGTAAGGGGCTGGGCTCAAAACTGAAAGGATGCTGGTTTGATTACCTTCTGGGGTATTCCTGCTTTACCCCTTGGCAAGGTACTTAATGCAGAATAGCCTCAGCTGTATAAATGGATAAAATTATAGCCTGTGTAAATCACTCTGGATAAGAGCGTCTGATAAATGACAATAATGCAAATGATGTGCACCCCTGTAGAACAGAGCTGCACAAAAGTTATTAAGACATATTATATGTGACCCCATAAGAGCCAGTGCATTTGACACTGTCAGAATATTTTACACACACTGGGTGTCACAGGGGGCACATACTAACATGACTGACAAAGAAATACAGCCCCAACTTTGACATCAGAATGCCATAAGACATTTGAGAGCTTTACTGTCATTGTTCAAGACAACGAAATTACATGCCATGAGCTCCAACTGGCTAGCAGCAGGTCTGCAGTCCTCGTTTCTTCAACTTTGACTCTGAGTTGTTATAACATGCAAAGTGGGTGGTAAAAAAGGAGCCTGTTGGCAGGTGTAGTTTTGGTTTGAGAAGACTTTGTATATAGATTCTATATATAGATTCCTATTAAGCCTTTTTTATTGACTTTGGTAGAAAGGAAGAGCATCCTGAAGTACTGCATGTGAACTGCTTGCATTAATTTATTGCATTTAATTTCACTTTCTCCTTTTTACATGCTATTTCCAGGAGTTGATTTACTTTTGCACAACCACCTACAACTCACCTCAGGTTATCTAAGGTAAAATCATTTATTTTACCTTTGAAGACACGCCTCCTGTGTCTTTGTGGAAGCTACACACAGCACACCCACACCCATTTGAAAATAACTGTCATGTGGTTACACTGAGAAATTCACCTTTTTTGAAGATGATGAAATACATTTCCAGGTAGAATTTCAGTGGAATTTCCAGAAAATATATATAAATGGTTTTGACCTTTGACCTGAGCTCATTGACGATTTTTGCAGATTAGCTAGGTCATGCTTCAAACTGCTTCATATTGATGGCTCAATTAGCGTGACTCTCCTGTTCCCCAGTGTTGATTACTGTTGAGCTCTCCAAGGAGTATTGACCTCTCCTGAACCTCAAGCCCATGAAAGCCCGGGATGGAATTTGTTCTAATAACACTAGGATTCCATTGTACCTTTTTTGGGCATAAGCTGTTCTGATTTCAGGGAAATGGAGAACCATAGACAATTTACAGTCGGGCATGCAAAAAAGTTATCTTGATTTGGTGCACGCTATCTTCAACCATGATTCTATTGTCTATTCATACATTAAGTCATTGATAATTAAACGTTGCATACAGTATTGATTTCAAATGATGTTCCTTTCCTTGTTCAGTGGCTTTCAAAAAGTCAAATAGTGCCGGTATCCTTAAATATTCTACTTTCACAGGGCATTGTTGGTTTCATGATAGGTTTTTGGTGTGACAGATTGGACTAATAAGACTATACACACAAGCAGGGGAAAGGTAATCTGATCATGGTAAGCCCTATCAGACTCTTTCTTCATTGAAGCTCCTGAGGTATAAAAAACCACAGATAGATAACTTGAATGTATTCAGTGCAGGCTTATTAGAAACCTACAATTCAGTCACCCTGGTTTTACAATCAACATGACCATCAGAGAAGAAACGAATAATCTGGTTCAGTTCAATCATAATGTGCAAAGACTTCAAAAACGTTTAGAAGTGTCTTTCTCTAGGCAGAATGTAAATTTCAGCTCTGAAATGCTCACTGGGAATCACTGAAATAAACAAACAAGCAAGTGTGAGCTGGAAGACATTTACATCTTCTTTATGTTAATGCATGAATAATCAGAATAGTTCTATGGGGAAACAAAATAAGAAAAAGCATTTGAGAAAACTGGCGACATTATCTGTACTTCTATTTCTGTTCCACAGCATATGTAAATAACTGTCTCTTTGCTGGTTTCTCTATTGATAATTGTGCACATATTTTGGGTTTAGACTAACTGAAACCTACATTGTTGACTTATCTACTAATACATACCAGATTGTCAGGGATTGAGTGCTTAGTGCAGCTAAGACATGAATAAAGGCTCATGACATGGCCTCAATAAATGGCATGGCCTCTGGTTCATATGCTATATGAACCAGAGGCCATGCCATTTCATATGCTATTGTACCATGCCTAATTAGATGAATATGCACAATGGCTTTGTATCAGAAAATGATTATTCAAGGAAAGGAGGAAAACAAATACCAGTCATTCATTACATAGTGTCATATTTTCCTACGGGTTTCTTGACATGACAGTGTATAGTGTGACAAATCTAACAGTAATGAAAAGTATTAGTTTATCTTTACAAACGTGTTGGTCACAGTGGTTCTTTTTAATAAAGTATTTCTGTTTCAGTCTCAGTATTAAATCTATTTGCAGTTGCCAAGTTTAAATATTTGCTCTCTCACTGTGAAATAACTGAAATGCTGGTAACTGCCTTCACATGCATAACTGCCTTCACATGCATAACTGTGACCTGGCTAACACGAAATGTTTTGCTGATGTTTTGAGAAAGATTTTATGGTGTTTTATGGAATTACTGTAAAATTTGAAAAAAATGTTACTACAAGACAGCACTGGGTCAGAATAAACAAAAATGTCTTTTAATAGTACCCTATGATAAAATGAAAGACATATCGAGCTATGATGAATACCGTTACTCTGCGACACACTCACCTGAGACAAAATACAAAAATGTAACAAGTGAAGTAACCCAGCTGGACATAATGTTTTCATTTCAATCGCCAGATATTTCCATTGCCACAGAGCGCACGGTGAACGCACCTGCACTCCACCACATCCCCGCTGAAATAAATAATAAACACTGCGTCTCTAGATTTGATGTTTTAAAATATTCTGTACCTTCCGTACAACAGCCCTACAGTGATCTAATTAGGCCATCTAATTTGACCAATTAATTTTATCCCACGCTCGTCCGTTTCCTTAAATGAGTACGAACGGAACATTATTTCCCATTATTAGCTTCAAACAGCTTTTTATGTAGAAAACACAGTTTCACTTGGTGTACCCGAATGAAGGTAGTGATTATAGTGATGTGAGCATGTGACAATGAGCATCTGACAGGTAACTGGTAAAGAATGTCATGAACTTAAGTCGTATTAGACACTGGAACGCTGTTGGGTCGATTCTTCTTTCCCTGCTTGTACATCGCTCATGCAGTACTCACTCATAACTGAAGTACTCACTTGGGGCTTCATGCACGGACCTTCACACTCTCATCTTTTAGTACCCAGTATATAGTAGGCTAATTAGAACCTGACAAAATTAACTTACCTGTCCACGCTGATCACGCACAGGGTCATTATGGAGGCTGTGCAACACATTACATCCATACCAATGAAGATGTTGCAGAACACTTCCCCAAAAAGCCACTTGCCCCCGGTGAGGTCCGTCACTATCACAAAGGGCATAACTACAAGAGCAACCGACAGGTCTGCCACAGCCAAGGATACGAGCAGGTAGTTTGAGGGCTGTCTAAGTTTCTTTACAACGCAAACGGCTATAACCACCAGGGTGTTTCCCATCACAGTGACCGCTGTGATAATGGCCAGCATCGCCCCAATAATAATCTTCTCCGCCGTGCCGAAGTCAAGTAGTTCCTCCCCGCACGACTTATTGGCCATGGCCGTAGGACCAGTAAGATCGTATAATTGCCGTGCGGTGCCATTGATAACTCCTGAAACATCTTCTTTCGGGCTGTAAGTGGGATCAAAGCCCGAGGTATTGAACATCACGACAGCGAAATCCCGCTGGTGGTGCAAGGGACACCTCGCCAACAGTGCGCGCCTGCCAAGCGCATTATTCTTTGGATCAGTCTGGATCTAGCGTCGGGTTCAGTCGCTTCTTTCTTAACATCTACGAGGCATAAATGCAGAAATAAAACATTCAAATTTAGGAAAAAAGATTCTTCAATAAATCATATTAGTTCAGGCGCCTGACGACTAGGGATGTGGTTTCCCCCTCAGAGCGGAGAAGGTACAATGTTCCTAATAACAGCGCCACCTCCTCATGTTTCGTCTTCAAAGAGCGTAACACTTGTCTCTCGCATGCCGATTGAAACTTCAGGAAAGCAAGATGTATACAAGGAAACGTCGACCTTAGTATTCAGACCTTCATGTTTTGATTATTTTCTGCGGAAAGTTTGCCCCCCACGCAATTCCACCACGTACTCCGTTCTTCGGAAAAAAGTACGTTCAGGCTTCAAATGCTTCAGTCTGAGTGCTTCCAAGTGACTGACATCAGATATCAACCCAATTGGTCATTCGTGTGCGCTGTCTCATGAGGTGGTTCAACTCTTTCTGATACTCAGGCACTCAGAGTGCCCAAACGGCACAACGTGGGCAAAACATGCGACCCACTTACCTCGTTTATCGTAAATAGCTTTAATGTTTATGACCGAAATACATGAATCTCAGTTAACGGGGAAGTTTTTTTTCACTGGAATGTCCGTGGCGTTCCATCCTCCTTACAAGATACAATTAGAGAAATTGCGCCCTAAAGAAACCCCTTGCTTTTAGCTGAGGTTTTCGATCCGTTGCTTAATTCTTCTGTCCATGTTCCATAGTCTTGCACAGATGCAATATTCGTTTTAAGTAAATTAACATAATGGTCACATGGGGACTGTGGTGATATTATATAGGTAGAAATTTGATTATGTGTTTGTTTACATCACTAATTATTGTGTATTTATAACTATGTGAAATTATGATGTATTATACCTTGTGATTATTGCTTGCACTTTGCATGAGCTTTGACATTCTAATTTCCCTTCTTTCTCGCCATCCATTATCGGCGTTTCTATGTTCTAAGGACAGCGCGCTTCCTCGCGCCATTAATTGCTGGCGGTTATGATCCGCAATCAGAGTCGGACCACATATTATAAAGCGGGAGGCGACGAAAAGAAGCTGCCGAGTTACAGTGTCCTGTCTGATGTCCTTTTCTTTGCCTCATCGGGCGCTTCGCTTATAAAATATTCCATGAAATGAGATGGAGGAACCGTGTCTGTCAGTGACCTGTGCTGGTGCTTCTGGAATCCACAAGACTCTGCAATGGGGTGAGGGGTTTTATTTTTACATAATTAAATATATATTAATTACATAAATTCAAAATTTACATAAATTAAACCTTGTCTAATGTAGAACTTCGCTTTGTAACGTCATATGACAATATGACCCAGTGACTAGCAGACAGTATATTGTGAATTATGAAAACGCAAAACTATAAGTTTCTGGGTGACCCAGATCACCTACTTTCATCATGAACCAGTGAGGAAAGACAGACAATGGTTTCAACTCACTTCAAAAACAGTAAAGGTCAGTGTTTTCATTCCTTGGCAAACTACAGCTTCAGTAGTTAAAATTAACTGCACTGAATGTAAATGTTTAATGTATATACAATTAAAGAATATTATGTTGTCCAAAACATTGAAGGGATGTGAACAAATAGAAAAGGAGTTATTAACATCATGAATTACCAAGGCAGAAGAAAACTTTATGAAAATACATAATTAACATCATTAATTAGTGAATACATAATTCAGTAGTTAAGAATGTGGGTTATGTCTGTTGACCCGGATAAGGGTGTCTGATGGGGGAATAAATAATGAAACAGAGACACAACAGAGAAAGTGCATGGCAGCTTTAAGGAAATTGCTGTCAACGAACCTCTAAGGAATATCTGTCCCGTGTTAACCTCTTGGGCCACACCAAGCCCACTGCCATCATTCGCCTGAACTGCACCCACTGCAGCTGTTGCTGAGGGTCCAGGCCCACTCATGGGGTGATAGTGATGATTGTCACATTTGATTGGGGTGGTTTGATGTGTGATGCCAGTGGCCAATGTCCAATGTGACCTTATGGCAGTGGAATTGCCTCAGTTACAAGGAGGACATTTTAGCATTGTTAAAATGGGCAAAAACACAGCAACAGTGATGGGGGGAAGGCTAGACAGTTGCTGATATAGCGGAGCCTGTCAGCTTCTTAATCGGCCCTGCAGGAGGATGCAGAAGCAGAAGAGAATGGATGCATTAGATTTTTCATAACCAGAAAGTTGTTAACTGCAATTACAGCATCTTTGCCCGTCTGGGTTGAAAGTCTGAAGCAGAAAAGAGGGTTGCCTATGAACCTTGAGTGGTACAGTCTATTCCCATGTGTCACTCCAGATTTGATCATTTCAGAGTGATAGACATGACATTTAAGAGGCCGACCTTCAGTGGGGCTTTCCGAGCACCTTCTCACTAACTGCCTGATCGTACGTGAACTGCGGTCATGCTTTGAAGTGGTATCGCTCCTCCATGTACTCTCCCAGCCCCGCGGTGGGGCTGAAGTGACGGCTGACTTCCCTGACAGACGCCAGACGAGTTCTCAGCCAGTTGCCACTTCTCAGCCATGCCCTCTCTCCGGCCCACAGCTCCTTCGACAGCCTCACTCTGTCCCTGTGGACCTCAGCATGATCAGATGACACTGAGATGAGGGTGCGTTGTCAATCATTGCCTGAGAAACTGCCCACGCACTATGCCTCGCACTTTCATTGGTGTCTCTGGCACCTTCGGCATAGTACAACACTACCTCTTGTTGCTCCATCAATACCAGCCGTGAAATCTCCCAAAATCTGTATGCCTTGAAAAGTGTTGTTTCTGTAATGGGGTACTTTTTGATTGAGTTTGGAGAATCTCCATTTCTCATTGCTGGAAGCAGTCTTTCTAATCCTCCAGCACAAATCCTGAGGCTTCATGTTCCGCACCTCCTTGAAAAAGGACCATGGAGTAGGTCCAGGTGGTCTTCAAAAACACCCAAATTATGTAAGGTTTGTTAAAGTCCACATATTTTATTTTCAGAAGTCCCAAATAAATAATGCAATATAACAATTCTTGTGTAATTCTGTTGTGAATGTGGTGCCAGCATATCAGGATTTAAGGGAATATACACTGGGATATGACTAAAGCTAAATGTTTATGCAAGCATATACATGTCTTCAGTC
Source organism: Megalops atlanticus (assembly GCA_019176425.1). Taxonomy (NCBI): domain Eukaryota; kingdom Metazoa; phylum Chordata; class Actinopteri; order Elopiformes; family Megalopidae; genus Megalops; species Megalops atlanticus. The sequence continues at coordinate 11,370,729 of CM032878.1, read as the reverse complement.
ATGCACACATGTTACATAGGGCTCCTTAAAAACTTTGAAAAGTGGCTGCACTACATCAAAGCTTTGCCCAAAATAATTTAAGTGGATACATTGCAAACAACAGGTTATGTTTTTGTTGCATATTAGGATTTGTATTCGGATACAAATCACTGATGGCACTTCCAGTGAAACTAGTTTAAATTTTCTTTTAAACAGGAAGTATTACCGTTTTTCAAAAGTGTGTGCAGCATCAAATGCTGAGAGGATATGCCAAGTGAAAAGCTTTTAAATGTTCTACAAGCAATCATCCAAAAGCGCATCAATAACCTGCCATCGGACTGAGGTGTCTCCTTCATTCCCAAATTACTCTATTCACACTTTTATCTTTTTGACAATTGTCATCATCAGCTATTATATGTCCGACAATGAGTGCTTTTTATATTGCCACCTTATTGTCTGCTGTCTGCGTTGTTAAAGATGGAATCAATTTCAGAAGCTCTCCACCACAGAGTGAATCATCACGTCATTCTTGAGTAAGTAAGAGGGGAGATGTGGAGGTGGTGTGGCTCCGATCTATTTTGTAATTATAAAAGAGAATAATTGGTTCTTTCCAGGGACGGGGCCCTGTCTCTCCCCTCTCTTCCCTGATTGCTTTTGGTTTGTTTCTGATGAGATGTGATTTTACTGAAACACTTAACATTCCTAGCAAGATAGAAATGCACAGTGTTTGTTTTTGTTGGTGCCAAATTGTGCCCTCACAACTGCAACCTTTGCTACTTAAAAAATTGAGTGGAGAGATGAAAGGTTCTGATAATTATAATAACATTAACACATGAAAAATAAGAAAATGAGTATTGTGGGAAAATGAGTGATATTAGCAAAATTGAACTCTGTGGTTTCAAGAATATAATACCTCTCCTCTACACAATTGCATGGATGAATGATCTATAAAAATAACAAATGAATGGTTATAAAGAAAACATAAATAAAATGTAATGGATTGCATAACATGTGTTTCCTTTAAAACCATGCATACAAATTTCAGTGTATGAGCCCTATAAATAATAGTGTGTTTATACTGTAGGTAGTTAGTGGTACAGGAATTCACAATGGCCAATGCAACAAGCTTCGACAAGGATGACAGTTTTTCAGGTTTTTAGGAGGATATTATGTCTCCTCTGTCCTCATCCAACAATATCAATGATTTACTGCCCTGATGGTACCTTGTGCACATTTATAGATTTTTTAAAAGCCCTATGAAGATTCATGTTGGATAGTCAAAGTAACTGTTCATTATGCTTTAAAACTATACACTGTGATGTAATTGCAGTGAATACCTAGCAGGAGCAACTTGCAAAATGGAGAATAGAAATTCATGAGACATTAAAAATGAAGTAGAATTGAACACCTTAGGCTATTGCAATGATGCAGATAATCACTCCTTTGCAGTTTACAGCAGTAGCTTTGAAGCTGTTGTTAAACAGGGACAGCTGTAGACAAACAAAAAAATCTCTGCTATTAGTAAAGGATATAGAAATATATATTCAAGCTACACTGAATAATAAAACCATTTATGTAATGCAATCAATAATTGGCACATGTTCACATTGCTAAGACTATAGTTTGAAATCCTCCAATACATTAGATAACAGTGTGGGGCTGTGATTGTTTAGGAATGCAGGAAGAGGCAGTTCCTCTTGGAGAGACCAGCTGGAGGCAGAATCCCGTGAGGACAACCCACATCTGGGAAAATGTGTCTGATGTACTGAAGCACGAACAGGACTATACAACTGGAGGATGAACGAAACTAATGGCTGGAAAACCACCACTGACGAACAGATGTTCTCAGTCACTCCTTTCCTAGAAACAGACAACACAAATGAGGTACATGTGGTGGCTGACAGTCACAGAGAGTCCCTCTGTCTCCATTTTTGGAGCCCACCCCATATGCACCTATGTTAATGCCGCATTTACACCAGAGAACAGCATTTGAGGTAATTGCAACACTTAAAAAAAATGTGACTGGATTGACAGATTGCAGAATAAGTTCAGGATATGAGAGCAACACTTTGCAATTATGATAAATGGTTTAACCTTAAACTGCTTACGAAACACTTTGCTTTAAAATGAGATTCCTCATTGGATGGAATAGCATTGTATTATGTGAGTTATTAAGAGTCTGTGGTAGAAAATGCCCTGTAGCGCCACACTCAACAGCTGTTATCGATGCAGCAATGCAAGCTGTCAAGAGTCCAGCATCTAGAGTTCATAAGGGGAGGGTGGTGAATTGCAGCCTTTTCTTTAATGAACAACCAGGAATACTGCTAATAAAAATGTGAACTGGAAATGACATTCATCCCACTCAATAATCACATTGTAATTATAATGGTGTATACAATTTACTACATAATTTATTTGATGAAATATAATTATGGTTATATAATTTGATCAATTATGTTTTTATTACATCCAATCAAAGAAAACCTTTCTAAGATGGATTGCCATCAAGATGTGACCTGACAGTGTTAATTATCTCTCTCTGGACCTGACAATACGGTGTTCTGCACTTAACCCACTCTGCTGTTCATAAAGGTAAAAGCCGGAATTTATATCTGTGCTCATGTGAGTCTTCGGCTTTTATAAGCTCCCTCTTTCCAGGAATAGTACAAAAAAATTGCACATTCTTTGAAAATGATAGAAGAGCTAAAAGAAGTGAATTCCTTACTCTATATAGCCATTACCTTCAAGGGCATAATTCTGATGTGCAAGTATCATGCGAACTCTGCTGTAATCACGGCTTGTGATTGCTGTGCAGTGTGCCACACCTGCAGTATTTCAGCCAATGAACAGAGATGGGAACAGAGGCAAGGGGGTGAAGTGACAAACTGTCAGGCATTATTAGGCTTATGTGATGAATGACAATATGCCTGGTGACATCCCTGCTCAATAACTGGATAACTGGCTGGTGTGGCCCACATTTGTGATAGGAGATTTGCTAAATACCCATTTGTTTGTAATTTTTACAGTGAATGATAGGATCGTGTGAAGGCACAACTTTAAGTCAAGGCAGATCAGGTCATTCAGGTCAAGGTGGTATTCCAGACTCCCATGGGTCTAACCCTGCTCCTTGAGTGGCCCTCACTGTGCTGTCTGCAATACATGCTACAGATGCCTACTCACAGCAAGGAGTTAGTTAGGGGGTTTGATAGGGGAGGAGCCCATGTAAATAAAGTCAGATGCATGACTATAAATCAAAGCTAGCTATTTACTAACTATAGCTCAGTAGCTAGCTATCTACAATTGTAGTAGCATATAATAATCACCACAAAAATGCTTTCAGCTACAATGATGCCAAGTTACTCACATGTGCTAAGTACTGTACTTCAACTCATAGGCAAACCTTTCCGTTGTTTAATGGCTTAAGTATTGGTTCTATACATGTATGGGGTATGCCCTACAAACAACCCTTAACTTGGTGGACAGCATACCTACCATCCCACTTGTTGTGAATGATCATTTTGATAACTGGCAAGCCATTGATCTATTGATGTGCAGCTACTGTACCCATTGCCCACAAATTTCTGGAGTATCATAGACAATTATGATATCCACTGCTGATATCCATGTGCTTTTGTTTTCCCATGTGTTCCAGCCCTGCCCCACTCTCCGCCCTGTCCCCGCCCACCTGATTTCCAGATCGCCTCCACCTGTCCAGCGCCCCCTTCCCGTGTTGTACCCACTTGTTTTTCTTGTGCTGCTTTATTCTGTTTCGACTCCTGCCTGACCTCGTACCTCATCTCTGCCTGCCGCTCCTGACTTGATTGCATGATCTGACTGACCACCCGGATTCCAACCCCGCCTGTTCCCGGTTTGTGTTTGCTTGGACTGTCTTCCCGGTGTTGACCCTGCCTGTACTGCTACCTCAAGCCTGCCCAGCGATTTCATTAAAGCCTGTGAAACCCATACTCACCTGGTCTGCGTCTGAGTCTGTGCCTGCACCCTGACATTTTATTTGATTTTGACAACTTCTCATGTCAAAATATATCATGTGGCACAAATTCCATTTTCAAATAATCTCAATTTATTTTTATTATTGAATGTCAATGTGCATGCTACTCAAAAGATTTTGTCATGTTTTGTTATTGTTTTGCCAGTAACAAGCTGTTGGCAAACACAAACATAAAATGTCAGGCTGGAATACATGTTAATGCTTATGTCCTGTAGAACAGGCTAGAACAAATTGTCCAAAATTTCCATTTTAAGCTTACAGTTTCCCCTTGGAAGATAAGATGTATGAGAAAGGAAAGTTGATTGGATGGTGGTTTGAGAGTCCTACTTTAGATACAGAGCATTTGATTTCTTGAAGCTGGCCTTGCTTTGCCGTGTTACATTGAAAATAGGCACCATTTTTAACCTCCCACTGTGCTTCAGCGCCATTTGAAAGAACACTGACCAATAAAATTACTCCATAAATTAAACTCCTCCCCTTTTAGGAGAAGTGACATGATGGTAATGTTAAAGACCACCCTCTGAGCTTCAGCAGCAAATACCTTTGCATCAACAGAAAACCTTGTGTGGATGTACCTAAAGCAATCCCCCACACAGCCAAAACTAGACAAGTTAATCCAGTATCAGTTCATTCTTTCAAGTGGGGGCTGTCTAAACACAAATCTAACATAAGAATGAATTTAACCTAAGACTAAACATGACTGGCCCCCAATAATGGACTTAGGGGTTGGTTGAAACACTGTAGGACATAAAATAAAACATGTATTGAATGTGATTATGCCATTTGAAGTAAAATGTCTGAAATTGTCACGAAACAGTTGCCTTTCATTTCAATAATTCTTGCATTCTGTCCTTAGGCAAAGGTCTAATCTATAACATGGTAAACGTGATGCTTTGCCTTACCTGAAACCCCTCTCTGTATGCTCATTTATTAATGTTCTGTAATAATTCTCTTTTTCAAGTCTCTGGAAAAATATCATATTACAATATTGTGTTACAGCAAATGAGTACATTTGCCCATTCCAAATATAGCTATATCCACCTCAGACTGAGGTTTCTGTCTATATCTGGCTAATCGCATTGTTTCCCGCAGCTCTAATCTCTTACGCTTGCTCTATTTAGCAGTGCCCTGGCATGCATCTTGGCATTACAGCACAATCATAAAAATGAAATTATTTTGTAATGTCAGAGCATTCAGAAAAAAAGAGAAAAACTCGACTGAACAGCTGGAACTACATTACCTGAGGAATACTCCTGACTTGAGAAATTAACCACTGTTAAGGCACCCTCAGCAACTTCGACTCCCCTACATTTAGGTCCCTTTGACTCTAGCGCCCTCTCTTGGATGAATATAGAACATTCACTTAAATTTTCCCACTACGCGTCACACACCAAATTGCTTTGTTCTTGGTTGTTGCTGTGTTTGAGAGATGCAGCAGGCTTGTCATGTGTGTTATTTTCCTACACACATAAAACAAAAACTCAGAAATGTGGCATAGGGATGTTGTGTATTATGAGGAACTGCTGTTCTACCTGTGTACAATTTAACCTGTCCACCTGTATGAATTGGTATATGAAAATGTAGCCTATCCTGCCCATACTGGCCAGGATAATGCAGTTTATTATTATTATAATATGAATTTGCCAGTAGAGTGGCATAGTTGTTCTCTGATGGTGATCAAAACTTTCTATATGTATGGAGAACATCACAAAAGACGGTTTATCTGGATCACTGCTATAAAGACCCACTGCTATAGACACGTCTGACATGCGCCACATCATTGTGCTTTCAATATCATAAAGTAAATTTGCCATATGAAAGTCAGTGCTTGTCATATCAGTCATACCGAAACAAGTGTCCTGTGCTGCCTGGTTCACAACCAAATGTATTTTGAGCACAGACTGTGATATGCGGCTCAAGTGCTCTGATTACCTAGCACTAGGCAGGCATACTACATTACATTATTAACATTTTAGCAGATGCTCTTATCCAGAGCGACTTACATAGGTTACATTTTTTTATGTTATCCATTTATAGAGCTGGGTATTTACTCAGACAATTGTGGGTTTAGTACCTTGCCAAAGGTACAACAGCAGTGCCCCGGTGGGGAATTGAACCAGCAACCTTTCGATTATGAGCCCTGCACCTTACCACTATGCTACACTGCACCGCAAATGATCTTAAAATTGTATGTTTTTGTTAAGAGATGTATTTATTTATTTATTTTTTTTTAACTTACTTTGACTTGTTTCTACCTCGTAACTAGATTATGAAAGAGTTCAAATAGCATGTTGCCTATCTGAGATATAGAAGAAGTAAACATTTGGCTCAATACAAGGAAATATTCAAATTCCTTGGATGCATTCCCCTTGATCTAAGCTAAACAGGCGGTGCAGACGATATGTGGGTGTACTAACAAATGGACAAAGGTTCTGCCAGTTTATGTGACCACTGCACCCTCTCTTTAATGGAGATGGTCACACCCGATTAGCTAAACAAGTGGCCATTTTGGTTAGGTTTTTAAATAGAATTTTTGTAGTTTTGGGAAATGAAAGCGTGTATTAATTGACCGCTCCACTCTGATTGACAACAAAACAAACCAATGGACAATTCCAACTGGAACCGCCTTTTGTTATAATATCCAATAGCCAGCTAGTAAAATTGGAAAGGCGGTTGCCCGTCAACAGCTGGCCTGTCGTCGGTTGTGTAATGAAGCTTGTGGATCGCCGACGAGGAAAATCAGCGTAATCCACACCGCCTGCCAAGTTTCAGAAATGTAAGATTTGATTCCAGACTGAATGACTGAAGTTTGGCCATGCAAATGTGATAATTAGCCTGCTGAGTGATTAGATTTTCCATTGCAAATATAGTTACGTTGGGTTTAGCTGTTTAGGCAGCTAACTTGCGAATTAGTCAGCTAGCTGTTGTTAGCTACCTAGGCTAGTGTTCAATTTCCGACCCGAACCTGGTGTCAGTGAAAGACATGCAATACAGTGTACTAAGCAGCTGTATTTATTCAGTCAGTTAAAACATTTTAATTTAGCTTATTTTAAAAGCTTCAATGTTTTAATTCTTTTTAACACGATGAAAATGCGTTTTCAGAGGCTGTGTTAGAAATTGCTATTAGATAACTGCAAGCTAATTGTGATTGAACTTGTTTAAGCTAAATTAGCGGCTTTGACGGCTTGGCTAACGTCAGCTAGCTAAAGGAGATCGTCAGTGTCCCATACAGTCCTATACTTACTCGTGGATTTTTAGGACCAAACGAAGTGTAAGCAGGAAAGTCGTGCACATAACTAAGCTAGGGTAAATTGGGTGGATACATTTGTAGGGATACGTTTTAATTTATGACTTCATCGATCATTGAGTAGCAGCAAACATACAACAGTACCGTTAACAGATGTAGCGTGGAGCCGTGGAAATACGTATTGCTTATGACTATAGCTAATGATAGTAAGTTTAGTTCACCGGAGCAACCGGATTATGGAAAGTATTTTTATTTCCCGCCTTCGAAGTACATTTGCCCTTCACTAGTTTGATGTCACTTTCGGGGAAGTCTAGCTATGTTAGTTATGTGAAAATAGCTGGTGACTAGTATTCACTGCTTGCACCGTCTGCAGGTACTATATATCTCTTTCAAATTAGCTGAAGTTAACAGAAAGTAAAAACAATAATTCATGAAGTAGTTGATTTATCCTTAAAACATCATTGAAAATGTACATACAATAGTAATATGGCTTAAGAGGTAACCCTGTTCATCGAGCCTTTGCCGGCTTTCATGTGAATCTGTCTGACTGTCTTGCCTTTCAGCAAGGAATGGATCCGAACAAGCCGCGATTCCCAGGCTTCCCCGGTACCACCCGGATGCCTTGGCTGCATCAGCAGGCTCGGGGTAGGGGGCTGCTATCAGAGGAACCGGGTGTAGGACGGGCCCGGGGACTGCAGTTGCCAGAGGAGCCAGGCTTTGGGCGTGCCAGGGGATTGCCCTTGCCTACTGCTGCGTCCGCAGTGCACTACGGGAGAGGGGCCCCACTCCCCGGCGGGGAGCACCAAGTAGGTTTTGGCCGCGGATTGGCCTTGCCCGTCGAAGAGCGTAGGTTGGGCCGTGCAAGAGGGCTGCTCCTCTCCGCTGCGGAGCCAACTGTGGGCCTGGCAGGACCAAAACTCAGCCAGGAGACTGGCTTTGGAGACGCAGGGCATCAGGTCCCCACGGGCCAGCCGGCTGGTTTAGACCTTCCTGAGGACGTGCCAAGTCTGCCGGCAGAAGTGGTAGAAGCACCTCAAGTCAAGCAGGTGTGTTGTGAGTTCTCCAGATTCGATCCTCCCTTAGATGTTCTGCATACCTGGGAGAGCATAAAAATGCTGAGAAACTGCTTTACATTGTGTCAAATGTTCTCACTTAAAAGCTGCTTGAAAGACATCTTTATAAAGGTGCTGAGAGTATCGGCACAGAATAAGTCTGAAATGCATGAGTAGGTCTTTACTTTTTTTTTTTTTTTTTTTTTTACTACATTTTAAACACCACAGATAAAGAATTTTAATGATTTGCCATTCACTTCACATAGAACTAACCAATGGGAATTGCTGCATTTGTGAAATGACATTGAAAAGAATGTTTTTCATTGCTCAAGGATTTGAATTTCAAATTCTTTTCAGCAACTCTGAATTAACTCTAAAACTGGTGTGGGTTTGCTGCATAATGGATTCTATGTGAAATGATTTTAGGGGAAGAGGTTGGGAGACCAGCTATCTCAGAACTTGCTGTGATTGTATCAGATGGTATAAGGTGATGGTGTATTGTTATATAGTTATATGATGATGGTGTATTGTGTATTGTTACATAACTGTTATATAGATAAAAGTACATTAATTCTGACCAAGTCAACCATCTTTGTTTTTGTTGTTTCTTGTAAAAATCAGTAATTTCAAAACTACGTTGCAGATTTGGGCTTACTATGACTTAATATTTAGTGGCCCAATGAATCAAATTCAACAGCCTAAAGTCATTTTTAATCCTCTAAACCCAATAATATTAACAGTTAATTGAATAGCACATAAGCTGATGTCTCTGTGTGTGACATTTAGCATTTGGCTGTACTCCTCAAATCAAGTTCTAAAGACATGGCATATTGTTTTATTCTGAAATTGTCATTGTTATTTTTTTCCTGTCAGAAAAATTACGCTTATTGAGTCTTTCAAACAACCAACTCCAGGCAGCACCATCTAGTGGACAAGCCTAGCTACAACATACATGGTTGTTTTCAAAGATTTCAAGGATTAATAATGGGCTTTTGGCTGTTGAATCAAGGCAAGTCCAAGTCTAAGTCATAGTATTAAAATGATTGACTTTTTCAGATTGGTGTTTATTGGAGGTATTTGTGAATGGCAGGTGGAAGTGCCCATCCCTGCACCAACTTTGGTGTCCATGTTTCGGGGGATGGGGATCGAGCCTGCGAAGACTTCCTGGGGGAAGGGAGTACCAGCTGTGGGTGAGTAGGGTCAGAGTCGATGCTTATGGATCCACTGTCTGAAATGTGGTGTTCTTGGCTGAATTAAACATGAAACATCCTATGACACCATGGGCAAACTGACTGAAAGCAAAAGAGGAGGGAGAAGGAGGTATTCTGACATGCCTTTGCTACGAACACATTGCTCTATTCAAAATGTATAATGAAACATTCAGTCAAAGATCAAGGATGAAGTGAAGTAGTAATTTTTAATAAACCTACTAATTTGAAGAAACATGTTCAGTTCCTGTAAACGCAGAGCTCTGAAGGGCTTGGGTTTGATGTGCTGGTGCCCCCGGGGATTGTTGTATTCCACGGTGCAGGGCGGGCCGCGGTCGGAGATTTGGGAGCAGAGCCGAGGCCACCGGCAGCCCCTGCTGGAGACGGGAGCACAGAGGGGATGGGGCGCGGAAGGTACAGGGCAAAGGCGCGGCACTCTGACAGTCTGTCCAATGTGTTTTTAGAGTATCTCAGGGTTGCTGACCTCTCACTCTGTGCTGGGGTCTAGCGGCAAAGCAGTGTAAGGCTTTTAACATTCATTATGCATGGGGTGTTAAAGCCAGGCTTTTCCCTGTGCTTCGCACTTCGTTTGCCAGCTGATGTTGACTTTCATCATTATTGAATTACCCTTTGGTTCGCCTAGGGACATCTGTGGATTGGTGTGGAATTTTTTGCAGATATCACCCTAATCAGACTGAGCAGAACTGTTTGCCTGTTTAAAAAAGATCTGGTCCATGCCATTTATTACTGTCTTCAGCAGTGATTGCTGTACCTGTTTAAAGGTAACTTCAGCGAATATTTCAGATTTACTGATGACCCTTACCTCCGCTCTTAAAGAGAGCTTTATTAAAATTATGTTCAAATGTCTTACTCGTACATACAGTCCCAAAGTCATCTCTCTGCATCTCCTTTCTGTTCAAATCACATTTGCAGATTGTGTTTCTGTTAGTCTTTAATGCATAAATGCAGACTCCAGGCACTTTAGATACATCTCCCAGTTCTATGTATGCATATATTCCAAACAGGAAAATTTTATATTTTTGGTAAGATATCCCTTTAAATATTGTATTGAAGATGATGAAACTGAAATGCAGAGCACTTTAACACAGTAGTGTACTCTCTGTAGCACCATCATGAGGATGGTGGGGTAGGACTGAAGTGGCTGAATTTAGGAAACGGTGTGGACCCAGAGCCTGATATTTATCTGCAGCTTCCTGGGGCAGATGGTTGGTGTTGGGCGATCGGTGCTGTCACCCGTGAGCCGGGGGAGAGGGCCCACTGCAGCTACCATCTCTCTCTCTCCACCCCCTGCTGCCTCCACACCTGGACCCCCTGTATCTCTGAGAGAAGTGGCCCCAGAGCCTGAAGGAGGCCTTCCCCTGCCGGCCGTGCCGAAGGGAGAGCTCCAGATGGAGGTGCCTCGGTGAGTGCTTACCGCTCACGCACAAGCCTTTCTTTTGCGCCCACCCAACCCCATCATCCTCTCTGCTGAGCCTTGTTTTCATTGTTCTGCTGTTCGGATTAATGAACACATCCATGGTGTAGCACAAGCCTCTAATTATCGTGCATTTGATACATCTGAGTTAGAATAAAGCCTGAACATTGAAACCTGGAGATTTCTTCTTATGTGTTTCAGCTATGCATATACTTCAATTGTGTGTGTGTGTGTGTGTGTGTCATGAGGGGTGTTCCTCTATGCGGGGTATGTACTGTATTGACTGGCTCTGTTCTCTTCCTCTAAACCCAGCAAGCCATTGGAGAAGAAGGGCACCAAGGGGAGCCCTCTCGCCATTGGCTCAAATCACATCCCTATCCACTGCAGGAACGAGGCAGTGTTTCAGTACCACGTCACTTTCACGTGAGTGAACGAGCTTTGCTTTGAGTTTGTTTGTTACAGTGCACCTGAGTTGTCTAATCATGCTTGTCAGTCATTGTGAACTGATGGAATTTAATTGTTCCCCACAACTGAAACAATCCAATTTCACAAGCACTATAAGTGGTGTGGTCAATGGAATAGTGCACCACACCATTCAAGTGGGCCGTCTGTGCCATTGCAGGCCGAACGTGGAGTCTATGAGCATGCGATTTGGGATGATGAAGGAGCACCGCTCCACCACGGGGGAGGTGATCGCTTTCGATGGCTCCATCCTCTACCTGCCCATCAGGCTGGACAAGGTCAGGCCCAGCTCCACCCTGTACACTCTGCAGTCAGACCTCACGCTGTGAAGCGCCATTTCAATGTAATCTAATAGCCTGTTATTGTTCTGACATTTTCTATACAGAAACAGTACAGCAGAGTTCTTTACATTGTGTAATAATAACAGATACCTACTACGTTACATCACATTACATTACATTGGTGGCATTTAGTAGATGCTCTTAACCAGAGTGACTTGCATCGGTTACAGTTTTTTACAATGTTATCCATTTATACAGCTGGGTATTTACTTACTGTTTGCCCAGGGATACAGCAACAGTGCCCCAGCAGGGAATCGAACTGGCAGTCTTTTGGTTATGAGTCCTGCTCCTTAACCACTATGCTGTTATACTGACAGGAGCACTGTAATTGGAGGTGAATAAGACTTGAGGTTGATTGGACAACAGTAGTTCAGGGAGAGTGGTGAATCTTAGATGTTAGAACAGGGATTCTAAGCCTACAGAAGCCTTGTTAATCAATATATTCGTTGTGTGTGCCATAGGAAAGAATGTGCACACTCTAACCAAAAAGTTTCCATCAGAATTCAGGTCATACCTCATATAGTTATACACATTTGCATCAACATTTTATTTTGAGTTGGCAAGTTGTATAATTAGTAATAGTTGCAGAGGACTTTACTCAGAGTTAAGTGTATCTAATGACTCTCAAAGCCTAAAAAAAGTGGGTCATTCAAGGGAAGATAATTATCACCAAAAGTGTTGGTCAAATTAAAATTTAATTTCACTCAGTAAACATCATGTGCAGTATTTGAACAAATTAGCTTGTAGGGTAAATAAATACACTGTCCCGCATCAGTCATTAGATGTTCCCTGTGCAGGGGGTTCATCTGAAGAGCATGAGGCACACTGACAACCAAGAGGTGGAGATCAAGATCCAGATGACCAAGATCCTGCCGCCCAACTCGGACCTGTGCATCCCCTTCTACAACGTGGTTCTGAGAAGGTGGGTCTCTGAGCCTGTAAGCGCAGTACCCAGAAGCCCCCCCCCCCAGAGGAGGAACCGTTGAGCTGGTAGGCCCTTGGAGTCCGTCTCTCGCCGTCCGCGGCATTGGAGCATCACAGCGGGGGAGCCGTCTCCTCTGCAGCCCTGCAGCAGTCTGCAATTTGCAGATCTTCCCTTTGTTCATACCATGGGAGATTACACAGTGTGCACCTCCTAATAGCCTCAAAGAAAAAAAAAAACCCACACACTCCTCTAGTGAGGTCACAGCTATCCCAGCAGAGCAGCCAGAATTACGATTTTGAAATGGTCTGCTTCCCCCGAATCTTAAACCCTTTTCCACTGAAGCGGTTTATTGTCCCAAAAAAGCGTGTGAAGACACATAGTTATGTCTTTAATGCATAGACATTAGAAAAGAATCCAGCTGACCTTAACTGAGATTCATGGCAGACAGTGTGAGGCAGCATCAGCCTGTTGCTGTGAATTGGTTATTAGAGCCGGGTCCTTTGGTAAATTACATTCATTACATTCCATTCATTTAGCAGACGCTCTTATCCAGAGCAGCTTCCAGCACAAAAGAACAGAAGTGTGTCCATTCAAGCTGAATGAGCAGCGGTGTCAGACCAGGCTAACAGCACTCCCACCCCAGTGAGTGTGAGCATAACACTATTCAAGGCCTACCACAAGTTAACTTGTGCAACCTGACTAGATGGTCTAAAAAAGTAAGGGAATCCAAATTGTGTGTTCAGTTTGATTCATTTTTTTCATGATTTTCTTATTTAGAGTAATGAAGATCTTGGAACTGAAACTGGTGGGGCGAAATCATTATGACCCCAAAAGCGCAGTTATTCTCGGAAAGCACAGGTAAGTGTCTCAGAGGGCCTGCAGAACAGTTGATCATCTTTAGAACTGGTCAGACATGCAGGGGAGTTGTGCTTTTCCTCCATGAGTCAGCTGTGTTTCTCCTGTAGGCTGCAGGTGTGGCCTGGTTACTCCACCTGCATTAAGCGCACTGATGGGGGCCTCTACCTGTCTGTGGATGTGACCCACAAAGTGCTCCGCAATGACTCTGTGCTCGACGTCATGTGAGTTTAGTCGTCACCAGTGCACATGGTTAAAATTCAGTGGGCATGAGGGCATTCCCCTAGTGATAGTAGTGATAAGATTGCTCACTTGCACAATTTAACATGCATATCTGAGCTTGCAGTTTATTTTAAGCTCTCTGGTAAGTGTTACTAAACTAAGTGTGACAGAATACACTACAGAGAAAGCTTATACATACCATGCACAATCCAAGTTGGTGACACTTACACTGGACGATTTCTGGTTTGTCCAACCAGGCAATTTGTTATTGCACAAAGAAAAAAAAAAAACATTCATTTTTTTGTCTCCCATAGAAGTGTCTTTTAAGTACACCTGCTGAAGGTGATTGGTAGTTAACAGGGCGTTGCCTCTGGCTTTGTCTTTATTGGCCTTGCAGGAATGTGATCTACCAGCAGAGCAGGGAGAGCTTCCAGGACGAGTGCACCAAGGAGCTGATCGGTAGCATTGTCATCACCCGCTACAACAACCGCACTTACCGAATCGACGACATCGAGTGGGCCAAGTCCCCTAAAGACACCTTCACCATGGCAGACGGATCTCGGATCTCTTTCATCGATTACTACAGGTATCCTGGTTTTGCTGGATTCACCTAAACTAGGGGTTGCACAACATTCTTCATACCTCACTATAAGAAAGAAAAGAGGATGACAGAAGGTGGAATCTTCCACTAGCTTCACCTCAACCATAGCAGACCCTTCTAGCATAACTGTATTTTTCCCTTTTACATGTTGCTAACCAGATGTGTTCTCTGTTTGAACAGCAAAAACTACGGCATTACTATAAAAGAGCTGGATCAGCCTTTGCTTGTGCATCGGCCCAAAGAGAGGTCAAAGCCTGGAGGAAAGGTAGGCTATTCCTGAAGGCTTGTTAGTCATTTTTAATACTTAGCTATCTTTGGAAGGTAATGTGGGCTGCCTTAAATAGTGTAAGCCAAAGGGAAAATTTAATGCAGATGTGTTGATGTCTTCTACTTTGTTTCATTTCACTTTTTCTGTAATTGTAATTATTGTCAGTTATTGCTTAGTCTTTGAATTCCTGCAGCCCTTAAGTCAAGAGCTGGAGTGGTTGTTTAATTTAGACCGCGTTGATGCCCCCAACAGGTGATAACGGGTGTGATCCTCCTTGTGCCAGAGCTCTCCTTCATGACTGGGATCCCTGACAAAATGAGGAAGGATTTCCGGGCCATGAAGGTACGATGTTTTGATAGTGCATTGCCTCAAAATCATGTTATAGATGATGCCATGTACAGCAAGGATTTCTTTACTTTTTTTTGCTTAAAGGTAGCGTTTTGTCAGCACCACTGCTGCACTGCTGTCTAAGGTCAGCAAAGGAAAAAAAAAAAGGAATAGGGGTTCATGCATATGTTTGTGTGTGTGTGTGTGTGTGTGTGTGTGTGTGTGTGTGTGTGTGTGTGTGTGTGTGTGTGTGTGTGTGTACTGGTCACCCCACAGGACCTGACAATGCACATCAATGTGAGCGGGGAACAGCACACCCACTCACTGAAGCAGTTGCTCCAGAACATCAACAGCAACCAGGAGGCCCTGACAGAGCTGGCACGCTGGGGCCTGGACATCAGCACTGACATCCTGGTGGTGAGTCCTCATGTCCCCATAGAGCCTCCAGACACACTGCGCTGTCTCCGCCTGTCAGGTCTAATCTAAAACACAGCTGACATGAACCTTGGGACAGCCATGGGTAGGCAGTAGATAACAAGTGGGTGCCTCAAGTTTATCACAAGTGTGTGCCCCAAGACAATGTACTAAGTAAAATCACACCAACTGTGCACTGGGACGTCCTCTCAGTCCGCTGTGCTTTTGTGTAAAACCGACGGCTATGTGTTTCAGGCCCTTTATGATCCATGCTGTGCACTATAGTCTGAACTGAGCATATGGCAGGGACGTTACTGGGAACTCTGTGTTCTCTCTGTGGCAGACTGAAGGAAGGACCCTACCTCTGGAGACAATCTACCTGCAGTCGGCTTCCTTTGTGACTCCTGCTGATGTCGGCTGGTCCAGGGAAGTGGTCAGGGATGCCTCCATCAGCTGTGTGAGTCTGCCACTGCTTTAGCTAATGTTGTGTTAGTTGCATATTACCAACATGAGGGCTATGTAGGTTGAAGTAATTTTGGAAGTAACTTGGAATGTTTTTTGAGTTGTAATTGAAAAACATGACAAAACAAGTAGAAATATTGCAGTGCCATTAAATTAAATTGAATTGTTTAAAAATTTTATCATGGGGTCCCTGCTAAGGCTGTGTTTTTTGTCTGATTAGATGGTGTACATTTTTGGAAAGTCAAGCAGGGATGAGCATTGTGAACTGGGTTGCATGGGTCCTGCATGGTACCGTACCTACTGTCCTGCTCACTGAATCTGTCTGTGACCAGATTCCCCTCAGCTGCTGGGCCGTGTTCTACCCGCGGCGCTGCACGGACCAGGCCGAGGAGCTGGTGGCCACCTTTGGGAAAGTGGCCGGGCCCATGGGGTTGCAGCTGCACCGGCCCATCCGTGTGGAGCTGAAGGACGACCGCACCGAGACCTACGTCAAGAGCATCCACTCCCAGCTGACCACCGAGGTGAGGCCGTCCGGGGTGGCAGAATACCAGACACAGTGGCAGGTGAATGATAAAACTTCACCAGCCACTCAATTTTTTTTTTTTTGCCAGCCACTATGAATATTTATATGTATGTAATTTTGGTATCTTTAACTGTATAGTATGATTGCGCTCTATGCCCAATCTTGTATGTAAATGCAATTGATATTGTGATATTTGAGAGTTTTTAAATGATTTGTTGTTAACCAGTTTCATTTTTGCTGTAATTTTTGCAAATCAAATTGACGTTAAAAAAGCTATTTAGCTGGCTAGTAAATTCACTAACAAGCATTTCAAACTGAATTTACCAAAACTTGGTAAGAGCAAAAACGGCAAAACAGCTGTTTTCTTTACAATTAACATTAGCTGGCTTGCTAGCCAGTACAATTTAACATGAGTCTTTCGTGTTAACATTTTTTTTTACCACTTTACTGCAAACTGTCATAAAACTCAATGAACGTGATTTCCTCCTCCTGGCTCCACACAGTGTATTTTATCCTCTCCATCTGTCAACTGCTGGAACACAAATTAATTCTAGATACTAGATGCAAACATGAGTTATTACAAATGAATACTGGCTTCTCTAGAGGAATGTGAGCAATATCTACTTGTTGATTGGCTGTTGTGTGAAACTAGTTTCATGAGGTTCAATAACTGTTACTTGTGTTCTTTTAAATTTTTTTTTCAAAATCTGGAATATAGGGGTGGTTTCAAAGTGGACCAAGTGGTCAAGGTCCCTTTAAATCTAGAGTGGCTTGTTGGCCATTGGCAATCCAATGCAGAGCGCTGATTGACAGCCCCTCACTGCTCTGTGCGGTTGTTCCCTTTTCCCTCAGCCCCACATGCAGCTGGTGGTGTGCATCATGACCGGGAACAGAGATGACCTGTACAGTGCCATCAAGAAGCTCTGCTGCGTCCAGAATCCCGTTCCCTCTCAGGTGACATGCGGCAAGGTCCAGCGGGGGGTCGTGATACCTGCGCCTTGTGTATGTTACAGCTGACAGAAAGTGCAGGGGTGTCATAACACCACTGACGCTTCAGAAGCAATTAAAAAACTGTTCTTGAAACTAAGTTTGAAACCCCCAGGTTTTGAGATTGGAATTTGAATGTGAAAATCAGTTTTTGCAGTGAACAGTGAAAGCATGTATGTGATGTTGTAGTGCTTTGTTTTTTTACAACCCTTCGCTCTTTGACCACTGTATCACTACTCTGTTCTCATAATGATCTTTTAAAGGTTTGTGCTGCCTTGGTGAAACACAGGTTAATATGTTTCGCAATGGACTTCTCCCACAAGCTGTTTTCAAATAAAACTGTAAATGTTGCCTTTGCAACTCTGGTGAGAGGATCCAAATGTCCATTTATGGAATTTTTTCCCCTTGTTGAAGATACAGCACATCATCAATCAAGTTTTATTTTTAAATGTCTGCAATCTCTGACTGCACTTGTTTTTGGTCTTGTATTTTGCTTTTTGAGTTTTGATCAAAGCTCATTATTCCTGTCTATTATTCCTTTCTATTAAATTCTATGAAGTATTGTTCTTCAATTGCATTTAATTTTTCCTTGTTTAAGTATTTACCTTTTTCCCCTTAGTGTTAATTTCACTTAAAGAAAAACATTGTATTCTTTTCCAGTTGGCTTAATCTCACTAAAATGATCAAAACCAAACAATAAACCAAGCTCTAACACTTTTCTTTAGTCTGAGTCTTACAGAAGTCAAGTCTAGCCTAGGTGTTAATTTGTGATCTTGTTCGTAAGCATGCTAGTTGTGTAGACATGCAGAAAAATATACATAATTCTTGTTGTTTCAGCTCTCAATCATTGTTTGAACGATACAGGCAATAAATGTCCGGACCATTTCCCAACCTCAAAAACTGAGGACCGTTGCACAGAAAATCCTTCTTCAGATTAACTGCAAGTTGGGAGGGGAGTTGTGGACCATCAATGTTCCTTTGGTGAGTGGTGTGAAGTGCGCTCACACAGCAAAACATGGCGTGACATTGCACCCTAAATATGTGTGTGATGTGCTCACATAGTATAATGTGTTTTTGATCTGACAGTAATCGATCTGATACGTGACATTATTACTGACACTAATTGATTCACACATGACCTTATTACAGGGATTAATAATCGTATCCCACTCTCATTTCAAACTTTTGTTTAACTTACATTTATACTGAGCTTTACACTTAAGCTCATGTCTGACCTAACCCCTTTCCGTTCACGTAGAAACATCTGATGGTGATTGGAGTTGACGTTCATCATGACACCAGCAAGAAGAGCAGATCAGTCATGGGATTTGTGGCTAGCCTGAACAAGTAATCCATTGACAGTGTGCCACGTTTCCATCTTGGGGGGGCATCTTTTACTGAGTTTTCAGAACATTTGATCCAGGTTGACAGGAATTAGTTCTTTTAATGAACTTGTTTTTTTTTTTTTTTTTTTTTTTCTCTTGTAGTTCATTGACCAGATGGTATTCGAGAGTGACGTTCCAGATGCCCAATGAGGAGGTAATCAACGGATTCAGAGTGTGCCTGCTCGCGGCTCTGCAGAAGTACTATGAGGTAAAGCAGTTATACTTCCCATTTAGTGAGTGAAGCGTGTATCTCACGCACACTTTTGCAGATAATTATTAACCAATCCAGTCTCTGTAATAAGAGGTATAGAGTTATAAGGCTGTTACAACAAGCTGGTATAAGAGTGCTGTTGGAAGCTGCTTTGCATTTGCTGGGCCGTGGTGCGCTTGCCCTGTCAGGTGAATCACAGCCTCCCTGAGAAGATTGTGGTGTATCGTGACGGGGTGTCCGATGGGCAGCTTAAGATGGTGGAACAGTTCGAGATCCCGCAGCTGCTCAAGTGCTTTGAGACGTTCCCCAACTATGAGCCCAAGCTGGCGTTCATCGTAGTGCAGAAGAGGATCACTACCACGCTGTACTCTTGCGCTGGGGACCGCTTTGGCACGCCCCCTCCAGGGACTGTCCTGGACCACACAGTCACCAACAGGGAATGGTTAGTCTACATGCATCGAAGGGGCTGCATCCTCCATGACTTTGGCCCTCTTCTTTTAGCAGCTCTGTTCCTCTTGTATTGAGTTTAACAGGGTTTGTTTCTGGCCCCCGCAGGATAGATTTCTACCTAATGGCTCATCACATCCGCCAGGGCTGTGGTCTGCCAACACATTACATCTCGGTGTACAACACAGCCAATCTCACTCCTGACCATCTTCAGAGGTGAGCCAATGTTTACAAAAATTCTCTGGACCGTCTCCCTAAATATGAGTCATTACTTCAAATGCACAACCCGATCCATTTCAGCGCAGTGAGGCACAATATGTGCGCGCGCTGGCAGTGTGTCGAAACTTTCCGTGATTTTCCAAATAACCCAGTATGGTTTAGAGTGCTTTCAGAGCAAGAGCAATTTTCCCAACTGGTGGCATGAGCAAAATGATTTTCTTGATGGTTGACAACTTGAAAAGGTTTAAAAAGAGAACTGAAAGGGTTTGACGGAGAGCATTGTGCACCACACTACATGTTTTCACCCGTACAATGAAATGAAATGCACTGAAAAGAGTCTTTTCAGCGGTTTGAAATCAGAATATCTGGGCAAATGGATGTATTAGACCAAGGTGGTGTAGAAAAGCAGTCGACACCGCGTGGCTGGATTGAAATGTTCTCGATCTTCACAGGTTGACCTTCAAGATGTGCCACATGTACTGGAACTGGCCTGGCACCATCCGTGTGCCGGCGCCGTGCAAATATGCCCACAAACTGGCCTTCCTGTCGGGCCAGTACCTGCACTCGGAGCCTGCCATTCAGCTTGCAGACAAGCTCTTCTTCCTCTGAACTGCACTTTGGCATTTGCAGTATCAGGTGTACGTGCTACAGAGAGGATGGCCAACAGCAAAGACTAAAGAGGACAGAAATGGAAGGGAGGGAGAGCATCTGAGGGGGAAAAAAAGAAGGTTGAGGGGTACAGCTTGGCTTTTGAAAAATAGGTTCCAAGAGTTCAATCTTGTAGTGTGCGCCTTTCCTGAAGTCATACATCATTGTATTTGACCCTTTTCAAATTGAGATGGGGTGTTTTATTTTGAATTGTTTTACATCCATTAAGTCCAACCAACCAGGAGGATGGGATGGGAACTACACGGGAACAGATCAGTGGTACAGTTAGTTTTCTCGCCTTTGGATAAGGTTTTTTTTTTTGCACTTTGTTAAACTATGTGAAATTGAGGTGAATCAATTGCAAACAGTATGTTCCCTTTGGTTTCTTTGCAATTTATTTTCTAGTTCAGCTGCTGCAGTTGCAAATATAACTCTGTTGGTGTGAATTAAAGATCTTTCTTTAAAGTGTGTCAACATTTTACTCACCTTTAGTGTGCGATTGAGTGTTATGGACCAGTAATTCCCAGACTTTCTTCATGTGTGACCTGCTAAATATGGAGAATTACATTTTGGGAAAATGTTAAATATTTCCCAAGAATGTAGCACAATATGTCATGATAAAAATGAACTGATAGCCAGCTAGGTTTTCAAGTGCTACCAGATTTCACATTCAGAGGCTTGGTGTGAAAAATAAACCTTGAATAGTAGCCTATAGGGAAATGCACTAAAACAGCCTTCATTACCCCAGTAGATGTCATTTTATGTTACTGTGTACACTTAAACATGTAATCCCATTTGACTCTTTGAGCTCATTAGCTAGAGGAAGAGTTGTACCTAGAACCCTTACTTTGGGTTGAAACATTAGCTAGACAGTACATGGTGTTTTCTGAAATCAGCCACTGTATTGATCCCATAGTGAGAAGGATAAGCTTGTATGTCTGCATCCTTGCTGACAATGATATTCATGTTGGTTCAGTTAAAGGCACCTTGGTCTGACAGACGGTACTTGCTCATTCTGTTCCAGCTAAGGAGTAAGTGGCCTCATTTTGCCTGCTGAACACTGGAGGCTTGGAAGAGCAAACAGCTGAAGGGCACACTCCATTTCAACTTGCATTTATTAACAACTTGCAAGTAATATCCACATTAAATATACAAATGGCTTAATTGGTCCAGCCATTAAACATTCACTGAGGCCTCATTTTGTAAACAGTAACTTGCAGGCAGCTGGAAATGAAGTATCCATTGACTGATAATTCACTGGAGGGTGGCAATGTAATGCTCTGATGTCTGAGCATGGAAAAAAATGAAAGTGAGTTGTCTGCCCTATGACAGTTTGCATTAAATTTAGATCTCTACTAAATTCTAAGGCAAGGCTCAGCTTGAAAATACTTGTTTTACAGTTTAGTATCACAAGTATAATCAACTTGTTTTGCTAAAGCAGCAGTTTCAGACATTTGCTTTTTTTAGTTTAACAAAATCGTAGATTTTTTTTTCCTAAGGCAGTGAATTTATTTCACTATTTCTAAACAGTGTAAATAGAAACCTTACTCTGTAACAAGTATTTGTCAGCTGTAACAACCGGGCTGTAACATTAATCCACAGTAATCTCACTCTACAAAGCACCAAAGCATACGGAAATGTCAACATTTTAACAGTACAGTGGGAACCTCTTATATACAGTTGGCTAGGTCTGATGTTTCGCATTCAAATGCAGGATGTTACAAAAAGAAATTTTATAATACGTATGCTCCTGTACTTTACCATTGTTCAGGTGCGCCAAAAGTTTGGAGCTAAAACCTAGAAGTAAAGCATACGATGAATTACGTAAATGGCATTTATGAACATTTAGCCTATCCTAGCCTGTATATGTTTGGGGAATATAAGCCAGCAAAAAAATCTTAATATTAAACTGTACATTTATATGAGCACATAACGCACTGAAAGGCTGGTCGAACATTTGCTTTGAAAGACAGCTATTCAACTGAACGTCTTCAACCTTCTGTGATTGAGTTGTACAGCGCTGTCACCCCTTCATAGCGTGACCGTATATCGCGATGCGATAGAGCGAAACAGTGATGTCTCATTACCAGAAAGGAGGACACCGCGCTACCTGTTAATAAAGAAGCGTATTAACAGCCACCGAATAACTGCCTCATCAGGGAAAGGAACAACACTGGCGCTTGACACTGACACACAATAGGCCTTAATGTTTGATCAGGTGATCAGCTGCTCGAGCTTTATGAACCTTTCCGTTTGACTTGAATCGTCGCTGAGTTAAATGTTTTGTCTTGTTATTATTAAACCTAAGAAAAATATATTTACATATTGAATAAAAATGCAATGAAATAATGTTTAATTGTTGAGCAGGTTTCTAAAGATACCTCTACCAGATTAGCATGTAGTGGGAAAGGTCTACTTTAGTCGAATAAAGAATATTGAAAACAGGACTTTAGTAAGCTTTATGTATGATGGATAAGTGTTATGTCATATATTGAAAAACGTAATAAATACTATGTAGACATCGGGATATAAGGAGGAAACTGGGGTCCGGGCATACAGTGCACCCCTAAGCACCATAGCACTGGCCCTGATTATGACCATAGTTTACTAGTAAAATAGATAAATTCAGTAAGTTAATTTCATTATAACTAATTTAGCAATACCTTATTTTATTTCACAAAAAACTCAAGCCTCGAAAAAGAGGAATTCATTTTAAATATAGAATACTTTAAAGAAAGAAGACATGACAAAGTTAACATGACAATACAATGACAAAAACAAATCTTAATAAATTCATAATTTAGCACATACAATATTATAATCTTTCTGTATGTATACTGAAACTTTGAGGCATATTCATTTTCAACATTCTCTTATCATTAATGCCAATTTTCCAAAAATTACCAAGGTTTCAACAGAACTGGAGGGTTTTGCCTTTGCATAAGCATTGAGTTTTTCTAAGATGGCTCTTTGAAGTTTATGGAAAGCTGCAATCACTCAGTTACTGCAGGGATGGGGTCTAATTGTCTAATGTCAGGTTCACCATCCAGTAAAAACACACCAAGAGAGCAAAAAGAAAACAATCACAACAATTCAAAGTCTGACAAGTTATGACTGTGGTCAAGGAAGGAATTTCAGCGGCTTCACACTGCAGTCAACTCCTGAGCCATGACATACTGTCCTTTAACAACTTATGAATGTGAAGTTGTGAAGCAAAAGCAAAAGCTTTCTGGTTCTTTTCAATGTCTTTGCTTTATGCATGGTTGTCCACCAGGCGGCGCTACAACCACAGATGTCTATCTATGTCCCCCATACCTATGTCTCTTCATTGCTGCAACCCTCTTAAACCCATAAAAAAGAAAGGAAGAAAAAAAAAGATCTGAGAGTTTGCGAAAGAGTTTGGGGCTCAAAGACAGTGACACTGCTTGCAGTGCAGCAGTACAGCTCTCTGCTCCCTACCCGTAAAAAGAACAGACAAAACTAAAGAAAGGAAAAGAATTGTGTGAAGTCTGTATCTGTGTGAGTGCATGCATGTGCGTGTGTGAGTGAGACAGCCTGCCTCCGATCAGATCAGCACCCTCTGATTCAGTCCAGACCAACTGCGATCACAGCATCTTTTCCTCGGTTGTCGGACTGCTAAGCACTGAAGGATACCCCGATCCTGCTTCTCCAAGCACTTGGCTCTCTCTTTGGATGGCTTGTGGGATTAGAAGACAGTGAAATAACAGGGGAATATTTAAAAGAAGAAAATTCCTCTGTGTGCTTTTTTGCTTTGCTTTGCTTTGTTTTTTTTTTTTTTTTTCTGGGGTTGATTTTCACCTTTTTATCGTTTTGTCTTTTGCCCTTGTGCAAACTGGAATAATGTCTACCTGTGGGCACACAGGGGCATGGTTGGCAGTGAGGCTTTGTGCCATGGTGGTAGTGTTGGCAGCAGGAGGCATCGGGCAGAGCCAGGAGAAAGGGCCCTCCTGCTACGGGGGATTCGACCTCTACTTCGTTTTGGACAAGTGAGTTCAGTTCCCCATCCTCTCACCTATACCCCTTTCCTCTCTTATTGTCATGCCATCTCCAGGCTCATAGCTGCGGGTGCACTCTCAGAGTCAGGCACAAGCAGGGGGACACTAAAGCCGAGACCCAAAGTGTCCCCAGGAGTTACAACACTTCAGCTTTTACCCACACGGGCTTACTGAATTCTGAGATCATCTGCAAAGGAAGAATAGTTTTCTCTGAATTGCATGACTGCCTAACTGGCACACCTCTGTTCAGCATGGTGAAACTTGCACTTTGTCAGTGGGGTAAGACCACAGTGCAAGGCAATCTTTAAAATAGGGCAAAATCAGCAGTGCACGCTTGGAGCTTTTGTTCTGCGCATTGGCTTGCCGGAAAAACTCCTCGTGATATGTGTCGGGGCGCAGCAGCGCAACCACTGATAGACAAATAAACTGTGATGTAAGGGAGAGTCGCGATGGTGCAAACCTGTCTGTTCTCTTTTTCTCTAGTCGGAAGAGAAACGCTCTGATCTGTCTCAGAATAATGTATGCGCTGTGTCAGAATAACTTCTTCAGATGAGTTGAAGAAGACACAACAGTCATAGAGACAGTCACTGCTTTTGAGCAGCATTACCCAGTTGAGTATTCGTTTTATGGATAGAAAGGCGTCTATTAGTCTGTGCGGCTTTGCCACTGTATGCTTCCAAATGCAATGACTGCTATGCTTCGGCATAGCTGTACGGATTGCGTTATTTTTTGTATATATTCCATTCAAAAAGCTATTAATAAATCATATAAGTTCTCACGCTTACATTTTGTAAGGGGGCATATGGCATTGGTGAGTAGGTGAATGGTGTGTGTGTCTGTGTGTGTGTGTGTTTGGGGGGGGGTTAGCTTCCTTGTGTGTTTAGTGCTCAGCAGCGCCTCCTGGTGTACATCAGGTGAACCCAAGCAGTAACGAGCCAGATGCCACAGCTGAGGTCTCAGCAGGACGGTGGTGGCATGATGCTTTCCCTGGAGGGCATCCATTTGTATTCAGTCCAATATGGACATGGGTAACTGATGAGAGGTGAAGCATTAAACTTCACCCTGGGAATTCTGCTTTGGAGGTCTGGACTCCGCACAAGTTAGGTAACTGCCACAGGAATCCATGTGCTTCTCAGTTGTTTTAAAACTGGCTGTTGGCTCCAATAGATGCTTTTGACACAGATGGGGAATAGCTCACATGCACTGTGTCTTTAAAACCCATCAAAACAGCTATATTTACCCTTCCTAATTTGTAATGAATTCATCCATATTTGTTTTTGAATTTATCTTTCCATGTGGGTCTGAAAAAAAATTTGTTAGCTTGTAATGCACTTAGATGTTATCTCAGAAAGGCAATGTACTACCAGCTACTGTAGAAAGCATGCACTTTTCTCTAGGAGGCTTGTCTGTCTGTTTTACCCATTACCTGCTTATAATTCATAGTCATGTTGCTTACAGAGAGCTACCTTACTCTGTCTCTCTCTTTCTCTCTTTTCCTCTCTTTCTTTGAATCTTCAGTTCTGCTGGAAAACTGTATCTTCTACTCTGCAGAGCTTATGTAATATTGGTTATGAGTCACTTTTAGGATTTTTCAAAGTTTGTGGCAAACAGTGTGATTCACTCTCATCAGGCCTTCCCCCATACAGGTATGACTGGTTGACTGTCCTGCTGTTCTCTTTCTTAATTACATTCCAATTTCAGCACTCTGGGCTTAAGCACATGCAGGATTAAACAGGCTGTTGTTAACAGCGGGTTAGAGCCAAAGCCCAAGGAATGACTGAAGAAAAAGTGGATATGTTACTTATTGTCTGGTTCATATTGTTATTCCAGCCCTTTCAACCTCGGTGCTTCTCAGAAGTGAACCTTATTCCCATATTATTCAGCTGTTGTATCAAGTATCTAAAGCTGATGCAATGCAATGACAACATGGAAATCAATGCCCTTGTCTGATTCAGGGTCTGATGAGGAAAAGCAGCCACTGAAACAGCTCTGTTTCTTCAAAATTATGTCCCCTCCCCCCCACACTGTTTTTGAAGTCGCATTACGCAAACGTCGAGATGGATTTTCCAGTTACGGTGGCTCTAAACGGCAGCTCCAGGCAGACATTTCTGTGGCTGTGCAACTTTAAACTGAATGGAAATTCAAGCAGAGCTCAGAGGTCCAGACTCACAGAGAAAGAGAGGCAAAGAGAAAATATGATATGAAATATGAAAAGGCTTCAAGAATTTCCCCTTCTGTAAATTGGGTCTATTCTGTGGTATGCGGTGGGACACTACTTAAGCAAGTACAAAAGTTTTTTTTGTAAAATAAAACTGGATGCAATGGAACAGGATGCATCTTCTTGTGCACAGAACATCCTACCTTGTACAGCATTGTTTGCAGCAAATTAATGTGTGAAAACAACAACACTGCACTGTGATGGTGCAGCTATAAAAGCACATTGCTCAAGCAAACATGACATGTGGAGACTGCTTATGTTGCACATCAAATGGATGTGTCACAGCCAAAAGAGTGTGTGTGTGTGTGTGTGTGTGTGTGTGTGTTGGGGGTTACTTCAACTTTACTGGAAGACATCTAGGAAATTATGCATGTTTCAGATATAAATGAATTTTGTTCCGCAAACATCTCTCTCTCACTCCCTCTCACCCTCTCTCTCTATTAATATATTGTATTACATTGCTGTGTAAAGCTGAGTGTGGTATGGACTCTTGGCTCCACATATTTGGTGTACCTTCTTGGGGGACTTTCTTGGCTCTTGATCTTTTAAACGAGATGAGAGAAATGACATGATAAACAAAAGTGAAAAAGCTCTTGTTTGTGGATGACGCTGAGATTTATGGTGGGGGTTTGGCAGGCAGATGGCAAATTGCAGATTGTAGCACTGGTTTGGACACTGAGGAGCATTTGGAGTAATTATTTTCCTTATGTAATGTCTCGGTTACTACAGTTTTATGGGGCATTTTTGAGCCAATGTATTCAGTCACGTGTCTGCAGGAGTGGCTGTGCTGTGCACTAGTAAGTGTGTACTTGTATTCCCACTTCATGTAAACTCTTTCATTATTGCATGTGAATGTGACCAAGAATGTGCATTGTTTAGACTACAGATGACTTAGGGAGAACTGAAAAACTTGCATGCAAAGTTCAGGCTTTCCAGAAGCACAGCTGCCACTCTTTCTTGCTGTCAATTTCCCTGTTTTTCCCGCCTATTTGTGCCTCTCTGAACTGCGCAATCATCAATCGTGTCTATCCACAATGACCTTTGCTAAACATGTAACAAAAATGTTTTTGCTAAATATCTAGTCTAATTTTCTTGGTCTCCTTTAGTCTCTGTCTCCATTTTTCTCTTTCTTGGTTTGTGTGTCCAATAAGAAATATTAAAAGAAGAAACATGTTGTTCGGTTT
Organism: Megalops atlanticus; assembly: GCA_019176425.1. NCBI lineage: Eukaryota > Metazoa > Chordata > Actinopteri > Elopiformes > Megalopidae > Megalops > Megalops atlanticus. The sequence continues at coordinate 11,343,084 of CM032878.1, read as the reverse complement.
GATCACTTTCAAAAGGCAGGTATTAGGTGTGATGATGTTATGTCAGGCAAGGACGTCATTTCAATGACCTGTGGTCAAAAAGTCTTTGTTGGTCCATCACCTATGCTGTCTGTTCCTGGTTTTGTTTTCTGTCTTTCCTGCTTGCGGTGTAGCTATCCCTGGTGTCCCCGTGTTTTTCCCGACCCTTCCTCTCCCTTTGACCCCCTGGTTTGCACGCCCCAAAATGCTGACGTGCACCTCCTCCCTTTTCCTCTGTGCGACTACTGCTCTTTTCTCTTGCTTTCTCTTTCTGTCTGCAGAACCCTTTCACCATTAGGTCCAGATGTTCCAAAGCTTCAGCCTTTTGGCTGCTGTCTCCGCATTGGGACTTGTATCACAGCAACAATGAAAAAGGAAGCAAGGAGACGAGGGAGAGGGAGTGAAAGAGAGAGGGGGGAAAGAGTGAGAGAGGGCAGCAAGAGGAACAAGCCCCAATAAAAGAGAGGGAAAAAGTGAAGGAATGAGTGACATGCACAGACAGTAAAATGAAGAAAAGTAAAGCATGTGTGTTTTGGAAAGGGGGGAGGAAGCGAAGAAGAAGTCATATTTTTGGTAGTTGGGACTAGTCTATTCATTTATTATCCTTTTCAAATTGTTAGTATATAAAAGATGGGACCTTTTAATGTTATTCTTCCTCATATTTTATTTAGTAGAAGGTCTATGTCTATGTAACACATGTGTATGTGTTTATGCTGATTAATGCCATGACATACCATAGACAGTGGGTAGATGCGGTGAGTACACTGCATAATTTTTGTAGGCTACAATTTATTTTGGACACCTATAGGTCTTTCTACAAGGTTTATTTCTACAAGGTTTATTCAGTTACACTTTACCTTTTGAAAATAATCAGTCTTCCATGGTCACATAAAGGCCAGCACAAAGTGGACTACAGCCAACCAGAAAATTTGCCCAGTCAGCTGTATGACCTGCATGTTAATGGAAGTAGTCTGGAGCCATGTTCTCCTATCTACATGCAGATTCTTGGTGAGCTGTGAGCAAGCAGACTTTATAGGCTCAGCCAATCAGAGAGCAGGAGGGTGTGACTTGTGGATCATTTGAGCCTCCATGTGAAGTAAATGCTGGAGCACAACCAGTGCAGACAGCACTTTAAGCATCCTCTATTCAAAAGTGAAGTAAACATGAACTAATCAAATAATCAGCTGAAGGAGTTGTAAATCTGCAGGGTTTACACATAGATGCTGAAATACAAACACCACCACATGGTTAGACTTGTGTTTCAAATTATCCTCTCTCTAATCTAGCTAAATTGCAGCTCTTACGTGCACTGCATCCACCTTGCCATGACTGTCTTAAAAGTCACTCTGGATTCTCTTTTATTCCAAAAGAACTAATATTACCTCTACTACTACCACTACTAATACCGCACTTCACCCTCCACCCCTATTGCTAATACATCTGTTTGTTTGCAAAGTAAAAATAATTTTGACATCTCTGTTTTCCATATATTCTGAGGATCTGAGGATATATTCTGAGGATCTGATTTCAGTGGAGGGTGCATTAGTCCTGTCAGCCTCATATTGCAATGGAATGGTAATTAGTCCCCAAGGATTCCAAGAAGTCCTGCCTTGCTGTACAAAGCTGAGCTGGTGTGTAGAAAAGTTGAAACAAAGACAAACAACTTCTTCCAAAATGAATTAGAAATATAGCACAACTGTATCTTAATTCCCTGCATAGCCAAATTCTGAGTATGTCCTCTGAGAATGGAAAAATGCCACATCACTGCCTGTTATATTCAGATTTCAAGTTTTTTTTTTCATTTATGAGATAAGACTGTCTTCATCTTTGTGGGGAATTGGCTCAGACCTTCATCTTGTCTGTGAACAGAGATTGTGGGAAAACTGTCGTTCCGTTCAATTCAAATAACTAAAAGTAACTTCTACACTGGAGCTAGGTGTGATGCATGAAACAACTTAAATCATATTTATCCTGAGTTTTCATTATGAAAAAGAGATATGAGTGTTTATGTAGGTGCCAAAAAATATTATCCTCTATCTGCCTCACAGCCCTTCCACCCCCCACAAAGTGAAGTCCTGAAACTGAAGACTGGTGATTCATCTTGACTGAATCTCCATCTTTGCAATTGCCCTTAGCCGTGTCTCTCTTCTGACTATGGGAAATGCATTATTTAAACATTGCAATTGAAAGTAAAAATTCACCAGAGAGCAAATGAGAGGGGAAATGGTAGTCTCCCGGTTAAGGTTCACTGTGGGATCAGAACCTGAAATTAATACTATCACTGTAGATCCTTAAGACTCCAGATGTCCTATGATTGTGAGTGGGGGGTGGGGGGGGTGGAAGGTTACAATAACTAATTTGTCCATTGCATCTGGAATGTGGGAACCATGGCTTTAGTGAACTGGGGGTGACTGACTTGCAGTATTGATGGGACCACAGATAATCTAATCTTTGAATCAGGGCTGTCTACAAATGGTTTTTAGGAGCAACAAGTGAACTGTTTATGTATGGACCCGGCTTAGGTTCTGGAAAGCCAGCATCTTTGCCAAATTATAATGATAAATAACCATTTGCTGATAAAGGCTGAAAAGCTAAACTGGTGCTAAATCCATCTGAAATACCGATCTTATCTAAGTAGGTCAGATCAGTGAGTTCCATCTCCCATTCCTCAAACCTCCTCATTTCTCAAAGAGGCTGCTGGGTAATCATGCCCCCATTTCCTGAGTCCCACGTTCTCTATTCCCCTCCACCCAAAAATAAACACCCAATCATCTGCTTGGTCTGTTTTCCCCTTTTCCTTCTAAGCTTTTCCCCACTTTATGGTGACAAGGCTCACTGGCCAAGCAGCTGGGAGATGACTACACATGTATCATCCAAGAACATAATAAATATCAACATCCACACAGTTATTGCAGCATTTGGAAAATCGGATTCATATAGCTGCACTAAACATGCTGCAATGTAAAAAATTTCAAGCCCAGCACTACTTTGTCACCCTTGTATAGAGCATTACAGAACCATCTGACTTGGTCTCAGATGTGATTTCATGGCTGCTTGGGCCCTGTTCCCGGACAAAATTGAAATCGCTGATATTTTGCTGGATTGGGATCATTTGAGCAAGATTATCAGATCATTGAAGAGTAATTAACTGCAATTTGACCAAAGAAAGTGATGTCATTGTCAGTCATCAAAATGAGATCACTTGCTCATTATCTTGCAGACTGATAAATGTTTATCGAGTGAGATTGCGATTAATGGGGGTTATCCATTGCAGATTACATCATGGCCATTTATGCAAGAGTTTAACACACTTTTGCAGCTTGACATTATGCTGTTAGGAAGCAGAACAAAATCCCTGGAATACAGACTGTGAACATTCCAGAACTCCTGAACAGTTCTCACCAGGAGAGCGGAATGGAGAAATCTCATGGAGAACAAGAGTGCATTGTAACTGGGCCTGGGGTTGGAGGGGGGGGAGATAAATTTGTGGGAAAGAAGCATAGCCAGAGATTTTTTAGGATCCTGTTCAGAATACACATGCAGTGACACAGGGACTATTTGGTTACATTGCAGATACCAGCTTTGCAATTCAGCACTTACGTTACTCTTCCATATAGTACTCAAACAAACTTTTTTCACATGGAATAAAATGCATTATTTGCATTAACAATATTATCATGCTCTATTTGTTATTAAGAGTAAGGTATATAAAAACACACACACACACACACACACACACACACACACACACACACACACACACACACACACACACACAAACACACACAAGCTGTCTGTGTGTGTTTGTGGGTCTGCTGCCGAAGTCAGAAGTAGAAACATCATTTGTCTGACTGACTCTCACACAGTAGTGCTGTGTGACTTGGTGTCTGACACCACTGCCTGACAGAGGGAGCAATGAAAGACAAATGAGGCACATTGTGCAAGTTATGATACGGTTGACATAGATGCCACGCCTGTGGGATTAGACTGTTGAGGGGCTTTGAGTCTGCAAAAAGCAGAGGCTAAGCAGGGGGTGCTAGTTAAATTGCAAACGTCCCTAAAGCCGGTAAATGGTTTCAACTGGAGAGGAGAGATGCAGGCTTTTTGCACATTGTGTTTACAGTGCTGATGACATTTCAAGGATGAATTGGCTGGATGAGCTTGGGGCCGTAGCTTATTCCAAAAGTAATCACAACCAGGCAGCCTCGGGACAGCTGAGGACACTGGGAGAGGAATGAAAGCGAGTGAGAGAGAGAGGTCATTATTCCCAACACTTCATAAAACATTATTAAGATGGTGGAACCCTGACTGTACTGAAGCTGGGAAGTTTATCACACCAGTCCTGATGCCTTCCACTTGCCAGTAAATACCACAGCATACCACATCAGAGGGCAGTGCTCAATTCACAGTGGTGCTGTCACTCATGAATGGGTGTGTCGCAGAATAATACTGTGGGGTACACCCTTTGCAGCACAGTTTGTACTTCTGCACCCTCCCGGTTAAACTGCAATTGAAATTTGCCAGGATTTGACTGGAGGTAGAAGTGTTATTTCTTGACATTCTTCTTATTCTACTGTAATCTTGACAACAGAGCTTGCATTTTTTTTGGGTTTTGTGAAAGCCACACAATGTGCAGGGATGTAATTATCCCAGTCACAATCCATGCACAGCTATGCAAAATCAGGTCCACAATCCTGGCCAAGAATTGACTACTTTAGTCTCAGATTCAATTAATTAATGCTGGCCTATCTTGAAGGGGAGGGGGAGATGTGGTCATGGAGAGTCAGAGTTCAAGCCCCAAGTCTCAGGCCAAATCTTAACTTCACTGGAGCCTAAGTAGAAGTTATTTTGTGTAGCTCAGGGGTCAAAAAAAAACTAGCCTTGAATGCAAGCAGAGCTCTATGGCTCAGATTTGATCCCCACTGTGTCATCAGCCAGCAATGACCAGGGGCTCACAGTAGTGGAACAAATTGTCCTTGCTCCATCAGAGATAACGATGGGGATGTTGGCAGGGGTTGCTCATTTCACTGCTCTCCTGTGGCACCCAGTGGCTCGTCAGGCGCTTGCAGTTTGCTCAGATAATGTCAGTGAGGCTGCACCCGTCCTCCTCTGTAATTGCAATGGGCAACTTGTAGTGTAAAGTACAGTTGCAGTTGGCGTGTTAACGTACGGGAGGATTGCAACATGCCCCAGCACTTCCGCATGAGTACAGTGGTTGTCGTGGTGACACCAGCCTAATATGTCCTGTTGGCAATTCCAAAAGAGGGCTGCATAAAAGAGAAAAAGAACAAAGAAGTTATTGTGAGAGAGCGGGAAACCCAAAAACAATTTGGCATCTCTTGTAACACCACCGCTTTTACAGTAATCTGCCAGGCACGGAAGGTGAAAGAACTGGCACTTGGAGGAAGAGGGAGGAGGAGAGTTTGACTGAATAGATGGCGTAGCTTGTCACAGGCTTACTGCAGATGTGAGTAGGAAAACATCTGTGGAGCATCCATCAAATGGAATGTATTGACCCCCAGAATCAGGCTAAATGGAACATCCTGATATGCCCTGCACTGGCTACTGAAAGGCTGGCACTCAAATGTTTATAAAATACTTTCAAACTGTTCATCAAAGGATCTGCGGTGAAGATGAGAATATGATGATGCTGTTGTCTTTTCAGGAGGATCAAGCATTCCCATGTAGTTGCTCTGTTTTTTTCCCCTCAGTTTTTGATGTGTAATCCAATTCTGGAAGCCTCGGGTGTACATTACACTTACTGTACATCCCATCCTCACATTTCAATCCTCCAGCAACAAGGAGGTAAAACTGCCATGGCAGAGAGACAGACACAGAGGAGAATTACTCCCAGTAACCTGCTATGATGGTAAAATATCTGAGACTAGAGTCACCAAAGGTATAAAACACTCATTCTGGCCATCTGTTCCTTACCCCCTCTGCTTATTCCCATTCCTCCTCCTTTCCCAAAAGATCAAAAAAAAGTCTGACTTCTGCAGACCCCCTCCTGCCTGCATGAGTGAATGGAACTTGCGGGTCTGGTAAAAACAATACCCTTCAGAAAGGCTGTGCCTCACTGGCCCCTGCTCTACTTTCCTTGTTTATTTTGCTACGTACACTCAGGTATTCCTCTACCTCTGCCCTTCAGCTCCCCCTCACTTCCTCTCCAGCCAGTAAAAACTAACCCCCTGGATGCAACCTCTCTCTGTAGATCCGGCAGTGTGCAGCACCACTGGAACGAGATCTATCACTTCGTCGAACATCTGGCTCATAAGTTCATAAGGTAAAAACAGAAACGTATGTCACTGTACAGCATTGGCCTGAAATAATTAATGAAATAATTCGAGCTGTTAAAAGGTTAGATGGACAATATGGGGTCTTATTTTGATTTGAGTTTTGTATATTTTTAAGTGGGGACTGCAGAGGTAAAATACAAAGTTGTGTCACAACTGCAGTTAATTTAGCATTCTTAAAAAGCGTTGCCTGGAGGAGGAACAGTTATGTAAGCACTTTAATTAGTGCCTGAAAGTAATTTCTACAATATAAATCAATTTTACATGTGGCAAAATTATACTTACAACCACATGCTTGCATGTGTGCTTTTAATGCGTTGAATATTGTAACATTCCTGGGGGTGGGACTGGAACCCTAGATCTTACATTCTGAAGGGAGGCATGCCTCTCGTTGTCAAATGGTCTAATAAAGACCTACAGACAACCAAGTCGAGAGAAAAAAAATGATCTCCAAACAAAGCTTCAAGAAGCAGTTCCACAACAGTATACCTACAGTATATTCAATAGCCACTGCTGACCTACATTATACATTACATACATTACATTCATTAAGCAGACGCTCTTATCCAGAGCAATATCCAGAGAGCAGAAGTGTATCCATGTAAGTTTAGTATCCATGTAAGTAGACAACACTGCCAGACCAGCAAGTGTATGCAGACTGTGCACAAAATCATTCAAGTATCAACACAAGTTACCGTATGCAAGTCTAAAATTAAGACAACCTATAAACTGTGGAAGGTTGTCAAGTACATACCATAAATCACATATAATGCCAATAAATTACAATATCCATAACACATGGCAGTAATACAGGTAGATAAGAAGGAAGTGATAGAAGACCTACACTTCCACCCTTCACAGCCCATTATCCGTGTTGAGTAGTCTCTGTTGGTATAACTCAATATAGAGTAGTTATCGAGTTTGATAACTACTCTTAGCATAGTGATGCACTTGGAAGTCGCTCTGGGTAAGATGTCTGCTAAATGATGTAATGTAATGTAAATGTAATGTAATGTTGCTGGTTGTAAATGCAGGAGTGCAATCCTCCTGTCCACCCCTCATACCATTTGTCTTTGGCTTCTTGTTTGCCCCCTTCCAGTCCACAGCTGCGGATGTCCTTCATCGTGTTCTCCACCGAGGGCAGGATTCTCATGAGACTGACTGAGGATCGGTGAGTGAACACTCTCATGCTGACAAACTGCTGGCTTGAACAAGAATCAAAGCGTGGGATTGCCAGCTCCACTGCTACTGAATATGCATGCAGACAAATCACCAGAAATGAAGAAGATGTGTCTGCCTTCCTTCATAAGAGCGTTATCAGAATGTCAGAAATGTCTTTACATTTGCAATGTTTGCTACACTGGGTCCAGAAGCATACTTCCATCACATGTACATTTTTACCAATACTGCACATGCAATCCTTTCAATGTATTCACATCACACCCCGTGTAGCACACATCTATGCTAGATGTTAGATATGGTATACATACATGCGTACTTCAGGTCAGGACTGCCTCCTGAACAATGCTGGGATGTTCTGTGTGAAAGTGGTGAGGTTATTTGTATGTGACCAAACACATAAGAAACCATGTACATGATTTGAAACTCACTAATGAGAAATCGATCATTACAAGTGCACAAATCTTTCATAAATGGTGCATGCATGAGTCATACAAAATCTCGGAGGGTGAATTTGATTCAATTCACTGTGCAACCATTATGATATACACTTACAGCAAAGCAAATCAACATTGTATGGAGATCCTTAATGGCCACCAACCCCTCGCATATGAGCAGAGATCTCATAATTTTAAAAAAGTGTCAAAGACTTAACAGGACTTTATGCTATTAGCAAAACAAATTTGGGGTATCTCAAGCTTAAAAGCACCATCCCAAAATCAGTAATGGTTCTTCTTGAAACAAATAGACTGATGCCATTTCTGTGACATCTTTCTTGGACCACCGTTTATTTTTGAAACTGTAAGTGCCTCAGAAGTATTAAGGATGCAGGGGTACAAGGGCGAGATTAATTCCTCCACTTTTTATTTTGAGGTAGCAATCCAGAGGGTGTTTTCATAACCTAGTAGGTCTGAACAGTGCATGTTGCTTATCCTTCAAAACAGGGCCAAAATCGACATCATGCTTGCAGCAGTCAGCAGCAACTTGCAGCTGCTGACATCACAATAGCTGCATAGAGCACTGAGTTGTGCTACTTGATACTTCTTGGTTGCGCTGTGTTTTGTACAATTGTGTACGAACTGAGCTGGTCTGATTCAGTTTTTCCAATTGATATTTGTTTGTTGGAATTGGCATTCTTTTTATGTAATGACCGCAAAAGGTCTTGATTCAGCTGGAGCTAAATGCTCCATTAGAGACTGCTCGTAACATCTGGCTCCTGCTTTCACTAGGTACAGCTGTCATTCCCAGCACTAAATTGGTCATGACTGCTGCCAAGCGGCACTCAGAATAGATAATAAAATGTCACTTTTGCGAGTTGGCCGCGTAAACTTTTACAAAGAACACTTTCCATGCGTTTGAAAAGGGCTATCTTGTGCTGAATGTCTTCCTGCTATTTCATTCCATCAATAACCCTCTTCCTCCACATCTTGTCGCCCATGTTTCATGTTAATAGTGGCTTTTGGGACTGCTTTAAAGATCCTGTGCAGTTCTGATTAAATGCTTGGGCATAAACCAAACCCATGTTCTGAAGTTGCCTCTCTGATTTTTAAGGGCATATCTCAGCACCATCCAGACACAGAACCCTCCTCTAAGATGCCAATTTAAATTCTTTATTTTGAAGTAAATTGTTCATAAAATAGCTTTTGTTTTTAGCTAACACATTGGCTCAATATAAAACACCTACCAGTGTACACACAGCTTTCATCATTTTTAAATAGAAAAGCATCAGCTCATCGACCAATCCACCTTACACATGCACACGCATATGCACACATGCACACGCATACACATACACATGCACACGCCTCACATATTTGGTGAGTTGGAGACTATAGGTTCACTAAGAAATCAACATTAGGAAACAAACTACGGCACACCCTTCTGAACCTGTGCAAAACACATTCATTCAAATGAACCTCCAAACTGGCATTTGAACCCAAATCCTATTTTTATGGCTGTACCTAAAACTCACATATCTAGATGACAAACTAAGATGACAAGTCAAACAGCAGCAGAAATTTTAGTCAGCACATTGTAATATTAACATTATTGTTATTGTCACACTCATGAGCAATTTACATAGGTTACAATTTTATCCATTTATAGAACTGGATATTCACTGAGGCAATTGTAGTGTAGGTACCTTGTCCAAGGGTACAACAGCAATGCCCCAGAGGGGTATTAAACCAGCAACCTTTTGGTTACAAGCACTATGCCCTACGCCCTACGCCTTTCCCTACACCTTGCTACACTGCTGCCCCACAGCAATAAAAACGTTTGGTCCCAAAGCATAGTGCCGACAGGCACAAGCACTTTGATGAGATAACAGCATGCAGATGGACTCCTGAACTGTCACTTTTCCCAGAACTCAGGTGCTACAGAAATGGCCAAAAGCAACAGCCACGCTTTCCTGTCAGAGCACAGCCTAGCGCAGGACTGACTAGCCAGACATCAGGCCTGGCATACAGTCTGTCCCACAGGACTCCCCCTTCCCTGCTGCTTTCACTCTACTTTGTTTGTATTGGCTGCCTTCGGCATGTAGTCCTTACAGAGGTATGTGTGTGCGTGTGCCCATGGGCACAGGCATGGGCATAGGTGTATGTGTGTGTGTGAGTTTGGTGTGTGTGTGTGTGTCTGAGTGTGTCTGTGTGCATGGATATGGTTGTATGTATGTGTGTGTGTACGTGTGTACATGTACATGCATGCGTGTGGTGCTTTTGTGGGAGAAGGTAATTGACATCCCAAGTCCCTCACCATTCTACATTTAATCCATACCCCAGAGCTGAGGGTCTTTTCCAGCTTTAGAATATCATATAACTTGTGTGTATGAAAGAAAACCCATAAACCGCTTTGACTTTTTTATAACAGCCGTTGCTTGTTTGACATTGTGGGTGTACCCCGTCTGTCTGTCTGTCTATCCAGGGAGCGTATTCGTAAGGGTTTGGAGGAGCTCCAGAGGGTGCTGCCAGGGGGAGACACCTTCATGCATGAGGGCATCCAGAGGGTGAGGCATCTACTCTGGCACGGCACTAACTTTAAACTATCACTGTTCTGGCCCAGGAGCCAACATAGCTGACACCTTTCTGGAAGAGCTGTGTGCTTCGTTCTTACAGCACCTCATCCTTGGTTGTAAACTTGCTTTGCTCTTTCAGGCCAGTGAGCAGATATACTATGGGAACACAGAAGGTAAGATGATACAGCAATGTTGTCATTACAACTTTCTTTCTCTCACAAAGTAAATCGTTTCAGTTGCGTAACAAATGCACTGTTTGTGTGGACAGGATACCGCACAGCCAGTGTTATCATCGCTCTCACGGATGGTGAGCTGCATGAAGACCTGTTCTACTATGCAGAGAGAGAGGTAATCCTCACACTTGCACAGAGCATGTAGTGCAAATGGGCTTGAACATGAACAGGGTCCAGTGGAGGGTCCACACTGATAATGTCCAAAGTCCGCAATGTTGAAAATCAGTTCTCTTAACCCTTTCATACACTGCTCCTCAATGGAGATCTCAGAGGAAAAAGGGGTTAAGCACATCTGTCAAATTTATATCTCCCATCTGCCCCATGAATGACAGAAGGCCCAGTTATTTGCGGCATATCTGGGTCAGGAGCCTATAATTCTTCCCCTGAAAATCTGCTGAGTGTGCAGGTGTGGCCATGTCTGGCTGAGGCCCGCTAATCAGTCACATACACGGCCTTTCCCAGAGACGTGCTCTGTGGATGCAAACGGCCCGGGCGGCGGCATCATGATCGATGATGTGATCCAGACGTCTCTTTCAGTAACGGTTTTAAATTGATCCCTCCTTGGGAAAATGTCACTACCGTGAACGAGCCGCTCAACGGCAATTACTGCAGCCCTCCAGCTGTCACTCAGACTGAGTAATATTGTCTGCAGTGGACTGGTGGCTTTTCTTCTCATGCCTTCTCTCTGTCGCCTCGCTTGCTTTTTGACTGCTGATAACATCTACATCATGTGTCCCTGCATCAGACACGAGGCACTCGCTAACCTCGCACACCTGGAAAGGAGCCCCTACTTTTTGTGGCAGTCAGTTTGGTCGACGTGCTGCAGAGTAATATGTTTTGATGAACACCGCATTGGTGCTGGGTAATTGGTTCCAGACGCTGAATACTTTCCTGTTTCTCCCCTTGATCTGCGAATACCTGTCAGGCTAACCGCTCGCGGAGTCTGGGTGCCTCCGTGTACTGTGTGGGGGTGAAGGACTTCAATGAGACACAGGTGAGCTTTTAATGTTTCCAGTGTTCTGATTCACCATGGCACCTAAAAGCGGTGCCTCACACATGGTCAGAAAGAGTGCTTAATGTTATTCAGAGACAGCACAGCACTGGACTGGATCAAAACACAGACTATACATGCTGTACCAGGGAAAGAGTACATATGCACGAGGAAGATGAAAATCACTAGGGTGCTGATAGCAAAGCTATCATTCATCAGTTGTTATTGTCTAACTCAGTTTTCCCCCTCCGCTCAGCTGGCAAAAATTGCAGACAGCAAGGACCATGTCTTCCCAGTGAATGATGGCTTTGAGGCCCTGCAAGGAGTCATAGATTCGGTAAGACAGGGGTCTATTCCTGGAGATAAAGGTAAAAACACTGCATATTTAACTTTGATTAAAATCACTATATTTGGATTTCCCCAAATATGTCCACAATTAAGCACAAGCATATGTCCTTTGACTCACTTTTAATGAGCAAAGATGGTAGCCTTTGGATGTGAATTAGGCAGACTCTACCTTTAACCCATCTTTTGTGATGTTAACAACGCACTGAACTCTCCTCCAACAATCTTGCTCAACTCAGCAGTTTTGATTGACTCAGAATTTCAAAATGACATTACAGCCATGAACCCGTTGACCTTAAAAGGAGAAATCGAGAGGGTCACAAAAAATTGTGCAACAAAAAAAGCAGAAACATTCATTCAGCCGATGAAGAATTTTGGAGTCTCACCAGGAACCAAAATTCTGGACAGCCCGCTGCGCCTCCACTCCGACGCCCTTGCTTTTGATCCAAGTCACTGGAGTCTGTGCAAACAGGATCAAAGCGCACGCACTGTATACTATGTCTCGACATCGACAGTCACTTCCACCTCCACGGCATTGCTTTATATTTTCTTATCCGCCGACCCGGTCCAGAAATGAAAGGGAAAGCAATCCAAAGAGAAGCCACTTGTTTTCGGGGCAGTGGGCTCCCCCCGGCCATGGCCCTGCACCCGTCGCCTCTCATCTGGTGTTGATTAGAGGCATACTAATAGGCCTTGGCTCCGGCCGGAGGAAGCGGGGCGGGTGTGTAGTAAATCAGTCACATCTTCCTCCATATGTCGCATACTTTCCTGGACAGAGGTGTAGAGAGATTGCGGCGGAGCCGGAGCAGGGGAGAAGGGGCGAAGTGTGCAGAGAGATGGGTTAAAGGAGGTGTCAAAGCTGGCTGCTCGCTGACTTTGTAAGGGCATGTTTATTCTGCTAGACGTTGCTGACTGGCTTCATCAAAGGGTTCACAAACTGTCATCGTAACCATTATGGCTTTCCATATAAGGAGCTGCCCGAAGCAGAATGGGCTTCATCGGTGACTATGAACTTCACATATAGGGATGGTGATAGCAGTTGGACATTATGAGGTCGTGTGAACACAGATGTGCTCCACATTCATGCCCCCCAACTTTCCTCTCATCCCTCATCTACAGATCCTGAAGAAGTCCTGCATCGAGATCCTGGCGGCTGAACCCTCTAGCATCTGTGCAGGAGGTAACTGACCTTTTTTGACCCCTGGCTAACCCCATTTATGCACTCAGGTCTCTTAGACCTCCATTAAATTAGAGATGTGACCTTCCAGTCACAGCACATCACATAGCAAACACTTATGACTGTCCAGCCCTTCAAGCGGAGCCAGGAGTCCAGTCAAAAGTGAGTAACAGTGCCATTGGTTGCAATGACTTAATTTTCCCCTAGTGGGTGGGCTTGGACGCCTGGATTCAGGGCCGGATATAATCAGCTCCTGAGGACAAAATCAGATCAGGTCTTCTAGTGCTTAATATTAATGCTCTTATTAATGAAAGGATATGAAGCAAAATATTTGCAGTGGATTCAAAAATATATCGTATCTTACAATAAATAAATCATCCATGCATATATAGTATAATGCATCTCACACATTAAATTGTAATTTTAGAAAATGTGGCATATTACATTTATTCATTTAAGCTAGCAAGGCAGGCATTTGTCAAATTAATAAAGTAAATATGTTAATTAAGGGTGTTTATTTATAAGGGCTAAGGGTATTACTTAAGGGTTTTTCATTTACAATGTCTTATTAACCACCTCATAAAATTACATAACACCATGCTTCATCATTGACATTACAAGTGACAATAATATCCATGGAAATATATGGCTATAAATCCGTGAATGATTACGAATAGTATTAAGTCATCTCATGAATGTTACTATGATTTTGTTGTTCTGTTGTCTTATGTAGCACTTATTAATGCATTTGTGGGTGTATGCAAGACCCCTGAAAGTAAAGTAGAAGCTACAAGTATGTAGTGAATATGACAGTGACTATGACAATGGCTATGATCAACAAATTAATGATATAAAACACAGAGTTCATATTCATATTCCTCATATAGTATTTTCCTTCACCATGTTTATTGTGATTTATGCAACCATAGAGCAGATGAACATAGACACTGCATGACCATGGATCAGCATCCATCATGACAAAAATCAGTAATATCGCCACTGAAAAAAGTCAGGGAATGATTTAACCTGAATCACCTAACACGAGAAGCACAAAAAAAACTCTGAGGCAACGAACCAACAACCTATGGCTTCAGCTTGTACCACATATTCAAACGTAACACAAGAGCAGCTGCCAGTTCCCCATTCTTCTTAAGTTTTTGTGTGTGTTCTTGTTTGGGTGTATATACACTGTGTGAGGTTTTGTGTCAGATTTCTGTTTCTCTACAACGTATTCTGTGACTGCGCATACTCACTCACACACACACCCACAGTAAAAGTGCTTGGTCAGCTCAGTGTAATGTAGGACACTGCTGGGAGTCTCCACTCTGCAGCCCAGCAATCAACCGCCAGCCTTACTGTAACATGAAGTGTTTACACTCCGCGTTTTTGGGTTTTGGGGTTTTGGCTCCAGCGGATGCTGCACTTCTCACATGTCGGAATAACTACAAGGCTCTTTGACCGCAGGATCGTTTTTTAAGGCTTTTGGTGAAGGGTTTCATTTCTGCAACCACCATGGTCAGGGCATGGAGGATCACTTGGGGACTGCTGGCGTAGTCTGGCCTTTCAAAGAATATCAGATATTGAGACGTTATTGAGGAACAGTGTCGTGTGTGACGTGAAGAACCATTGCTCTTTGACAGGGAAGGGACCTCCAAAGTGTGTTTTCTCTAAGCTTTCTTCATTTTGCCCTGCAATCTCACTTGTTTTGTACATTTCTGTCGTCTCCCGTTTTCAGAGACTTTCCAAGTGGTGGTGAAAGGAAACGGCTTCCTGCACGCCCGCAACGTGGAAAAGGTCCTGTGCAGTTTCCGTATCAACGACACCCTGACCAAGAGTAAGTGGGGAGACTAATGGATTCTGACCAATGATCAGCGGGAAGGTCTTGCATACAAGAATGTTGTGGGAAGAGGCTTTCTCAAGACACTAGAAACTCGATCAGACACGTTAGGATATAGGAGGGACAGGCTATTAAATGATTATACGCTGGCATAATGGAAGGGTACTCATAAAAGAGCTGGAGGAGTTAGAGAGTGAGGAGCTCAGAGGCAGAAACAGAAGAGCCTGTGATTGCCTCATCAGGACCCTGTCAAACCATCCAAAATGTAAGTCACTCAACAGCCCAGGACCAGGTTTCACCAAGCCCAAGTGCGTGCCAACCTCATTTGTTGGACCTCTAGTGGCATTCTGGGCTTTTAAAGGGCCTCTCTCTTTTTGCTTTAATAGTGTAGGACTGAGCCAGAATAGAGCAAGACATAAAAGTAAAAAAAAAAAAAAAAAACAGTACCACACACAAGACAGCAAGGAAAAACTCCTTGAGGCACTTCCAAGTTTCCCCGGCGTCTTTACAAGCCCCCTAATGGATATGTGAGACCCACCCCCTCGGATGCACGCCACTGCATAGCTGTGGACGCTGACGCTCTAATTGCAAACAAAAGGGAAGCCGAGCCAGAGCTGAAGCACAAACAAGTCTGTGAGTTTGAGCCACGGGGGAGCTGTGAAGAGCATTCAGCTGATGAACTTGAGGATGACCTAGGGGTGCCTCAGGGGACTCAGAGCTTGGCCATAAACTGCGTATGTGACAGTGTCCCTTGAAATATAATGTACATTTCTTAGTATGCCTGTCTGCCTTTGAGGCACTGGTAGAAATGTACAAGTATAAGAACAATTAACGTATGTAAATTAAGCTGACTTTGCATTATTACATTATGACTATTTTGATTAACTCCTCTGAGGGAGCATAAATGTTTATGTCTTCTTATTATTTCTGCATTTATGCAACATGTAATGGTCCCCATAACAACTGTAAATACCAATGTGGAATATTGACTGCAGTAAACTGTAATAATTTCTTCACTATTGTAACTCATGGGGAGAGATCAAAGTCCTGTCATCTGTGTTCAATCTTATTACAGATATCATATGCAGGCAGCGGTATAGGTCAGTGCAAATGAGTTCAGATCAGAGCAAAATGTTGCATGCTGCATGTTTCTAAATCCTTATTTTAAAAAAAGACAATCCTTTCCAAAGCTTGTGATGCTGAAATGTTTGTGTGTAGCTGAAAAACAAATCGTAGCGGATAAGCAAGAGACATGGAAATAATTTGAAAAAGCGGAAATGCCTTGCTGACCCCCCCAACCCTCACCTCCACCCTCCCAAGCCCCCTGTCTCTGTCTTGCTCCAAAATTACAGAGTATTTGGTCTGTCTGCCCACAGTTTGATAGACTTTGTTTATATCCAAAGACTCTTGTCCATTGTAAACACTGCAAGGGCCTCCTTGCACTAAATAATGTGCAATTATACCAATATTACACATGCGTGCTAAGTAGCTGTGTATCTGGGCCTCAAGCAGAACTAGGGCATCCTATTTGCTTCCCCCACAGTTCATACCCCCTGTCTCACCCAGCCCCACTAAATGTCTCAAAGATTAAAGGGAATCATAGGAACTTGAAAATGTGTAGCTACATGTGTTGAACAGCTGAATGCTAGTCTGAGGACAGATCTCTAGGAAGGGCACCAACAGTACCAAAACTTTACAGGTCTAGTACTGCTAGGGAACGTCGTCCATTCTCATCCTGTCACAGATGTCAGAACAAAGGGTCAACAGAGAGCAAAAAGTAAATATTAGTACTTCAAAAGGTGATGATGACATGTGTTACACTTTGTGCTATGTTGCGTTTTGGCCCCCTTGTTAAGAATCCATTTCACTTGCTTTATGTACCTATTTGTGTATGGATGAGGATAGTTGTAAGTGAAACACCATGTACTTTACAGGAAAGGTCTGCTTGTATCTTGAAAAGTTTGTCCTCTGACTGGGTAGGATATTGGCATTAGCAGTAATTGCTGGCAATTTATTGAGACTGCTCAAATCTTGCGCACATGCATGCTTACTAACAAGTAAAACATGACCCTTGCTCACGATCACAAGGTAAACAACATAATTAAGTGTTGGGACATGCAAAACAGCAGACTGCCAGTGAAACGTAGGAAATACGACCATTGCAGGGGTTTGGTGACTTCACTGTGAGAGACTTCAGCAGTAATTCTGCATGCGGGGGGCTATCTTCAGGGCCCCGGATCACTCAGACTCAGGCTCCCCCGGATGGCTGGTGTGCAGTTGTGGCAGTGAACTCGGCATTGGAATCCTGGCCGGGTTTGCCTGTGCTGGGAGGGCCAGCTGGCCTGCTCCTGTGTTGCTCTATCATATCCCAATGCTTTCCGAGCCCCTCCTTGCCTCCTCCATCCAGCGTGGTGTTTTACTAAAGGAACAATGATCACAAAAGGGCTGATGTCATTCTCCTCAGGGCTGGAGTGTGTTCTGAGGGGCTCAGGATAAACAAGCAGCTAAGGTGGAGCCTAATGACTATGTTATTGTGCAGCAAGGGAGAGGGAGAGTGGGAGAACCTGGGTTTAACAACAGGCACATTTTTATTGAATCAATGTTTTGTTTTTATTCCATGTCTTTTTTCAGAATGAACTCAGCAAGCAGTACAAGCACTCACATTCAGTTCACCTGGCTGCCTCCAAGTCTCTCAGCTTGTGGTCATTCTGTTTTGAAAATGGGCATTTTGATTACCCAAAAAGGGGCTTTTCATTCCTGTTTACAAACCCTGGATTTGGCATGTTGACTCTCCTCTGTCCTTCTCTCTGTCTCTCTCTAGTGGAGAAACCTTTGGTGGTGAAGGACACCTATCTCCTTTGCCCTGCTCCGGTTCTCCAGGAAGTGGGAACGTAAGAGATCATGACCCTACATGCATGACCCTCCGCTCGTAATTCAGACTTGCCTTTATGTCATACTCCTCAAACAGCACTTCAGAGCAGAAGCTGCCAGTCGTTATCCTTCTCTCACTTTCCCTCTGTCTGTCTTAAACATGTTTCTCTCTGTTCCAGGGCAGCCTCCCTCTATGTCAGCATGAATGATGGCCTGAGCTTCATCTCCAGTTCAGTTACAATCACAACTGTTGGCTGTGTGAGTACTGGTACAGACTGTGACTATGTACCATATCCCACAATCCCCTATGGGGTGACACTTCCATAAACACTTGTTGAAGTATCCAACCCATCCCAGCACATCAGGGCTAATGCTTCATGTCAGCAAGGACTAATCGCTCATGCTCATGCCAGTGAAGTGGTTTGGTGTTATTGAACATACTGTCCATGTGTAACCATGTGTTAGTCTTCTGGGAGGGTGAAACTCCTCATGAGACCATAACACGTAATAACTTTTTCTATATCAGATGTGTGTCTTCTGTGAATGCATTTCAGGACAGCCCACACATCCCCACTAAGACAAATAGGTACAAGAAAAGGCAGAAATTACATCACCATTTTAATTTCAGCTTAATATGTACAGTGTTGAATATTCTAAATCATATTTGATTTAGAAATACACATTTTTGCGTTGATTTAGGTCTGCAAACTCAGCAGAGCTCAAACACAGCAGTATGTTGACTGTCCTATGGCATCATATACAGCTGTCACAGTAGAGTAAACAGATCGGTGGCGGCTGGTATAACCTCGGTGGCCCTAAAATGTTGACTGTTGCTAAAGTTCTCCCCAAGAACCGATAGTACTTCATACTTATTGACATCATCATCAGTCTGAACATCATTATCGTGATCATGATTATCGTAATCACGATCACATTTGGCTAAGTATTGTAGTATAACATTATGAGAAGCAAAAAATTGTCAAAATAAGTACAATGCACAGTTTGTGTATTATTTTCCCATTTCATCAATTGGCAGTGTGGCATTTATGGCAGTGTGCCATCGTGGTAAGGAGCAGGGCTATGAACTGAAAGGTTGCTGGCTCAATTCCCCACTTAACCAGGTTACTTAACCAAAAATTCTCTCTGTAAATATCCACCTGCATAAATGGATACCATATAAAATTGTGACTTGTGTGGGTCGTTCTGGATAAGAGTGTCTGCTGAATGTCAATAATGTGATTTAAATCATTCCATATGCTGCTCATTTCTGTTCAGCTCTCCTTGTTCTCATACGGTAGCAGGTCAAACCCTTGACTGCGCTGAAATGTGTGATGTGGCTCTGTCTTTCCTTCCTCTTGCAGTCCGATGGGACGATCCTGGCCATTGCACTGCTCATCCTCATGCTCCTGCTTGCCCTGGCCCTGCTCTGGTGGTTCTGGCCCCTGTGCTGCACGGTGGTGAGTTTCATGCTGCTGTCCCTCAGTCGTAACTGCACCTTAAAACCACCAGGGGGTGCACATGGGGGGTTGGTGGGGGCGCTGGTTATCACTAGTTTGGCTGGAAATGCCGTGAATGGTTACAATTGATTTAAGGATATTCGTGAGACGCATCAAAAGGACCTCTCATGTTACAGATTTGTTACCTCATGCTAACGTTTCAGGGATGATGCCTTTGCCAGGGTTGTTGTGTTAGAGGGAGCATACTAAATGAATTCAAATAAACTAAACAGGCTTCACATGGTCTCAGTGCAGTTCAAGTGAGTTAAATACAGGGCTGCTTGGCTTTTTTGCTCCCTTTTAGTCTGTTACAGACTAAACCTTATTGCCTCAAAAGGTCAAGACTGGTTAGAAATTGTACGAGAGATTACTTCACTAAGATTCAGATGCAACTAGGGTCACTGAGACTCAAGAGGACTCTGATTATGATGCCTGAGGAATTTCACCTTCCTCCACTGCGTCTTTGCTCAAATGTGACAGATGACGGACAGTGCGAATGAGATGTTTGCTTCTGCAGATTAAATGAAAACCCCTTTGCAGTGAAACCTTTCCCAGTAAACAAAATGCACTGAAGACTGACCCTTAGTGACCAGTGCGTGCAAAGCTCCAATCCTGGCTGTGTTGCTGAAATCCTGGAGTCCTTGGAAGTGCTGCAAAAGAGGCAATACAAAAAAAGAAAAGCAGCTAGGGAGCTGTGAGTGGATTGTGTATTTTTTTGTGAAAACACAGAAGGGGAAAGACGAGAGAACACAAATAAAAAAATGAGAAGAGACTGCATCCTGGATCCATTATTGTGCCTCTCCAGATGCTCTTCACAGTAGGCTTGATTGTACTGGAGAATGCAGTAACCTGCAAACCCAGAGGAGCAGCGCAGGCAGAAATGTGAGCCTGGAAAGAGGGAAAGGGGAGCGAGGGTGGAGCGGAGCGCACGGTTCTGGTGTCAGGCCCATTCCAGGGGGGACGTGATTGGCGGATTACGCAAGTGCATGTGGCGGCTATCACTATCTGCGCCGCCTCAGCCCCAATCCCGAAACCCGCCCCTAATAAAAAACTTTGCAGTGATATCAGTCTCTCAGGAGACGCAGTGCGGTCACTTCCCCTCAGCTCTAGCCTGATCGCGTTCCAGCAAACTGCATTATCTACATACCGCGGGAACTCCATACTGTATTTGACACGTCTGAACTAACAGCCTGGATCACCTCAGTAGCAGTGAGGAAGGTCACTCCCTCGGCTTTATGAGCTTGGAAATTGACATGCAAGGGAAAGAAAATGATGGAAAAAGATGTCTATTTTTACAACATGGCCTTCGTTTCTTCACCCCCAAGTCCCTTTCTATTTCTTCCAGTAGACACCTTTGCCCAGGACTGTTTAGGAAAATGATCCCAGGTTACCATGGGAAGTGGGCTTGCATTTTAGCTTTTTGGAAAAGTACAAAGGAAAAGAAAAAGTCCAGTTTCATTACAGTATTTGTTTGCTTAGCAGGCACCCTTAACTAAACGCAAAGTCTGACATCTGTCACACTCTGCAGCCCATTAAAGCAGCACATTTTTACTGGATTTTAACCCCATTTGAATGCACACTGGTTTGAAACCACAAGCCAAGTCAAGAGTATTGACTGGTCTTTTTCCCACCATGCCCCACACTGCCAGTTTCTGGGAGGTATTAACTCACAAAATCCGTTGACAATATTGTATATGTCATGGTAACTTAAACTGACTAAACCTTCAAAACAATGTCAAGCCAGCAAAACAAAAAGTGCTGAATGCTGATTTTTAGGTTACATATGCAAGTGGAATGTCTTCAGTGTTTTGGCTGGGATGAGGAAGCAGCACTAGAGGTGATAGTGTCCTTCATTCACTCATTCACTGACTGCTATGAAGGAGTGAGCATCTCACCCCACGTTTACAGCTCTACCCTGTTTTGTCACTAGCAAAGTAGTCACAGCCCCAGAAGAGGAGCTGTTGAGTTCTTGTTTGCATTCTTTCTTCCTTTTTTAACTGCATCACATGAACACACTTCCCAGAATTCTACACTGGTTACAAAGCAAAAACATGTGGAAAAAAAAGAATAGAACCAACACATGACTTTTCACTTCTCTCCTGTGGTACCTCATGCTGTCAGCTCCAGACCCCTCCCCCCTTGCCCCCACCACCCAGCCCACCTCTCCAGTTTAGGAAAGATGCCAGATGGGCAGCAGATTTCTAGGTCAGTGAAACTTCCATGTAAATAACAGAAAAAGGGGGAGAGAAAAAAAGCAATAATTCCTCAGTCATGTGTTTTTGTGTAACCAAGTTTTTTGGCACACATTGAACACATTTGTTTGGCCGTGCAACACACTGATAAAATAAATAAATATATAAAGAGTGCAGGTTGGATTCCACAGTGGAGGAGTGCACATGCTCTAATGTGTTTGTTTTGAGTGTGACTTAGCTGTCTCTCCACCTTCTCCACAGATAATCCACGACCCCCCTCCTCCTGTTGTGGAAGACAGTTCGGTAAGGGATCCGTGATTACTATGTTTGTAATGTTTGTAACATGTCACAGTGTTTGTAACACCCAACAAACTTAATGCAAAATGAATACGGTGTGTGATGTGCTTGGGCAATGAAGGCTAGGGAGCAAGTTAAAGACACAGAAAACAATTATGTCCTGGACCTTAATCTGGAGATTCCTCACATTTAAGGGTGCTTTAACTGCTTATTTTACTTCTTTCCAACTTATTCTACTGAGAGATCATTTTTAGGGTTCATTTGCAGGAGTCATGTAAACCTTAAACACATGTAGGGGTATTGACGGGCAGGCCTTATCGCCTTTCCTGAATACTTCAGACTTGGTCTATGATTTTTGCCCTTGTTTTGCCTCTACTCATTTCTCCTGAATGTAAATACTTACTACAACCTCAAACCTCAAGGCCTACAGAAAATGTTAATGTATTTCTTTTTATATTTTATAAAATATAAAAAATACAAACAGGTCAATTTGAGGGTTGGATTCATTTCATGATTTAAGTTAGCATATAAAAACAAATGGCTAAAACAGTTGAAGGCAGCTTAAAAAATAAAATCATATACAAAGGGTAGGAGATAAAGGAGAGCAAAATATTCTCACACTCTTCAACAACAAAGAAAGCCCCCCCCCCTCTCTCTCTCTCTCTCTCTCTCTCTCTCCTCTCTCTTTCCTTCTCCCGTAGCCCATTCCTAAAAACAGGAAATGCCATAACTTGTAGGAATGTCTCCTCAGATCCTCAGTCCCTGACAGCTAACAGTCTCTGTTGGAGATGAACAAGGCAAGACAGAGGACTATAGGCTTCAAGCAGAACCCAAACAAACACCCCCTGACACACACTCACACACACCACACATGCATGCTGCTTCTCTCCCCAGCCCTCTCCCGCCACTCACCCCCACTTCTCTCTGCTCTGTGTCTACATTCACTTCTTTTGTGTCCGATTCAAGAGGCACAATTGGATAATTACTTCTCCAACAGCTCTCTCTTCTCTCTGTGGTATACATACTAGCCATATGCCCAAAATAGACCATTTTTTCAATTCCCGAGTCTTTTAAACTTCCCTCTTTCTTAACCACCTGTCATTTTGATGGCTTTTGAAAACTAATTTGGATTGAGGGATAGGTATTGCTATTTGTAAGGCTCTTTTACACAGAGATAAGATTGATTTAGACAGCGAGATCTGAGGGGTATTAGACCTTTGATAGACAGGTGATGTTTTGAACTCATCACTCAAGGACTGGGATGGGTAAACTCTTCGCAGAGATCCAGAGGACAACTCACACGAAGCAAAGAACTGATCTTTGCAGTTAAACACCACGAGAGGAGAGAAAGGTTCTAATTATGGCCACTTGCAGAACCATCTGTTTTTAAACTACCATACTGTTTTTGAACTGGCCAATGGGAATTTACAACCTGCCAGAGGCACTAATCTGATTAAAGAAGTAATATTTCACACTGAGGAACACTCACGAGATTGATAGGCAACAACAATGTAAACGAGAGTTGCACAACACCAGCTTAGAACCGTAAACTAACGTAAAATAACTAGGACATTGACCTTTTTTTCCCTAGAATTATATCACAACAGTATTATTACCATGACTAACTATAACCACCACAATTATTATTGTTGGGTGAGGTCCTAAAACCTCCAAAGTTTCTCTGAGTGTTTGTCAAATTTAATTTCTACGCTTTCTTCAAAACAACAGTAAAAATGTCAAATCAGGAAGGGCTGGAACAGCCAAAGGGGGTTAGCACAGAACAGAGACAGTGACTCAGAAAAGGTATTTGCTGTAAGATGAGAACTTGTTTGTCACAAACAGGACTTTTGTGGCCCATTTGGCTTTTGGCCATCAGGATAGGATTCGCACTGCATTTCTGAAGGGGTTTCGGTGTGATACCGTTGCTCTGAGGTGGCTACTCAAACTCCACGCCACTGACGAATGAACAGAGGAATTCTGGCTTTGTAGGACTTAGTGGACCTCCCTTACTCCAGTTTAGCAGGCTAGGGCTCTGAGAAAGTATTGGTTCTGCACAGCAAAGACCTTGGATCCATTCGCAATCACATTCTACATACTGAGGGTTATTGCATCAGTTCACCCTTCAAATGCCCCAGCTTTATCGCGCCAATGCTGGATTAGATCAGATCCAGAAAGCTGTGCGGGGCCAATTAGAAGACTGAAATCTGAGGCGAGGGGGATTGATGGGTTTGGTCACATCTTGAGATCTAACGCAGGTTGTGTGAGGGATGCAGGGAGACTAAGGCAGCTGGTGTTTTTGGGGGATGGGGGGAGGAGGTATAATTTTCGGTTGGAAAAATGAACAGGGTGGGCATTTTTAAAAAGAATGTCAAGGAATCAGAGGAGGGGGATTGAGAGGACGGGTGTGGGGGCTGGAGTTGCTGTGCTCCCCCTCAGGGTCAGCACTGTGGGGTAAAGTCAGTCATAATGAGTCCCCTCACAGCTGGGTGCAGTAATATCTGAAGAAGCCTGGAAATAAGGTGTGTGGGAAGGAGCAATGCAAAAGGCCTCAGCTGTACTTTGGACTCTACTGTTTTTCTCCTGACAGTGTCCTCCCCCCCTCTCTCAATGTCTGTCTTTCCAGGATGAGGAAGACGATGGTGCTCCCAAGAAGAAGTGGCCCACTGTGGACGCTTCCTACTACGGGGGCCGTGGGGTGGGTGGAATCAAGAGGATGGAGGTGAGTGTTAAAGATCAAACACCCACTCCACAATACTCCACCTTGCCAACTACCCACAGTTACAACCTACCTTCTATAGTAACCATGGTAATACCCAACCTTCTATAGTAACATTACATTACTGTCATCTAGCAGACACTCTGATCCAGAGCGACTTACAGAGGTTACTGTTTTATCCATTTATACAGCTGGATATTTGCTGAGGCAATAGTGGGTTAAGTACTTTGCCCAAGTGTGCAGCAGCAGCGCCCCTGTGGGGAATCGAACCAGCAACCTTTTGGTTCTGAGCCCTACTCCTTACCACCATGCCACACTGCCAGTCCACAGTAACCACATCTATGCCCAAACTTCCATAGTAGTCACAGCTACACCCTCTCTTCTACAGAACTTATGGCTACTCCCTGTCTTTTACAGTACAGCACAGCTGTTCCCTTCTATCCATAGTACCACAGCTACATTAGGCAAACTGTTATGGAATGATCCCACATCTGTGCATGCACTGGCACTGACTGCACCAACCGAGATAAGCTCAATCGCATCGCATACCATGTGTAAATGCTGCTATTTCACTTGCTGGCACGGTTTTGGTGAGCACATACAACCCATTACTTTTTTGGCCGTGTGCTTTCTCTAGGTGCGCTGGGGTGAGAAGGGGTCTACAGAGGAAGGGGCGAAGCTGGAGAAGGCCAAGAACGCCCGGGTGAAGATGCCGGAACAGGAGTTCGAGCTTCCGCCCGCCCGCACCCTCAATAACGGCATGCGCAAACCACTGGGCCCGCGGAAGTGGTACTCCCCCATCAAGGTACACCAGTATTGCGTTGGGGGAGGGAACATGAAGGGGTGGGAGGTGTCTTCTCCTTCTCCTCCCTGGAGAGGGCATTAGCGGTTGTTTTTGCCTTGCTCCAGAGAGTAGGATGTGATTTTTATTGGCTGGATTATGAGTCTGTTGTGGTGTCAAGCCAGAGTTTACAAGCTCATTTCTTCTCCTCCTCAGTGCCTCTACCCTTCAACAAAGGAAGAGGCTTTTATTTGTCAAAACACAGAAGGGACCCATGCCAGAAGGGTTGCCAGGGACTGTGCTCAGAGTGTTAAATGACACAAATGAATGTAACACCGTTGCCCTCAATGAGAACTTTTAACTTACTCCTTAAAACTGGAGTTGAAAAGAATGGCAAAACATCATGTCATCAAGGCTCATAAACTCCCAAACATACACACTATGACTGCGCGTCTTATGTGCCAGATCTCCTTTTTTGTGCTTTCCTTCTTCTCACAACAGCCTTTTCACAGCTGTCCATTATAAACATCTGGGGGAAAATGAGCCTTATAGAAAGTCCAAGCATAACCTAACCGGTCGAGCCTCTGACAAAGCCCCAACATAATGTGTCAGAGTATTCTCTGTCATTTCTAATTGTGATTATTAGGCAGGTTGAAGATTATCACAATCATCACAATACATTACTGCCATTTAGCAGACACTCTTATCCAGAGAGACTTCCATAGGTTGCAATTTAGACATGTTATCCATTTATACAGCTGTATATTTACTGAAGCAATCCTGGAATAAATACCTTGCCCAAGGGTACAGCAGCAGTGCCCCAGCAGGGAATTGAACCAGCAACCTTTTGGTTATAAACACTGCTCCTTACCACTATGCTACACTGCTGCCACCCCACAATCAGAGCATTTCAGACTATCCTGGTGAAGAACCCTTTGGGTAGAATGGACCACGCCCTTGCTATAGACCTGTTGTCCATCATCTTTTAGATGTGCACCGACTCAATGACAGTGCTGTTGCTGCAAACGAGGCACACGCAGAAATATATTCAAACACTGTTAAAAAACATACAATTCCCATACTGTGCTCCCAGACTCTCGCTCTTGTTCTGCTCTTTTCCCTCTGATGGCTGAAGTGTGTGTGTGTTGGGGCGAGCGGACACTGCAGTGAGGTCTGTGGTGCTGTAGTGGTTAGCGCGGCAGGCGGGGCGGTGGCTACAAGTCACCACATATGTGGCCTTGACACACAGAGAGAGCAGGATCCAGCCGAACTCATGCATATCTGTGGATGTGCCACATAAGTACAGTATGACACAAAATGGCAAAAGTGTAGACTTACCAGCTACCGTTTGCTGCTGTAATCGTTACAACAATATGGAGTATGTACACTGAACATCGTGATCAGAAACACAGTGAGGGGGGCAAATTAATTTGTCTTCAGCTAAAGCAGGCAAATTCTCCAGCGCTAAAACGTCCTCTTGAGGCCCATTTTCATTTACGAAAAACAAACGGAAAAAACAGATGAAAAACAATTTGTCACAAAGATTGATAACTGGTGCTGTGGCTTGGACCACTGAAGGAGAAAAAAAACATCAATCAGCAAAACTGTTGTGTTTGTTTAATTGCTGCAATAATTTGACAGTTAGCCTCCCTAGTTGTGCACCTCTGAAAGGTTTCAAGATTCATCGCCTCAACATAAAGAATGCACCACAGAATATCTGGCACCATTATCTCTTTAAGCTGTTTGCACAACTGTAAAAGCAACAGCTGTATTTTACAATACCGTTACAGGTGAATACACATTTTGTAAATGCTGACATACAGTATAAGACAGGGCACTGCATGGGGCTTCAACGAATAGGTCATTTGGACCCAATACAAAAGCACAAAATGACCACACATAGTCATCATCCAATTCCAGAGAATTAACTCTGGATTCTATCCCTTTGGTTCAGCTCATTGTACTGGCTACACAGAAACAAATTAATATCAGCAGTCAGAGTGAGTTTTGCCTACAGCATCTGCATAGGGAGACTTTTTGGCAGCTGCTCAGGGCTGAAACTTATACACAAGTCTGAGCATTCCTGAGTCATGTCATATGACAGTGCACTCAATGTACACTCGGAGTAATAACCGCACATGGGCCATCAATTAAGGTACGCATTTCATTTCGTTATTACCCTAACATAACAGAGGTGGGGAGGAAGCGGAGCTGCCGCACTGATTTACAGCCCACCTCATTGACGTCTGTTGGCGCCAATGAGAAGGAATCCTAATCTCACTGCACGAGAGGAGGGGTTGACGCCCAGACCTCTGGCCCGGAGCTCAGCAATGATCGCTAGGTGTAACTTTCGCAGCGTATCCCCGAGCGATGAGCACCGCCACGGACTGTGGCGGGGGCCAGGAGCGAGTTAACGCATTGTTTCATGCATACACAGTCAGCTGGGGATTGTTAATAGAAACCAGACATGAACTGGACTGACCTCTAAGAGGCTGGAGCTTGCAGAGCTAGCGGTTTTCAGAAGAAAAACAGACTCTTTTCTCTCTGTCTTTTTTGTCCGACCCCCCAAGCTCCACCCCCACCACCACCACCACCCCCCTTTTCCACCCCTGCACAATTGCCGGAGCCTGTGGAATTCTCAATGAACAAACAACCTTATCCAAGTTCAGACCTCGAAGAAGAGAAGAAAATAAAATAGGTCAATTTTTTTAACAGCAAATTGCAAATAACACAAGGCACGCCCCAGGTTTTGGAGCACAGTTCCGAATGCTGCATTCCCACCCATCCACTAAGTCAGAAAGAAAGAGGTTAGCATCCACTGGGATCATGCAAATCTTTATCAAATCTGCTGTCAGGGCTGCTTGGCCGGAATGTAAACCAGATGATCTAATCATTATTGGAAAACAAAGCAATGTAGGATGCATCTATGGAGAAGCAATCATTCACATTAACTGAGGTGCTAATCTGGTTTTCTTTGTAGAGTGGTTATTTCACTATCACTGTGACCATGAATAAACTAACCAAACATGGTGTAAAACTAGGCATTTATGGAATTTCTGCAGAAGTTTTTGTGGGTCATAATCTTTGCTTGACGGAAAAAAAAACCTGGGGGTTGTAGAATGGGATTTCTTTCATTACACAATTGGATTAATCATCCCACGAGTCCAGATCTCACTAAATCAGACATGCCATCTCCCTCCATAGATCTGAACATTACACACATGCTAACTCATGCAGACCTCTGTCTCAGTCACAAGTGAGGAAACTAGAGACAGGTCCAACAAAGAAAGATCCATACATCCTAACATACATGTAGAATGCATGGATCTTTACAGGGGGGAAACTAGGAGCAGGTCCAGCAAAGGAAGATCCATTCATTCTGACAGCTGCTTGGGAACAGAAATATCCCGCTGACACTGATGGTTCCCCTGTGCTTACTTCCTGCGCAGGGCAAGTTGGACGCTTTGTGGGTGCTGCTGAGGAAAGGCTACGACCGTGTGTCTGTTATGAGACCACAGCCAGGAGACAAGGTAAGAGTGGCATGCGGTACTCAGACATCCAACTTAACTACTGCAGCTATCATTAGTTCTGCGATCATAAACGTGTGTCAACACAAATGGAACCGATTGTTTCTGATTTAGAAGAGATGCAATCGTACACCCCCCACACACACACACACACTCCTTCGAACCTCGTTCTGTCCACAGCATTCCCAGACAGTGGGGCTCAACCCTGGATGGTTGAGTGTCTGTCAGTCAGTCAGGAAGAAGGGCTTGCTTCAAAATAATGACAGGGACTAGCCAGCCTCATCTGCGTCCCAGACCGCATGAGATGAACACAACGGCGGGCTCTGAGGAAATGAACCTGAATGCCTCCTTCTCTGGCAGTCAGGACGCATTCTAATGCAAGAATTTCCTCCGGCTTCTGCCCTGGCTGCTACCCTGGCAAACCCGTACCAGAGACAACTTCTGTTTGCTGTGCTTTTTCCGCACATTATGCATAAGGCCTTTATGTAACATCAGGTTTATACATACAGATACAGCTGTTTAACTGTTATCTTTTCCTCAACATGGCCGCAAGGAGTCACATGAGGAAAAATCAGAAGAAATATTCATAAAATTAGCATCCCCAAACATTTAAAGTCATTTATTGATCTCAGTGTTCTCTCATATTTATAGAAGTAATTTCAGGCATCAGTCTAGTTGTAGGATAGTGTATGGAGCAATCAGATAACAACAAAAAATACTGTAGGCAAGTCCAGGGATCCTGTGACATGACAAATACAGTACTGCACCAAAGGAGGTAATCCACTAAAGTGATCCAAATACCATGAATACCACAGGGATCTGCCCCATTATAAAACCAGGTCTAGCCTGAGGGAGGCACTGTTTGACCTGTGTCGCATTCCAAAGGGTGCGCTCGTCTGAGGACAAGGTTCAGGCCAAGTTCTATGATCTTGTCATGTCTGCTTCAAATTGAACGCAGGCTGTTTTTTTTTAAATACTGTACATCATGGTTTCCACTGCTGGAACAGCAGAGGCCTTTTAAAGCCTTTCATGATATTAGACAGCCAAGATGCATTGGTGGAACATCTACTGTGTTTTGCACTGTTTGCTGTTGCTGTCTGACATGCAAACTCTGTGCTAAAAATCTGCACAGTAGTTGTACAGTATAGATTGTGGTGTTTGTCAACAACTAAGTTGCATACAATATCTGTAAAAAAGTCATGCCCATATGCAATCATAACTCTGTTGTGTAGAAACCTCTTGGGTGATTATTTTCACAAATGTTCTGGGTGAGGTTATAAGAAGACAAATTAAACAATGTGCAACAGTTAAAGATGTAATGTCTGTAATGTTGTAGTAAAGTTCTACATGTAGTAATCAGCTGCTAGGATTGGATGTGACTGTGCAGTCACAATTACATCCATTCTGTTGTATAACTTCAAAAGATGAGAAAATCTCTGAAGATAATTTAAGATAATTTAATTAAAACATGAAAAACATTGGGTCTGATTATAATGCTAATCTCCAAAATACTGAGGTTAATAGCATTGTTATAACTTTTACCAACTTCTAAGAAACTGAAGTAGGCAAGCAAGCATCCATCTTGACATTTTAACCTATATCAACTCTAGGAAATAACATTAACTTACAGTATATTTACTTTCTTCCCCCCTTCCCATGATGGTAGTGCCTGGAGCCATTGTTTGTGCAAAGTGGGAGATTCAGCCTATTTTGCATTTGGGGGATTGCTGGAGCCATTTAAGTCTCAAGTTTTGTGGCATCAGATGTGTCTGAAAGGGCACAGATGTTTACCATAAAGTGTGTGCAGAAAAAGAGGCTTCTGGGAAGGCATGCAGCGAGCTGGCATCCAGACTCTAAGGGCTGCTCACATTGCACCTAACACAAGAAATGAGCTCAAGTCTGCTCAAGTAATCAAGAGTGGTCAATTATTCCCCCTCCCTCTTCCCGAAAAAGACTAAAAATGGGTCAGAGATTGTTAATGGGGTTGGGTTGGGGGGGTTCTTGTTGACAGCTGTGGGCAGGTGGGGGTTGGGGGTGGGGGATGGGAGGTGGGGGGTTAGGAGCTATAGGGAGCACCCCCCCATCCCCCTGGGTCCACATATTCTCATACACAGGAAGTTCAATTTGAGCTGCATGTGCAGTTTAAACCAAGTTGACTATTTTCTACTGGGCTATGACCAGTCAGCACATTTGTGGGAAGCTCTCTGATTGCATTTGCTTTACAAAGAAAACTTACTATCACAATAAGAAGGTCCATCTGTAACCCATAAATGGACACAGAGCATCAGACAGGCAATGCTGACATGTGTAGAAGGTGGCACTGTCAGCAGTTTTGCAGCAGTTGATTTGTTTGACTATGCTGGGTGTCTGTTGATGAAAAGGTGCCATTCCAGGAAGCAAGAGGGAATGGTCGTGGGGGGGTGGGAGCAGAGTGGTACGGGCAGGGCACATCAAAAACCTGGCTCCCAGACTTTATTGGGTCTAATGAGGTCTGCCTGGTCCTATGCTGCCCCAGGTAATGCTGTT
Organism: Megalops atlanticus; assembly: GCA_019176425.1. Lineage (NCBI taxonomy): Eukaryota > Metazoa > Chordata > Actinopteri > Elopiformes > Megalopidae > Megalops > Megalops atlanticus. Next base: position 11,311,592 of record CM032878.1, on the reverse strand, counting down.
TTATCTGGTGGCATGCGGAACCTTTTTTAATGTGGGCTGGATGTGGCAAATACGTGACTGAGACATGGGGAGAGGAAATTAAACACAGGACGAAAATCATGAGAAAAGTTAAAAATGGCAAAGAGGTAAGGAAATCTAAAAGTATACAGTCAAAGGAGAGGTAGAAAGACAAGACGGGAGGAGAAACTGGTTGGTGAAGAATTAAAGGGCCAGTAAATTGATAGGGAAACAGAATTTGAGTTAAAGGACCACATGATCTAATGGCTTTAAGGCCTGGTCTGATCTGGATTCAGGGATTCATTGTGATGACATCATCCCCTTGAGACGGGTGCAGAAACACTCTTTGTCTCACACACAAGCAGTCTCAGACAGCAAATGAGTTCTATAACATTGTCTTGCTGGCACAACCAGCTGTGATTAGATTACCATAGCTGTAGATTATCATATGTCTCTTTATGAAATGTAATCAGTGTTGGCTTAATTCACCAGGGGTGGATCAACCATACTCCTTTCCAAGAGTTGGCTGAATGACCCTTGCTGTCACCAGTTAGCTGCCTTTCAGGATCATTTATCTTAATATGAGGTGTAACTATTTGTTCTGTAACCACACAGCACTTAAAATGAATCACACAATGTCTTATTTTAAGATAAGCATTGTGGTTAGTGTTTTGTGTTTCCTTGACCCCGTGGAGGGTGGGGTTGAAATCTTAAAAAAAAAATGTACACTTGTATATCTGCCACTTCAGAATAAGCTGCATACCAATGAACTTTTCAGCAACAGGACATGCTTATTTCCTTAGTTAGTCTTAGCTCAGGATCACTGCAATAAGCTGAAAAATCAGAGACTGAGGCCTGTCCTGCCAATAGATTTAGCCTTGTGATCCCCCCCCAGTCTGAAAATCCATCCTGATGCATCATTAATAAAGACTTTGCTTTCCAGTCTGCATGACCCCATCATCCGTCCACTCTCTCACAAGCATGACTTCATGTCCACACAAGTTGATCCAAAACCATGGCAGTGTGACAGAGCATAATCCGCAAGGCTATGCTTTCCAGCTATGATCCCGTTCTTTGGTGCATTTGTGCTGATCTCAGTATCGCAAGGCTCTGTATGACTAACTACAATGCCTAAAACCCCCATCTCAATAAAGCTGCCCATTTGCACACAGGAAGGTAGTTGGAACACTCTGTAATTTTCTTTAGCATTTACAGTTAACAAGCTTCTTCTGTTTCCAATCAACATGGAGGGTTTAAGGCACTGCATGGATTTTACAACTTCCTCAATATCGGAGGAGGGGGTTGGGGGGCAAAGCTGGAGTAGAACCAAATCAGCCACCTCCTGCCCGTGTTCCCTCAATTGTGGGACCATTACCACATTGACTTGATCATCATTTCCCATCAGGGTCTTCTGCTGCATTCCACAATTGTGTGATAATGACACCCTACTTTACAGGAACTGAGAAGTGCTTTGTCCACAATGACATTAAAACACTTAGTGAGCATGGGCCTTGCTCAATAAATGGCGGTATTCAAAAACAAATATGTGTATCGTCTGGCATGGACCTCCACTACCCGTTTTTCTGACGTTTCTTCCTCCACTGTTGTGAAACTTCCAGAGAAACTGAGCTGTTTGATAGTTTACAGTGTGAGTGATTAAGTTGCTTTGGTTCCAGTTAAAATAGTGAGTAATACAAACTGGAGTTTAATCTCCCAGCAACATTAGTCATCCCAAACACAACAGATTCGGATCTAGCTTCAATTCTCAAAAAATGTGTCATATAAACAATACATGGATAATTTAGCCCTCCTGACTGAGCCTCAACGCTCATCCCTATCGAGGTATCAATGTTTGCTTTTTTCACAATGTTCAGTTTCTTCGTGCTGTCTTTGAACAATTTGAATAAGGTGCATATGGACTAGGGTATAAATAAGGTGCCATGAGAATAAGACACAAGGTATCATATACTGTGTGAATGAACTTGCATTAAGTGGCTCCTGACAATAACTAACAGCCTAGTTCAAACAGACAACGGAGATGAATTGCGTGCTCACTGCATGTGCAAATATGGTAAATATTATTACCCAGCATAAACAAACTCAATATTGACTGGGAGTATTGTCACGTGTGGCCTGATTACTTCATTTGCGCTGTGTGCTACCACCAGATTAGTCTCATCTTGAGACAAGGAATGACAATATTTCCTGGACCTCAGCTCAAGATGGCCCTGGTCCAGATTAAACCCAGTTTAACAGCGTTTTTTAGATATGACCAGAGAGATTGTAGACTTTCCCATGTGAATTTAAAAGAACTAAAGCTTTGGGTACACTTTAACCCCCTGGTGAGATTCTGGTTAATGTTACGGAAGGGAGTTCACTGATGGTGGAAAACCTGCACAGAGAGACAAAAAAACAAGATTGCACCATAGCCCTAACTTGCCCTGAGTTGTGACCCTGGTGTTACAGTAAATTATCCCTTATTTCCTCAATTTTCTGGCTAACTTATTGCGGTTCACTTCATTCCAGCCCGCTAGCACCAAGCACACAGAACTTACTGTTATGATACACTCCTGTGGCCTTTACCACATGTGGACAATACTGGAACCTGCCCACGGCCCCACATGCAGCAAACTTACATCATCTCAAGTCTTTTTTACGCCTTGCTTCATCTCAGCACAGCCGGAAACTGAAACAACAATTAGACAGGCTCTCTTGGGCGGCTCAATGCCGACACAGGGACCTCATTGCTGTGAGTTATTACACTGAGAATGCCAATATGTCTGCGGCAACAATGGGCCCCAGGAGGGTCATGTTGCCTGAACGCTTGGACCAGAGGGAACAATTAGAAAGAACGACAACATGTGCGTAGGACAACATGCTCAGGGACTTTGCAGCAACCTTGTGGTACCGTGGTGTAAAATCTAAAATTAGGGCGGCTGGGATCATTGACCCCAACTACCGTTCCTTGCTAGCCTCTGCTATGGAGACCTTTTAGCGATAGTATATGAAGAGACAAAGGGTAGGTTTTGTGTGACTGGGTAAGTGTCCTTCCTTTTGGACCATGAATGACCAAGGCTTTCTTGCTCATAGTGAACAATACCACTGACGGTCCATAGCTGTCCTCTGTGCTTTTAATCTTTGAGTCAAATCAGGACCTCCCAAGACATGGGAGACGACAGTGAAACGACAGGTAGCCAGCTAGCTGATTGAGCAACACAAGCAGCTTATGCAGAATGCTGCTGCTCAATTGGTCCACAATGCCCCCCAAATTCTCCCGTGTCTCACCTTTCCTGATCTCCCTTCACTGGCTAGCGGTGACAGCTCACATCCGATATAAAAGACTGGTGTTAGCCTAACGAGTGGGGAGAATGGCTCCCTCCTATCTTCAGTGGACTGCCCGACCCTACAGTCCGGCCAGACCACTGCGCTCAGCTTCTTCAGAGCTCTTGGCTGTCCCTCCTTCTCGTAACCTTGCATCCCAGTCACGCACACTGTCTGTCTTGGCCCCTACGTGGTGGAACAAACTTCCTGTTTCAGTCATAAAAGCTGAAACACTGGCCGTCTTTCAATGCAGACTGAAGACCCACATCTTATTCCTCCTACCCAAGTGTGTTATTTCATTCCTCTTATATGTGCAATTATATATATGTGTGTGTGTGTGTGTGAAAGTGTATTTCAGAGATTTATGTGAATGGGTATGTCGAAGTTAACTTAAATGCATGTAGTATGTGTTGCCATGATATTTAGAATGGTATAGTCCTTAAGTCGTACATAGGTACTTGACAACCTAGACACACAGTTGTGATCTCAGAACTATTTTTGGCACTGATGTACGTTCATAGTCCTGTGATTAATAGTGTCCAGTTTGTGCAAATGTCACTCTGGATAACAGCATCTGCTAAATAACAATAATGTAATGTAATGTGATGTATGTGCATTAAACCAGAGTCATGTTCATGGGAAATGTTGGTGATACACTCGCACTTCCTCTTTAAGAGCCAATTTTCATAGAAACATCTGGTGCATCAATCTGTGTAATAAGTTCCCCTGAGCAGCAGGAGGACTCAGGTATTTAAGCGTCTGGCTAATTTTTCACATGCCCAGTTGTGACAGCCCATTAAAGTAGAAGTACAGCTCTCTCTGGTCCCATGTGTACAAACTCCAATGGGAATTCTAGTGCATGGGGATAGGGTGACCTGCCCCAGGGGATTACCTTCTCTATAATGCAGGGCTCTGGTTCACAGAGTGCCTCCTGCCCGTTTGCATCCTGCTGTTGCACAGGGCCTGGACAGGCAGGATTGTAGAATGTTGACGTGACCATCCCTCTGTGCACAGCACGGCTCCTGTGGCCAAAACTGCTGGCCTTGCCTTACCTCTGATCTGCTCACAAAAGACGCAAACACCGCAATCTGAGGCACCAATATGATGCAGTGCACAAGCACACTTGGCTTGCAAACCTCTTCCAGTTCCATTTGCCCTGGCACAAGAGCAGGTCGTTTTTGCAGTGTGGAAAAATTAAACACGGGGATTCCACCACAGTATGAATTCAAGCACATAATGGACATCATAAAGTGCAAGTACTAACTGGAGTTATTGGTGGGATACTTAACCAGTGTAGATATCAAAGACTGTACACCTGCCTGCTGTGTCCATTATTATTGTTACCTTTCTTCTTGCTACTATTATTTTATTTAGTGTTGATTTATTCTTTTCATCTTTTTTACTGGTGCTTTTGCTTTTGCTTTCAGAAAAAATTTCCTTGGTTCCAGACATCATTTCTGTTTTCACCAAAGTGGTATTTTTTTGTTTTTGTTTTTTTTTTTCATTTACCTCCGTAATGCTTACCCTGAACTACCTTGACTGTAAACTGCTCTACAATAATTTAATTAATTTGATTGAATAAAGGGTCAAGGTTGTATGTATTGCATGTTAATAGCAGTCTGTGCTCTGTCAAAAAAAAAATGAACGTGTGCTCTTCTTAAAAAAACAATCCTCTGTGATTGTGCTGAGGGTGGTGACAGATATCCAAGGCTGGGGTGGAAGCTCACTAGCATTCTATCTCTCTCTTCCCCTTCCAGTCCTGTCTCTGTCTGCACACAGCTGCAGCTCCACTCAAAACAGTCCATATCAGACAGGAATGTGTGACTCATGAATGAAAGATAGCCTCAAGTCTGAGCATACAAAATTCAGCCACTCTGTTGTTGTTTTCAAACTGGCTTTTGCTTTGTGTTTTTGGTGGGAAATTGTGGACAAACTGGGTAAAGCGCTCCTTTCCCTCTCTCTGTCGTTGCAGGGCCGCTGCATCAACTTCACCCGGGTGAAATCCAACTCACCCCCCCGCTATCCTCTCTACAACCACCACTCCACCCCAATCTACAGCCCTTCCAGAGGCTGCAGCCCTCCTCCTCCACAAGGCATGTTGCCCCCTACCCCTCGCAGCCCTCCTGCCTCCCCATCCCACTCTTCCACTTCCACGCTGCCGCCTCTGCCTCCAACACCCCCTCCTCTGTCCATGACCCCTCCCCCTTATACTCCTCCTCCAACCCGTGAACTGCCCCCGACCTCCCTTTATCTGCCTCCACCCCCAGCTCCGCCTTCTCCACCTCCTGCGTCTCCAACTGGTTCCTTGCCCCCTCTTCCCTTGGCACCACCCCCCTGCCGTGCCCCTCCCCCTGCGCGCCCCCCGCCGCGCCCCTCTCTGTAGAGCCACACTGAAGCGGGAGGGACGCAGCTTCCAGTGACTGTCCAGTGGAAAGGAGGCTGAACAGAAACAAATTGAATGTCCCCCGTCAACCAAAGCCTGACTATTCTCTTACCCCTCACTCCCTGTCCAACCACTCCAGCTTGGCTTTCCACATGGCTTTCTTCTTTTACACCAACAACCAGCTGAGAAGGTTACTACTTCTCTGTAAGAAAAAAAAAAGAGAAAAAATAACAGTCAACAGTTTGTTGGCTGTTCCGTGTTTCATGTGGGAGGGAATCAACCACTGGCCAAAGAACATGGACCAAGCATGTAATGATGATGTGCGTTTGGCTGCTTGGACATATCCTAGCATTCTCTCCGCATAAACATAAATGACAGATGTACTCAAAACACACCATCAGCTTTACTTTTGCTATGGCCATTTGGACCTCCACATGTCCAACCCAGCTCCATGCACAGCCAGAGGAAAAAAGGATTTCATCACAAGATCAACACAGTTTTCTTCACCTCCGTGTTCCTCAACTGCAATGTATGATGGTATCTTTGCTTTTGTTTCTGATGCAGTACCGAAATGCATCATTTTAAAGCTGCAAGGGCATTATGAATCAGTTTGAAGGGTCCTGAAAGGAAGAAATTATCAAGGGTGTGCATACGATGGTATCTGCTTGGGTGTCTGTCGTAGGAAGATGTGCTCCTGTTTGATTTGTTTCCATAGTGACCGCCAGATGATATCCCTTTCTCAGGGAGGAGTGATCCAGATTACCTTGCCAGGGTTCTAAAACTAAGAGGGTAGAACAGAATGCAATATAGAGAAGCAATGGTGTGGACTTGAAAATGAACGTTTCCTGCAATACTTGGGTGCTCATTGCAGGGTTCCAAATGACCTGGGATTCATTTATTTCAGAGGTCAGATTGCCCCTTGTCCTTACAAAGAGCTGTAAGACCTGCTGGTGGCCTCAGTAGGAGCACATGTTGTAGGGCACGGATTACCAGGTGAACTTTCGGGAAACACAGGTGATGACAATCACTCCTTTGCACCGCACAGTAACTGCCAAAGAGAGGATTGCTCAATGTGGCCTATATCCTGGTTGTCAATATCAGCAAACTTCATATAAGACCGTTTGCCACAAAATAAGTGGAAGTTTGGGCCAGGCATGCCAGGGAAAAGGCAAAAACTGCAAAAACATTTTAGGGGAAATGTGCTGTTTAAGGACGCTGCGGAAGTCAGAAAAAATGAGATTTTTTTCATCCTTGTCTTTTTGTTTGTATGTGTGTGTGTGCTTGTTCTTAGCATTTAGTGAGTCATTTTATACATATGTACAAATATAAAAATATAAATATATATAACTTTTTACATTCTTTCATTGTCCATTTAGTACCAGATAGCTATTTGATTTTGATTATCTCAAGTGAAGGAGGGGCCACAGGAAGTAAACCAAAGGAATGATTCAACAGGCTTGGGGTGGTGGGCTCAAATGTATGTTTTTTGTATCATTTTCTTTTGTTTTATTGCTGTTATTGTTGTTTTTAATGATGATTTTGTACATATTTTTACATCACAGCATCCTGAAATGTTGTCTTACCTGTCCTCTGATTTCAGCTGTCACCATCCTCCTTGTCTTGACTGTGTAAATTATTGTAAAGCCAAGCACATCTCATGGCCTTGTATCGCTGCACTCTATGTGCTTGTCCAGATCGCATGCCTTGCTGCTTCTGTTGAGGGCTTGTGTATAAATCAGTGTGGCCAAAATCTAAACCTTCACCAAATGGACAGGACCTGGTACTTGAAGACAGGGGGATTCTGGGTCAGCATTTTGATTGGAGGATGGCTCAAAATCTACACAAAATCCAGGCCTTCCATTGGTATGTCTTTCCTTTGCCTTGCCTTTTATTTGTTGTGAGATTGATGGTACAACTGTATGGGACTGGTGACAAAAACATGACTTACACAGTCCTTAGCCCACCAAGAAGGAAGGGTCATGGACTTTTTACTGGTTTGCAGGGTACTCAGACCACGGAGAGACCCAGGCTGGCAGGCCAAATTCTGACCTTCTGTCTCATTTGCAAAGCTTCAGATCATCTTAGAAGGGGATGAATTTAAGAAATAAGATGTTGTTCTGTAAAAAAGGACCAAATGATTAAAAGTCTCATATGCTGCACCTCAAAATATCATTGGCCAACAAGAGGTGTGAATTCAGAGTAAAGGTAATCATTTCACTCGATTTAGATGACATGAGTTACAGCATATTAGCCATTGAGAAAGCAAAGCAAACAACTGGGGGGACTGCTTATCTGCAATACCTTCACAATGCGCTGAATCAAAAAAGGACCAATACACAGTATTGGCTATGTAACTCTGAAGCACCATGCAGGGTGCTGACAGTACCATACTGTAACACATGTAGCAGACACTGCATTTGGAAATAGTCCATGGTGAACTAAACACTGTGGCACGCCCCTTGTATATCATACACTTGCATTTCAACCGAACAGCACAAAACAGATCACATCCAAGAGATTGTAATGATGCCAGATTTACCAAGTGGAATGCTTCTTTGTCAGACTCATAAAGTATTTTGCTGTTCACTATTTGCATAGACTTCCCCATTTGCATAGTATAGGTTATGCCATGCTGCCAATATCAAATTCAAATTCCTGAAATTCCTGAGTAGTTTTCCTGTAGTTTTTGAAAGCTAGTCTGTTTATTATTCTATCAGATGTCTACAATAATAAATACATTAGATATTCAAATGTTTAGAAGATTGGATATTTGAACATTGAAATTAAATAGGGTTAAGAGAGGCTCACACTTGCCATTTGAAAATGAATATATTGGAAAGGACAGAAAGATAGCATACTGATCAGTGGGAAAAATGCCCATGTCAGATTTACTGGTGGAAAAATGCACCATTTCTGACTGTATGAGCCAAGAGAAGAGGGAGGGTCATTATGGATCACTGTAAACTGACAGGAATGAGCATGCAGGGACATTAACAGTCTGTATAATGAGAAAAAGATCAAATAAGGGCGATGGCAGTGCTTGATCGCACTGTAAATCAAGGGGACCATACCTAAACCATCCACGTCACTCAGTGAGAACCTCATCCAATCATGATCGTCTCAAACCACTTGGTGCTAGTCTTTGTAGGAAGATAAGTCTGTGATTTGAAAAGTGTTTTATTGACAACAAAACAACATAGCTGTCTGAGGAAATCACACACACACACATGCACACACGCACGCACACGCACACTTCTGTGTCACTGTGTGCGTACCTTTTGATCTCGCCTGGACAATAGCTTCCATATCTCCCTCCTGCTGCGACAGACAGGTTTTATCCCTCCAGATGAGCAGTAATTCAGACCAGACCCTCCACCTATTCTCAACAGGGAGATAGTAGACACACTCATGGAAAGTTGGCTTTTTACAAGGAGTTCATAGAGTACACTGTGGTGTGGCTATGTCTGGTTTTGCATAAAAAGCCTAGATTTTGTTTTTAATTTAATTCAGTTAGGTGCAAGAGACTTGTTTTACTGTCCACAAAAAAGAAATAGCTTGGAACCAGACAGCAGACAGTAGTTTGGGCGCATGCCATGTTGATCTCAGATAACCAGATTGATTGCGTAAATTAAAGACAGCAAGAAAATGAATGAGCTCATGTGTGATGGTTCTTGTACTTCTCCGCACCCAGATCTTGTCCCTCAGTGACCATCTCTATTGAAATGTTTATCTCTCTTCGTAATTGTCTCCTGCCTTGACAGCAGCCCGAGGGGACTCGTCTGTACCTGTTCCACATGAGCACTGTAAATGGAGGTAGTGTAGCCAAGGCCAAGAGCCATGTAAGCCAAGATGAACCTATTCCTCTGCTATATCCTCATATTTACAGCCGTACCCCTCACTTTGTATGTAACCATCGCTTCTTATATGAGATTGTAAAAGTAAACCCTGAAATGTGTTTTATCCATCTGGTGTCTGACTTTATCTCTGTGGAATCTAGATGGGGGTGCAGAATACCCTCCTGTGATATACATAGCCTTTCAGCACAGATTTATGGCACGGAATTTCAAACTGGCAGAAGCTGGTTGCCAAGCGACTGCAATCTGATTCATTTAAACCATTATGCTGGATGTATAAAAAGAACATTCACATGTGTTACACATGCATATTGTTGCTTTGAGAGATAAAGCCTTAGGAATTGCTTTCAACCCAGAAGATCTCACTAAATTTCAAAAACTCTGTTTTATTGAGAAAACTAAAAATGAGACTGAAGTATTACACCACTACCACAACAGTTTTCATGTTACTGTGGCTGATTATTGTATATCCTCATTCACAGGAAAAAATGAGAAAAGAAACAGCATCAGGAAAGTAACTTTTAAATGGGTCATTGTGGGATTTTGAGGTGTTTAAGCTTTGTTCCTAAAATTTTGACTTCTCTATACATGACTTTTTCTATGCATGGTAAAAAAAAAAAAATGGAACCATTACTTACCATATTACCAAGAAGGCCATAATCAACCTTTTCCTTCTCATACAAACTTTTTCAGTTCTCAACTGTAGATCATGCTGGTTATTGTCATGCAGAGGATTTATCTGGTGACCACAGAGCGGATCACTGTTAAGTATGCTTGGCAGGATTACAAAATTTTCATAAGTTGTTATTTATTTAGAAGTGGTGGATCTACTGAAAAGACAAGCTAAGGACAAGCATGCAGAATACATAAAGCAAACTGGGAAATAGGAATACTTATAAGCACACAAATTGAATTGCTGCCTTTGATATGGTGAAAACAGAAGAAGAGAAATTTTTAGTATAACAGCTGAGTCCTACAAAGAGGAGTCAATCAGGGGGATTGCTTCTTGCATTTCACAAAGGCTCTCTTAATCCTCAAAACCCCACTGCAGTTGCACAAAAATACTTTGCACTCAGGAAATTACATGTAGGAAATTTACTGTTATCACATTTCCTTGAGACCCTAAAAGGACTTATTTTTAAATGCTTCTCCTGTGTATGGGGTCTCAAATACATTTATTATGGTTATAACTTATCTGGGCAAAGTAGTCAAAAGGGTAACTTGAGTCTAGGAGAGAAAAAGCTAATTTTTGAACACATAAATATGTTGGTGAGTTTACAGTTTGTTAATACAGAGTGGGTTCTTACATAAATGGCTCATGCCCAGCTCATTCTCAGGCTTCTAAACATATATCTTCACCTTGTTCATACAGTGTCAAAACATGATTGTCATTTTCTTTTAAAAAGAAATTGTAAGGGAAAACTGAGTTCATGAATGCAGTAGATCAGGTCGGAAAATCTTGAAAATGGACAAAAAACAGACTTGGAAATAAACTGTCAGAATGCTGCAGTTATAAAAAATGAGTTTGGATCCCAAACTAATGTCACAAAATGGCTCAGTTGGATTGCTAGAGAGCACAAGATATTGAATGCATACAGCATACTGTACACTTTCCTTAACAGAAAGAGGAAAAGGGAGAGGAAAATAACTTTGAAGGAAACACTCGGCTATGCTAATGACCTCCAGATGGGCATACATTGAATTATGTCACACACACACAAGTGGAGTGAGGTATCATGGAAAATATTAAAGCTCATCCAATTCTCAGGAAATGTGGACAGGCTGTGGGGAAGACGTGCCAGGATTAATTCTACATGACATAATGGCAGAGTCTGTGGGTGTGGGAGGAGAGACAGAGAGGATATGGACTGTGCAGTGGCTAGGAGGATGGCTCAGTTGTGCTCTGTTGCAGGAATTCACCTTGGTGACATACTAGTGACAGTGCAAGTACACATGGGTCCAACTGTCTGACAGTTCTAGAGAATCCATCTTTCCCAGAATGCTTTGCATTGTGTTTGATCCAGCCTCGGCAGAGAGGCAGCCATTGCTGTGACAGGCATCTCTGGTGGGTATGTTACCCTAGGGGACAGGGTGGGGGTCAGTATTACTCCACTGAAGCTTGGCATTTCCTGCATCAAAGTGATGTGTCAATGTGGCAGTGTGTGACCCCAGCTGCATAGGTGACCCAGCATTTTCACTCTGCCCACTGCAGCCAAACACACAAAATGCAAGAAATATGCAGGCAGTAGTTTGTGTGTTTTATTTTAACCCCCCGTGGGGCCATTATGGCAGAGATGCCGGCTTTACTTCAGAGTCTGAACTCACAAGGCAAGCCCACAGATAGCCAGGTCCCATCAATCACTCTTCCAGCCCAACGGCTGTTTCTGCTGGTGGCTCCTCTGGGTAATGTCCCCAACCACACAGACCCAGCAGCGTAGAAACAAAGCTGTACAGGATGAATACAAAGCCAACATTTCCACATTCTGACTCAAAGACCTCTGGAACCATTAATTCAGCCTTAAAAAAAAAAAAAAAGAAAAAACAGAAAAATGTTTTCCAGGTAGAAACGAATATGCTTCATTTTGTATTATTGTTTTTGCTATTAGACAAAGGCCTTCTAGGAAATCTCAACCTCTTGGTAATACTATTCAAAACACGGATTTGGTGAATAAGAGGAACCATATGAAACAGATTTGTCATTAGGGTTGCCAGATGAATTCACAAATTTGACAAAGTGACGTCAGAGATCTCAGGTCATCTCAGGCCATGTTATTGCATGAGAAACACAGCATGGAACAAGGTGCTTTAGAGTGTCAAAGCTCATTGGATGTCATTCCTGCATTCTTCTTCACCTTTACAAAAGCAGGGACAGTATCTAGATCAGTGCGAGATGTGTGTCGGTGAGTTTGGTGATAAAGCGTTTAAAGCAGTGGCCGAGGGTGACGGAGTGATCTGGCAGGAAGGTTCTGAACATTGCAGCGCAGCCAGGGACTAAGAGCTAGGCTGATGGAGACCAGCTCCTGACCCACTTTCCACTTTAGCCAATAAGTTACACACCAACAGTTATGAAACCTTCTTTCTCTCACTCTCTAAACCTTCCCTTTCTGCCAAGTGGCTAATAACAAACTCAAGAAGAAACATGGATTCACTGTTAACAAAAACTATGTCAGAGAGATAAGTTATTTAAATAACCCCCCTACACACAAGCAATGTCAAAACTAGAACGTTTAGCCCTCATCACAACTTTGCTCACTGTTTGGCCTTAAAGGTTAAATTGTTTTATGTTGACAGATTTAGTGGGGCAACAGATTTTCGTTTTTTTTTTTACTTACTTGTCAGAAGCTGGAGCTTTTGGATGAGGCATTACCCACAGGGTTGAAGCTACATAAACTGTATTGAGTCTTCGTGCAGCATTTCGCCTCACTCTGAGTGCAGTAACATGCTTCAGATGGGAAACTTCTGTTGGAAGTTAACCTGGAAAAATCAAAACTTTAACATTTGCTGGTGTTTTTCCTAATACTTTTTTTTATACATTTGAGCCCAATACACAATTTTCTGCATTCTTGCAGTATGACCTGAAAAAGATTTGAATGATAAAATGTCATATTTTTTTATCACCTCTTCACTGCCAGTACTCTTCCTTATGTATCCTCGGTGCTTTGGACTGCCTTCTATGTACAGCATGTATACCGCTAAATAACAACCATGACAATAAAACAGTATGAATTCCTCTTAAAAGGGTAGGCCACAAAGACAATTAAATCAAAAGAGGATAACATCACTGAAAGACCGTACACTCTTTTGAACTTTTTTTTATTGGGACCCATGGGAATGTGAGTACAAAGAAGATGAAATACAAGTAATGGATTAGGAGGAAAATCTGAGGTTGAAAGGAGGGAAGAGGTTATAGTGCATTATTTGTTTACTGGTTTCTAGAAAGTTCTTTTTTTTGCTGTCAGAATGAACCATAAATGCAATGAATGCCGGAGTGGAAAGAACACACAAGACTGGCGCAAGGGAGCGATGAACAAAGTGAGGTGAACAGGAGTCTTGCTTTTGCTGTGGAATGTTATGGTAAAACTCTCTGAAATTTTACAGAGCCAAACCATTTGAGGACACACCATCAGTTTTATGGCACAACAGTCAACCGAAAGTGGTACCAAAATGACTGTGATCTTATCTTGACATTCAAAACATGCAGTTCCAGGTGGGCTTTATCTGAAAAGACCTCAAGTGCGTCTCCATCTGCATGCAATGGGAATGATCTCAAGTTACTCTCAAAAGATAATTAAGGATGCTCTGTCTCCGACAAAATCAGCTAATGGTTTAAACTGCTCTCTTTCTTGGAAGCCGAGGGACTGTCAGGCATACTCCAGCAGTAATAAAATTCAGCCATTCAACACTGTGGGACTGAAGCCCTTAAGGACACACCCTGCTTGCACAAAAGCCATGGAGTTCACAAAAAACACGTGCTCCCTTTTCTGATGCAATAGGCTATTTGAAATAAACACAGGGCTCTATCAGCCTCAGCAACAGCACATACTGTTCAGAATGAATCAGAAAAATACATCTGATCATAAACAACACTATCCCATTTGCTAAAGTGACGTGGTGAAACAGGGCCAATATTTAAAAGGAAACTTGATTACTCCTCAGTTTGGTAGAATGCCCATGTAAAATAGTTGGTACACATTTCTTTCTTTCATGTATTGAACTTGGGCCTCTCATGCATGCCTACCAGAACCTGTAGTGCCATTTATTCTGAATCCTTACATGTACAGTTTGGCCAAGAGGACATTTTTTTGTTATTCCAGTATTTTAGCTCATTCATCCCGTGAATAAAACAGTTTGCTAAATCTTTTCATTGAGCATATAGCAGTTGACAGCAAACCACCACACCACAGCTGCAATAGGTCTCTCTCAATATGAGCCCTACCTTCTCCACAAACCTCAAAAAATGAACTCCCACACTAAACTTTTCCTCTCAGCTGCTGTAATCAGAGAGCACCCCCATGCACACATTCTCTCAGTGCCAGCTAGACCCAGGCTGCCAGTAATCAAAACTTCTGCATGAGACCTACCTTCAACAAAAAATGTAACTATTAGGGCTTGATATGACTTCAGATGATGTGAGATCTTCAGCTGTGGACAGGCAGAAGGACAATGCTCTCAACAGATCTGCCTCAGAAATTGAGATACAGGCCAATGCCATCCAATCTACACCAAACCAAGCTTTCATTTCAGAATAAAAATGCTAGTAATTTGCATGTAACAGATTGTTAACCTCTGGAAAGGCAGAAGTGAAAAAAGATATGAAAAGTGTACATGTACACCTCAGTTTCACATTTTGACTTTTCTATTAAACATCATTGGTGGAAACATATGTAATGTAACAATATGCAAAAAGGCAGCAATTACTGGGGCATGACAGCATTATAGCAAAAAAAATATATATATATATAACACAGAAAACAGACCAAGGACAGCAATAATACAAAATTTTGTGTTATGTAATATCCCCATTGTTTTATATGCACAATTTTTTGAAATGTTCAACTCAAAAGCCACAGTCTGATTGGCTACTGCCATACATGTATTTCAATCAGACTGCTGTCTTACAAGGAAAAATAGTTAATGTGCTACAAGCTACAATGCCACTGGCACATAGTGGTAATATTCTTACTAAGCAACTACAAATAACCTGCCTTGTATAGAACAATGCAAATTTCACATGAATTATGGTGAATTATGTTCTGTTTGGTGTTAAGATAAACTAAATTGAGACAGTATTTGTTTGGCTGTTACTATTTTGATGAAAATTCAGTGAAGCAGAACTGGAAGGTTAAGCAAATCATGTGGTTCCCTGTAGGGAGCAACAATGTGTTACTAATTACATTAGTATTAGAAAACTTGTTGGCAATCGCCCATCAAAACAAAGCTGAATTCAATGGAACAGACATTGTACAATACTTTACAATGGTGATTGAAGGACGTGAATACCATTTGGTGTGGGAGTATTTTTACTGTATTTTTATTTTTTCTGATCTCTGTCTCTATACCTCCCATCAGTATTTCATTAAAATGTGGCATAAAATTGTCTGTATTGAACAGTCCTGAGACTGTCTAATGGGAGATTTCTCTCACCTGCGGCACTCTGTGGTGTCTTCAAGGTCAATGAAGAGCCATTACTGTGGTGTCACATTATTGGCTAACGGTCCTCTCAATGTTTGACCTATTAGCATTATGAGAGGAAGCGGATCCACTGAAAGCAGGCCAATTACAGAACTCCATGGGAGGAATGGAATGCTATGAGAGGGAATAATTACTTAGAATTCTGGGTCATTTGTTGTTTCCTCAGGAAAGTGCACAGCATGGTTGCAGGGTCTGGGGGCCTGGGATCATCAGTGTAGGTTTCTCTCAGCTTTGGGTCTCAAATGACATCAACTGTGATGTCAGTTTCATGCAGACGATCACAACTCATCCTCTCAGCAATGGTAGCTTCCTGCAGGTGATCAAGTCTCAATCTCTCAGCGATGTTTGCTCTCAGCAGACATCTGAGGCTGATCCTTTTGGCAGTGTTTGCTCTGGGCAAAATTTCAAGGACCATCCTTTCAGTAGTGCTTGGTCTAGTTAAAAGATCAAGACACATCCTTTCAGCATTGACTTTTGCCTGTAGAAGATCAAGGCCCATCTGCTCTGTAGTGATTGCTCTCTGCAGAAGATGGAAACCCATGCTCTGGGCACTGCTCTCTGTTTTCAGGATATCACGATGCATCCTTTTTGCATTCATTTTTGCCTGTGTAAGATCAAGAGCCTACCTCCCAGCGGTGATCACTCTCTGCAGAGTATCCAAACCTATCCTCATAGCAGTGCTCTCTCTCTGCAGAAGATCCAAGCCCCTTCTCGCTACACTGCTTGGTCTCAGTGTAAGGTTGCTATATGCCTTGACAGTTGTCGTAGTTAAATGTTCTCGAATAATGCTAGCAGCAGTGATTGCGCTTGGCTGTCTCTCTCAGACTGTGAATTCTGTGATGGTGGCACTGAGGAGAAGAGCAAGCCCATTCTTCAAAGCTATCACTGCACTAAGAGAATGTACTGTACCTGTGCTTAATGTGATTGTGGCTTTCAGTAAATGCTCAAGACCTGTGCTTGAAGCTATTATTGCTCTTAGTAAATGCTCAGTCCCACTGCTTTCAACTGTAATAGTTTTTAGCAACTGTTCTTGGCTAACACTGTTAGCCATCCTTGCCATATCTGGATGCTCTGAACAAGTGTGGTCAAGTATTTTTATGTTCTGTCAAATCGCTCAGTCAAATGTATTAAGAGACATTCTCAAACGGTACGCTCCGACATCTCCGCTGTCAACAGCTGATGCTTTCATTCAGTGTTACTGGTCAGTCCTGTCTGTCACTCAGGCTCTCAGTCAGTGCTCCCAGTCAGCGCTGTCAGCCATTTTGGCTCTTAGTGGTTGTGTCATGCCACTGCTCTCTGCCATTTTGGCTCTCAGTGAGAGTTGTGGACCTGTACTATCAGCAGTTGTTGCCCTTAGCTACTGTTTTATACCTGTAATTTTGGCCACTGCAGATCTCTTGACTGTTCTGGGACAACACTCTCAACTATTTTTGATTTCACCAAGCTGAGTATCTTAGTATCTTAACTTAAAACTATCAGTATAACACATTTTATTCAGTGATTTTACTTTTAACTTTTAAATAACTTGTATTGGCTATTTATTTTTCTACATACTAGCATTGAGAGTGGTGCTATTGTGTTTTTTACATGTGACATTTTATCCTTGTGGAAAAAGTGATATTATAAAATAATAAAGGTATTTTATGTCTTTCTTTCATGTTTGTGCATGGAAGATAAATTTTTCACATTTGTTAATATGTTCATATGTTCTATGAACATATTAATGCCCAATACAGAGCACAATGCTGTTTGGACATTACATTAAAAGCACTGTGCACACACAAATTAACACCATTCTCATGAAATTGCACAGAATCAACATTGTTATATGTTTATCACAAATTATAAATGCCATAATGGGATACTGAAGAACCGATCCCTCAGTTCAACTAGCCATTCACAGGCAAAAAGCCACCCACGATGATTAAATTGCCTTACTCTACTTAATCACAATATTTAAATGGTTAATCATGCTTCACATTCAGTTGACTTTTTTGTCCATCAAAGTGAGACTACACATTCCAGGCCTCTGAATTAAAGCATTAAACAATGCCCATGGGCCCCTGACACATTTTCAGGGTCGTTTTTTTATTAACTGCAAATACTGTGGAGGACAGGGTGAAATAAAATCCCAACATTCCCACACTCGTCTATTTAAGAGGAGTCTTTCAGCATGACTCCCAGAGCTGTTTTTGTAATTCACATTAGCAGATGCCCAGTATCCAGAGACATTTTAAGTATTACTCGCCGCACTTTATTGCATGGTGTGCCAGAACTATGTAAAATATTCACATTTCACCAAAACTACATGTGCATCAGCTGGTGCTAAAAAATGATAAAATATAAAAGGCAAGGACAGCCAATGTATAATTCCTCTGTACAAATGAAGACAAAATAATGGAAGGCAGGGCAGAGCATATTCCCTGTCCATTAAGGTGGCACACAGTTGCTTATCTGTCAAAAATTGACTGCGACTCAAGGAACGATGCAGCAACTGTTCATGATGCTTTCGAGAACCGATGGTATCTTCCACACTGAATAAAATTTAGCTTTTGCAGTTGCAGTGAAAAGGAGGCTATTTTCCTGCAAGTGGTACATGTTTTAGTTACAAAAACTAATAACTACAATGCAGTTAGACTGAATCTGGGACTCCCAGCAGTTTGAAGTGAAGTTGTCAGATGTGAAAGACCTTCAGCCACAATGTGTCCACGGGTGCGATAACTTGAGCGGGGTGGTGCAATCCTTAACTACACGTGGCACAGGAACTGAAAGAAATGTATCTGCTTTATTGCATCAGCTCTAATCATGAAAGACCCCCTCCTCTATTCAAGAAACACAATGGTTTTCAACAGGGTATGCTGCCATGAGGGTTAAACTCATATTCCAGTTTCCTTGCCATGCGATCAGTTTGATATGCATTGAACTTTGACAATGTACAAAAGAGGTGGCAATAGACACGCTGATATGATCCAGACAGACGTCATAGCACACGTTCGTGTTCTGCTGGGATTTTTTTTTTGTTGTTGTTCTACACATTAAACAATTCATTCATAATGTGACACTTTGGTTACTTCATGAGAAAACATGTCAGTCCCCAGCCTAAACACCAGGGCTATCTTCTGCATACCTCTTTGCTAATTGCATCAGCCAATCAATAAGCTTTGTGCTGAGGTCAGATTTACACAGATCTCTACACTGGCTTGGTGCATGCTATCCAATCAGACGCTTGCGCATAGTGATGTAGTGGAAAAAGTTGATCACTGACTGAACAGAGACCAAATCTGATTTCAGTTGTACCTATATGCAGATCAAATACCCATCATAGCAGACAAAGAATAAAAATTTTGGGTTAGGCTAATGACTTCTCACTGAGTGAGTCTCTGCATGCAAACCAGTGTAAAGCTCTGCTCATGACCTTAGTACAAAAGACACACTTTCTTAACCTTACAGGCATCACACAATTACATTAAGTTTCACCTAAAATAGCAGCTGCTTTGTGTAACAAAACTACAGCATTGCACTGTGTGTTTCTTTGCAAATTCATGGTGAAAAATATTTACCCCCCCATATCCCACCCCTGGCAGCTTCATCTCCATTTCAAAAATCCACCTTCGGGTGGCAAACAGACTGATTGCAGGCAAGTGTCCTAATTTCTGGTTTTCACCCAGTCCGTCCTTCACTAAATCAGGTGACTGCGTAGGGGGAAAGCACAATCGTAATAAAACACACTCCACTGTCATCACTACCACACCCCTCCATCCCAAAAAAACATAATATAGAAAACAGATGCAGAAGACAAAGTAAAGCAATGGTCCCGCGATTACATGAATAAAAAAAAAAGAATGGGATGGCAAGGTATGGGCTGTGTTCGTGCATGTGCTCTCTGTGCTCCAGCCAATAGCATAAAGGTACTTCATTTCCGCTTCCAGTTTTACTGTAAACTGAAGGGCCCCAACCCAGAACTGGGGCCGCCTCTGCAACAAGGCAACGTAACATTAAACACATAATGATTGCACAAAAAAAAGGTGTAACATTAAAGCAGGTAGACTGCTCCTGCGATAAGAACGATAAACACAATAAGAAAAACCATGTCACCTCCCCCACCACCCCACCCTCAACCCCAGTGTAAGTCCACTCTTGACTTCATTGGCATGCTAGGCAAAGGACTCCAATGGGCCATTTTTTGCAAGATAAATCAATTGCTATGATCAGGCACCAGACGCAGTTCTGTGCAGAGGTATTACTGAATGAATGGGATTATAAGCTTTCTTCCCCTCCAGATACCATGAGCCTTTCCTGAATACAGGAAAAACCTCAGTAACAATTCACTCACTTCCAAGACTACAGCTGTGAAGAGTATACTGCAATATCAATACATCTGCTAATGCAGGGGAATTTTTAGAAACTCACAGACCACAAAGAGCCTCTTGACAAGCTGATGATTATAAAGTTGTGCTTCTGTATACATAAATATATGTACAAAAAAAAACCTTAGCACACACTGACATTATACAATTCCTCTAAAACAGATCTAAATCTCACAGATATAAAGCAAACATTTTAGAACCATATCTGTGGTCACAACATGTCTTCATTCATAAGTCCTCAAAGAAATTGAGATTATGATCTGTATTTAAAAATTGATGACCTAGGTAGTTAGCTACTTAACACTTGACAGCGTACCAGAGAGCAGAAAAATTATAAATCTTTATCCTGTAGTGGGCAAAAATGTGTTTGTAGAGTCAAGAGACACTTTTCCTGGTGTCAATATTGACCTGGGACAATGTCCACAGCCAGAGAACTACAGCTCTGAATGCATCCAAACTCGGCTCAACATACAAAGCAATGGAACAAGAGACCAATTTCTTTCAACCACTGCTATTAAGATAAAAGTCAAACAGATCCTTCACTACCTGAAAGGTGTCTCAGACCAAACTCCTACACAAGCAGAAGATACAACTTGAATCGAGTTTCCACACAAGGCTTGTATTACACAGCCCGTGAAAAGCTGAAGAAACTGCAATGCTTGCGAGTGGGCTTCCAGCATTGCAGGGGTCAAACAGCGGGCAGAGCGAATTGCACCCTTTAGACCCACTTTTGCATCATTCAACAGGGTCATGATTTATAAAATGACTGATCATTTCTTAAGCTCTGTGGCAGACTGTTCTGAGTGACCCCATGCGAACACAGCAATGCCTGTGCCCACCCATACCTTGCCACCTTGACATAAACAACAATAATAACAAAAATACAACAATGCCTTCACTTACAGGTTTTGGGAGGAAACAGGAAAGCACACATTATATGACTGGATAGAGTAAGAAAGTAAGAACTGCATTAAAAATGGCCATGGTACAAGATGCTTATAAAACGGAAAAATAAGTGTTGAAATTGTGTTGTTTTCTCTTGCTCATGATATTTGCATGTGCGCAGCTGCCTGGAGCAGAGCTGCAGATATGTCAGTTGAAAAGGCGTGGGATTGAGACCGCGGCTTCACTCCACCGTCACAGACTTGGCCAGGTTCCTCGGACAGTCCACCTGAGGAGGGGCGAGGGGGAGGCAGACGTTAATGCAAAAAAATACACACTCTGCCCACAGACAATGACAAAGTCCACCATGGAGATGAGGATGACCTGAAGGGCATCTACAGCTGTTCTCAGAAAATAAGATGAGTAGATTAGCTTCCGATAAATTGTTGGGTAAGTTGGCAATTATAGCAAACACCTGGGAAATCACACAGTTGGACATAAGGAAATACCACATCAGTGGGCCTCAAAGTAAGCTTTGGAACATTCTGCCAGGTTTTCACATTCCTATTCAAGGCAGTGTGGGAATCATGGGATGTTGGAGGACTGAAAACTGTGCAGTGGATATCTCTCCAATTGACCTGATCTGACTAGATCTTGTTTAACAATTACACATTCGTCTGAAATGTCCCCTTCCCCTTTGTCCTCTCTTGTCTTTTAGGAGGTGTCCCTATGTGAAACAGCTGTCTACACAGAGTGAAACCAGTGTTATTGACATCTGGCAGCACAGAGGCTGACCCCTGCCTTCTCATCACACAGGATTAATCCAAACGGGAAGGATTCCCATCACATCATGTCTGTGACTGCTGACCAAGCCTGGGTCCTCTCCCTCAAACTCAGACACTCAAAGGATTCTTATTGGCGGCCTGTAATGTAATCTGCAGTGGACAATCAGCCCCTTTCAGTGGCCCTGCATTGCCTGGGAGGATCAGCGAAAAGTGAGCAGGCAGTGTTAAAATTACCTTTCTATGTGACCGAGCACCTCTTATGACCACGGCTCAGCTGCGCTGTCAAAAACCATTATCAGGTTTGAAAGGGCAGGCTGTGAGTTCTTGTGGTCAAAGTGAAGAGACAGCTGGACTTCTATGCCAAGGGACTTGAAACTCTACAGACCCACCACACCCTTTTAACAATTCACAGCACCCCCAAACCCCTAACCACCACCACCACCACACCCTCCCTCACCAATGCACAGGCCACCATGGTGTAAATACAGGGAGAGGAAATTAAATTCTGTCTAAAAAAGAACATCCTTTAGTATATTTTAAGCTCACTCATAAGTACCCCTTTTAGTCACAGAACAGACAAACAGACAATACTTATTTTAGATCCCTGTGCAACCAAATGCCAAAGACAAAAAGACAAATGTAAAGCTTTCTGGTCTGCAGCCTTCCAGGCTCTGTGTACAGGGGTTGTAATGGCTGAAGTCTGCTGCCTGTAAGGCTCTGTGCATGGGGCTGGTGGCTGAAGACCTGCTGCCTGATAGGCTCTATATATGGTGGAGATGATAGCTGAAGACCTACTGCCCGTAAGGCTCTGTATATGGGGCTGGCGGCTCAAGACCTACTGCCTGATAGGCTCTGTGCATGGGGTGGTGATGGCTGAAGACCTGCTGCCTGTAAGGCTCTATATATGGTGGAGATGATAGCTGAAGACCTACTGCCTGTAAGGCTCTGTGCATGGGGTGGTGATGGCTGAAGACCTGCTGCCTGTAAGGCTCTAGATATGGTGGAGATGATAGCTGAAGACCTACTGCCTGTAAGGCTCTGTGCAATAGGTGGTGAGGGCTGAAGACCTGCTGCCTGACAGGCATGCGAGATACTCACATCGTAGCCCCTCAGCACGGCGAGGTGGAAGGAGAGCAGCTGCAGCGGGATGACGCTCAGGATGCCCTGCAGGCAGTCCACGCAGTGCGGCACCTTGATGGTGCGGCTCGAGTTCTTGATCGTCTCGTAGTCGTCCTTGTCACAGATCACGATGGGTCGGCCCTGAAAAATGTAGCAGGTGGTCAGTTTTTTCCCCAGAGCGGTCCACCTTCCGAAAGCTGACAAGGAACGGGTTCACCGCGATCAAGACCACACAGGAACTCCCATCAAGGGAGTGCGTGTGCTTCAGAAGCATTTCAGTATTTAGACAAGCTCTGCTGAGAGGCTATGAATTAGGAAACTGACTTCAGAACTATGGTACAAATATGATCATGCATTAAGGTTTCCAAATGTCACAGCACTTTTAATCCCAATTTAATTAAAGCTCATGAGTCACCTGAAGGTACAACAAATGAAAAGTGTTACAGTTGTTACCCGTGATAAATTAGCCACGCAGCTAATTTAAAAAAAATAAAAAAAAAAGCTCGAAGGCAGAACTAAAGAGTTCAGGCTGTCATCTGGAGCCTTCCGCTCACCTGCCGGGCCACCACCTGCTGCAGGGCGTTTTGGCACTTGATGTAGGTGTGATCCCTCATGATGATCATGATGACGGGCATCAGCTTGTCCACCAGCGCCAGAGGGCCGTGCTTCAGCTCTCCGGCGAGGATGCCCTCCGAGTGCATGTACGTGATCTCTTTGATTTTCTGCACCGGAGACATCAGAGCAACATCAGACAGGCCTCCTCACTCACCTGTTCCTCACAGAGCACCAAAGGGCTATTCTCTGGGGGGAAAAAAAGCTTCTCTAGCTAAACTTACCCATCAAAAACCAATTTAACTGCCTTTAAAAGGCACAGTGCAGAAAATCTGGTACATCTGACTAAACACTTTCTCTTGGTTATATTTTCACATAGAGCAGCCCTTGGTGACATTTGAACTGGCTGAAGTATTCAGAGTGTGGCTTTCCAAAAACTCATTCCAAGTGTACACAATCGAACAAATATGCAGCCACTTGAGATAAGAGGTTCAGATGGCCGCTTCTTTCTCACTCAACCTCGGGCTTTCTTGGAGTCCCTACACAAATGGCTTGAATTTATGTCTAGCTCCACGGCTTATGGATTTCAGGTCACCCAAGACTTCAACACAGATTAGAGCATGCTAGCCAAATGCCATATGTATCAGCCACTGAGATCAGCAGCAGAGTGCACTTTGCACAGTATAAACAGCGTAACAAAAAACACAGTAACACAAACTTCAGTCTGGAAAAACAACTTGGGTTTTGTGAGACCCGGAAGCATTTTTCAAACCTTCTTCAGCCTTTCTGAGAAGTAATAAGCCATCATACAGAGGCATGGGAATTCATAAACTTCCCCCCGAAATTAATACTCCAAGTGTCAAAATAACTTCTGTCTCAATCAGATGTTCATAACACGGTATTCCTCAGATGCATCAAATGAGAACCATGTTTTAATTTCCCTTCAATTTCTCTCTACACTCATTATCTGAAATAAAACTGGCTTTGTAGGAGGTTCGAGCCTCCTACAGAGCTGTGTTTGAACTGAGAGCAAGGAGACAGACAGAGTGAGAGGGAGAGGTGGCTGACCAGGGCTCCCTCCAGACAGGTGGCATAGTGGTACCCTCGGCCCATAATCAGCACACTCTTCTGCTGGTACAGCTCTGCCGCCAGCCTCTGGATCTCATCGTCCAGGCTCAGGACCTCCTTGATCAGATCTGAGGAGAGAAGAGGAGGAGGAGGAGAGAGATACAGGAGAGGGGAGGTGCACAAGCATGCCCAACAAGGCAGGCAGAAACAGACGGTTGGTAGAGAAAGAGAGAGTGGGGACACACAACATAGATTTTCACTTTAGCTCAATGAATAAGGCAGTCTTATGGTTCACATTAAACTACTCCCATATCGGAGTTCACAGATTGGCACTGTGCCCAGCACCATCCACAACACTACCCTGAAAAACAGTTGTGTCTGGTTGGTAGTTAGTGGGTCATAACGGGGCATGCTGACAATCCTGCCTGTTGCAGCAAGAGCATTTCTTACACCTTTAAATGAGTTGAAGTAAGACTCTCCAAGGGCTTTCAAACACAGCAGGCAGACACTCCACCCGCACAGAGAAAAAGACCAATGGCATTTAACGTGTGCCAAGCACTGACCCACCCCTGTGCTCTAGAGCAACAAAACCCCCCAAACACCTAACAATATTACGCCCAGGCCGAAACTGTGACAGGTCTCTGCGGTCCGCCTAGATGCCGGCTTTCCGCTGCGCAGTCGGAGAGCAGCTGAGCCCATCAGACTGTGCCTAAACACTCCTGACCTCATTATTTTAACACGATTCAGGAGGGACGCCCCACCAAACTCTTTCGGTCCAGAGGAGTCTTCCAAAAAAGACAATGAGGGCCCAGCTGCAGGCCCCTCCCACTGTGAGAAGGTCCTCGCAGACCCGTTTTCAGGGGATGCTTCAGTAAGCTCGCTCCATGAAATCAGCATTTCAATATCAAAGCCTGTTTCTTCCCCTCAGTACACAAACATTCCACTTCGTGCAAAGTGCCTGCCAACAATTCCTCTGCTCGCAAAGAAATAAAACCAAAGAGATTCTCCATATTTAAAACCACTGGTAAAGAGACTGGATTATCTGCTCTCTTCTGCGGTCATTATCAGCAGATACAGATTCCTTGCGTGGCACAGCTGCTTATTCATTGCCCTGGATCTTGCACAGGGGACTGCAGTGACAGATCATTAACGAAAAAGCAGAGCTTTTGCTGTGAACAGGGCAGTGTAAATGGCTGTGCGTGCGGGTACCTGGCAGTACTTTCAGACCCTGGATAATCTCTCGCCGTCGCGGCTGCATGGAGATCCTGTCATCACACATGAGCAGGGCGAACATGATCAGAGCCACGAACTGACTGGTGTAGGCCTGGAAAACACACACACACACGCGCGCACTGGTAAGAATGGAGCCTGAGGACACATGCACACATGCACACAAACACACGAACACACACACGCGCACACACGTGCGGGTAAGGATGGTGCCTGAGGACGCGCACACGCGCACACACACAAGCACACAAATGGTGTGTACCTGAAAGGAGGCAGAAGGTATCCACATAAACACAAAACAATGGGGTGATGGGAGGAAGCACAGAAAGGATGTTAGTATACACACAAAAAAACATGATAGCAGAGGAACCTTACAGTGTAGACATACACACACAGTTAAAGTACCTGAGCATGGTCAAGCACAGTTATATATAAAAGGTAATGCCATATAACCCCTTAAACAAACACAAGCTAGTCCCTGTGAGCGTGACAGCCCAGGGTGCTGCAGGTGCCACCCATGGGTGGAATTCTGGCTGCTCGTGTCAGAGCCCGGAGACAGACGCTCATAATGAACTGCCTGACTCCGGAATAAAGGACACCCTCTTTTGTGTTTGGTGGACTTCGTCCACATTGGCCAGGAATGACGAAAGCTTCAACTGAGCAATCAACATCAGCTGCCAATTCCCTGTTGTGTTTGCCTTTCAGGCGAGCTTGTGAGCTGGAGCGCTCGTCCAACTCCGGGGGAAAGTGCCAAGGCCGTCCCCTGCTAATAATGCAGTCCAGATGAGGAGCCAGGGAGCGCTGGGTAGGGCCCCGCTCTGAAGGCCTCGCTCACGCGCGGCTCTCCACACCAGGGCGAAAGCGTGGCGCTGGCGCGGGAGGCACCGCGGCCTGGCGACTGCACAGATAAACACATCCTCTGAAGCGAGACGCCGACGAAAACGCCCCCTTGCTCCTGGAAAATCCAGCGTGCCGCTGGAGAGGGAGCGCATGAAAGAGGCCATCATGGCGCTCCTCTCTTGCCTCTGAACTTTGTGATTTTCCGTTTCCCCTGAAGACGCTTACAAATCTATTAAGTTGAGGGCCGCAGGGCGTCATATCTCACTGTCCCTTATCTGTCTTTCCATTGAGGTTTTTTGAGAGATTTAACGCACTCCTGGGGAGCTCAAACTTTTTCTGGCAAGCCCTGCCAGTCATTTCGGTGACAGAGCTTAATGCCAGGGACGAAGCTCTATATTTATGCTAGGCTTATTTCACTGACAGCGCACCAGCCGCAAACCTTAAAAAGTCAGACAATTAATGCAACTGTGGCCCGCGGCGCTGTGCCACATTAATACATGAGGGACAAAGCGCCACTGCATTGTTCTGCCCGAATGCATTGTGCTGCACTAGCCCATCACCTTGCCAAAATGAGTGACGAGCTCACACTCACACGCGTGTTTCCAGCTGTGATTTGGACAGACTTAACGCTGTCCTCTCTTCTCCCTGCGCCCCTTTAAAGCAAAGCGCATGGGGACCTGTGATTGGACGAACAGGTGGCTTCCATTTACTGTGCTCTGGTGACTCCCCTCACCTCTCCTCCTGTCCGCTGCTTGGCTGCAGGCTGGAAAGGAGAAAATAAACACGGCCCGGTGCGGCCTTGCCTCTCTCCAGACGCGCGCAATCACCTGCCAGCTCCACGTCTCTCTGGCTGCGTAATCCGCACTCATCCAGCAGCCCTAGAATTCACGTAAAGCCTAATTTATAGAAATCCAAACAAGCCGTCACCAAGGTTTCTCCTCGCCCCATTAACGGTCATCGGGGGGGAAAAAAGTCTTTCCTGACCAGAATGAGATGCTTTTCAAGGACACTAAGCAGTGCGAGTGGACAGGATCCTCTCCCAAGACCGGGTCCCTCTGGGCCAGTTTGCGGACCGCCTCAGAGCACGGAAATGGGCCCCTGCTTCCTAAATGTGCCACGCCCGGGGCCTTGGAGCTGCCTGTGGACCTGTGCGCCAAATCTGACACCCGTAGTGGGGAGGGGACCTGCCTTTACTGCTGCCGGGACTGCTGTGTTCCTCTAGCATGGGTAATACTCACACAACCTCCAGCCCTGCCTGGCTGACCTGCTAGCTCATTGCTCTCAGAGCAAGAGGGGGAGGTATGGACTCATGCTTTTTCCAGCACTGACCAGAACAAAAGCTGTGGCCTTAAAGCAATCGTGGATGCTGGGATAAAGCCGCTCGGTGGGCGTGTACCATTCCAATAAGCACGTATCGCATTTCCACTCAGGGGAGCACAGGATCAGTCGATAACCTCCTCCGCGTGGACAGAGCTGAAAACAGACCTGAACTCAGAGCCGCTTTACGAGCGGCGGCAACACCGCACCCCAGGGGGACACTCCGCCGTTACAGAATAAGGGCTGCGCTCAGATCAGCATCAAAGCATCTCCCGCTTGGGGGCCTGCGATGACAGGTCTAACCATCACCTCAGGAGTTCCAGTGACATCTATTAACACAACAGGAAACTTTCATTGAAAACCCAGTGGCACGGGATTCTGGCGTGGGCCCTGCGTCTATAGGCTAATTATTACACAACAGACTGCACAATGGAAGTTATATAGCCAATTAAATAGACCAAGTCATGCAAAACTCCCTCTGGACAGCTGAGCCTGTCTTTAATGAATTGCGAATAAAGCAATTCCAAGAATCTAAACAGGCCTAATGTAATCTAACTGAGAAGCAGCCAATAAGCAAATGCAAGGCATTACAACAGCCACCTGGATGCCAGGCAGTCATTACTAGTGCAAAAAGGAGGCCGTTCAGCCAGCAGAAAGGGGGGCAGTAGGTTCTGCCAGGTTTTGGGAACCATTGAGCTGCAGGTCCAGCTGAACAAGCCCTCACCCACCCAGCTTGGCTGTCCATCTCTTCTCTCACTGCACACCTGTATCAATGTACTGTGACCGGTGACAGCTGACCCAACAGACCAGACAGCTGCATGCTTGAAGATGGTAGTAAGCACAGCTGGCACTGTGTGGGACAGGACAGACTGGATAGTTTGGCAACAGGACGCCCAAAAAGACGAATTTAGTTCACACTCTCGCCCACACCCCCGCCCCCCCCTCCCCCCCCTCACCTTGGTGCTGGCCACTCCGATCTCAGGCCCTGCGTTGATGTGCACGCCACAGTCCGTCTCCCTGGAGATGGAGCTGCCTACAGTGTTGGTGATGCCCACGGTCAGGGCACCCCTCTCCTTGCAGTAGCGCAGGGCCATGAGGCTGTCTGCGGTCTCGCCTGCAGGGCACACATGAGGTTAATGGCGGAGCTCTTTCAGCGGTGTAGCAGCCCCTTATAACACTAGAGAGCTGAAGCGCTTACTTGAAAGAATGAGATTTATTGCATCGGACTCAAGTTACAGGATGTGACTCTGTGAGATGCCAATTGTGTGAGCTTGATGTGGGCACAGGTGGAGCTGGGTGGGCTGCCAGGACAGAGGGAGGTGGGGGAGCAAGAGTTTTTTGGTGACAGATTGGCAGTAGTCTGGCATCCACTTTTGTGAGCCATCTGCAGAAAGTCAGATGGGGTGGTGGATATTAAAGCCCATATTACAGAGGGCAAAGCCAGGTGGCAGAGACCCAACAAAGGCTCAACCACACACATGTGTAAACAAACGGACACACACACACACACACACACACACACACTCACAGAGGCATGCATACCCACACGCACATGCACAGACAAAGGCACAGGCACAGAGTTCTCTTTCCAAATGAAAGACAGGGAGCCTGCAGTTTCTGCAAGCGCTACCAGAGACCTTGACTTCTCTGCCCTGCTCTGGGAGGAGACACAGTCAGAAGAAAGAGGCGAAGCAGGATGACATGTGCGAGTTCACTTCATTTGCATGGGGTGCAATTCGCTCCTCCTAAATAAAACAAAATGCACCATAGAGGACTCGTCTCTCCTCACCCGACTGGCTGATGAAGAAGCAAACGTCGTCTCGGAAAACGGGCGTGTTCCTGTCCAGGAAGTCGCTGGCGAGCTCCACCATGACAGGCAGCTCGGTCAGCTCCTCCAGCACCTGCCGAGTCTGCAGAGACAGACACGCGCTGGTCACCTCCTGTTCGGCTCCCCCCACCCCCTCCCATCCACATCACCCCTGAGACTCACAGCTGACTGGCAACCGCACACCCACCCTTTATTTCTCAGACAAAAAGGAATTTCATTTATAAGCGAAAGCCACAAGACTGGGACAGAACCACAAGCTTTCTGTTGCACTGTTTATCCACATCAGTGGCAACACAAGGCTCCACCCCAATCCACATAGACAGGACTACAGTTGCTACACACACACACACACACACACACTCATGCACGCACACACATCTGAATGGCACTGATGGGATGCCCTGTCTGTCTCGGCCCCTGGGTACCCACCGCCACCCCAGCGTGGTAGCTGGTCCCGCAGGCGATGAGAATGAGTCTCCGGCACCTCTGGATCTCCTTGATGTGATCCTTCAATCCTCCCAACGTCACTGTGGGCACAAACACGCAAGGCGACTCCTATAGCATGCTTATTTTGGGCTGTTACATAGGAACATAAAGTTAATGATGAAAACAGACCGTGCAACCATCTACACTTGTTTGGCAGCTAGCGCTATGGCAGGCCTGGTCTAGAAAAATCCTTGGAACTCCGCTTCCACTAGAGTTCCTAGTAAGCAATATTCTGCATTAACAACTGTGAAACAACACTTCTTTGACTCAGAATGAAATTTACCTTTACATAATTTTCATCTGGGCCTCTTGTTCATCTGAAATAACTTAAAATAGAGTCTCTAATCTGCATTATTAAATCCCCCTTAAAGCCTACCCTGAGTTTCCAATTCTTAAGATTCTCACCCATTAGTCACAAAATATAAATGTATTTACATTGTTGGTACAAGTGTCAGTGATAACATACAGAAAAGAAATTCTTAAAAAGGACACCAGTCAAAGTACTGGTTTATGAAATGGTTTTTCCTCTGTTTGTAATGTCCAAGTGGTTTCAGACTGAAGGTCTGGGCAGCCTCCTTACCGGTGTTGTCATCAAAGTTGACCCTCCCCCTCATGGTGTTGACCACAGACTCCGGCTGCTCAAAGATTTCCTTCTGCATGAAGGAGCTGTAGTTTCCTGTGGGAGAATCACAAGGCAATCAGGTGATGCATGCCTCAGGATCTCAGCACAGCTCATCTCAGCTCGGCTGTGCCCCAGAC
Source organism: Megalops atlanticus (assembly GCA_019176425.1). Taxonomy (NCBI): domain Eukaryota; kingdom Metazoa; phylum Chordata; class Actinopteri; order Elopiformes; family Megalopidae; genus Megalops; species Megalops atlanticus. Next base: position 11,280,612 of record CM032878.1, on the reverse strand, counting down.
AGTGGCACAGAACAGCAGACCCTGCTGTCTCCCCGATAGTTTGAGCAAGTGAATCTCTTTATGTCACATTTAATTGCTCATAAAATGAACATCATAATGTATCTGGTCACGAATGCGAATCTGAATTCTGTGTGGAACCCAGTGCAATTGATGCATTAAACATGGTAGGATTCTGCACTTAAAATGAGCACAGATTATTGCTGGAAAAATGTCCAGTATAAATACAATAGAAGTAAGCTTAGTAAACATTCTGAGTTAGTGGTGTGTTTGAACAGGGAACTGGGGCTGAGTAATGGCCTCACAGAATGAACACCATAGCCTCTTTTGGGAAAGAATGTGCAAATTCAGGATTTTAAGCCTGCAGAAGGCAAAATAAGAAATAAACAAACAAAGACAAAGCCTTGAGCAAGTCTTCTCGGCCTGACACAAAAATATACAGACCAAAGAAAACAAAGTCAATGCCGTTTCCACGGAGAAGCCATCAGCGACAAATGAAATATGAGAAACTGTTTTGCAGCCTGGCTCTAATAGCAATTTAGGTCACATGAATTAAGTTATTTCACTGGAGCCCCCAAATGAAGTGTGGAAAGAGAAGAGGCTTGAATTAGTGAACTGTGGAGGAATGTCTCACACATGGCCACTTCAAATAAAACACTGCCCTCTGGTGGCCAACAAAAAAACACAATGAGACCAATACCCCTTCAATAACCTTATCAGTGGTCAAATATAACCAACTATAGACTGACACTGGCTGATGCAGACGGCAAGGATACCATAATAAATTTATAAATTTAAATATAAAGGAAACCCTGCAATAGCGTACTATGGACAAGAATGTCCGAGGCACACTGAAAATTAAGATGCAGCTTTCCTGTCAATGGTGTTATACTTCAAGCCAGCCACTGTCTGTGTCACTGACGCCTCATCTGTTTGATGGAGATGAATGTGGTTTGACTAAGAGCTAATCTTTATCATCATTACGAACTCCCATGACAACCAGCTCGCCAGACCAGCATGCAAGCCCTCATGCCAGCATTGTCCGATATTCTGCCTCACAGGCAGATTATTTCCTCTTGCAGAAGGAAACTGGATGAATTGGATGGGTAAACTTTTCACCTATGGCCCAGGGATGTCAAAAGTATCCTGGGAGTGCTGATTTCGCCTGGGTGACTGGGGTCCCAGCGTCTCACTCCACCTCCATGGAAGGACTGTTCTTCGAACAGGGGTTTAAAGCCAGGCAGTCAGCTGGGGCTACATCGAGCCATGACTCCAGCACCACTCTCCTCAGCCATTTAACAACCTCCCCTTAACAGCCTCCTGCACACAACATGTCCCTGCCCAAAATTACAAAATTACAGCAAAATAATGACCCCCGCGCCCACAGCGGTTTGGTGAGTGACACACTGAGCCTACACACTGAGCGGGCAACCGCTGCAGACGCTAACACTGCAGCAGGATCGGAAGGTTAAGGGGGGTCAACCACTCACGCTCACGGTCAGGGCTCTGGCTGCCATGGTTACCCTCTCAACAGGCGGGAGTGGAAAGAATGAACAGAGGGCTGAACTGATCTGCGTGTGCAAATATGCAAACGCACTTAAGTATCTCCATGGGCTACCATTAATGCAGGGTCCAAAGTGGTTTATGCTGACCTCCTAAATGGCATTAAATTTGCCCCTTCCTAACCCTGCCTCCAACACACCATTATGAACATGACTAATAATAACATTAATATCGACACTGACAGTGACAATAACAATGCTAATAACACCAACAGCAGCGATTGCCGCGCTAATGCTCCCCTACCCTTCATGATCTGCTGCAGCTCCATCTGCAGGGTCTGGATGGCACGAGCGGGGTGGTCTCCGGCCGTGCGCTTGATGCGGTGGATGGACAGACGGCCGTCCATCACAGCCGCCACGTCGTCGTCCTCCAGGAAGATGACGCGGTTGGTGTGTTCGATCACAGCGCTGCAGGGGGACAACAGGCCGAGACAATCAGCTGTGCACTTTGGCATCATTGGGGTTCACGGTTCTGTTTTTGTCTTGTGTAAGAAGCAGGGAGTTGCCAACACTGCGTTTTGTAACATGTATGTAGTTCATAATTACATTCAAAATGGATCTGCTTTGGCCATACTGTTCTTAGATAATAAATATATTATATAACCAATAAATCAATCAGTCTGATCAATCTAAGAAAGCTGTGTTTAAGAGGCTACTTACTGTGCACAGTATGAGAGAGTGAGTGAGCACCTGAGTGAATGTGTGTGAGTGTGTAAGTGCATACGAATCTGTCAGTGTGCGCATGTGTAAGTGAGCAGACCTGGCATCGGATGCAAAGTAGTACTCCACAGCCTTCTCATCCACGGGGAAGAGGCAGGTATCCTGATCCACTCGGGGCAGGCTGCTGCAGCCCTTCTTGTCCTTGCCAGCTGCGGGAGAGACAGACAGGCACAGAAGGGGCTCAGCACCAAGCGACCCTCTACCCCCAAACAGACATCAGTAGCAGCAGCAGCCCTGGAGCAACGCGCCTGGGAAGGAGCTGCTGGGGGCGGTTTGGGTGTGGGCCATCGCTTACATGAGCGGTACAGGACAGGAATGTGGTCCGTTGACAGCTTATGGTCACTTCGCACGCCGATGAGCAAGGGACCCCCTCTCCTGCAAAACAAAAGGAATTAGGATGCATCTGTAAAAATGACAAATGGTCAAAAATTTACGTGAATTAGAGACCATTGGTGTTCTCTCCTCGTTACATCTCCATAAACTGAACCCTAGGAAGCATTCCTGATTGACTCCTTTTGTTAACAAAACTCAGCAAGCTAAAAGTAGCTGTACTAGGTTTCCTAATTTATCACAAGTAATAGTGGTGGGAGAGACAAACAAATGTTTCATGACCCATCAGAGGCTTGCTGATATGAACCAATTTAACTGCCTTTGAGTGTATTAATTGTAAAAAAAAAAAATAATAAATCAAATCATCAAATCGTCCCATCATTAGAAATGGTGTACCTGGTGCCCACAGCCTCTCCTGGGTAGTGAACGCTCTTGAAAACCAGGGCGAAGGCTCCTTCCTGAAAGAGAGGGCATGCAGTGAGACTGACCGCAGAGCTAGGGCGACCACAATGACAGCATTGAGGACAGGATCTTACCAGCTGCTGGGTAACCCTCTCCACCAGAGTGGCAAAGCTGATGTCATCGCTCTCCCGGTTGTCGTACATGTACTTGACCAGCTTGGCAATCGTCTCTGTGTCGGTCTCTGACTCAAACTCATAGCCTTTGCTCTCCTGGGGGGAGAGGATGAAGGAGGAGAATAAGCACTTACAGAACTCTTTGCAAAGCCAACAACATGCACAAGCTCTATATTCCCAGCCAACAGGGCCACTGCTTTCACAGTCCTTGAGCACATCTTTGAAATCAGAACTTATTCCCATCCTACACATTCCCTGTATGCTTCACTTTTGGAGCCTTCCTCTTGGAACTCACCAGGAACTTCCTCAGGTCTTTGTAGTTGGTGATGATTCCATTGTGAATGACAATGAACTCTGGGAGACAGTAAAAAAAAAGATCCCATATTAGGCAGATCTATGACCGTATGAGACACTGACTTCATCCAATCCTGGAGTCTGTGTCACTGAGCCTGGTTTTCTGTGTACTGCTGTATCAAGCGCTGAGCACTGCTCAGACTGACTGCTGCTCTTTGGGCTGATCTGAGATTGATCTACCAGGCCTGGCTCTATGAGCACTGTTGTGACAGGGGGGGTTGCTGAGCGCTGCTGACACTGACCGTTGTTCTTGTCAGATCTCTGCGGGTGGCTGTTGACAGGGCTGGGGACACCGTGAGTGGCCCAGCGGGTGTGGGCGATGCCCAGGTGAACATCGAACTCCACCTCCAGGTCGATGTCCTGCTGCTCTGAAAGCAGGTGACAGACACAATGGGATCCAGTCAGGGACCAGTGTCTATGAGTGACATGTCACAGCTTTGTCCTCACTACCCTATGAGTATTATCTTACCACATTTAACTAAAACATGCTTCAAACACCTGTCGACATAACTACACGCCATGCTACAGTTTATAAACTTCATCTGATAATCTGGCTTTTGTCATATCACTTTTGCTTCACAGTTCAACAAAACTGACTTCTTCTGGTATCATAAAAAGCAACTTATTTGATTCCATTTGATGCAAGTGGATTAACTATATCACACAAAACAAACAAACAGAACATGTGCAAGCTAACACCAAGAGCATAAAGGTTCATAACCCAGTCAGTAATGACTTACACATTTGTGCTTTTGTACTTAAACAGCATAAGCTAATATTAAGCTTATATTCAATAAGAATATAAGTAAATACCATCTTACCAAATCTAGACATACAACTGTTAAATACGTATGAGCATTAGTCACTTGTGATACTTGATGGCTTATGTTCATTCGTATATTAATCACCCGGGATTGTATTAGACAATGAGTAATGCAACCTGTGTCACTGCAGCACCATTATTTGACTGGCACAGAAAAGCCAGTTTATGAGCCTTTTTTCAGTAGCTGGGGAGGAAAACACAGCTGGGCAATGAAAGTGTGGTGTTTATGACTGCAACACTTTCAACAACAGCAACAACTCCCCCAAAAACAGATACAGAAACAGCAACAGCGGTGCTCAGTGGTTTATTTAACACAGGAAACCCTGCTGGGAATTTCATTTAAGCATTTATGCACTGACCACTACAGATTGATTGGAGGGTCTGGAGACTGGTTACTACATACAGAAGGGGATTATGTCATGGGTGGGGGAAAAAAAAGAGACAAACACAACAGATATACAAACAGAACACACACACACACACACACAGATCTTACTGTGGATCTCCTCATCCAGGGCCTTCACTTTACCCCGTTGCTTGATCAGGTGGATAGATTTGGCATTGGTCTCCCATTCCTTACTGTTCCCTCCATCAATGCCCACACCTAAGAGACAGAGAGAGCCTCCAGATTACACTTATCGCTCAGAGTGACAAGGCCAATGCCATTCTCTCTCTCTCTCACACACACACACACACACACACACACACACGAAGACAACACAGAGATAAGCCTGCAGACAAGCAGTCAGGACAGTGGAAAAATATGCAGGCAGGCAGAACAACATTAGCCATCATCTACGATAAGGCAAACACATACAAATATATACAGAGGCTGAATGGCAGGCATGCAGATAGAGCTAGGGAATCCTGTGGCCCTGACCCTGCCCCCCCCTTACCGGCGGAGTCGTAACCACGGTACTCCAGACGCCGCAGTCCTTTGAGGAGGATCTCCAGGATCTCACGGCGAGTCCGTGGCACATGGTAATTCAGGTAGGCAAAAATTCCTGAAGGAAAGGATTAGAGAGAGAGAGAGAGAGAGAGAGGATTTAAACATGGAAGCACCTGAGACACAAAGGCAACAAATACTTCAAGAACAATTTGATCGCTTTAGAATCAGACAGAGAGCATTCCCGCAAACTGGATCAAACTTGATCCATAGACACAACCAACACACTGGCACACTGTTGTTGCATCACCAGGAAGTCAAACAGAGATAAGCACAGCAGAGTGAAACATATCCTGATCCTTTTATATAATAATATAATTGTTCTGGCAGAAGGGATTTGAATAATATCCCAGACACAGGTGTTCAGTCCTAAGAAGTGAGCTTTAGAAATGATTAAACTGGGTATTTTCACACATATTGTGAGGGGTTGAATAAACATTTTTCATAAAAACTCATGAGAACCCCAAGAGTAAAACTAAGCACTTCATAGTCATGGCTGGTAAGCTTATCAAAAAAGGAAACTAAAAGAAACTCAACATGATCAACACTCTGCCTCTCTGTATGCCAGAGCCCACTCAAAGCTCTGCTTGAAGGTCACACCCATATCATACTAAATAATAAAAAAACATAATAGAATACTGTTTGGAGAACAAATGCTCACAGGATAGAGCAAACACAGAGGGCACTGAGACCTCCACTGTCAGGGGCGAGACAAAACATACAATGAGGACGAGCCAGTCTGGCTCCTTCAATGCATGGGGGATGGAGGGGTGGGCTTTCAGGTTTAGCCAGTCATGAGATATCAGAGAGTGTCAGCTGCTGATGCATGACACAGACACCTGCTTTGTCCTGAGGGAGTGGCCTAGAAATGTACTGAGAGAGAAGACGCAAAGCACCCTGAGGATGTTAGCAAAAAGAAAGAATCCTTCATTTACACAGGCAAAACGGGCAATACCTTGCCCTGTCACGATTATGAAGTTGGAAAAAGAAACACATGTATGGTGCAACCATCGTCACTCCTGTTTAACAAGTCTCCAGCCTGTACTATGACACACAATTTCTCCATTCGCCAGGAATCACTGCCAAAACAAGTCTGAGGGAACAAAGTGCACCAACAAGGATTTTAGGAGAAATGGCACAAAAAGCAGTACATATATAACATGCAAGTAGGAATAGCTATCCAAACACTTAGCAAATAAGACAAACTACACACCTGCTTACACAAATAAAATACCAGGAAAGGTGTGATTTATTTGCATTATATTTGAAGCGACAGCCTAGTTGAACAATGACACTGAACTTTACTCAGAATGTTGCCACAACGTTTAAGTACCCTCTCAAAGAGGGGTGTGAGGGTAAATCCTACTGCACATGCTGAGGGCACGAGTGCAGAGGGTGTAGGTGTGAAATTTCGGCAACCGAGAATGACTCACAGCAGGGAAAGAGCACTGATGCGTCTCCGTGCCCTTCTGGTGGCGTTACGCCCCCCAGCGTGTAAAAACCAGGCGCGGTTCTGACGTGGGTGACGGGACCCCCCTCTGCAGCATGCGGTCACACGCATTGCCACTGCCGCCACAAAAAACTGAAACTTATTGTGAATGAGGAAGTGAGGGCATATTTTGGCTCCCATGGCCTTTCGGTATACTACAAACGCTGGCAGTTGGATCATTGAAAGAAGAAAAAAAAAAGCAAAAAGTGACCATCTGAGGAGCAAGCATGTGGCGTCACCGTCTTTTTTTTTGGAGGTGGGGCAGGGGACTCACAGAGCCCTCTTTCAGAGAGCAGCTGGACAGAGAGAAGGCAGGAGGGCAAGGGAAATGTGGCTGAGCCAAGGTGCATGCACACAACGCCCTGCTTTGTAAAGGAAAGGGGGCACATGAAGGGATGTGGGGGGAGACAGACAGAGACGGATGTCTCCTGGCCCATGACAGTCCCCATTTATATTATTATATTAAGAAGCCATGTCTGATGAATAACCATATATTTCCTTCATTAAATTGGTACATCAGTGGCGAGTGGTTATTTTTGGCTTGCCCAGTGCGCTCACTCTCTCAAACAGAAGTGACAGTGTTCCTCCTTATCAGGCAAAGAGCCCCTCCTCCCCTGATAGCCACCCTGCTAATGGAATTTTACTTAGTGCTCACAAACCTGCTGAATTAACAAGGATGGCAATGATCACCCCCCCAACCCCCCACCATTCATTCTCTTTCGCATTTTTTCCCACCCTCCCCAACAGGAAACCCATCACCAGCCTAGCACAGGGTCAGGAGAGGAAAAACTGAGGAATGAAGAGATAACCTATCCAGTTCTGTCAGGGTTCGACACTCTGTCCTAATTTACAGAGCATCAAGCTTAACCTGCTCCTCCCACCTAGACTGCCATTTACAACAAACAAACAAACAAAGCAATCTGTGTAAAGTGACAAAATCACAGACCCAATTTAAATCCAGGTCACTAACACCACCCTTTCAAAAGCTGTGCTTGGAAGACACCTGGCTGTAGTGTATGTCCAGTACCTTTGCAGTCAATATGATGTTTGACTAGATAGAAGGACACTATTGCATTGTCAATAACAGACACTGACCAGCCTCAACTCTAGGCACATGTGTAACAATTTTCACCTGTTATGGACATGCTGTATTATTAAGATATTTATCTTTATGTATATACATGACAGGACTACATATTGTATTAATTACAAAAGAACAAACAAACAAAACAATCGCATAACTTTAACTGGATAAACAATGAAAGCATACATCTGTGGAAAAGGACCCTCTCCCTTTGATGTTAAAACGCCTGTTAACTTCTTTGGGGCTTGATACCCATGTCATGAAACTAATGGTGCTTGCTCGTCATCTTTACCCTTGCATCAACTAGAAGACAGGACAGCCGTTGATTTCCTATTAGTTAGACGAGATGGCACTGATAGTGTTCGCCGAAATTCTGCTATTATGAAGCGTCAATGTAATTCAAGGAAATGTGACAAATGAATGAATACTCCCCAGCCACAAGCGTCCGTTTTAATGTGCAGTGTAAGAACGTCACGTAGCAGAACTATTGATACTAAGACACTTCTACACTAACGAGGCAAAATACCTGCGTCCGGTTTTCAGTTTTTTTTTTTTTTTGAATATTTTATCTAGCTAGATAACGTTGGCTAGTTTATAATATAGTGAATAGCAAGACAGCTAACGTTAGCTGGCTAAGTTAGATGCTTAGACCAAGCGCTTTTCATTTGCAGGCCGGGTTCCAAAGAATGGGAGACGTATAACAACGCGAATCTACAAACATGACAAGCTTGTTCGTTGATTAACGTTAACTTATTGCTTGTAACGTTATTGCTAAAAGCGTGACGCAGCATTGTCTTAACTTGCTGGTTACTTCAACCGGTGATGCTAGCTGCGTAGCGTAAGCTCATGTGTTCAGGGGCGATAAAAGGAAGCAATATCTGTTATAGCTGATTAGCTACACTGGCTAGCTAACACGCCGATGTTATCCCGGGCAACCCCAGGTTGCTAGCTGGCTAAGCTAGTAATCTTTCCATCATACCACGTGTAGTGTCAGGGCGAGTCTTACACATTTATGAAATAGTTTCTAAACATACATCTCTGTTAAATGTTATACACAATGTACATGTTATAATTTTATACTATTTACTTACCACACATGTCTGTCTCTGCGCCCAAATAGATTCCTGTTCCTCCTCAGAATGACTCCAGAATACAAGACCCGCCCCTCAACTTCTATTGGACAGACGCCAGGCTACACCTCCCACGGCTTCTCCCATTGGCGTAGAAGCTGTCATTTTCATTACTACCTGTCGACGAAGTCGGTTCAGACGTGGCAGCAGGATGCACAGATGCGTCGTCATACAACGCGTAGGGAAAGAGGTGATAGAGGGGGAGGGAAAAAGAGGGGTTGTACCTCACTGACTGTGGCTTTGTTATGGAGAATGTTCCATATCATGAGATTTACAAGCAAACAAAATCTCATAATAAGATCAACCAAGCAGGTTTGCATCTCTTGGTATGTTTAATATCTGTGTTTAAAATTTCCTATAGCAAGATAATTTCACTTAATGTTAACTGTATAAAACTGTATTTGATCCAGGATATACGATTAGCAAATGGATAGTAAAAACAAACTATATGCTACAGCTGTGATCTGTTGAAAGTGGGTGACACTGCACACCAAAAAACTGGAAAACCATCAAAACCTTGTACACAAATGAATACTCAGTAGAGGAGGTGATGGACAGTAAAGAACAGGGTGTGAGACTGTCAAGAGTGTTTAAAGAGTTGGATGGATATAACCTATCAGCATTTGTTAAAAAACATCAGACATTTTGTGCCAAACTGAGTGCAACTCAGCAAAGTCTTCCTCACCATAAAGCTAAACAATGACAAAAAATGTACACAATGAAATAATGGCTGAGAATGAAAGAATGTGTGACTGCTTTGCGACTGATATTTTGTCATTACTCTCATTTATATTGTTTCAATTTCACTTAATCAAAACTATTGGCAAATTCCAAGATTACACAGTAATGTCCCAGTTCCAGCAGTTTGTATGTCTCAGCACCTGTCCTTTTATCTGAGGACGGTGTCATATTTTAAGAGTTGGACCCTTACAAGTATCATTTAAGGAAAAGAAATTTTTTAACAATGTTTGCATTTTTATTACATATCTGTTACAGCAGTAAAATATATTTTACAATGAATGTATTCATATATTTGCACTTCAAACCAGTATATATTTATACAATACCAGTCTTAAATAGTTTTAAATGGTCTGGAGATAATGCCTGATCACACTGAGATACAGTAAGTTGACAATCCTGCAAATGTTGTAATTTCAATTACTCCTTACAGACAGCACACCAGTGAGAGTCTCATTTGATGTTTTGTAATTATGTATAAAACATTACCTGTCAGAGAGAAGCCCAGAGCCAACCCCTGCCCCAAGGCTTTGGGCTAACTGCAATTTGGATGGATTGTTCTAGGTTATGGTAATGTTTCCTACATTTTACACAACATATCAAACAAAAGAACTAGACTGGGGTGCCCCTTTATTACTCAGGACAAATAAACCAGACAGCAAGTTCACTGTAGCCAAAAAATAATACTGACTAAATGGAAGCAGATCATTTGTGATGATTATGGATGCAACATGAGCAAAATAAAACATTCTACAAGGAGAGAAACAGAAAAGGATTGAGGAAACTGGTCGGGCATTGCATACATTTGCTTTTTTGTGCGTTTACTTCCCCTGGGATCAAACCACACTTCAACATTCATTTCCAGTGACAAAACAATAATGTTTCAGTATGCCTTACATGTAAGTTTCAGAGGCAAGGCATTTATATGTGTTAAACAACAGATGCACTTTAAATTAAAGGTCTTCACTTATTCTATATACACTATACACATACAAGTGCAGGGTGGGTGTCTTTTTGTTAGGATCCCACAATAGCTATTTTCAAAGACCGTTCTATTACATTGGGAGGAGTACCTGAGGAGTACATGTCTGTTGCTCTTAGGGGAAAACAAATTATGACAACAAATAAATAATCTTAGGATCTTCAACCTTTCCACAAATCCATCCCTGACAATGAAAAAAATTTCAGTCCTTCTGCCAGCTGTCATGGGCAATTGTTACACAGGATACAGAACAAGCTGGTCAACACCACAGATGAGCATCTTAAGGGTACCTCCTATCCACCAATCCCATGCCATGATGAAACTGACATCTACTTGGTGTTACCACCAAGTGCTAGGATTTAGCATTATTTGGCGTTTTCATTTAAACAATAGCCTCATAACTGTACGATCTTCTCTCAAAGCATTGTGCTGTTCTTCACTCTGTAATGCACTTTCACGCTATGCATGTGACTGGGGGAATCGCTGGTAACTACAGGGATGAGCGGAATGTCTGGGTATGTAGAACTCTGAAAGGTTTCCATGATGCTCAAGCCTTTGCCCCCTGCTCCACACTCTCCACATCGTCCTTCACCTGGAATAATACAAACAAGGTTCAGGTGGAGGGTAGGTTTTGAGTAGTATTGTTTGTGTGTCTCTGTATTTGTGTGTGCATAGACGTGTCTATGTATACAGTGTATCTAGGTGTATATGTGTTCATGAGAGAATCCCACCCTGAAGCTGACCCTGTTTCACATGGGATTGCTACATAGAGAAAGACACTGACAGGGAATGTGGTTGTGCAGGTGTCCTTGTATGCCATATTCAAAGCTGTGTCTCCTACTTCTTTTCCACTGTTTTCCCACTGTATTATGTTCCTGGGAAAAGGGTGTATAAACATAACCTCAGAAGTCTTAAATGTGCGCATATATCAGTGTCAGGGCACCTGTGTGTTGTCTGTGCGTTATGGTTCACACCTGCTCCACGCCTTCCACCTCCGGGACATAGAACTGCAGCATGTTCTGAATGCCATTCTTCAGGGTGACAATGGAGCTGGGGCAGCTGGTGCAGGAGCCCTGCAGCTTCAGCTTCACAATGCCATCTTCAAAGCCTCGGTACAGCACGTCACCCCCATCTTCCTGCACCGTGGGCCTGCAGACAGACATAAGGCCATGAGGGAGATCTGCACAAACGCTATGGATACATCGAGACCAAAAACAAGTGGACGACCTTAAATGGCTGTTTTCTATGGAACCAGTGCACTGTACCTGATGCGGGTATCCAGGAGCTCTTTGATCATGGCAACCACCTCATCGTCATCCTCTGACGGGGCTGCAAAGAAAGGCATACCAGGTCAACATCAGCGACTCAAGCAAGAATATTGTACAAAGGCCTTTTTCTTTTCATCATGTAAGAGATGCCTGAATAATACAGCCTCTGTATAATATCTGTCAACGTGGATTCAGAGCAAGCAACCCAGCCTGCAGGAAGTGACTGGCACCTGTGTCTGCACTAGGAGTATCCTCTTCATTGACGACAGGAAGCCCTGAGGTGAAGAAGTCCATGATGGCAGCAAAGACATCAGGCTTGATCACTTTCCACTCCATATCTACATCTGCCTGCAGAGAGACAAAAACACAGCTTGACAGTAGAAAGCCAGGATTAAATCCTCCTTTTTCTCTCTATCAGTTTATGCCTGCCAGTCATTTCTCTTTAGGGATCTTTGCTATGGTGAACAGCTCACTGGGTGGTAACTGTCTTTTCTCTTGCTTGTGCATGCCTCTATTCTGTTACCTTGGTGATGGTGATAAAGTCTGGGCCGAGAAAGACGCTCTTGACTCCATCAATCCTGAAGAGCTGTCTGAAAGGAGAGAGAAAAGGGGTGCTGTTTTTATTGCCAAAATGCCTACCAGTGTGATGTCACGCATGTAAATACTTCCAAGTATTAAATGATTTAAATGAATTAAACAATCAATTCCTTAACAGTTCCTCCGAGGTATTCCCAGAGTTTGAGCTCACTGCAGAGGAAATGGCTTATATTGAGAGTTACCTTTTATTGGAATAAATTTGGCAACTGCCTTTTAGATACAACTTCATTTTGCGATTAATGAGGTCATCAGACGTATTTGCCAACTCATCTCTTAACTTCCTCATTAACACTGCACATCTCTATGTACCTGGCCAGGGGAGAGCAGTATGCATCTCGAGGTGCTGCAAAGTCCATTGTTCCAGCTTCCAAAACCACACGACCAGGCAGAAACTTCAAGCTATTGGGGTTTGGGGTGTCTTGGGTCTGAATGAACATGTTCCGTACTATAGAGCAAAGACAAGACAAAGTATAATCCAGCCTTATACAACAAACTGACAGCTACTCAGCCAGTACCATCACTGAACAGTTACGTTACCTATGCGGCTGGAAATCTGAATGAAGGCATTGCAGTATTTCCGTACTCACCTGGAATGTGCGAGGTGAGCAACGGAGTCCATCTCTTACTGAGGACTGTATTAAGTGGAGCCCGGTGCAGTCCTGTTCCCTGATACCCGCGTATAGATGGGTGAACAAGGCTACGAATAATGCGAGAAGAAACTTTAATTCTGAATTGGGTCATTTAGGATAAATTTACGACGAACGTTCCATATCTTAACGATAAGTTCAAAGCTCTGAAAGCTTTATTAACGTGTTCAAAACATTGAGAGAACACAGGCCTACTTGACGATTATTCTCTACAAAACACTGAGAATTTCTGGCAATGCTTATGAAGGTTCGACACCGGTAGGCTACAATCCGTTTCTTGGACATTTCATTCTGGCGGCATCAAGCGAATATTTTGCTTAGTCACATGTTGCACATGGCATCGACCAAATGCGAGAATGCAAGAATACACTAGAGATTGACTAGCTACCGAAAGCTGAATGAAACAATGACAAGACATTTAACAAACAAACAAATTCAAATAAAATCATACCTCGACTGCTAGGTGCCTACCGTTACCAGCTCCCTAGTAAGCACCTAGATATAGCCATTCCAACCGAGTTGTTAGCTGGACTGCTTACGTTAGCTGTATAGCAAGGTAGCCAACAACAACATCGCTAACATGTGACAAAGTAGGCATACGATCCCTTAATTAGGACTCAAAATCTTCGCCAATTTTAAAGTCGCCAGAAAGTTAGCTAACGGTTTTATAAGGGCAAGGTCAGATGACGTAGTTTGCTAGGCAGCTAACGTTTGCTAGCTAGGTCACTTTAATTGTGTTAGACCACATTAAAAGTGTCACACCTACATGTGCCGAAAGCGTAAACATATTCGCAGGCTACAATCAAGTCGTAGTTACCATCCATCTAGCTAACTAAATGTCAAACAGCTACCTATAATTACACATAGCTAGCTGGCTAAACAGCTACACATGAGCCCAGCTGACATGGTTATGAAACCTAGATAGCTAAACATGTACCTACTCGTCATTAAACGTTAATGAAACATTCGTCACAGTAAAACAACAAAATTTACATCTAGCTACATGCATTGAGCACGGCAGAAAAGCACTTACGGTCCTGACTTTGCAGTAGAACAAGTAAACAAACGTCCGAGACGACTATAGGACGCCATGCTTATGAGGGGAAAGCTTACATGCCGTGACGTACTGCCGGCTTTCATTGCGGGGCGGAAGCGAAAATTCTACTGCTCCCTTAACTGCCAAGGGCGGAACTTTTTCCCCTGCACATTTTCCTGTTTTCGTCTGGAAAACAACAATCACATAGAATTGTATGAACATAATTTTCCCTTAAAATGGCGATTTGTAAAAGTAAATAATATTGTGTTATTTTGTGTATTCTCCAGTATATTGTATTACTTTAAATACAACATTTGATTTCTAAAATCAAGCATAACAAAATGAAATATCCTCTTAGATATCTCCCGACATCAGCATGTGGTAGAAATGCTGCAACGAATATCAGCAAATACATAAAAATGCTGTAAACAAGAGAACGATCTGTCAATGTTTATTTGCATTCATTTATTTTTCTTATTTGATGGTACACAGCTTGTCATGACAGTATTTAACAAGTGCTTTGGATTACTCAAGTATTTTGAGATGAGTGCCTTCAGATTTCAGCGGAGGGGACTGGTTGTGAAAGTTTCAACCATCACCCTCTTCCTATTCAACAGAGCCTGGTTTTACACAAACATACAGAAATAAACCATTAAGTGTAACGATATACAATTTTGAATACAAGTTAACAAACTTAAAAACACAACACTTACAAACTGGGGTAAACACTTTCATCACACGCTACTGTGTCATGTGATTGTAACACACTTGAACGCATATCATCTGTTGTAGCATGGTGTCTTCATCAATGTTGTGTGCAAATCAATTTGCGGAGAAACAAAAAAGATCAGGAGACGATGTCAAAGGCGTGCAAAGGGGCCTTCAGTCCCACTGCAATCCAAGACATTCAAAACAATCCCTTGTTTTTACACTGCCTCTGTACAACACAGAGACCTTCTGTATTGGGTCCAGCAACCGAGAGCTCCCTCAGTGTGCTCACCACCACCATGTAGTGTGTTGAGGGAAATAGGGGCATCGGACATTCGCAAAGTGCGTGAGGACCCTGTGATGCACAGGAAAATGTCGTCACAGCATGAATTCTTTTGCAGTGGGGAAAGTGCCAAGGAGGCCAGACAAGAAATGTAGTGCGAGACTGGTTTGTGCAGACCCGGCAAGGCTCTGTACAGGAATGACATGGAAGTGCTGGAGAGTGAATGTGCTGGAAGGGAAGGTGTTTGGTAAGGTAAAACGAGTGCTGAGTGACTGTTCCTCGAGGCCTGTGGGGTCTGCTGGCGTTTGGTCTAGCTCCTACTTGTGTAATTCAAGTCATCATTTGGATCAGAAGGCACCTCACCAAGTGTACCAGGCGTAAATGTGTTTCTGATTGAAAAGTAACTCTAAAGCCTGCAGTACTCCAGCCCACTGATGCTGGAATTTACCTCATTATGGAGTAAAGGCTGCCTACCATTTCATCTACCATTCCTGGACAGCCTGTTCAAGCTTACAACTAAAACAGTGGCCAACACCACAAATAATCTGAGGTGCACTTAACAATACCGGGCTGGTACACAGTAAGTCCAGGCACACAATACCGTATGATTGTTGAGTCATGAGATCTATGAGGTCATTCCCCCAATATTTATCCCTCCCTGTGCCACTGGTATGGGGGGGGTTGCAAATTTCAACTGGGACGGGGCAAACACCGTCATCAGATTGTTTGAGTTGAATATCATCCTTCGTTTGCAAGGAAATCTGTGCCAAAACAACTCACATTGTTGAAAGTCTCCACCTTGCATAAACTACTACAGTTTGATGTGTATGCAACACTATCCAGCATTTGATGAATGTTAGTCAGGTATGTGCATTTAACCAACACGGTGTAAAATATAAGTAAACCATTAGCAAGGCATTTAAAAAATTTCAAAACCAAACAGTTTACAGACACGTTCATAGAAGTGCAAGAGACATTCCAGGAAACATCTGCAGAACTTTCCAAGAGGGAGCTGACACTCAACATAATGGGAAGTCATGTTTGTAAAATTGCGGAGAAAAAAAATGCAAATAAGGAGGGGTAGAGTTGCTGATGACAATGCCTGCCTCACCTCCTTAAACGTCAGATGTTCACAGATTGTACTGCACAAATGAGTGTCAACTCAGGGTCGTCTTTATGACTGGACCCACAAGGGAAATAGAACTATAGGTGGAATGATTTTGGATTAAACTTCCTCCCTGTTTGAGTCATACAGGGGTGTCAAACTCCATTCCTCAAGGAACATGGAAACCTCCTCCTGGTCACTGTTCGAACTGTTTCACACAAAAGAATGGCGGCATTGCACAATTTCGCATGCTGCAGAGAAACGGCAGTACAGCATGGAATAGCCTGGCTGAACCCTTACTGGCCTAGGAGCCGGAGCAAAAGCAGACTAACTGAACATCGCATTAGATCAGACAGAGAAACGGTGGAATGAGGTAGGCAGAACGAAAACGAGAAGGCCATGTCTGTGCGTGGAGGGCTGGAGTTTGACACCGCAGGATGTAACGGTGACCAACATCCTGGTGACCAAGGCTGATGCGGGCTGTGGGCCTTCGGTTTCTGATACGATTTCTGGGGTTGATTTTGACCTGACTTCAGTCGTTTATAAATCAGAGGATCTGTGAATTCGTAGGTTGAGGATGGCCATGCAGTCCTACAGTCCAGCCCAGATGCCGACGACAGGGTGCGTTCGTGTAACGCGCTCTGTGACTGATGGGACGAGCTCCACGGCCAGCTGCCCGGCACTGCCCTTGGGGGGGGGAAAGGGAGGAGGCGGAGGTCTGCCGTGATGAAACCTCGTCCCTCGACTTCAAGGCTTCTCCTGTGGGCCCTTGAGGTGGAAGGGAGCAGAGACGAAGGGATCGACGGCGCTCACTTCCGAGGTCCAGGAGTGCAGGGGCCCGACGGGGACAGAGCCCACGGCGGCCTGCCTGCTGACGTTGGACACCACGCGGTGGGCCGCCACCGGCTGCTGGGGCAGGGGGGCCTCGAAGTGCCGGGAGTATTTGGCCAGGGCCTGCGGGCGGAAGGGCCGCGTGGTCACCTGGCCCAGGAAGGCCTGCTCGGGGGCTGCCGGGCGAACGGCGGTGAGGAGAGGGTGCTGCATCCTGGGTTGGGGGGCTTGGTGAAGACTCCCGACCGACTCCTTCTTCCCAAACGGGGCCTGAAGGAAGATGTCGGGCTGCTGCTGGGCTGGGACCGGAGGGCGTGGGAAGGGGGCGTTGGCGAACACGTCGTCCGTCTCTTCCCGGCCGATCCGAAACGGGGCTTTGGAGAATACATCCGGGACGAGCTCTGGCTCCCTGGAGGGCTCCGAGGAGGAGGAGCATGCCAGGGGAGGGGCCAGGATCTGAGCAGGTTGCGGGTGGACGAGGGGTAGGTGATAGGGCTGATGAGAGGGCTGTTGATGCGGCTCCTGTCCAGCCCTCTGGCCCTGCTGCTGCTGCTCCTCCTCCTCCTCTGAATCCTGCAGCAGGGGTCTGGAGCCGCTGCAGTCTAAGGCCCCCCGCTCCCCGTCGCTGGTCCCTCCTCCTCGCTCTTCGTCCTCTTTCCCCTCCTCATCGCTGGAGTGTACGCAGCCTGGGGCCGTGCTACCGCCAGCTCCCTGGAACTCGGCGTCACTCTTCTCCCACAGCACACTGTAACCGTTGGTCTCCCTCTGCGCATCTGCTGGAGAGAGAGGAGAGGGAGTCAGAATTCCTCCTTTACTTTGTTGCCACCCCGGAGACACACCTAATATCCACATGTTGATGTTTTACATGAATCCACATGGAAAACTATCACGGTATTGACCTAATACAAGCTTTTTAGCCCTGAACACTGCTGCCATTGGCTTTGAGGGAGGACTACATAACTCCCGACGCCTTAAATGCAGCAGCTTTTCAAAGCATTTCAAAACTCCAGATATATGAAAAGAAAAATTCAAACAGCAGCGCCCACCCCAAAAAGCAGCCGACTATAAGAGTCTAGCGCACAAACTGCACGTGTAGCAACCAGTGTACTGACTACGCATGGAACGATTTACTGCACAGACAAACTACTAACCACACATACAAAGACAACAAACAAGTAACCTTGTTTCCACAAACACAGCTCCAGCAGCTTTTTTCAAGGTAAACATCTTACCACATTTACCAAGAAATTCCACTTCCCTTTCTCTCCCTTTCACCTGCTTTTCTTTATCAGTACTGGCAGACGTGCAGTAAAGTTAACAAATGAAACAGGTATGTGCCGGTGTGTTTGTTTTGTAATCATAAAGTCACACAGATTTGAATGTGAGTATTGGACATTTGGATCCATCCGTTAGAATTTTTGAAGCTAAGCAGATCGGTCCTGTAAAAAGCGGGGCGAGGTAGAGAAGGTCTTCATTTGAGGGATGTAGACCGTGTGGAAACAAGGAAGACTGAGGGGGCACAACCACGTCCCGGCAGAGTCTGAGAGGGACAGGGAGACCGACAGACAGGCAGAGGCGGGGGAGAGACAGAGGCAGCCTTACCTGCACCGTGCAGAGAGCAGAGGTTAGCCAGCAGCTCCAGGTGGAGAGGGTTAGTAGCAGCCCGCTAGGACAGGGCCAAACAGAGTCAGCCAGAGTGTGAAAGACCTGGGAGAACCAGTGAGTGTGAGGGAACTCTGGTCCTGAGGGGTCAGCAAGAGTGAGCTCTAGAGTCACGGGGTCTGTGCTTTTTGGCAGTCAGGCATCAGCCACATGACATGACGGGGGGGGTTCAGTTTGTAAGCTCTGGGGGTCAGTGAGTGAGCACTGGAAACTTAGCAGGTCAGTGACAGCTCTGCAGGAATGAGAGTAAGAAATGTGAATTAGTGGGGTGAGTGAGGGAGCTCTTGCTGAGTGTGGATCAGACAAGCGAGGATCTGTTAGGGCCAGCGAGTGAGTTCTGGGAACTGACGCATTCAGAGAGGCATGAGGGTCAGGGTAAACTCTGTGGGTCAGTAAGTGAGCTCTGGAAATATGGGGGCTGTTGTTTCTTTATGGGTCACCGACTCAGGCTGGACCTGTGAGGGCAGGTGAATGAGCTTTGGGGTGTAAGGGGTCTGTGAGTGTGAGCCGAAATGTGTGCCACTGCCTCAGCTGTGAGAGCAGCCAGGGCCTGGCCCGCTCACTAACACTTGGCTTGGAGCCAGGTTTCTGGGATGTCATTTGCACATCTGCAAGAAGCTGGCACAGTAATGAGCGAGGAGCTGTAATCTCCAGCAATCTGATGCTGAAGAGTAAAAAGAATGTGCCATCAGGAGGGAGACAGTCTGAGATCGAATAGTGCATGTCTGTGCTCACATGCTCAGATAACTGAAGCATGTGTATCTGGCTGCGTCTCTCAATGTGTGTGTGTGTGTGTGTGTGTGTGTGTGCGTGCGTGCGTGTGTGCGTGTGTGTGATTTCTCCCCACACATGTAGAAATTAGCTATGAGAAAGCACCTCATTGCCAAACCAATATAAGCAGCATTTCAGTAAAATCACTGTGCTTGTGATTGCATTAGGATCTCAAAGCAATGTAATGTCACTCCAGAAAGAAAATGACTGCACCTACAATGAATCAACAAAAAGCCAAGCGAGACTTGTGTTACATTCACATTTACATGTTTATTTAACGCCCCCCTTTCTTTTTTTATTCTTTTTTGTCATTTCATAAAAATAGAAGGTACACATTGAATTATACATCATTGCTCCAACACAGGAATGGGCGTTTGCTGCAGAATATTTTCTGTCCAGATTTCATGTGATCAGAATGAGCATAACTGTATTTTTTTTTTCAAAACACACTGGGTACATTAGTTTTTCACAGCAACACAAGTAAAACTCTACCGGCAAGGCTAGACCTCTACTGAATACAGCACTGTGGTGTCTAAAAGTAAGCACTAGGATTGCATAGGTTAGCCACACAGAGATCTGCAAATGACTCAACTGTACAACATGGAGAATGGAGAGAAAGAGGAGAGTGTGTGGAGCCAGAGAGAGAGGGTGAGGGATGATCTGTCTGCACAAGCCTACATTAACTCAATGAGCACCACTACTGTCCAGAATACTTGCCTTTTGACTACTCACTATAAATAGTTATGGAAAGCAGGATAAGCATTTTTTAAACTGCCTTTTGATTTTAAGAAGTATTTCAGGGGTCGTATCTCTATATAAATGATATGTGTTGGTTTAATAGGTATTTCGTTTGTGTGCACATTTTTAGAGATGTTTACAGATGGACATGCCAATGAGAGCATTCAGCAAGAGGTGTCAAGTAAAATTTGGGGGGGCCAATCAGATGAGACAATTGTGCACTTTTACATATGTCATTGTAACAGCCTGACTCTGAAAGCAAGCATCTGTAAAATTTCTCTGCAGGGTCCAAATGCACTTGGTACCCTGTGATGTTCTTCAGATCAAGCTCTAACTGCCCGTTGTGATAATGTCTTCACTCAAAGAGATACAACTAATAAAATCTTTTTTTTGGAACCGCTACATAAAAGCCCTCCTGTACAGAGTATTTGACTTTGATCCAAAGCCAAGCCAAGGATTAAAACCATTTGACTTGTGTTACGCATTCAGAGGGGTAGGGGGATTCGTAGAAAAGAGGAGACAGAGACATCAGGAAGAGACTTCCTTCATGAGCCCTGTGTCCAGTGGGAGGGGGGAGACAGAACAGGAAGGGGGACTACACTCCTCCCACCACACTGCAAACAACCACCACCTTATACAGAGAGAGGAAATCCACCTCCACTGACTACACAGACCAAAACTGACAAAAACACAAGACCCAGTCTGATTTATAATTTTCCCTGTGTATACAGTCAAAAATCAAATCATGACCTTACGGAATCAGAACAGAGGAACACCCTTTTTTAAGCAGTGCTGAAATGAATAGATATACAAAGCACAGCAATATCCGTCAAGTTGGTTCTTTTGCTACCGTTGCCATTTGCCTGGCACAAGCATCTCTAAACCTGTAGCTCTATCTTATTTTAATATTTCAGGCCTTGTTTAAATGGGTGTTCCTCATCTTTCATATAGAGGATAGAGCCTGAATTTAATTTTCATTAGTATTTACATCAGCATGATTAAGTAAACATTGTGGTTCAACTGTTAAGTCAAACTGATACTGCTCTTCCCTCAACACTGAAAGAGTGTGCAGGCAGTATTTGCCACAGACAACCAGACTGGAGACACATCAGCCAAATCCAATACAAGCACTGCAGGCCATCTGGACGGTAAGTAGCCCAAATAATTCCGAAGACGCAAATGATCTACAGCAACAAGCAAATACATGACTCACTCACTTACAAAAGTCAGTTAATGTAAGAGGGAAGGACCAGCAGAGTGCAAACACTGATGCCCAGTAGCCAAATCCACTTGCCAAGATACCTCTCTACCAGCCATGACAAAGTCAGTCTGCATGATCTGGCACAGTACCACCGCACTGTGATAGCTGGGAAACGGTAGCCCTTCATCTTTCCTCATTGGTGACTGGGACATCTATTTACCCCACTGCAGACAGAGCAGAGCAGAAAGAATTCCTGCCTCCTGTGAGCACAGCTTGCACACAGACCAACCTGCCTATTGCAGTGAATACTGTGCTACAGATGTGTCATGGTTAGACCATAGCACTGAGCAGTTTCTTACACTAACCACATAGCTACAGTATATGGCAAATTACCTCGACAAAAAACAGCAGCTCCTCAGACAAATGGTTTACTTTCCGTCTATTCAGTTCACCAGTGAGCATGGGCATGTCCTGCACCGTCTGTGACAGTACTAGTCAGACTGATGGGTATAGCTTTACTCTGCTGTGACTCCAAGGGCACCAAATGTTTCTCAGCAATACAACCTAAACCAGGGTGACGGCAGCACTGACCGCTAATGCAAACCACATACATGTGTACATGGGATGGATTGCTAGTGCTAGCACTGGTTAAATTAACTTATCTACACAGATCCCTTTAAAGCAGATCATGTACAATGCTTTAAGAAAATGTAGGTTTATCACTCATGTTTAGGTTTATTCTCATCTTACTGGAAGAGGTTACTGTGTGGATATGATAATGAAACCAGCACCATCTCTGCAGTAGCTGTTAAACTTAAGTTTCTGTCATCATTCCAATTCAAAAACATTGTCATTTTGTAGAGTAAGGACAGATATGTCTGTTTTTTTTTGTTTCTTTTTTTGCCCTCTGACAAACACAAATGATTTTTAAACAAAGAACTGGGGATAAAGCATCAGTTGAATACAGCAGGGCTTGTTCTGGTCGTTTCAGCTGGGACAATGTGTTCCCAAAAGTTACATGTAACACAAGGCAGAGAGGAGGCAATCTTCGCCCCTTGATCCATCATCCACAGGTTCATAGAATCAACTTTAAAAACCGCCTCTTCTCTGCACAGCAGTGACTGCATACTCCTTCTGCGACCCACTGAAGGATTCTAGCTCGGGACAGCCGGCATTATTTACAAGGACTGCGATTTCTGGCTCAACATGTTGTCCATGCCACTGCTGCTGACCAGCCATACAAAAACAGCATGGTCTCATCAAAGGCCACAATGGCAGTACGCATCCTTTCCCACCCCCTGCCAGTGGGTTCATTAAAAATGAACAAACCACATGGCCTGCAAAACACATCACAGCTGAAGATGTGCATTTAGAAACAATGTGTGGCACTGGGCAGAGCAGTTGTGCAGCGCTTTGAAATCTACTGTTGTATACTAGCGCAGTGCTACGGTCAGCTTGGCTGTGACTGGTGAATGAGCTTCTCCCAGGAATGGAAAGTGTCCAACGTGATCTGTCTTCTGACCAAACACCCTTACCTGACTAACCTCTCTCAAGGCAATCCCAGATGAAATGTACTCAGAACTGAGCCCAAAGACAAGTGATCTGACTTAAAACGTAGGTTTGAGAAAGAAAAAAAAAAAATCTTGTGTTCGACCATCTGTCTACCTATATTCTGCAAACAATGAGGAGTGAGCAGTTGCCTTCCACAAAACAGAGATGGAGAGAAAAGACAAAAAGACACTCTGAACCAGAAAGAGGGACACTAGATCTTTACACTCGCAAATACAGCTTCATAAAGAAGACACAGAAATAAAGAATTTTTCTTTAAACTATGATATATAATTGTAAGAATATTATATTTATATATTGATACTCACTTCATACATTCATTCTATAGCACTCTATCTATAGTCACATTTATTCTTACCATGATATTTGACATTTCTTTTAAATATCTTTAACACTTTTATATGTACTTATACTATTTATCTGAAAAGGGGAAAAGGACATTTTAACAGTGGCTTTATACATAGGGGACATAGCACGTATTGACACTGTGAGGCGGAGAATCGTTCCAATAGCAGTTTAACAATATACATCATTTGGGTCAAACAAACAACATCAAGAAAGGGTTTCTGTACATTAGTCATAAAGAATGAGGAAGAGGATGGCTATGGATGAAGGTGTGCTTCAGTATTTTGGTATGAACAGGGAATAGTGTAGATGCCGACAGATGTGCTCCCACAGCAAAAACAAAACGAAGTACAGACAACCGAAGCTCTGTCCCAATCCACTCAGCTAAGAGGTCATCAAAATTCACAGGAATCCCCTGCTAAAATGCTACTATGTATTGGGTGTGAAGCTACTGATGGAATGCCCAAATATAGTCATTCACTAACACATATTCTTAAGCAGGTCAACAATAGCATTAAAATTGTGGATTTGATTAGGCAAGGCATTCACAACATGTTTTTGGGGCAACAGCTCCTATTTACACATGCAGCACTAGATGCTATACTGGAACACTCTTCTGACCATTGGGGTTTTAATGCGTTTACCACAATGCAATGAATGTTTTTATGTGTGTATGTATGTATATATTCCACAGAAGTATATCCCTGACAGCACTGTTTAGAAAAAACTAACATGCCAATGACATCACGGAAGGACAAAAATTTGAGAGAGAACTTAGTGCTCAGAGCTACTATTTAAAGCTGGCTTTAGTAAAAAGCCTCCATCTTCTTCGTGTGTCCTAACTCTTGGAGCTTGATTCTGTACATGGTGGGCAGGACAGAGCTTCTTTTCTGAACAATAATAGTTGGCTAAAGCATTCAGGTATATCTCAGAACTGGAAATCAACATGTTTCCTAACACTCCTCTAGACCTGTTTTTCTTGAGAAATGTTGGTATACATGTACTGAGTCCTGCTTCACCTTCCTTAGTCCTGATCTGGAATAATTTATTCCATGGTGTAAACAACAAACCACATAGCTGACTTGCCTATGAGGAAGTCAGCTATACCTGATTGATGCACTAATTGTAAGTCGCTTTGGTTTAAAAGCGTCTGCGAAATGCCAAATTGTAAATTGTAAGGGGGTGCTGTGAGAGCGTAGGTAATGAAGGACAGGATGAGAAGGGCATTATGGGGTATGTAGTCCGAGGGGTACTGCACGCAAGAGGATGCTTATGGTACGGGGAGCATGGGATGCACTAACAAACCACTCAGCATTGCTAGTGTTTTAAACAGGCTGTGAGGGGAGAGCAGAGGGGAGCTTATGCTACCAGCAAACGTGCAACGAGGCCTGTACATTGACGGCTACTCAGTCTGTCTTTAGTAGGAGCCTTTGAGAGGCAGGTAACTTGAGAAATGTGCAAGGAAATGCAGATGCTGGTACCAAGCAGTGGTGGAACAGGGAGTCCCAGCTATGGCAACCAGACATCGCAAGTCACCTCTGCCTGTAAAGTGCAAAGCAGTACCGGGCAGGACATCCCTGCTGGGTCTGTGTGCAACCCTCGTAGATTTCCGGCAGAGCAATGCCGTGACCACAGAACACCTACAGCACTACTGCGTGGCTCTGTAGTCTGCATATAGGCACAGCTGCTTAAGGAGTGCAGGCAGGGTACACGCGTCTCCGAATAAGAGAAAGGACTGCTGTGCTTTTCTAAAACGGTTCAAAGTTTTGACACAAATGGCGTCACTAGGAGCTACAGGAAATTCATAAAAAAAAAAAAAAAAACGGAACCAGTGACGGACTGAAATCCACATCGAATGGGAAAGTAACCCACGCTGCACAGGAAACATGGAAAAGTTGCCGGCGCTACAGGAAGGCCGGGGAGACTGGGTGCACACAAACACAAGCATGGAGACCATGAGGGGGGAGGGAAGGAGACTGCTGATGGAATGATGGAGGGATGAAGAGAGACGGAGGGATGGGGAGAAAGAGAGACAGAGAGAGAGATAGAGAGCGAGAGAGAACTTGAAGCAGCCAAGGCAGAACAAAACCGAAGTGGGCACTCGGGTGTTTGTAATGAATGAAAATTTGGATGGCAGAGGGGGGAGATGAGCCAGCTAAGCTGGAATTTTGGAGCCAGCGTTTCTGGGAAGCAGAATCCAGGGTGGGGAGGAGGGGAAAGGGGCAAACTAAAGCAAACTGCTCTTACAGGACCACCCCCTTCCCCCTCCCAAATTTCAGTTTTGCTTTGCCTCCCCTTCTCTCCCTCTGCGATACGCAAAGAGTGCACATTGCCCCCCTCTCCTCCCCCACCCCTCTACAGGTCGATGAGCTGATCCACCAGCAGGAGAGAGCGGGCCAGGTTGGGGATGCTGGACTCTGAACTGCCACTGTTGTTGCGCGAGTGACCACCTGAAACGTGCCAGAGACAGAAAGGGGGGAAAACAGAGAGAGAGAGAGAGAGAGAGGAGAAGTGGGGAGAGAAGGGTAGAAGGAGAGCAAGTGAAAGAAGGGGAGAGAGAAAGAAAGATTAATGAAGAGGAGGACAGAGTAAGTTGTGCAGAAAGAAACAAACAAGAGAAAGACGGAGGGAGAGGGAGAGGGAGAGGGAGAGAGAGAGAGAGAGAGAGAGAGAGAGAGGAAAGACAGCAGTCAGGAGTGAGTAAAGGACAGGGGTAGGAAGAGAAAGAGAGAGACAGGAAGTAAGCAGGGGTTATCCCCAGGTCCCCAGAACATTTCAGGGAGAGGCCTCTGAGAGATGGACAACATACCCAGGGTAGTCCAGGATGAGCCCAGATATTAAACAAGCTCGGCCTACAGTGAAAAGTCTGTCAATGGGCAGAATTCCTTACGGTGAGAGAATTCCTAGTTTTTTTTTGCAGTGCTGAAAACACTACAGGTAAAATTGACCTAATATGATGACAGGAAGTTAAGTATAATTGTCTAACATGAGAGCATGCCCAAATGAAAAATGGAGAATTATTACGGTTTTGGCTAATTCTGGCTAGCGTCTGCCAACATGCTTGGTATTCCAGGCAGAGACTCTTCCCATGGGGCAGTCACCTGGTGTGCTCAATCCTCGGCAGACTGCATGCACTGGGAGACCCTCCCAAGCAAGGGCTACTACAGAGAGCAGAACTGTGCATGTGTGCGTGCTTGTGCACATACATGGTCAGGGACCGTCTGGTCCCCCTGAACCTCTCTGTGTCCTTCTGGTCTTACCTTGGTTGGAGTTTTTGGAGATGAGCACAGGGATGGGGTCAAACTCGTCCTCAGTGCCCTTCTCTGCACTCTCGGGGTGCTCAAAGCCCGAGATGAGGTAACCAGAGTCTGCAGTCGGGGGCGGGGAATGAGGGAGGAGGAGGAGGAGGAGGAGGAGGAAGGTGGGGGAATGGTGGGTGTTGTGGTTAGTGCCATTCAGCACAGACAGACACACAGCCAGAGCAGTTCAGGGTTATAGTATTAGTGCAGTGTGATGTGTCCCGTGTGGATTTTGCTATACAGAGCTGTGCATGGTCCTCAGCTCAGCCAACTCGCTTTCCACAGCTGATCTGAGAGCCACAGTGAGGTCAAAGCCGTTAACACCAATTAGGCTTGGCTGGCAAAACATCAGATGCTGAATAACTTCTTTGAATAACTTACTAATATTCAAAAGCTTCAATTTAACATTACCAGAATCCAATTCCAACTTGACCAAAGACAAAATACAGTACAGGAAAAGTACAGCACCTGCTGCAGTCTTTTTGCAGCTTTTGCTCTGCAGGCTTGACTTGTAGAGGTAGACACTGTGGGCATAACTGGCTGTGAGTTATAGTGAGGATGTGATTGTTAGTACAAAACATGGGCGTGATTACAGTAATGTTGTGTTAATATCGTGGAGACATGCATCATACTGCGTGTGTGCGTGTCCTGGGCTGGGCGGTACTGCAGGGGTCTCGGCTTATGAATGGCCTGAGAAGGGGGTGGAGCCTATGTAAGGGGGTCTTACCCGGTAGCTGCTGGGAGGCGCTCAGTGATACAGGGGCAAATTCGTCCAGACAGGAGGCAGAGCCGGCAGGGGCGGGGGCAGATGAGGAGGAGGAGGGGGGTGTGGAGGCAGGGGGCCCCGGGGTGGAGGGGTGAGAGAGCAGGGAGCAGCCCAGCAGCGAGTCCTCACCAGCAAGCGGGTCTAGGGGGCAGTAGCAGGAGCACAGGCGAGGGGGAGGCGGGTTGCAGGGCCAGGGGGGTTAGGAGGGAAAGGGGGAGAAAGAAAAAGTAAAACAAAGATGTTAGCTCAAGCAGAAGAGAAAGCAGTGAGAGTTAGTACACATGCATTCCCGATCTGCCAGGAATCGATGTCTCCAAACTCAGAGTGCACAGACAGGACGCTCTGTTTGCACTGTGCCAGCTATGTATAAATGGTGCTGTACGACCAGAAATACTCTCTCTAAATGCGATCAGGTGTGGTCTGGGCTTCAAGAATTTGGGGACTATCATCGGATGGCTGGTCTGTTTGGACCTGCTTGGTACGCTCGGCTGTTCATTTTTTATAACCGGTACATTAGACTGAATTAATTTCACAGTGTGACTTTCTCTCCCTCTCTCACACATGCACATACATCACCACCATCATTATGACACTCTTCGATCAATGCAAAATTGCTATACCTTAGGGAAGAGGATGACGGAGTCTTCCCTATTTTAACTTGCCTGGTATTTTCCTGGAATGGAACTGGTCACTTTGCCTGGGAAGATTAATACCTAGCTATCTATCTTCTACATGAGCTAATTATGACAACATTAATTAATTTGGCAATTTGTGGTTTAGACTATATGGTAGCTGGCTTGCTAGGCAGTGTGAATTATGAATAAGACAGGTTGCTTGTCACTTACTGGGTTATAGTCAATGTTAACAAGTTATCTAACTAACTTTTGGGAATGAAGTAGGCTTGCTTGAGAAAGTTCTGTAATTTTTAAAGAATTCAAAAGCTGACTATTTGGACCATTTTAGCATCAGCTTCATAGCAAGCTTCATGACCAACATAAATATTGAACAGATAGCCAGCTAACATTCGCTAAGCTAGCCAAAATCAGTTATTACTTTCTGCTAGCAGTGATTGCCCGGTGTTAGCCAACCATAATTCAACAGTGATGCTCAAAAAGACACCAACAATGCTGCAAGCATAAGATACAACTTTGGATTTTTTCCAAGTTTCTGCCACCTGTTCATAGCCAATGTCCCTGGAAAGATAAACCTCCCTGCAACCTGTGGTGCACTGCTTCACACACCCTCCCATCAACAAAACATCAGTAAAGTTACAGTAAACTTAAGGAAGGATTGCTGTATGTAATGATAGTGTAGCCATATTTTTTAAATAAATTAGCTGATATCAATATGATCAATATTGCTTGAAGCTCTGATTTAACAGCATTAATAGCGGACTACTTTACTGCTGGTCCAAAAGAGGATGATAGTCAATCAAGCAAAAATTCACTCACTGACATCGACAGAGACACTGATGTTCCAGTTCCACTAATTCTGTATGTAACATTCACCTCAGGTCCTGAGGAGACTGTGAACACTACTATATATAATTATTATTATTATAACTATATATTATTATAACTATATATAATACCTTATCATAAACTAAATCTTTAATATCCATTCTGTGCTCAACTCTATACATTCAGTCAAAGTCTGCTTTTAAGCATATGTGTAAATTTCAACTCAATGGTCAGTTCAGTCGGTGTCCAGTTACATCCGTTTAACAGGTGCTTTGCATATAACAAATAAGCACTGTACATGCATACACTATGGGAGTCTATCATGCCAGGGGCTTTTAGCTGCATTCGCTTTCACTGACTCAGTGACTGTAGCTGTGTGCTCTGACTGCTTTAATTATTTTGATGTGTTCGTTTTGATTGATATCGGGGCTGCTGTCATGTAAATTCAGACTGATTTTTGTTCCCAGACCGTCCCTGCCTGTGACAGCACACACTCCTGTGGCCCACATCTCAGGACACGCAGCAGAAACAGGGGCCAGAGCCGTACAGCTGCAGTCTGGCCCCGCCGGCATGCTCAGAATAACCACGGACTCACACGCCCGACTTCACGATCAAACGGCACCACGAGGTGAAGCGCGAGCCGATCCGCCGTGGCAGGCAATGCGTCAGAGACAGAACCCCAGCACGGTCTGGTGGACACCGAGAATGGGTCTGTTTTACAGGAACAGTCCCTGGTGTTGTCTGCTTAGGTGGACGCCAGCAGGAAGCCATGTGACTCCACCTTGGAAAAGGTCTTGGGTTTTGGTACCACATGAGGGCAGGGCCAAGCCCCGCGCGCGCACACGCACGCGCGCGCACACACACACACACACACACACACACACACACACACACACACACACACACAGAGCACAAGCTCCACCTTCAGTTCCAGGGCTCTGGACCACACTATGTATTTTGAACTTCCTATCACCCCACTATGATAAATTTGTGATAAGAGAATGCTCACCTGAGTATCTCTCTCCCCTTCCCCTGGACACCTGGTACCACTGCCCTTACATGTTTACAGAATTTGATAGGGAGAGCTCAAACAGCCACAACAAGCTTCTCTGGACGCTGTCCTTAAATAACACCTCCTATTTTAGAACTCTACGACGGTGCTCAAAGGACACAGACACTAAACCGTCTGCTTCATTAAACCGAGACATTCCGCCCGCAGTGAGCGGTCAAGACACTCTAGATGGCAGCAAGGAATAAGCGATGACAGGGGGAGAATTCGGCTGGCACTGACTGATGAAGTTGTCAACGGCACATTGTCTCTCTCAGCGGGCCGCTCTCCGCGAAGTGACACAGGGCTCAGCGGTTCCAGCGCCGTGCTGCCGCCACACAGCAGAGGCAGCCGCACGCGATACCGCACGCAGCTCGGAAATACCGACGGCACACAGGCGCCTGGCCACGCGACGCCGTCAGCCCAGCGTTATTTAGAGGCAACACCTGGAACCACCCGGCTGTTTTAAACGCCTCACGGCCGGGCGGCCGTTCCGCCTTGGAAGGTGGGAGCGGTAATCGCGCAATGGGATTAACACAACTCTCCTCTGCAGGAAGCGTTTAAACCAGGCATTTGCCTTCCGTCTGTTTACTGTTTACTGCTTGGAATGATAAAGACCTTCATGAGGTAATCCTTCCTATAAAGGTGCAGAACTGTGGAGAGCAGAGAAAAGGGTGGCCCGCTGCAGGGCTGATACCAGGGGACAGAGGAGGGGCCAGGCACTGACCTGACACGCTGGCTGAGGCGGCATCGGGCGGAGCCATGTGACGCTGGGGCTGGGGGGCCTCCAATCCCGGGATCAGAGAATCCACCGCCATCTCCGCTTTACCTGCGGCTGAGAGCAAAAGAGAGGGAGAAGTGAGCGCCTGAGTGAGGGGAGGGAGGTAGACAGGGCAGAGAGAGAGAAATAAAGAGAGCAAAGGAGAAAGCATAAATACAAAAGCACTGTACATAGAATGCGAATGAGGTGGACAAAAAAAAAGACACAGGGTAGAGGGTCTGATATAGTGCGTGAAAAGAAGGGAATGAGAGGCACCGCTTTGGCCCACAGATTTACAACACAAACCCAAAGATCCCCCCCCTCCCTCTTCACAGCACACTGTCAGACTGTGGACGTGAGACTGGATTTTGCCACAAGGCCAGCACATACGTGAGAGGACATGGAGACCAACAGAGCGACCCAGCCAAAACACATGGTGTTCGAAGCAGGCTCCCATGGACACAACGACAGACAGACGGACAGCAAAGCCTGTTACCATTGCTGGAGCCCTCTGCGGAGCTGCCGAAGGGGTCAGTCAGGGGTAAAAGGTCAGGGAGCAGCAGAGAGGTCTCGGGGGACTTCAGCCCCTCAATCAGCTTCTCTGTGAGCCGACCAGGAGAAAGGAGGAGAGGAAGAGGAAGGTGAGGAAGAGAGCAAGGAGTTTGTGAGGAATGGTAAAGAATTAAGGAGAGGAGAGGGAGAACACAGGGATATGCAGGCCAATAAGAAAAAAATGAACCAGAAGATGGAGAGAAAGAAAAATAGAGTGAAAGAAAAAGAAAGAGAAAGGGAGAGAGACATCATAAATCAGAGAAGCAAGCAAGAAGAAACTTGAGGCTGAGAACTAGGCTGTAGAATTAAACAGCTAACAGAAAAACTGCAGATGTTGAGGTTTATTTGGAAAGAAGATGTTAGATTTTCAGTCTTTTACAACATTGCCCTAATAACCCGCCCAATATTCCGTCTAAATCCACGGAGACTTATGAACCTGCTGAGTTTTTAGCTTCAGCAATACCATGTAAAACCGATGAATAAAGTAAAAATAATTAACATAAAAGTCACCGAATATTCAAGCAGAAGGCAGTCTTAAACCTTTGTGTGTTAATTTGACACTGCGTATTTGAATGAGAGCAAGCCCACTTTTGCTAAGCCTACTGTTTTGCAACCATTCAAGACAACCAAGTAGTAGAGGCATAAGCATGCATTCAGAAAAACAGCCCCTAGTGGACACAAACCAGCATTGCAAGATGACACGTGAAACAGCAAGAGCACAAGCTCAGGTTATCAGATGCACACTCTAAAACCAGTGTCACAGTGACCATGATCATTAACTTCTGACTAGTCTTTGGATCAGTTTGAGTCTACGTTTCCATAGTGACTTATGTATACTATATTTTACAAATTTAAACAGCTGAATTTTTACTGAGGATATTCAGTAAAAAAGCACCTTACCCAAGGGTAAAAAAGAGCAGTGCCAAACCAAGCATACCAGCTGCTGTTGGTTTGGCTTGTTCTCGGTGTACACAAACCAAAAGCTGGAACATAATGGCCTTTTTCGCTATGATGCTCACCCCAGGTGCGTTTCAGCTGTGTGTTTTATTTCCAAAAAAGACCTATGAGCTTTGGCCCAATCAGCATTCTGGTGCTGACCTGGTCTGCAGGTGAGAGTAGCACTGTTGCTCCCATGATACTGTTATGGCAACGGAGGACTGAAGTTTTTCTGAGTCCAAGCAACTATCTGCAGGAGATACTGTATTTGCCTGGCACACAATGCGAGATGATGATGGCTGGCAAGTAAATGACGGCACATTCTGCAAGATTTATGGAATTAAGTCAGGTTGTCATCACTCAGACTGTCATTTTCACTCCTGTGTAGGTTTACAAATAACCAATAGTTTCACTCTCAGCATGCGATTTCATTCAAATCAGCAAAGACCCTAATTTACAAAAGTGCTATCTAAACACAAAGGAGAAATGAAATTTTGCTGGGTCTTCGGTGACCTTGGGCTAGGGTTGGCCCGGTACCAATCCTATAGTAGAAAACTGATACATGAGACATGATGTAAGACCAAAAAACGAGAGAGAAACTCATTCCATTGAAGGGTCTGTCAGACCGTGCGTTAGTTCCTTTCAGCATCATGCTATGTCTGACAAACACAATGTTAGTGTGTGGCAGACTACCTTTCCCAGAGTGCTCTCTGCTCAGGGCATTAGTTGCTGAATCACTGCCCCTCAGCCTCCTTCAGCGCCCACTGTTCAGCATGCCCGAGGTTAACACAGCTGATCAACTGGATCAGCATAACAGGCACCATGAAGCACCCTCTGTGCATGCTGGGAGAACTGCTTCTGTGCCAGATCTCAGACGACCTCAGGTGAGTTTCTTTACCAGAGATGATGCCACAGGCAAAGCAGGTGCACTGAAACCATCTCTTTCGGAATTACACAAAAGGGGAAATGCTTATTAGTGCTTCCAAACCGTCTGACTGCCAACCAGGTGCATGCGTGTGAGTATCTTCGCAGCCAACTCCTCATCCCCATACTTACAGTCCAGATAGATGACTGGGGCACAGGGGCAGGGGGGGGGCAGGGATCTCAGAACATGGCACAGCACAGTTGTCCCCTTGCCCCTTTCACTGAGGGAGAAAGGTCACAGGTCACTGCTGGCAACACAGCCGGGGGTAACCCACACCTCTGCCCCATTGCTCATTCGACCATACGGCAATGTTTCCGTACATCAAACAGGCGTATTCACTTTTCTAAGCATAAGGCTGTTTACTGTTTTTAGGACTGAAATCTCTTTCTTTGAAAACTGCAGAGGAAATGAGTTTCTCTGTCCATCCAAGGTCAAATGTTAGTGAAATCAAATTTTACACACACACACACACACACACACACACACACACACACACACACACACACACAAACAAAAAAATGCAGTATTGAAAACAGCTCGAACGAGCACATCCCAGCCCAGAACAAGACACACAGCTATCTGCCTTATCAAACACCTGACTCTGGACACTACGAATCTAATCAATTCCCTTATTCAGAGAATAAGTACGCCCTAATGACACAGATAAAGGTTTCCTCCCATACAGGCGTTTCCGTAAAGGAATGCTATTCCTTACTCCATGAGCCGGGGGTCAGATCACTGCATTGCAGTGGGACTGCGCAGCGTCTCTGTGGATTTATCGGCGCTGTAAACACCGCGCTGCCCTGTGTGGCCCTCCGTGCGCTCTGGGAGTTATTAGCCTCGGAGAAGATTAGCCGGGCTTACATAAGAGTCTCACGGCTCCCTCGGAGCGGTCGCGCCTCGGAGCTGCGCTCACGCTCTGCCGCAAGGGTCTGCCGGAGAGCGCAAAACCCGCCACTGCTGCAGCAGCAGTCAGGGGCGTGTCTGTCAGGCTGACCGAAGCGTACCGGCCTGACGGGCTGGCAGAGGCGGGCTCTCCTGGGGGCTATTTGGGAAAGAGGTGAAGCGTGGACTGAGAGAGGTGTGGAACCCGGATTTGGATTCAAAACTCGATGACACCCTCAACAGCAAATCCCATCCCCAGGCAAGAGGCCTGCACGCGTGGAGGGATCTGTTTAAAGAACAGTGGCATGTGTGTGAGACAGCCACAGGGCTACACCACAGTATAGCACAGCTAGGTCTGTGCTCAGAAAGCGAGGAATTTGCAAATTCAATTCTGACTATTTTTGCTTCAAGTAAATAGGGATGCAAGTCAGTCAGTTGTGGTGTTTGGGCCTAACAGCCACAGGAAGCTGGAAAAAAAAAAAGTGAAACAAAATCTGAAAGTGTTTTTCACCTCTGTGATTTTTCCCAGTTAGACATGTCACATCAGCAGGGGATAACTGTTCACTGAACTTTTGAAATCCCAACCAGAGCAGTCACTGTTCTGACCTGGGGGGTGGGGAGGAACACTAACCTGACTTGCTGAAAACAGCCCGTTGGATCTCTCAGACTGTGTTTACCCGCAGAGGCAGAGAGTGATGAAAGCTCGACTGCTTGGTGTGAGCAATACAGCTCCCATTTATGCATGCAGTTTCATCTGATAATGCATTAGGTTTCCATGTACAAGCATCTTGTTCACGTACAGATTTTCATCCTTGTACCATAAATATACAAACAGCATTAAGCAAAAAATAGGATCCACTGAAAATGGCAATGCAGTGCTGTATCTGGAACACCTTGCAAATGCTTTTCGCATCCTTTGGAGAAGTGGGATTACCACGCAATTTCTGTGATCAATGACTGACTAAAATGAGTTTTTTTTCCTATGTCTATGCATTTCCTATGTCTATGCATTCAGAGGGTGCAACGAGGATGCAAATTTTTCAGCTTCAAAGGACAGATATAACATGCGTGTGTGGGAGAAACCCTCAAGACTGGAACTTTGTTCAACATTTATGCAGAAGAGCCACTGCGCTTGTCACCATTCAAGACCAGGGCAAGCACTGTAATGCTCACAACCAGTAACGTTACCTGTTAGGAACCCATTTCCCAACCTCTTGCAATATCATGTGCTGGTTATCGCTGAAGGACAAACAGCAGATCATATCATTTTCCTAACCCATAAAGAAAATAAGAAAAGCTTTGATTCTTGCAACGGCCTATAGCAAACAGCAGGTGATCCTTCTAGAAGAACGGCTCACTGTGCTTGATGCAATGCGACCGGGGGAGAGGGTGCGTTTCAGGAAAGGGGTTACACATTGGGATCTTTGCAGCAAACGCAGGACAGAGGCACTTGCTGGGTCATTACCTGGGGTGTCTGAGAGGGACAGGGAGTTGAAGGGGTCCGGGACACTCAACAGCGCGGCACCGGAGTCCAGACTCAGAATGTCAGGAGGTCTCTCGGCTTAGCAGGGGGGCACACACAGACACACCACAGGGACAGGGAGAGCGAGAGACAAGGGCAGAGACAGAAAGAGGGGGAAAAGCGTTGAAAGCAACATCTAAAACGCAATACAATAACTACAAAAGGCAGCCGGAGGGGAATTTGCTTTGAGCGCTGCACAGCTGGGGGGCAGGAATAATTGGCCACAGTTATCTTCAAACAGGGACAGGGGAAAAAAAAAAGCCAAACGAGATTTTGGGAAATAGAACTGGGCTCCAGCAGGTCTAACTGTTTTTACAGAGGCATCTATCTTGCCAGGGGAGCGGGGGAGAGAACAGCGTGATGGATGAACGATGCGGACACAACCCACTGCAGAGGAAATGAGCACAAACAGGGAGAGGGAGAGGCTGGAGGCAGACTGAGGGACTGAAGGGCTCACTGTGTCTTGTGATGGTGGCCACATTTGGCAGGGGGGACAGTGGATGAGAGGGAGGAGAGACAGAGAGGGACACATAACAGGGCCGGTGAGGGACAGTGAGATGGCCAGTCGGGGGAGACTACCTGTGGGCTGGGGGAATGTCTTGCCAGAGGCCATGGCGGCTGGAGCCGGCTGCAGGCCGGGGATGAGGTTCTCTGTGGAGGCGCTCGCTCTCTCCGCTGCCTTGCCTGTCACACACAGACACAAAGGCAATGACTCTGGTTCCACTCAGTGCAGAAGGAACTGCCCTGTGGCTGTGTCCTTCTACACCAGGAGGAAGATCTCAAGTCACAAACTCCTTACTTTCCAGCCAATATCGAATATATGTACCAGGAGTTCAATGTATCCCCGGAGCAACCAGTGAAACAACATTTATGGTGCCTATCTTGACTCTGCCACCCTGATAAGTGATAGCAGCCCTGCAGTCTGCCAGTTTAGCTCCATCACACCCACCAAGAGCATTATACTTACTGGGCCAGATTCACTATTCATACGTGTGCATGTTTTTGTGGGTATACTGTGCATATGCTCAAAATGATGAACATTTTGTAATTCATCAATTTCTTCTTATCTGGAATTTGTTTCTACGTATGAATGAATTTTATGTCTGCCCCAGAACACTCGTACGACCGCAAACACAAATTTGAGCAAGATGTTTTTTTGCCATTGCGATAAGTGCTCAAGTATCAAATTCATACGAAATATAAAATACTGAAATATTTAAAAATGCAATTCAATTTGAAATAAACCAAATACATACTAATTTAATCCATAGATTTACACTGTAATTAACTAACTTGCCAAAATGTATTTGCCAATCTGTCTATACAGGCACTCTCTACCAATATTCTATACTCTAACACGTAACCTCTGTTGCCTATGCTCTATAGGTAGCAGAGGTTACATGCTGAAAGTTTGATTCTGCCCCATAAGCTTAACTCAGAGCTTATTACAGATGCTTCAGTTTTTACAGAAACAAACAACGTTATTACCCAAGATGGAAAATCCCACCAAAAGAGATAAGGTAAA
The DNA here is from genome assembly GCA_019176425.1 of Megalops atlanticus. NCBI lineage: Eukaryota > Metazoa > Chordata > Actinopteri > Elopiformes > Megalopidae > Megalops > Megalops atlanticus. The sequence goes on along the minus strand of CM032878.1, from coordinate 11,243,443 downwards.
CACAGGCGAAGTGCCCGTGTGCAAATTCAGTCAAACATCATCAGAGCTGTTCTCTGTTATACATAGCTATGTCCTGAAACCCTGACTGATGACACTGTTGGCAAGCACTACGCTAGGCTGCATAAAACCACATACACACACTTGCTTGGTAATGGAGACCACCATCAGTGTGCTAAAAGGCTGGTGGATGCGTCTGGACATAGCAGACGGTACGCATTTGTACACACTAAAGTTGTTGTGCAAGATGACACAATATAGCCATGAAAGATGGCATTTGTCTGCCATTATATGAACAGCAATAAGAGGGCCCTACGCCTGATTCGCTCCAGAGAACATGGCTACGATTCAGACTTGCTCTGCATTAAGTGTCTTTGAATAAAAGTATTAATAACATGTAAACGTGCACCTTTTTATCCCCAGCATACATCTGTAAAGTCTGCTTCCACATACTTTCTATAGGTCAGAAACAAATTTTATTGTTTGTCAAGCTGAGGACAAACATTTTGATCTAAAAGAGATGTTGGAGTCCTTTCAAGGTAGTGCTTATTTTCGACCACTGATTTATCAATGTCACGGACACTCCACTGCTCACACTATGAAATATATATTTTTTTGCATCTGCATGTGTCAGAATTGTTTACATCTCTGCATCAGACAAAATATGCACCTTTCTTCATTTTCGGCAGCATCAGCTACAACTGATTGGAAAGTCAGAATGTTCTTATATGGGATTGCTGGGGCACTTGCCTCTGCTAATCAGAGACGTGCATGAGCATCTAGTTTAAGAACAGTTGGGATTCATCATCATCCGAATGAGACTACGAACAAAATTGGGTGTTTTACGCGCATTTCATGAATCCGATGTGAATTTTTCATACACACTTTTCCCCAAGAACAAAATATCATCTCTACAAACATTTTGATGAATGAGGCCCACTGTCTGCCATATTGACCCCTCTCAGAGAAGCAGCTTTACTGTGGGCTGCCTTGGCTCTGTTAACCCCTCCCAGAGAGGCAGCCTTACTGTCAGATAGCTTGGCGAAGTCCTTGTTGAGCAGCTCCTCTGCGGTGAGCTTGGAGAAGTTGTCGTTGCCGAAGGGGTTCCAGGTGGGCTGGTCCGGGGGGCTGCGCACGTTAGCAGGGGCGGCAGGGGCGCTGGTCTCCCCCGGCTGGTACACACTCTGCTGGGAGGAGCACGGGGAGCCAGAGGGGGTGGTACTAGCTGACCTGGAGCACACAGAACAACCTTGTAAAAATTATCCGCGAGCAGCCTTTCCATGTTGACAAGTGGCAATGGAGAATTCCTTTTGTACAACGCAGGCACAGAACAGATGTTGAGAGCAGACCTGGTGGCTTATGTACATTATTACATTACATTATTGGCATTGAGCAGACGCTCTCATTCAGAGCGACTCGCATCAATTACAGGTTTTTACAATGTTATCCATTTATACAGCTGGATATTAACTGAGGCAATTCTGGGTTAAGTACCTTGCCCAAGGGCACAACAGCAGTGCCCCGGCAGGGAATCAAACCAGCAACCTTTCGGTTACGAGTCCTGCTCCTTAACCACTATGCTGCACTGCTGCTCCTTATGTCTAAGTGTAAGTCACATGACTGGGGCTCACTTGGACTTGTTTAGGCTGGCCTCTGCCGCGGCGGCCTGCAGCAGCTGGGTGGACTTGCTGACGGGCACCCCGAACACGGCGCTGTGGGTGACGTCGCTCAGGATGCGGCGGTGACCCCCACGCGGCGCCGCCTTCGGAGAGGAAGGGGGCGTCAGGGAGCCCACCTTGTGGATCCCGCGGGCTGGAGCCATGGGCTGGGGGAGGAGGAGAAAGAGGCGGAGGGTGAGTACAGGAGAGAGAGGAGAACCAATGAGGGAAATCTCAAAGAGAGATGGATGAGAGAGACCCGAATGGGGAGTGGGGGAAAAAAATCTGAGGTGGGATTCAAAGGCGGAGAAATTAAACGAAGCCAAGACACAACCCCCTTCCGAAAGTTAGAAACAAAGTAATTTGGAATACAGTGATCACCTTGAGAAAAGAAAAAAAAAAAAAACATTGGAGTAAAGTAGACAGTTAGTATAGGAGAGTCAGTCATGAGAGACAATGCCCCAGAAACAGCCCTGATGATGATCTTGGGTGGATTCATTCTGTTACAGTAGTTAGTCGTACAGTCATGAAATCTGAAATTAAGGACACATTAAAATGAGGACTGAAGATGCAATTAAGTCAGAAAACCATAAAAGCACCCTGGGTTGTTTCTGATGTTTTGATACCTTGGTTTTTGTTTAAAGTAGTTAATACAATGCTATGTACAAAGACAACAAGTATAACTCTCTATTCTTGGAACATTCTTAGGTTTTAATTTCAAACCTATTTCCTGTGCAAACTTAGTTTGTAATGTTCAAGCGTCAAATCACATTGTTTACAGTTCCATGGGAAAGTCTCTCTGGCTGTATGTGCAAAGCACATTATTGGTACAATTTTAAAGATTATTTCCAGAAAAACCCCAAGGCACTTTTAAACACTACGCATGAAAATTGTAAAACAAAGGAAAATCTCCAAACAGCATGTATTCACCCCGTTTGCAGCTCTGAAACCACACCCATTTCACAATGTTTTAGTCCTATACAGCTCCAAACTGAAATGTTTCCACAAGACCAACTTTCTTCCTCTTTTCCCTTTACAATTTGCATGTCTTGGAAAGACATACAACATTGGGTTTGGGGTGCTGTGGACCTCCACATCTAAAGTTGATGCAGTTTGATAATTGGTCAACCATTTCCAGGATACTACCACACAAACGTAACATCGCTTATAGGCCTCTTTATACTTCTGCTTGGCACTGAAGAGCAGTAGCCCCAGGGCAGAGGGAGGGAATACATGTCTAGGAGGGAATACATGTCTCCTTTCTCCTGAATGATGTGATCTCCTCAATGTGCAAAGAGACAGAGACCCTGTTCCCACAGCAGAGCAGCTGCAGGGTGCAGCCTGCCGCAGAGTGGGCTTTACCGTCTGCTCGGGCCCAGCTGCAGCCGCAGACGCCGTAGGCTGCGGCCGCTGGGCGGAGCCTGGTGCTTTGGGCTGGGCGGGGCTGGGCTGCTGCTGCTGCTGGGCGGGCACAGGCGCAGCTTTTTGGTGGGCGGGGGCAGCCGCTGTGAGGACGGCTGGCTGCTGGGGCAGCGAGGCGACTGCTTTAGCTTTGGGCTGCGCGGCCACGCCCCCTGCCGCTTGGGCCGCCGTGATTGGCTGCTGCGGCTGCGCGGCAGGTGCCTGCTGGGGCTGCGCTGGCGGCTGCTTGTAGATACTCTGCATCTGCATCTGCTGCTGCTGTTGCTGCGCCGCTTGTTGCTTGGCCTGGTACTGCTGGCACACAGAGACGGGCAACACGACACTCAGAGAAGCAGAGTTACACAGCCAAGCCATGCTGAGAGAGAGAGAGAGAGAGAGCTCACAGAAACACAGAGAGGAAGGGCAGGATTCCGCAAGAATTCCAAAGGCAATAACCTGCGGAGTAAAGAGCCGTCAGCCCCCCCAGGGAAAAGCTGAAGGCCACGACTCAGAAAGTGCTGAATGTGCTTCTCCTCCATTTTGTCTGGGGTGCTAGGTTACAATAATGTGTGTGAGTGTGTGTGTACATATGTGTGTCTTATACATCTTCTGCATCCTTTTGAGAGAGCTCAAATTACTACAGCCAGCAACATAATGGTAAAAATAGAAATATCAATGGATTAATGTGAGTTCTGCAGTGAGCCATGCAGACTTGCTCCTCGCTTCTTCCTGTGTTCCCACCTCCATTACCGGCAGTTTGTCATTGGGACTGTGTGTTCCCTTTCAGCTCTGGCTGCCTTGCCGCCCTTTTCAACTGCACAGACACTGAGGCAACGCCAGCAAAAAGGAAGAAAATGGCCGCTGCTCTGTGACGGGCTGAACAATGCGGGTACTCTCATGGCTTTCTCCCATCCACCTCTCACTGCATGATGTGCTAACTCCACCCATGTAAACAGGAAGCTGGTGAGAAGCGTCACAACATGAGGGCCAATGCAACTTTTTTTTATGAACTGGTGCATTAACAGAAGCTCACAGCTGGCCAGTGCTCTGTGTTTACCACATAAACAGAGTATGGTACACTGGCACTCTCAAAACAGACAGGATTATACACCCTTTTATGATTACAGCAAAGGGCAAATCATGTCAAACAGAAAAGGCTGTCCATGAAATGCTAATATATACCAATTTTTGGCATTTTCCCTTTTTGATCTATAATTTCACACTGCGAAGTCTGCACCGCATCACATCAGTCACCGAGACAATGACGGGCTTTCAGATGGCACACTTTATCTGAGAGGAAATGACAGGAGACAAGCTGAAAGTGACAGTGGAGGAGCAGGGAAATGCAGGGCAGATGATGCAGAAAGACCGGCAGTGACATGGGCGGACAAGCCAGCAGCTCCGGGAAGTGTGATTTGAAAAAGGTCTGAGGAACCCCCCCCCCACCAAACTACACTACACCTGTACTAAAACAACAATAACGGTACAACACCGGAAGCATCGAACAGATTAAGAGAGGAAATCAAGAGAAGGGCCAGCTTTCATACTTTTCCTTCATTTGAGATGTTAAAACTGTAATTTCCTTTTCGCAATATTCCAACATTCTTGATCACCGCTGAACACGGCACACATTCTTCTGTAGTCTCTGGCATTCAGCTAGACGAGAAGCTGCGTTTATTTTACAGAAGAAGGGAGGAGGAGGAAAGAGGCCAGACCTTTGAAAGGCACATTCTTTACAGAGAGAGGCGAAGACACAGAGCAATTACACGAGGCAGGAAAGAGAACAGCACAAGAGGAAAGTACAAAGGGAGAGTGTGACCCACAACCTGGGGCACACTTTCTTCAAGAGAGGAAATCGAATAAAAACACACACACACACACACAGGACACAGCACTGTCTACCTGAACTCTTTAAGAGCAAATGCTGAGGGAAAATATCAATTAAAGGTTTAAACTGCCTATTTTCATGCCTGGCAGGCTGTTTGGAGTGTCTTTGTTGCCCGCTGAGGAAGAGGGTAAACATGTCACCAAGACCCTGCAATGTTTTCATTATTTTGTTTGAAAATTGTGAGTTTTCATTCAGCTCGTGCATTTGATAAATCCCTCTGGATGAATGTCAGTCAGGCACCTATGGTAGCTGTGCATTAAAATGTGTCTGCATGATTTTCAGTCATTTTTGTTGGGTAAAAAGTTAATAAAAAGGTAAAAAATTAAAACCCAAAGAAAATAAGATGTTGATCAAGTAAACTGGATGACTGGAATTCATACTCCCCTAGCAAAAGCAGACAACGCTGAATTGGAATAAATTATATCACTGTTCTGACCATATTAACCAGACGAAACAGATGCTTTGAGGCTTTTTCTATTTGTTGCATTTTTTTTTTTTTAATTTTATTTATTTTTTTATTCTCTACCAATCAAACACCCCCACAGTGATTCCCCCTCTCCATGGAGGCCTCGAAAAACAAAACAGCTTCGTATATGAAAACTTAATATGAAAATTTACTCAAAACAGCCTATTGGTAGTACCAACAAGCACAGGAAAGCCGAAGGCAAGATCAAGACCTCCACTAAACAACAAGCCATTAATTCAATTTTTTTATACCAAAGCATATTTTAAAAAATGAAGGAGCAGCGCACACTGCAAAGTTGTAAAAACCGATACTTGGTGCACCAACACTTTAATGGGTGATGCGGCACTGCACGCAGGTGCACAACCTTTAGGGTCACACCAACATGTCCTGATGCCAAGACAAACACAAATGTCAGTAATAGGACAACCATTGACCATCCCTAAACTATAATGAATGGTGCTTTTCAGTGGAATGGAGCACAAGGACTGCTTACCTGCTGCTGCTGGGCTGTGAAGAAGGCAGCCGCCTGCTGCTTCATGAAGAGCTGCTGGTGCTGGGGCGTGGCCTGGGATTGAGGGGGCGTGACTTGGGCGGGAGCCTGCGGCTGAGTGGGCGCGGCTTGTTGCTGTGAGGTGGGAGTCTGAGGAGCCTGTGCCTTCTGTGATTGGATATTGACCCCAGCAGGTTGGGTAGCTCCTATGCTCACACCTGTGAAACATGTTAAAAAGGACCAGGTTGCTTTGTATACTTTTACTGTTTTGATATCAATATGTTCTCATTTACAAATTTGACAAAAGAGGAAATTGAGATGCCGGGTAACAACAGGCCATTGTACACCTCTGCCTACTCTGTCTATGACCACAACTGCTGAAGCCTTTGGATCTATGACAATGAATAGAAGCAATCCACTTTAATGTGAAGCAAGGATGAATCCAAACAATCAAAAAATATTTCCAGCACTGCTCCCCCATTATCTGTCATGCCTGGTAAAAGACAGCTGGTACTCCGCTGGTACTCTGCTTCTATGAAAACCAGGGGAATGGGAGGGCTTCTAGGGATTCTGGGAGTCAAAGCCCAGTATCTGGGGCTCATTAAAAAGCAATTAAAAGCTTTTTAAAGATGGACAAGTTGACCTGCCAGGGTTACGAGGCTGCGCTGTGGCAGCCAAAGAATTATGCAGCTTGTCTCCTTCAATACTGGATGTCTTGCACTGTGAGCGCGGCTACAGACAGGGAAAGCTCCTGGCACAGTCTTCACAATAGGCAGGTCTCTTTTGTCTCCACTCAAACGCCTACACTGCCCGCCTGCTGTCTGACAGTGGGCTGGAGGAGGGGTGCGTACTGATTGGCTGGGTGGCCCCGGCGGCCATGTTGGCCCTCTTGCGGGGGGTGAGGGCGGGCTGGATGGGCAAGATGCCAGCGATGGGCTGGGCCTGGCCCGCTTTGGGACGCTGGCGAGGGGCGATGGACGTTTCGGTAGTGGGAATGGGGTCCGTGAGCCTAGAGAGAAAGACAGATACAGATTAGCACAGTACTGGGGCTTCTGTCAAAAGAAAGAAATATGCCTCATCACAACAGGAGAGCTGTGATGTCATGACCTGTGACCTAACTGGGGTCAGCAGTGTAGCGTAGTGGCAAGGAGCAGGACTCATAACCAAAAGGTTGCCGGTTTGATTCCCTGCTGGGGCACTGCTTTTGTACCCTTGGCCAAGGTACTTAACCCAGAATTGCCTTAGTAAATATCCATCTGCATAAATGGACGACATGTAAAAAATTGTAACCTATGTAAGTCACTCTGGATAAGACCGTCTGCTAAATGCCAATAATGTACTGTATGGTGTGAATACAGTTCCACAGGAGGTTAATGGATGTGGAAATGTGTGAAGTTAAACTTGGCCTTCAGTGCTCACCTGGCTTTGGTCTGGCTCTTCTTTGCCACAGCTTCGCCGGCTCTGATTGGCTCGGGGAGTTTTGCTGGAATGGGAGAGTTCTAGAGGGAACAAAAAGCACGGACAGCCAAAGTCAACAAAATTCTGTCACCTCGGACAACCAAAAAAAACTCTTTCAAGAAGCTGTTTTAAACAATCCTTTCAAATAGTCAAAAGTCTTAAGAGGGTGGATTCCAAAAGCATACTGCCTTCCCCCTGGGAGCAGTGTTTATGGTTCATGTATGGTTAAAGAGTGACTGTGAGTCCTTATGACACTGACATTCAGAGGCTCACTGAATCCGCTTCCAAAATAACTTCAATCACTTTAGAGTTCATTCTTTGATGCGCCTCATACTAATTAGTGTGGCCGGTAACCGAGGAATACATTTGCAGCATTGGCCGTTTGCTGGGATCCATTTTATTGATTCCTTGCAATGAGACCTGCTGATGGAAAAGAGCCAATTGGCAAAGCCATGTTGCACCGTTTCCTCCGTTACTACGTGCGGTGCTTACTTTATTAACCATGCATGCCTGAGATGAATGAGCTTGGGAAGCCACGGAAGAGCTAAAAGGCTCTATGAATGTGACACATTAAGAGAGAATGCAACGAAGGACAGCACTGTGACATTTCCATCTCTGGGCTTGTTATTTTGTAATCACATGATCATGGTAGCTAAGTTTTCAAGGGACCTAACAAGGCCACAGAGAAGCTTGCCTGAGATGTCTGTGGTCTAAATGCTCACACAGAAAGGATCAGGTATTGGGATGGGGGGTCCTGGCACTCGATGCAGAGAGGTTTAGTGTAATGTTCCTCTGCAGAGAGGGACTCACCTGTGTGTTCTGGACAGGACAGTCCCGACGGGCCAGTTTGAAGGCGAAGTATGACACCTGGTAGACGTCTGGTCTCTTATCGGGGTCTGGCTCAAGCATGTAACCTTTTGCAGGAAACGCAGGTAAGGATATGACATTTCAAAAGACAAGAGTACACGCCACTCCATACCACAACTCAAGATTCTATTACAAATATGTGAAGTTATGACGTAGAGGACGCAAAAACCCATAGACACTTGTATTGAAAGTATAGAGGACAGAGAAGGAAACCTTTAACATAAACAGCGCCATGGATAAAGGAGAGACTACACTGAGAAAGAGGCAGACATCAGCACAGAGATGAGTAGAGAAAATTAGCTAGAGAGTGATCCAGACATTAAAAAAGAAAGGGAGAGAGAGACAGACAGAGGGAGGGAGCCGGTGAGTCAGTGACGCAGATGGACAGGGGAGAATTGGGGACACTCACGGATGAGGCAGTGCATGTCCTGGGAGTAGCGGGAGTTGTCCGGAATGGTGAAGCTGCCATCACAGATGGCCACCTGGCTCTCTCCAAACGGCAGAGTGAAATAACACAGCTTATAGAGGAGACAGCCCATGGCCTGCGGGAGAATCACACACGTGCACAGCACAGTGAAGTAACACACCTTACAGCGGAGACAGCCCAAGGCCTACTACAAACTCACTGAACTTCTAAGCACTTGGTATGAGACTGACATATAAGGAAAAATAATAACAGTTAGTGTAATATGTTGAGAAACGCATTCAAGAAAATAATTGTTATGAACCCTTTCAATGCATTTTTACCATGTGGAAGATTAAGATTTATTTAGATTAAGACTAATATTTTTCTTTTCATTCTCTACTTTAATATTAGAGAGGATATCTAAAGAAAAAAAGTCCAAATGACCCACAGCATATAAACAGAACAATTACACTGCAGGGTTGCAAAGCACAATACAATCCAGATGAATGAGAAAGTTCTGTAATTTGTGACATCATAAACTGGAATTCAATCAACGACCTCCAAAATGGTGCCTTCACTTTCTTTTAACACAATTATATCATTTATATTGATTTTTTTCTTCTAGATTGTCATAGTGACTGGAATGTACCCCGAGTAATACAAATGGAATGGAATGTTGAATAACTTCACTGTAACAGCAAAATATTTCTGAAAAAAATATTGCCTAGACATTTACTTGTTGATAAAAACAAAGATGTGCTTTGAATTTCCCACAGTAGTCATAAGTTTTCCTAGTGCAGGACTAAATCTTGCAGCACTGTGATGTCAAATCCTAAAGACTACTTCATTCAAAGCTTGAATAGATTGGGTTTTCTCTGTCCAAAAAACCTCTGCTGAGAGTAATTTCATCACAATTAATTGGTGTAGTTTTATAAATGAGCTATGATGTGGATGAAACTATAATGGCAACCCAATGTGCCCTGGTTGTTGACTATCTCTGACGAACACAATTCTTTTGTAATAAACCACAACAATGTGATGACTTTCACCTGACTTTGATCTACAGAATGCGTGCTGTAAATGTCAAGAGCCCCCCAACACATCTCACATTTTCTCTATGACGTTATCATTTTCAAAGGCGTGTACTCGGCTACCTAATCTGAAAAAAATGTTGCTACTGAAATTCCTGTGATGCTTCAGCAGACCAATCTGACTAGTTCTATACAGCTATCAGTTAATTTCACTACCCTACTGGCTTTTCATAGGTGCGTGATTCATGATGTAATGTCCTCAGTATGTGAGGGTTAAAGCACATTTCTCATGAAAGACAGCACGTAGAGGAAAGAGCAGCTTTAGCCCAGCGAGCATTATTCATGCGCCTGGTGAATTCCACTTTGATCCGAGTGCCATCGGACTCGTTTGATCAGAGGAAGAAGCAGTGGAGCCTGGCGCCTGCACTCACCCAGATGTCAGCCTTTGTGGTGATGACTTTTCCACTGTAGAGGTTGACCATCTCTGGGGCGCGATATGACAAGGTGGTGTATCTGGAAGGAGGAGGCGGAGGGGTGTTAATCACAAGGGCTGTGAGGCTGTTCTGTGCTCTTAATTCAAGTGGACTCAAATACAATATCCTGCAGAGATGTTCAACAAAAGCCATAAGTTATCAGTTAAGACATGTTCATTCCCATGTTGATATATATTACTTTTAAAAGGTATAATCCTGTTTCATTTAAATATAGTGTGAGGGAGCCAAATCTGTATGGATCACTGGCTGGGCTTCAACATCAGCTCAAAGGACCAGAAGATAATTATTGGACAGTAAGCTGACATGAATGGCAAACTGGGTGGAGCCACCACATGCCATCAGTCACTCACTGATCTTTGCAATGACTAGCAAAATTTTTATGACTGGTTCATCAGGTTGGTGGCTCCATCCATGACAGGGTTTGAGGGTCAGAGGTCACACCCACTTCTTGATCTCCTCCTCCACCACCGGCACCCCCTCGTTCTGTGGGTTCTGGAACTTGTTGGTGGCGCTGCCGAAATCACACAGCACATAGTGTCCCCTGTCATGAAGCAGGATGTTCTCCACCTGTAAGGAGGTGCACAGGGAGGGGACAGCGCAGAGTGTATGATTGGGCGGGAGAGTGATAGATAGGAGCCACATTGCAAGAATAACACTAGAATACTACTAGAAAATCATTTCCTCCCACACCGCCATCAAAAATAAAAATCATTTTTAATTATGTGGTTCACTGAAATCAATGGTCCACATCATCACGGTCCATGATGACTTTCAGTAATGTACTTCATATGTTTCTCATGATGTGCCACTGACCGCACAATTCAAACCCCATCCTCTCCGATCTGTGAGAAGGAGCTGGACCGCTGTTTTGAATGAGTGATGGAGAAAGTGAGAAATCCCGCAGGACAGACGGATCGAGCTGAGATGCGCAGCTGCTCGTACCTTGAGGTCGCGGTGGATGATGGGAGTCTTGCACTGGTGAAGCCGGGCTACAGCCTCGCAGGTGTCACAGAAGATCTGCAGCACCTCTGCCTCCGTGAAGCCCGTCTGCAGCCGCTGGTTCATCAGGTTCACGACCTGACCCCCTGCCGGAAACCCAAGCACCAGGACACACAGTCAACCCAAACAGAGAGACACTTCGGTCTAGATACACTCCCCTCACTCTCTCTCTCATACACACACACACACCCACACACACACAAGGACCTATGACCCAGACAGGCACATATATACAGAGACACACTGTGCCTCTGTGCAAACACAGACAAGGGCCTATAGATATATATATCTGTTGAGTTCAATGCTGAGTACACAGGCAGTTCTGCCATACAGCTCTGCAGTACAGGGGGATTTCCTCAATGGGACAAGGCTATCTTCTTCGGCTTATGACACCAACTTGCACTCCATAGACAGTAGTGATGTTGCAGCTGTCCGGTTCTTTGGGACACACTTCGCTCACGTTAAGATCCCTTCAGGCTCCTGCAAATCTATGCAGCTGCACATCACTGTTCTCACATAGCCGGTTCCTGAAGTACGCCGCTCCGCATATTAAATCACACGGCGTACAGGAGCCATTTCTCCTCACCGAGGGCCGGTGGCCATGTGCAGGCCTTGACATTTCAGCACGAACAATGAGGAGACTCTGCAGGGCCGCGGGCTGTATGAATGATTCAGTTTAATTGTATCATCATCGTACCAATGCGGATCATGCATTATTCACCAAAGTCCATCCTTCACCCCTGAGGCCACACTTTTCCCCCCACTCAGACCCAGACAGCTGAGAGCGAGGTCGGACCCATGGTGAAGCACAGACTCCGAATAACAATAAAATAAAAAAAGAGGAGAGGAAAAAATGTACCGAGGAGAAAAGAACTGAAATGTCAAAAATGAACAGGCCTGATGAGGACGAGACTTTTGTGGGCGCTGAGGACGTCTTCAGGGAAATGCTGGGCATCAACTGAGACACAAACCGAAGCAGACAGACAGATGGACAGACAGACAGACGGACAGGCAAACAGGCAGAAAGGCTCACCGCGGCAGAAGTCCATGAGGATGAGGACCTCCCAGACGTCCCCCGCTCCTACTGCTGTGATGCTGGAGTCCAGGAAGCCGACGATGTTTTTGTGGCCCACCAAGTCCCTCTGTGTACAGACAAAAATACACACACATGTATGACATGCATATATGCATGCACGCATGAACATACACTCGCACACACACACACACACACACACACACACACACACACACACACACACACACACACACACACACACACAAAGTCACAAACGTACACACACACGGATGTGCGCACACGCACGCACGCACACACAGCCACGGTCACACGGACAGGCACAAACGTATATGCACACACGCACAGACACACATACGCACGCACACACACATACGCACGCATGCACACATGTACATACACATGTACACACACAGACACACGCACACACACACAAACGGTTAAAGCTGCAGTGTCACACTGCGAGCGCCCGCAGCCTGCAGAATGAGGCGGTGGGCTGCTCTCAGATCAGCTGCACGCCCAGCCTGCCCCCATGCCAGCAATGCGGGGCTCTGTTCTGTGACTGCACGCTCGTGTGGAAGTCACACTGAGCACGGGCGCCTGCCAGGGGACTGATAATAACAATAATAACCACCGCAGCGACGATTCTGGCGCTCAGACTGTGGGCTGCGGGAGCCAGTCAGCTTGCAGAATGGCTTCAGACTGGGGGCTGGGGCGGGAGGGGCCTAACAGTCCATTCCATATCCACCCCCCTGCTGGATGCAGACTCCAACTGTGCTAGGAGTTTGTGACACGCTGCCCTCTCCCTCTCCCTCTCCCTCTCTCCCTCTCCCTCTCCCCCTCTCTCCCTCTCTCCCTCTCTCCCTCTCTCTCTCTCTCTCTCTCTCTGTATGCCTGTTCAAGTCTGAGTTCTCATTCCCTTGATATGGAGCACATCTCATTCTCTGCATATTACACCTAACCGTACTCCATTTCACCGCCTATGCACCTGTATCAGAAGTGCCTGCATTACCTCTAATGACAGGAACTGTGCCCTGTTTTTAAGCATTACACTACATTATTGGAATTCAGCAGACACTTTTCTCCAGAGTGACTTTCACAGGTTACAATTTTACACATTATCCATTTATACAGCTGGATATTTACTGAGGCAATTCTGGGGTAAGTACCTTGCCCAAGGGTATAGCAGTAGTGCCCCAGCAGGGAACTGAACCAGCAACCTTTCGGTTACAGGTCCTGCTCCTTACCACTGTGCTACACTGCCGCCCATACGTGACTTAAGCTTTACTGATGGCAATGGGCTTGCTGCCCAGGGAGGGGTGTACTGCCTGTTCGGCATGCCCTAGAGGAGGTCGACAGGGAGGGTTTTCCCCTCGAGCGGAGGCGAACGGCGCGGCCCCTCACCATGATCTGGATCTCCCGCTTGCACACCTGCAGGTCGTGCTCGTTGTTGACGTACATCCTCTTGAGGGCGCAGCGGACGCCCTGGTGGGTCCGCACCAGGAACACGATGGCGAAGCCCCCTGCGGAGCGAGGGAGGGAGGGAGGGAGGGAGGGAGAGGGAGTGGGGAAGAGGAAGGACAGAGGGAGGGAGAGTGAGAGAGTGAGAGAGGTGGGGGGGGGGAGAGAGAGAGAGAAAGACAGAACATGAGAATCCACTGCCATGAGCGCTGGCCATGATTCAGAGAAAAATATGCTCCATATGACAGTGACATGCAACTCATAATCAGCCTGTTTGCAAGTGGATGCACTGACTCTGTAAAGTACCTCTACTCAAGGAATTAAGGCTTATTACCATCGCAAACCATAACTAGACAAAACAAAAACACGCTGACAAAAGGTACACTGAAACAGACCCATTACAGCACTTCGGGTCCCTTTTAATCCCCTGCTCAAACTTCTAACTGTCGTGTAATGTTGCATTATGGTCAATAAAGCGCAAATGAGTCATGTAAACTTTAGTTCTAAAGCATTAAGCTCCACTGAGCCGATCCGCTGAGCTGTTCTGTCAACGTTCAAGGACACCGCGTTTGCTTCGGCTGAATACAAATAAGCTAAATATTATTTCAGAATTCAAGATGGATGGTGCTGTAGCTCCACACTGCAAGCACTACAATGAAATGACTCTCAATGAAAAAGCAGTAAGGGAAAACCGCCACGCTCAGCCTGAAGAGACTACAAAATCTGCCCTGCGTTGTATTTGGCGTAAATTGCTTGTGAATATGTTTATACTGAAACCTTTTTCAACTCTGTTTTTCTTGTTCTGACACATCAGTGTGTCTGGAACCTACAGGCACTCGCTACATTCGTAGGTACCTCATGATGTAAATTAGCAACGGCATCATCTGCACAGCACAAGCGAGACCGTGAAAAATGGAGGCTACACCTGGGGGTTATCCCTATTCTGTCTGTGCCATCAGAGAGAGGAATATATATCTGTATGAATGGTATGGGGCTCCTATACAGTTTACAGTAAGAGAGGAAAAAATGAAATATGAGACCTAAGCATTATTTAGAAATGGCGTCATACATCTGAACATAAAGTGGAACAATGCCTTGCTTCACACTGGCGGTCATTTTTCTATTCGGTTCAAACATACAAGCTGGAGTTGAAAAGGGCGTGCAAGATAAATTCTCAAAGCTGCCAAGCACTGCCCGGGCATTTTGAATATTTTATACTCAGTTGCCATCACTGTGAGATTGTTTTTTCCCCCCCAGCTTACAACTGTGCCACAGAGACAGATAATGTCCTTTGGAGTCCCCCCTTCAGGATTGTCCCCGTGACCCCGACAGGCACCCCGAGCCCCACCCCCAACTCTTCCCCGCGGCCTATCACCTGCTCCAAGCTGCTGCTGCTGCAGCTGCTGCTGAGTGTTTCATCAGGCATGAATGGGCCAGCCTGTGTGTGACCCCCGCAGCCGGCTCCGGAGCGGGCGTGTCACGGACGGCCCCATCAGCCGCATGGGGGCCTAATCCGCTGACCTCCCTGCCCCGGGACGGCGTGTTGTGAAATGTGTTTTCGGTCAAAAGCTGGTAAGAGCTTAGAGGAAGGCGGGCTAAAAATAGCACAGCATGAGTCAGCGTGGGGGGAGAGTGGGGAAGAGTGTAGGTACTGTCCAAGAGTGCCCCGCCAAGGAGCATGTGTGTGTGCGTGTATGCGATCCACTGAAGAGAGCATGCACATGTGATCCACTGACAAACTTGCAAATATGTGTGTGTGTGTGTGTGTGTGTGTGTGTGTGTGTGTGTGTGTGTGTGTGTGTGTGTGTGTGTGTGTGTGTGTATGTGTGTGTGTGCGCCAGAATGCCCACCAGCAAAACAACACAAAGTGCTTCGTGCTGACAGAGCAGCTGCCCACGTAGGTACACACCCATCACAAACAACCAAACCCACAATGCTGATGCTACCTAGCTCACTGGGCCAGTACAACTGCCACACAAACACCCAGGTGTTCCATCACTGCTAACATTCAGCTTGAACAGAAAGAACCAGAACATCACACCGTGTGCCTGACTCCAGGCTAGTAGCTATGGGTTATCAATTTAAATCCCAGGTATTGACATGAATGTTGTACTCTTGACTAACGTACTTCAAGTGTGTACTAAATATTCAAGTGTATAAACTCAGACAGTATGTATGAGATATTAAGCTGTAAGCATTCTAAACCATCCTAGATAAGGGCATTAGCTAAGAATATAAAACCAGTAATACCATCAAAGGTTTTCTTGTTTCTAATCTCCTGGGTCCACTACAGCTGAGGCAAACGGCAAGCACTGTACAGTCCTGAAACGGCAGGTACGGCTTCTTTCACTCCCTGAGTCACCCTTCTGTAACAGGAGTACTGGAGAAGGGTGTTGCCTCAATTGCAGTGTGAAAATTTTTCTCGAAAGTGTTCAAACTACTTCTGTCTGCAGGCTTCTTGGCAGTTACTGCGGTATAATGATAGGTGTGACAAGAACAAGCTGAGCCTGATTTGCTTTTTTTTTTTTTTTTGCTTTAATTAGCTGGTGTGTGATGAGCTCATGTTGAACATATAGGTGTTGCCTGAGATGCAATACTGCATTTCTGAAGATGGCTCTGCATTATGGGATAGGGCAGATATGTGTGTGTATGCCTCTATCCATCCGTCTAGTCACGTGTCTGTAAGCATGTTGCCTGTCTGCATTTGCGTCTCGGCCTGCGTTTGTATGTGCGGGCGTGCGCAGCCGCAGCGAGGCAAATCTCTGAATGAATGGCAGCTGTGCGGGGTTGGCGCATTGTAGCGCTGTCAGCTCCGCGGCTATCGGAGCGGTTCGGCTCAGAGAGGCAATGTGGGCCGCCGTGTGAGCAGACAGATATGGGGCAGGAAGATATTTCGGTAATCTGCTGGGGATTGACTCTGCTTGCTCTCGCTCTCTTGCTCTCGCCGTCCCGCGTTAAAGGTACAGGTACCCGGCAGCTCCACACTGATCCACGGCACAGAGCTCAGTGGAGCTTTCCGCTTCCGCACGTCGGCCAGCCTTACTTTCCCAGATAATGCTGTATTCGTTTTTCAGTAGAGCGCGAGAATCAGGCTAGCTCATTATGGCCCTTTTTCCACTGCAGAGCTGAAACCAGGCTGGCACATTATACCTCTTTTCCAGTGCAGAGCTGAAACCAGGCTGGCATGAAAGGAAGCCAAATGTGGCTGCCCCTGTACAGCACACATGTATTTCCATTGCTTGTTCACAAGCAGGGCTTTAGCACATGGCAAAAACCTGTATGCGCAGATCAAGAACCACGTCTGTAGTGACACCATGTCTTAAGACTACATGACAACTTCTGAATTCTGGCAGGTTGCTGTAAGCAGTGATGGCAGAACACTCCTTTCTGCTGTCCACCTTCAGCTCTTCAGTTCTTTTTTGCAGACTCCACCTCTGGCTCATTTGTAAGTAGAGGCCTGCACCAGTAAGGCCAGCAGGAAGAAAAGACACAAGCCAGCATGAGGGAAAAAAATAAAAAGGAAAGACAATGGAAACCTAATCGGAATTTGAACTCAGGGAGCCAGCCTGGTTCCAGATCTCCAGCGGAGACAAGGTATCAGGTAACGCTCAAGGCTAGGGTGCACCATAACACCGGACAAGTCACACACTGGCTATATGAAAATGAAGGATCAGCTGAGGTGTATATAAACCACAGTTCTATACAGTAAACAGTACAGCTTTGGTCAAGCGATTTAGGCCAATGCCTTTCTTTCTCATAGTAAAATGGTGCAACCAGAAGCATTACAATTTTTATAAAGGAAATGTGGACTGACTTTCCACCTACTCTGCACCTCCCAGAGATAATTAATCTCACAGAACACTTTCCCCACATCATCTATCTTTAACAGTTAAGAAGTGAGGTCCACATTTAAACCCACGGCAGTGTGACTGGAACACAGACTCAATCCTATTACTGCAGCCGTGGTGTGGGACAGACATGTGTTTTCCCAGCATGCTCTGAATAAGACACCATGCTTTCATTATTTGCGCAGGGCTGCACGGACGCCGCATGGTGCCAATCAGGCGCAGGTATGCTGGTGGTTTTCCTTTCAGTCCAATATGTATTACTGCCTTTCGTATTAATTGGTTCGAAATGTGTATGTTTATGCGCAGACAGACACACAAACAACACGCTGGCTGTCAAAATGTCGAGCTGTGCATTTCCCATTATCCCACGTGCTTGCACTTAGCTGTGCTGTGGTGAGTCAGAGCGTACAGCGAGGGCCTGCTCTCTCCTCTGTGTTATACACACGGATGCACACACGCGCAAGCACAGGAGTGGACGCAACGTGCGAGCGTGTGCTCCTTCCCAAAATGTGGGCGGACGGGGCGACGCCTGTCCCCGCCCTCCTCAGCCCGCTGACTCCGTCGGCCTAATCCTACGGCGCCTGCGTGAAATTAAAGAGATTAGTGGCCTCCTCAAGCGTCACTAACGGGAGCGCTTCCATCCTGCAGGAGTGTCAGCAACAGCATCAGAAATAACCCCTTCACACTGCCGTGAGCCAGAATAATACCCCACACACACGCGCACGCACGCACGAACAGGGACAGAAGTACGGCCGCTGCATGTGAGCGCAGCGTACAGTAAATTTACCATTGTGATGATGGGATTTACGCAACGCCAGGCGCTATAAATAAACTCACCCTTTCCAGCACACAATTTACTTAGAGGCTGCAAAGCATCTCTGTGTTCTGTACAGAGACCCCTGCGTGAAAGCTGGAGGGGGGGGTGATCTCGGCCTCTGTGCAGCGCAGACTTATCTGGGACTCCTGGTGTCATGTGCTCGGGGGCTGCTGCAGCAGGCAGGTAGGCCAGCGCATTGTAGGCCAGGGCTCAATGACAGGGGGAGTCTTTTAAAAAGCACTGCAGAGGCTTGTGTTACCGGCTGTAATCGCACACTCCGCCGGCCCCGGCAGCGCCGCGTGGAAGGGAGGGAATATCAGCCCGTCTACTCCGCTGTCACTGCGACAAACAAAGCACCCCCCAGGAAGGGGACGGATGCCGTCATCAGTGCTTAAGAGCTGAACTCAATTCCGTTCAATTCCTCAGTGCTTTATTGGCATGGCAATATATTTCACGTTTTGCCAAAGTGATCACATTACAGACAATACCCCTTTAAAAGAAAAAAAAGAGAAAACTGATATACAAATTCATGAAGAAAGTACACTGAATTTTATCTGTAGTCCCATGACTGGATCTCCATATTCAGACAAATATCTTTTCAATTTGTAAATTAACACATCCATATCTGTCATGAGTTACTGTTAATATGCCATGAGATAGTGTTTCATGCTCAACACAGTAGCATGGCGGCATAGTGGTTAACGAGTTGTGCTTGTAACCACAAGATTTCAGGTTTGATGCCCAGATAGGGCAGTGCCGTTGTGCCCTGGGGCAAGATATTTAACCTGATTCGCTCCAGAAAACACCCAGATATATAAATGACCAACATGCTGAACGCGGGCCAGCCAGGATAAGGATGTACGAATCTAAATAATGTAAATTAGACAATCACGTGTTGCTGCTGCTCTTGTGTTCTTGCTCTTGTGCCTGTTGTTTGCTCACTATTTGCACTTTTGTACGTCGCTTTGGATAAAAGCGTCTGCCAAATAAATAAATGTAAATGTAAATGTAAATGCTGCTGTGCAGTCAATGTGCTTGTGGAGCAACAATGAGACATGATGTTCTAGAAGGATCAATGCGAACCAGACACCTTCTTCAAAAAATTACAAGTGGCCTGCAGGTGGGGGAAAAAAAATACAGCAGCAGTCTTAACGGCAGGGCAGTGGTCTTCTTCACCAAGTGCTGACGCGAGACCGGCTGTGGCAATCGGGGGTCATGTGAGAATGGCTCAGTGGGAGAGGGGCAGGCGTTGGTGCTGCTGATCTCCGCCGTTCTGTTTCGGCTAGACCAGCATTTCTGACAGACTATGAGGATGTGCTGTTTAATTAAACACCTGAGATCTGCTTTCTGCCCAGCCATGCTCAGTCAGTATGGCCTCTCTGCTACAATACGCCAGTGCTAAAGAATGGACATTGCACACAATTTGAGTCATTCCTACTGTTCGAATGAGGGCTGCAAACACATGACTTCAAAGCATTTTAAAAAGGATTATTATTCACTGGAAGAGTGCTGAAGACACTGTGAACTAGGGCGTTCAAAGACCATGGCCATGTAAACCCTTGTCCTACACAAAGGCTGAAGCGCTTCTTTCCTTCACTAGGACATAAAAACTATGTAGTTGTTGCAGTATGAAACGGGAGAAGGGAAACAAAGGTGGTCAAAACCAATTTTTTCAATTGGGACATTAATAAAAGACGGGACAGTGAGCATGAGGAATAACTAATAACTTGGTCCTGCCAAAGGCTTTCAGCCCGTGAGCAAAACACCTGACAATATGTCAAAATGCCACTGAATATCAGAATATGTCTCCCCACTCCCCCAAACCCAAAACCATCTGAACAAACAAATGCAGCCAATCCAGACTACTACACACCCAGTAAAAGTTAGAAACGCAAAATACGATCCCTGGAAAAACATTCCAGCTAGTGTTTCTTTCCCCCACAAATCCCGCATTTTTAAAAGCCAAAGCAGCCAGTGTCCGGGAGAGAAACCACACAGGGCCGGAATCAGGAAATTGGCGAGTGCCGGAATTCTGATCCCGGCAGAACATACTGTGCTGCTCACGGCCGCATGTAATCAGCCAAACGGATGTGCTCATTATCATCAGTGATCAGACGGAGCACGGACGAAGACGGGGAGGCTGGAGCAGCAGGTAGCCTCAGTTTGGCGATTAACGCCTTTTAATCCCATTTCTCCTCTGATTAAAAATGGCACTGCATTGGCTCAAAGAAACTTCCAAATAAAAAAAGGATGAATTAGAGAGCAGGTTGACTCCTGTGAAAAGAGGGAGGAAAGGAGAAGTACTGAGGAAACACGTGCCATTGTTTTCCTCTTCCTCTATTGCAGGGCACTGCTCTCATTACCTGAGCAGAGCAAGTCCACTTTGGCTCCAGCAGACAGAACAGTGCACTCACTGTTATGGGGGAGTTATCCAAATACCATGCCAGCGAGGAGGACAACAGGCTTCTAACTGGCAGAGTGCGGACCAACAGATGGTGCCCATCCGTACCAGTGATGAATAAATCACCCGCAGCCCATCCATTATTCAGTAGTGGGCCTTCTCAGCTGACGGGGAGCGCCATGCTCGCCATGGCCTTGGATCACTGTACCGAGGGCTCCCCACACTGGGAGGAGGGCAGGGGGTTGAGGCCAGTCTGACATGACGAGAGGCAGGAGGCCCTGCTGAAGGGAACCTGGGGTCCACTGAGCTCATTCATTCCCCTAAAAGGGCAGTGTTGGAAAAAAGAGCAACAGGGCACCATGTGGACAGCAAAGTAGGTGCAGTGTGGAGAACAGAGCAACAGACCACAGTGTGGAAAACAGAAACAGGCCACGGCATGAAGAATAGAACAACAGACCACAGTATGGAGAACAGAAGGACTGACAGTGTTAACAGAGCAACATGCCACAGTGTGGAGGACAGAGAGACAGGCCAGTGATGAAAACGGAGCGACAGGCCACAGTGTAGAAAACAGAGCGACAGGCCACAGTGTGGAGGACAGGACAACAGGCCATAGTAAAGGAGAGAGCTTCAGGCTGCACTGTGGAGGACAGAGAGACAGGCCACAGTGTGGAGGACAGAGCGACAGGCCGGAGTGTAGAGGAGAGAGCGTCAGGCTGCACTGTGGAGGACAGGGCGACAGGCCACAGTGTGGAGGACAGGACGACAGGCCACAGTGAGGAGGACAGTTACAGGTTAAAGGCGAAATCAGACCCTCAACAATCCATGCACACAGTCAAACCATGCACACATCACGTTGAGGGGATTCAAACACTGTTGTCAGCTAGGCCTTGGCAACGCACAGAGTTCGATAGAAATAAATTGGCTGTGAAATGAAGACAATTACAGCCATCAACT
Source organism: Megalops atlanticus (assembly GCA_019176425.1). Lineage (NCBI taxonomy): Eukaryota > Metazoa > Chordata > Actinopteri > Elopiformes > Megalopidae > Megalops > Megalops atlanticus. Next base: position 11,221,771 of record CM032878.1, on the reverse strand, counting down.
CTGTGTCTCCGCATTTGGCATGCAGTCTACAGCCCAGAACATTTCCCTGACATCACAGGTCCACCAACTTCACAATGGAAACTTCGCAAGGCACCGACTGCGTGGGTGTGTCCATATCTGCCTGCCTTTATTTTAAGATATGAGGTAACACATAAAGCAGCGCCTTCAAAAATGTAAGCAGTGCTGCACGCAGGAAAAGTACTTTCACTGGAGTCATATTTGCCATTTGCATTCTAAGCTGCAACAATGACAGAACTGTCAGTTGATAAAGCTTTGCCTTGCCTCATGTCTCGCACTTCACACTTACACCAGTTATTCAACCTCTTTTTTTCTGAATATCAAAACACAGAAGCCAAACATACATCTCTGAACTGCCTGCCTCTGGTTTCATATTACACAGGAAGACACAGCACAATCTCCCTCCCATACCACAATGTGACTAACTGTCAACATAACACTGTCTGTCTGCCAATGCCTAAGACAGGTCGTCTTTACAGACACACCTCCTGACAACCAAGAGAAGACACGTATAGAAGGAATGGTTACCCTGTACTAGTTACAGAGTACAAACACGCTACATTACTGATATGTATTTGCATCATTCTCACTTCTGATTTATAAATAGGGCTACCACATGAATTAATAACAAAAGTATGTGTTGGACACCGCACAAAGTTGATGAGCCTTACAGCCTTTAAAGGCAAATTATACAGTACTGATGTAGGCTATCAACTGTCATGTCTGGTTTGAAAAACTTTGAGTCTAAGATGTTTGACGTTTGGAAACAGCATAAGGACTAGTATCAATTTTGCAGGTCTGAGCCCTGGTGTCCACACTTTCTCCCACCGCTCAGAGAGCAGTGACTCAGCACTGAATTAATGTAGGAGGTGCACAGCAGCCTGAGACGAGAGGGGTGAGGGCACCTCGTTTCCGCCTGCCTCTCTGAAAAACAGATCCCCAGCGGCGACCGAAACCCTCACCACACACAAAAACAAAACGCTTATTCTACTGAATATGTAACAGCCTGTGTTTTTCCTCCCTTTCTTTTAAAGTGATGGCCGAAAAAGAAGGAGAGGCATAAAGGGGGGCCAATGTGACGCTCACAGTGATAGCCGGGGTGCTTCCATGGACGCGTGACTCAAGCGGGTCCGTCGCACGGTGACCCTTTTTACAGGTGCTGCAGCCTTGCAGCGCAGTGGCAGGGAGCAGGGATGGGAGCGGCTCGCATAACAGGCACGGCTGCGTCAGCACATCGCCGGTGATGCCTCAAAACATCGGCCGAGCCGCAGGAAAAAAACAAAAACAAACACTCAGCAAGTCACTCGGCCGTGAGGATGAGATGCCCTGAAAAGGCGCGTGGCAGGAGGGTGGGACTCGCAGGTAAAGGTGCACCCCGGGCAGGAAGGCATCGGCGACAAACGGCCGGGCTGAACAAGGGAGGCCCAGCATCTGGGACGCACTGGAGCAGGTCCTGTTCTATCAACCCTCCCGAGGTGCGCTGGCGTCCCCATCCCGCAGAACATTGGCAGTGAGAAGCGGAACCGAAGGAAATGGCGACGGTTCAGGCGGCCGCCGCCTTTCTGACTCGAATAACCCCTACAACTCGCTGGGCGCGATCCTTTCCATTTTAGGACTCGGGCTCAATTAAATGTCTGGCAAACTGCAGTGTTCTCGAAGCAGCAACTAAACTCTTGCAGCCAAACTCAATCTCTTGTGAGTTCAAACAATGACAAACCCCCGCATATTTAGATCAAAGGCCCTGATAGTGATGGGGGATGTTAGCATGCTGTGGCCGAAACTGAAGAGTTTTGAAATCTCATTAGACACAGGGCAAATAATCTGGACCTTTGGAGTATGATTTAATGGGGTGAGAATGGAAAGTGAAGCCGCCACTCTCACTATGCGGATAATGAGTTTGGAGGACAGTTGGGCGCTACAGTAGACTGACGTGTTAGGAGCCCCTTCTAACACGTGCCAGCAGCTCTTTGCCTTCAGCAGGATGTGGGCAACACACCCTCCCTATCTCTTTCCAATCTTTTCACCCAAGGCAATGCACTGGCACTGCGCCCTGCCACACCCCACAGCTAACCAGGGCTGATCAGATGGACTGCACTAGTTAAGCCCAATGCCCCCTCCCACACAGCCTGCACCCCATAACCCCAGCTCTGGATGAGGTACTCACTACATGCTCCAAACACTCTATCCTTCACCAGCCTGAAATAACCAATCATTCTCTTCATTATACAGACTGCATTTTAGTGAACTGTGTAGTTTCTTCAGTGTTTCTCTCACTTCATTCAAAGTCTATCAGAAACGAACCCTTAAACTTGTATCAATATTTCCTAGTCATTTCACATGATAAAGGGAACAGGAAAAACTGAGCACCCAGAAACACAACTTGTATTCAAACAATCAACTCTTGGACAAACTAAGAAGTACGGCTACACAAAATATGACAGGGTCAGTGTGAAGCCTGGCAATAAGAGTGAATTCACAAATCTAGCATATTGCTGGGACCTATAAAGTATTTACCCCTGTAGTTTGCATATCACATTGGAAAAGCCATGAATGCCCACCATCTTCCTAAATGGCAAAAGGCTGAACTATAGAGAGCAATTCAAGCAGTCAGAAGAACAGAGCTACTCTCTCTGGGGAATTTCAAAGCCTGTGATTAGTCTGGATCTTGGCATTTAAAACAGTCCTAGATCAGGGCTAGAGTTTATTTGTGATAATCTGTGTAATCTGTGAAAAAGCACCATGCATTTGGCACCTGGGTTTGGAAGGACTGTTACTCCTGTTGCCAGGGTTAGTGTTTAGCTCCAATCTGACAGGTATCTAGTCTACCTAACAACCTTACTGCAAGGGGATGAAGGAACAGTGCTTTAATTGGTTGACAGCTAAGACCATACAGTTCAGGGTTCGAAGTTCTTCAGCGGTTCTGGCCACCTCACACAAGTCTGGCAGAGACTGACAATGGACCCATATCCATATCAGTTTTAAAGGTTTACCAAAACCCAAGAATGGCAGCACAGTTCATTGTTTTTCACATTGCCCAAGCTTATCCTACGTTTTCATCTCTGATGTGGTAAAGACATCTGAAACAACCTTTAAACAACATACTTGAGTACTATCTAAATGCTGACCACATCTTGAGCTTGGTATGATAGGAAATAAAAAGTCTTACCACTGATAAATGTATTTCTCAAGATACTTATACAACACCGTAGTACATAATACGAATCAGTGTGACTCGGTGTATATATGTACATCTGACGTCCACCAAATTAGACAGGCCTACAACTGTTGTATGCAGCCACTGACCCGAGCTGATTCACATACGGTTTTAAAAAAATACAGATGGCTACATAGAAACTCAATCGTAGCTATCGAAATAACATTATCTTACCTTCAGCCAGAGTTTCATCCACGGTGACTTGGTACCTCCCGATAGTGAAAACCCGTCCAATGAAACTGCCACCGCAACTGGACCCACTGCCTCCACCACCAGCTCCAGAACCGGGCCCGGAGCTAACCAGCTCGCGGCGAGAATCAAAAAACTTCTTCATCGTTTTTGTTAATATGGGAAAATAACTAATTTAATTATCAAGGGAATAAGTGATTAATAATTCCAGAGAACGGATATGATTTGCAGTCGCCAGCTTCAGAAGCTCATGTGGCCCAAATCACGCGTTAACGGTAGTTACCTAGCTAGCTAGCTAGCCAGCCCGCTTTGCCACAAAGACAACGATTTAGCAAGCAAGCTAGCTAGCTAGCAATGCTAACCGATTGAGTCACGCTTTGTATTAGATAGCCAACAACTAAAACGGACAGCTATCAAACAAGTTAACCCAGTACCCTACCAGTTCATACAACAGAGGTCAATACCTGGCTGTCAATTTCCTTTTCTATCGATACTGTCAGTGTCACTAGCAAGAGTCCAAGCCAAGGTTAAATTGACCAGACCCTTCAAATCCAAGAAGGCAACGAGCTAGCTAGCTAGCAATCGAGCTAGCTAGGTAGTTATTCAACTTAACGCAAAAAAGCAATAAGATTTTCTTAGAAAAATAACCATCTAACTCTGTCAACACCGTACCTATTCCGATTGTCTAACGTGAATTTAGCGACCAAGCTAGCCAACACATTCAGCTAGCTAGCAAGATGGCTAACTAGCTAATGTATAATACTCATACGGCTAGCTAGTTGCTATTCTGTGTGATGGTTAATAGATTTTCTTCCTTTCCAGTTTAAAAATCTATGCAATCATTTACCTCCATGGTGCCCTAATAAATAAGACACCAGACTAATGTCATCGAGCGATCTAAGGTCGCAAAATCGCTACAATGATTAGCTATGTAACTAGCTAGCTAGCTTACTAGCTAGCTAAAAAATCCAGCTCCAGTTTGGACAGTTGTTGGCAGCAAATTTTCTAATTGGAAACATCTTCGTCCAGCCCTTCCATTCAAAGTGACATTTTAACAGTCTGTTTTTACGGTCTTCTTCGACAAATCCCTGGGTCTTCTGCTGAGTTTGTTCAGTATATAATTTGTAATTAAATCGAGCTTTTCCCTGTTATCGAAGCTATAACAAACTAGCTATCCAGCTATTTATTTCAATGCCTGGTTTGCTCTTAAAAAACAGCTGAGCAGCTCATCCCCATACCAGGAAATGCAACAAAACAGGAAATGGGGAGCATGATGTCTATACTTCGCATCGGTAACCCACAGCCGACAATTCTTCACCACAGTAAAGCACTACGAACGTTGCTAAAGTCGGTAGCTAAATAAAAATAAATACGCTAATCTGAATTACTATCGGTCCGTGACGAAACCTGGTAATTGTAGTCCCGCTCCGGGGTACGACGTTAACGGAAGAGGGAGGAGAAACTGAGACGCTCACGACCACTGATCCTACCACCCCCACTGAAAGAGGGAAGATAATGCACTCCAACTCCCATCAACGAAACTAAACTTCTCATCGTTTAGTCTCCATAAAATAAAAGATATGTGCAAAATAATATCACATAAAGAACTAATGAATTGTATTTCAGCGATAATTTCTAAAGGGAAATTTACAGGTTAATGTGGTTGTGACAAAGACGCGCTTTCTTCAACCGTGACCCTAGTTAGTTGTAGTTTATTTTCCCCCTCTGCTGATGGGAGCTGGTTATGCTTCGGTGAACATGACGCACGGGGCGGTAGCTACGTTTTGTGCCATTTTGGTAAGTTTGGAAGGAGACACGACGTAATCTTGTACATCTCCTTTAAAGTAAAGCGAGTTTTTGTCGATCCAGTCACATATTAATTATAACGAAATAACTGAAAAAATACGTAAGTTACAATTTATTTCAGGTTATTGTAATTTCAAACGAGGTAACGCTAGGTAACTGGACAAGCCTTGCTCTAACTCAGAATACTTTCTCGCGCCATAGCCAAGGTTGAAAACACAGTTCTTAATTAATGGCTAAATCATACTTTTATAGGGCGAAGTATATCCATTTTGCGTTATCTGTGGTTGAGAAAACTAGATTAATAGTTTAGTTGGCCCCGTGGCCTGCGCATGCCTGTCGAAGTTTGTCATGTCATTGGTAGCTAATTGTTACTAAGTGTTAAACTTTGCATCCTAAAACTTTTCCACCGAACAGTGTTCGGTTGGAGAAACACTATCTTGCCTTAATTTAATGCATGTCTAATTTAGATGAAAATTAATAGTAAATAAAGTAATAATAACATTTCCTGCGGAGGTCGCTGTAGTATTGCATTTGATATCCCCGGATACCTTTTAAAGTGGAATGTATCAGGGATATCGTTAAACACCATTTTAAGTCAATATTAACAGCTTTATTGAATCATTTTGCATGCTAAAGTATAATTATGACTTATAATAGCAGTCACAGGTATACCACATAATCGTGTGACATTACATTTACAGGAAAAGCATCTACACATTTAACGTAGAATGTCAGCGTTCGGGGCCTGTGTATGAAATTATGGTTTGTAGCACGAATCATTAGTACAATAAGTTACAGTCGTAATTGACTGATGGGAGGGGGATAAGGTACTCTCCTGGGAAGTATTTTCAACTGGGTCAAGGTCCGCAGGTTCTCATTCTAGACCACTCTCTCATTCTAGAATCTTGCTGTCCGTGTCAATGAGTTTGCGTCAATCAATGTCAATCAGTACTTACAATTTTGTGCTAAAGCCCCTCCTTTACTTTAATTCTGCAGTAAGTGTAACGTGTAAATTTGTTCATATGTTTCTTGAATGTTGTGTACAAATCATGGGAAGAATTTTAGTTTTTTATGACCTGTATGTACCAGTATACTCTTACTCCTAATGAGCCCAGTTGTTATCCAAAGCCTGTTCTCATCCAGTGTTTTGTTTCCTGATTCTGTGGTGCCCTCAGCTTGTATCATTGCATAGGGCTTTGGTAGAAGTCAATCAACATGATGAATTAGATGCGAAATGTTCCAGAATGTGTGCTTGTTTAGTTATGGGGGTGTGTGTGCACATACGTGTTAAACGTGCGTTAATTGTGTATTGGGGGTTTTCTGTGTTTAAAAAAAAAAAAAAAAACAACTTGACTCTGTCAGGACATGACAGAATTACCAAAGCAAAAAAAGATATACATTGCAACAATTGTATTGCAAAATTTTTGTGCAATACAAGTGCAAATTTTCCAGATGTTATCTAAACAGACAGTTAGAATCCTGCATACTGAATGATCAACTGATTAGTGTCAGCTGAAGATCTGAAGCAACTGCCCAGCTATGGTGTAGTAAGATAAAAAGCTTTCATAACACTGAGGTTCAGTATAAACTTGTTCTGTCTATGTCTTTGTCTCTCTGTCCAACTGTCTGTCTATCTCTGTGTGCCCTCTATATTTATTCATACCCTTATTCACATAAGAACAAAAAAAAAAACATAACACAAAATATTTTTGTATTTTTTTCTGGATAGGTTTGAGATGTTAGAATATGTTTTGTACAATAATGCTATAGTGAGTAGCATTTTGTTCATAATTCTACACCATATGTTCACATTTATTTACACTTTTACAGGAATATTTTAAATCATTTTAAATAAAAGCTAACAAAAACAAATCTATGCTAACAATTTGCTTTTTTTGGAAATTCAATGGATGCTGTTGCAAGTACATAGAGCGCTATGAAGGTTTCCTGTGTCCCTGGGGTATACATTATTAGATTACATTATTACATTCCATAACAAGGAAGTAACACACAACTGAAATTCACCATGTTTAAGGTCATAAAACATCCTGAAGACAGTTCCACAGGTAATGATAGTGGCTATAAAACTGTTCACAAAAGCTGAACAGTACTTTGAACTTTAGAGTTCCTCATTAAGACATTTAATGCGACTGGTACAATGGCAACCCTGTAAGATGGAGGAAGCAAGCATATCCTGTCAGTGCCACTACTGACTGTGAGGCAAATGATACAGAAAGTAATCAAAAATAAGGCAACAGTTGGTTATCTCCAAAACAAATTGACATCTGAAGGATACAAGGTGTTATAGTTTGACATCACAGGCATACATGTGGTATTTGTGACTGGGTTGCAAGGAAAACGTCTCTTCTGAGGGCAAACCACAAAAAGAGGCAACTTGAATTTGTCAGACTATATCTGAATGACAATAGGAAGCATTTCATCTGCATGCTCTGGTGCCCTTTTTAAGATAGAGTCAGTCATCAACTTACATACTAAAACATTTTGGTCAAAAATCAAAATCTTTGGTGGAAGTGGCCATTCATTCTTATCTTTAAGGAAATGAGTAATTGGGCACAAAATAAATATTTTCATCTGGATATCTTAATCCCTAGACTTCAATACAACTGAAGATCTGTGGTTTAAGAGAGATACCTTTGCGATCAGTCTTAGGAGACCCATTTAATATATTTCCATGAATTATGTATCTAAAACTTAGTCACATTTCAGAAGGTCATGGTACTTGTGAAATTTTTGTTATACTTACTATCTGTGCATAGAAATTCTGTGTCATGAACAGTATGCAAATGTGTATGTTTTTGAACACTCTCTTCCATGTCAAGTTAGCCACAATATGAGTTAAGAAATTTATCAACAATTCTGGGAGCTACTTGTTTCATTTCTTGGACAATTTTTTCTTTAATTTCAAATATTGCTAAACTCATATATTGGGCATTATCAGTAATGAACAATTGAAACCTTCACTTTTGTCATTTAAAGACAAAGACAATGCGTATTGCAGTTAGAGGCGCAAGCCAAGTTACCTGCATGCATGCAAATGCATTTAAATCAATATTGTGAGCACATAGACAGTTTTTCCTTTGTATGTCATCAACACGGTGACAAAGAGCACGCTCATTCTAATAAAGGTTGAGGAATTACCTCCTGGGTGCCACATTGCAGACTTCCAAGAAAGAAGGGGAGGCAGAAAAACTGGATGGGTGAAATGAAAGCTGCTTTGACGTATTTGAAAGGTGGCAGGGCTGGATACAGTTAAAAGGTCCAAAAAGTGAAGCAGAGAAGCTGCCTCTCTAACTCTTGTGGTATCTGGGGGACTCTGGCTTATGATGAGGTCACACCTGTTGGCTGGTCAAGCATTACCCAATTGTGTTGCAGCAACAGCAGCTCTGGCAAGCCCTTGCCAGAACTCTCACTGTGAAAAGTAGGGAGCATTTGCATAGAAAGTTAATTATGATCACAACGTTTACCATGAAAACCAAAATTAATATCGTAAAAATTATTATTATGAACCCAAAGCCATGAGCGGGCAGGATTACTATCGATCAGTCCGAGGGTTTCGATTACTGATCCAGGGCTGTTGCGTGCTGAACACCTGTCCAGTTTAAGTACTCAGGGTGCTTTGCACATGAGGCATCTGTCTCTAGGCCCGAGTAGACTTCATGAATACATCTTGTCTGTGTTAGATAAGGGTGCATGTACACTAACTTACGTGTTCCAAGAACCTCATAATGAGGAAAACAATAATCTATGGCCGTTACGTGTTGCGGCGTCTAAGTTTTGAGCTGTTACTAGCCACGGTCTCCAAGTACCACCAACCTCCTAGTAGGCAAATAAGAGGAAATGAAACTCGAGACGTCAATGTAACACACCCACCCAGAACTACACATAAAATCCGGTGGTCCACCTTTGCATCCTGCTCTCCGCTTTCCCCGTGCCCAGGGTCCTGCGGTCGACGTCTGACAAAACCGGTAGTTACAACTGCCAGGTGAGTAACTAACTATAAAGACGGATATGCTTTTAAAAAGTTAGCAACACCACTTTATTGCACTGGAAAGATACAAGGCTAACTTTATAATACTGCAGCTAGGGTGTAAATGCAAGTAGTTTTCTTTTTGAGAGAGGGAGGGAAACTATACTGTAACCTCGCATTATGCACGTCGATTGCAAACATGACAACTTAACTGTAAAACTAAGATGACACTTGGCTAAGTACTACTTGTGATTAGTAAATCTGTGCGTACTATTTAGGAGTTTTGCGTTTCCAAAGCAAAACTGGGAGCGGTCCAGCCACTTGGGAAAAGTACAGATTAATACTACACGGGCATTTTTCCCGTTGTTTTTCCACGCCACTGTCTCCGTAATTCGCCATTTTTATGGTGGCTCTTATTCTCATCTAAAAATTCGACATCTTTACTTTAGCGTACCGTGCATTTTAATAGTTTTGATGTGACGCTACTGTGTCACATGACAGCTCGAGTGCTGTGGCATACTTCCGTTATGTTTTCAGTGGTAGCGCTTGTTGGTTGGTATCTGTCTCTTCATATAACGAAGTATTTCTGTGTTCCTGTTCTTAGTTTACACAGTGCACTGGCTGAGTGATCCGAGCGCCATTGCTTTGACAGTTCCACCCCAACCCAAAAATAAAATAAAATAAAATAAAATAACAAAACAAGACATAAAGCAATGTTACGTTTGTAACCTTAAGTGACACATAGTGACTTTTGTAAAATCGTGTAAAATTGTATCAGCATGCCTCATCCTTATCACGCAGAAATGAATCCTCGTTTCTAGATTCAATAGCATTATTCTATTCCAATAAAAATTCAGCTGTTATTGCATGGATGGACTTTAAAAAATGACATAAAGTTGACTTGGATGTGGAATGGTTTTATCCTGACTGAAGATTGTTACTCTTCGGTACTCATTGGTGCTCAAAAGTTGTTAAGGTATCATTATCCTGGTCTGTCTTCAGTTCTTAAGTAGTATAATCACACCAGAACACGTCTGTTTGGCACTGCCTTCCCAAATATTTTCAACCTCAGTAACTTCACCTCAGAAACTTGTAACTGTATATGTTTCTCATATGTTGTAGTCTGTTCCACGGCAGGGGCAAATTTCATTTTGTGCCGACTATATAAAATGCCTGCAGGCTAAAAGAGTCAAAATCACTATAGCAGGGCTGTAGCAGTGGAAATATCCCCAATTATTAAAAAAAAGAACATTTAAGGACCCATATTAATGCATTTTCAGCTTAAAACATAAAGTAAATGTAAACTTAATATCAACTAAATATGTTCCAAGGAAATACGTTGTGTAAAGGTATGCCTTTTTCATCAATGAGGTCATATATGAGGTCATATATGGCATTCCAAATAGTGTGAAATTCATGAATACCTAAACCACCTCTTTATTTCAGTAATTGCTGACAATAAGCCAGTGATTATTCATAAATTCAACAGATAGCATAATTAATTGTAAAATTAAACAGTCTGTAGTGTGCGACAGGTTAAATCAAATTTGTATTGTAACTAAATCTTACAAAGTGATGTACCACATATCTTCACATCCATACCAATTAAGTTGTTGAGCTGTTGGTAATCCATATGTAATATGTATTTTAATTTAGCGTTGCTTTAATTAAATGTGGGGGAGGTGTCAAAAGTTCATGTTACAGAGAACAAGTTGACAGGCACATAAGCTGTTCAGTGGGTCTTGTTTCCTATTCGACCACTTAACTTTAAAGTGAGCACTCAAGATGTGATGGCCCAACTCAATTTACTTGCTTTTCAAGTGATTTATGAGTACCTTTGTCTTGTTCACATATCACCTTGTCCTTCTCCTCATTACTTGTTGTCACACCATAATCAATCAAATGATTGTAAGTTGGGAAAACCCCAAGGCAGAAAATTGATACTGGTTCCACGTGTTGATTAGATTGGATGTGAACATGGTCAGTTGCTTTAGCAGGTAAACCAATCTTAAAGGGCAAGGCAAGGATAGAGCCCTTTTCTCCTGCCTGGTGTAATTACAGGTCAACCTTGTGGCTATCCAATAGTGAAAATTGTGTGGGAGAGCCTCATAACATGCACATAAACAGAAAGCAATGTTTTAGAGCTGGGTAGTGCCAGTGAAAGTGAACTAAATATCTTGGCATAGTTGCTATTATTTCATTATTATAAAAATGCTGAAACGATTGTTCTGTTTGACTGAGCCCTTAGATTTGAGTTAGTAAGTCACTGTTAATGTCAGTATACTTTATAAGAGTGTATTAGCCTCTATTTCAACTGCAATGTTTTTTTTTTCTTTTTTACTCAACATTTTTTGTATAGATTGGTGCCTGCTAAACTCACACATTGGTTGTTCACCTTGGAGGTCAAGGTTCCAATACATCTTACCTATGCCTAAAACTTACAGATGTGAAACATTCTTTTGAGCGAACTATAGGAAAAATCAGCACTGTCTGTGGCAGTCACCCAGACCAATTTGTCCTTTGTTTGCTCTTTCAGTTATCTCTTCATCTCAACCTTTGGTACACGCGTTCTTTTGTTACCATGGCAACGGTAAGTCCCCTCCACGCTTTGTGTGTGTTAATGTGCCATCAGGTCTTTGTTTGCCATTGGCATCACTGGATTTAAATGAAGACTTAACGGTCACATCGGTCTCTGACCTCACTGTCCAAATTTGTCACACAAGAGTGCATAGCGTAAATGGATTGATAACATTGAACTCAAAGATACCTGTTATTTTAGGTTGCGCTCCTCTGAATATTTTGTAAGGATGCCCTGCTTTCTCTCTCCTGTCAGGTTTGAATTAAAAACACTCTCATATTTGTTTCCAAATATCGCAGTCCCGCTACACATAGGGGCAGCACGTGCTGACTTCTGGTGTGGGTCAGAGTGAGCCTTTGAAGTGGGGAATATTCCTTTCGTGGACTTTGTTTCATTCAAAACACAGCAAATGCCATACCACACCCTGACACACGTTCCAACATTTACTCAGTCTGTATTTTGTTTTTCAGTAAGACACCTGAGCTATTTGATTCTCATCAGCTCAGAATATGCTGAAGCTCTGAGAGTTGTATTGCCTCTCTTGGAGATGTCACTGTGTGTATACATATTTCAGTTCTGTGGGCTGACGTGTCACTTTGTGTGTCCCCACAGAAGGGTGCTCGTGGCACAGTGACAGCAGCACCGGGGTTCAACGCGGAAGAAGATGCACAGAAACTGAGAGGTGCCATGAAGGGAGCTGGTGAGTGGCACCACTGTGTCTGTGATAATAATGTCGTTAAAGCATTGTGAAATTGGGCAGTGCCAAAGAGTGAGTGTGTGTGTGTGTGTGTGCGTGTGTGCGTGTGTGCATGCATGCGCATGAGTGTGAAAAAGCAAAAATATAAAGAGTGAGATTAACATCAGTATCTTCCCGTCTTTTGACACTGTACACACTCACCACTTGGCACTTGCCAAATGGCAGTGCTACTGTACGTGGTTAGCAGGTGCAAGCAGAAGTACATCTATCCTTTCTGTTTTTCTGCAGTATTTCCTCCCTGTTTTTTCCACTGTGGCCCATTTATACTGGACTGTGAGTCCATGAATTCCTGGGCAATTCCTTACCTCCCACTTGCACAACACCACCCCAGACCTGGATTTGCAAGTCACTGGATTATACTTTTATCTCAGACCACTAAAACCCTAGTCTATCTCTGACTTCAGGCCAAGCCCAGTCACCTGACGTGAGCAAATTGATCACATCACGGTCAAGCTGGCTGTAGGTTTGGCCCGACAAGTTCTGTTTGCATCCCTCTGCAACATTCCAATAGAAGTATCTCACTCCTTAGTGACCTCCTCTACTTTGCCAAAATGTGCTGTCATCCTTCCCCATAACTTAGCTGTTGCTGCTTTTGAGTCCTTAGCAGATGGTCTCGTCCAGGGAAACAGCATGCATTAATTACAACAATGCAATATCATTCAGTTTTAATTACACAGGTATAGCATGGACAACAAGTCCAACTGGAGATTTCTCCCTTTCCCCCTTTGAGATAACCTACAGGCTGTCCCTAGTGGTCAATCCATGATGCTGACAAAGCCTCAGGGCATCATATTTGTTGTAGCTGGATTAGCATCCATTTCAGTACAGTAGATCTGGGTGCACACCAACTCCAGTGTAAAGATGACCAGGTCTTGGACATAATTTTCCCTGTGTGAAATTTTGAAACGAAATAGGCCGCTAATTTCAGAGATATGCTTGTGGATGGGTGCAGATATGCATGCTTAGCCCAATATCGCAATAATTTAAAGGCAGTTCATTGCAGTGCAGGTTAAATACAAGCAGTGGAATACAGCCAAATGGCGAAATCATGGCCTATGAGATTCGCATACGTGAAAGGTATTCAGTTAAATGTGAGTGGTAGGACTATTAAATTGCTGAAAATGAGAAGTATTGCTTAAAGAGGAGACAATGAAGATTAATAAATAACCTGACATTTCATTACACCATGGGGAAACTGGAGAGGAGAGTCTGAAATACTTAGGTAAGAAAAAGGAAGAGAAGAGTCTCCCTGTAGAAAATTAGAAGATAACCGCCATAGAGAAGAGGAAGATGAAGTTGAAATGGTTATAGCTTGTTAATAAAAGAGGAATAGAAAATAGACATATTTTATATTTGTTTATATATTATTATTTACACATACATTGACTTTATTGGAAATCAGAAATCCCCCATGACAGCTGGGTCTCAAACTTGGGATACTGTGAAACTCGAAATAAAAACTTGTTTTTGTCGTAGTGTGAGTAGATCAGATTTTGGTATGCTGATTTATTTAATGGGTGGTAACAGATTCCGCTTGATTCCAGTGTGAGGCGCATTTAAAGCAGACTGTATACTGGAGGCCATTGTAGCAGGGGGTCACATGTCTATCATGTTGCTTGGTATATAGAGTGGCAGACAGAGGCTCCTTTATCGCAAGCAAATGAGGTTAGTTAGATGGTGAAGGAGGCAGCACATTGTGATCATGCAAGGCAAAATCAAACCATGCCTTAATAGACACACTGACTTAGTCTTTGACATACAGTTTAATGTGACCTTGTGATAAGGTCAGGAATATGCTATGTATACAGTAGCTTCATTTACAGTACTTTGAATCATGAAAGACTGGTGGTTTTCAATACTGCAAGTGTAACCATGGTGTCATTGCATGTTATGATACTGACAATGAGACAGTGCAAGTCAAATCGTCTCTATTGAAACAGTTATGTTAAAGCTAACCTAGATGTTGCTGTGTGTTAAACTTTCAGGTGTACAGATAGTATGGTGATAACATAATATTTTTCTTTCAGGCACAAATGAGGCCACCATTATTGAGATCCTAGCACATCGCAGCATTGAGCAGAGGCAGCGCATTAAGGAGGAATTTAAAAAAACAGTGGGGAAGGTAAGGACCACTTGGCATGGATATGCATGCTATCCTACCAATACCATATATACTCTACTGTCAGTACTCCGGCCCCCTAGCTGTTGTTTTTGTTCTCCCCATCCGTCATTGTTGTCTATGTGCTTTTGTTTATTTTCCTTACGTTCCAGCCTGCCTGATTACCTGATCACCTCCACCTGCCAGCCTGCTCACCTGCTTCCCATTATCTCGTCTGCTCAGCCCTATTTAACACCCTGCTTGTCCCTGTCTCGTTGCTAGTTCGTTGCAGTGTTTTCGTGTCTGTTTCGTCCCCGCCGGTTCTTGTCTGTGAGATCGCCTGTTCCTGACCCTGCCTGTTGCCCCGACCTGGTTTCTGCCTGCTGCCTTTACCCGATTGCCTGATTGCCTGCCTGGTTTCTGACTCTGCCTATTCCTGTTATCGCCCCCGGATTTGCCCACAGACTCCCTGCCTGGTCTCGACCTTGCCTGTTCTTGATTCGCGATTCTGTCAAATGTGGTCCGCGTTTGAGTCCTTGCTGAGCCTTGACACTCTACGGGCTGTATTCTAGTGTGCATTCCATTTGGAACTGGTTAAAAATTCATCACTCTTTTCAATAATGCATCAGAGAAATTTGGTGGAAGTTTTTTTAAAATGGCTGAATTGGCGTAACTGTTGGAGTAAAGTTGGGTGTGGCTTAGGGTGTCCAGGGAGCCAGGACAATCACTTTGAGTACATGCACAATCCATGCCTGATAAATGTACCAAATGGGGGTGAATGAAAACATTAATTCAGAGAAATGATATTGGGTGAAAGGAACACTTTTGATGATGATGATATTCACTGTGACAGGTGGAAAGTGACTTTAAGAGAGAGGTACACAGGAAGAAAGGAAAAATGTGATGAAGAATGTGATTGGCACAGCTTCCAAACCAAATTTTACCTGTGATTACCTGTGTGTTTAATTTGTGATAGCTGATTTTTTGCATTGGGTGTCCATAACAGAATAACATAGCATAAGCAACTTTAGGGAGGGCCCTTTAGGGAGTCTGGCCCTGGCTACCTGCTAGGTGTTCAGGTACCAGGGAGAAAGTCCAGTGGTGACAGTGGTGTTTGTGTGAAGGTCACCATTGACTGTAATGGAATGAGGCCATCTCCTTTTGGTGTGGAAGCCCTCTAATGAGGCATTAGGAGTTGAATGATTTCCTGATAGACCCCAAAAAAAAAGAATACTGTCAGAAACTGTCCCCTCCCCCTCACATGATATGAGCTAGGGGTTAATAATTAAGTCTTATACAATGATGGTGATTGTAGAGAGCACTGGGTGCAGGTTTGCACGACTGTATATCGATCGAGTCAACACCTGCCTTCACCTGGCATGATGTCACTGCTTGTAAAAGAAAGAAGATCAATAGCTGGGACAATGCAGTGTGTGTAGGTACCAGTTTAAAAGTAGGAAGCTGAAAGGAAGAATGGTTAAAGAATAACAGACTTTTTAGTGTGTACATCAATACATCATTGATTTCCTTATAATTACTAAACCAGCTAGCATACTGTCAATAAGGTTTATCTAGTAGCACTGAACTTAGAAGTTCAGTTATCAAATTAATGGTAAAATATTAACAAAAATGACTGAATGTGTGGATTGTCTTACATTTCTTGTCCTGAGGACCCAAAGAGGCTGCTGGCTTTGGTCCAGTAGAACCTGCAATTAGACTGATGTAATGATTACGTGAATACTCATCCAGATTTGACATCTTGACAGTAAATTGCCTCAAGCACTTTGATTCAAGGACTGACACTCTTAGATTGAGTTAGTGTGGAGTTTTTCCTGCTCAAAGCGAGGAGACTAGGAACATGACAGTCTGAGAGAGCTGAGAGGCTTCAGAAGAGAGCAGCCCAGCTGCAATAGTTCTCAGACCAGGCCCACAGATGCACTTAGACAAGACCACTCCAAACCCCTCTGTCAGACTGACTACTACATGAGTCAGTGTTTTCCCCACACACTGTCTCTATACCAAAGCACAGGACTCCGCAAAAGGTGTCAGCCATTCCAGCTAATTCCATGTGTCCTTTCATTTTTCCACACCCACGAGTCTTAGAATCTGCCCCTTTCTACCTCCCTCCCTCTTTAGCTTTCAAGATAACTCCCTCAAGATAAGAATATTACAATACCTGCATTCCTGTCTCATCGATCTCATGCCCCATACTTATGGCCAGAGTCACCATTGCTGCACTACTACAAACATCCCATGTCGCTCCTTGTTTCTGTGTCACAAAATGCGGGACACATTGTTTTCAGAGAACAAAGGATCAATTGTAATTGTACACCACGGGGGCAGAGTTTCAGCTGAAGAGAGTGATATACGTTATCAGGGTGGGCAGAAAGTACAGCATGGTGTGAGTTTTGAAAGCCCTCATCAATCACTAATAAACTAGACATAACTTTTATTTTAAAAATCCACTTAGAATCAAGTGAATGAAGAGGCTCTCTGAACAAAAGAGTTTTTCCAGATTAAAATCAGCATGTTATGTTCATTTATCAGAGCTCATACCAGACCTTTATCAGACCATGCCTGTTGTGTTGGCTCCACAAATGTATTGTACAACACAGAACAGGCCAAGCGTAGTCAGATAATACAGTTTTACATAACGGACTACCTACAGCCTTGTATTTCTGCCTGAGGACGCTAATACTGAATAAAAATGCCAACCACACACACATATTATTGTGCATGTTCCGGGGAAAAAAGCAGAAAGCAGGGATTTACGAGGCTCTGTGTGTGTGTGTGTGTGTGTGTGTGTGTGTGTGTGTGTGTGTGTGTGTGTGTGTGTGTGTGTGTGTGTGTGTGTCTCTACCAGGACCTGGCTGATGAGTTAAAGTCGGAGCTGACCGGGAACTTCGAGAAGGTGGTGGTGGGGCTGCTGATGCCTCCGGCTGTGTACGACGCCTATGAGCTGAGGAACGCCATCAAGGTCAGGGGTCAGGGGTGCCGGGCCACCAGACATGCCATGATTTCTGTTTCAGAGATTAGCTCTTAGTCAAACTTTTCCTACTCTGTATTAATCTATAATTGTTGGGAGGAGAGCAGTTTTAATGTATTTTAATTTAAGGTTTGAACCATTAACAAACATATCTGAAGTGTCATGTGTACAGAAAATCCATACAGTTAGGAAGTGCCTGACATACACACTGCACGCAAACAGATGGAGCCTTGCATCGCTAAGACACAGAGAAGCACAGCTAGACTGCTGCACTTCATTTTCAAACCTGAATGACAGATTGTCCCTGGGGGGGCCGATGGCAGTGGTGACAGTGAAATGGGGCATCGGATGTCACCTCTCCGGAGTCGGGTGCTGATGACATCACTCTCATTCTCTCACACCCTGACAGGGTGCGGGGACAGATGAGGCTTGTCTCATTGAAATTCTGGCTTCCAGAACCACTGAAGAAATCAAGGCTTTCACTGCTATTTACAACAAAGGTATCAACACTTCAGGCTGTAAACCTCCCAAAGAATACGGTTATTCCTCTTACCGACCCAAATTGTCATATGATGTGCAAAAGTACTTTGTAATATCAGTATACAAATGGGTTTTCATAATTCACAGGACTTTAAGAATGCAAGGTGGGTGTGTGTGTAAATGAGGCATTGTGTTGTGTTGTGCAGAATATGGAGAGAGCTTGGAAGATGACATCTGCGGTGACACCTCTGGAATGTTCCAGAGAGTTCTGGTGTCTCTGCTCACGGTGAGAGGATGCTCCTGCCTCTCACACATGCAGTCCCACAATGCTTTGCAGTGGTAACACACCTCAGCAAAGATGTTTAAGGTTCAGATGATTTCCTACTTTGTTTCATGGTGTGTTCCGTGAGTCACAGGAGGACAAAATTTAGCTTTGTATTCATCTGACTTGGTCCTTCAGACAAACATTTCTCAGACAGGTCTCTAGAAAATTATTTATTTTAATTGGACTTGCTGATTATATTTCACTAGGGTGTTCTTTGAAAAACTGAAAATCGTATACTTCAATTTTTAATTGGATTTACATGACTTGAGCTTTGCATAAGTGCCTTCAAACAGAATTAAAATCAACTGCTGGACAGCTGAGAGCTGTACATATTCCTATTAAGGTAAAACGTCCAGAATCCTCTCTGCAACAGCCTCTCTGGCAATGTTTTTATATGGGCAAACCAAATAAACCTTGAACATGATGAAGCTAGCTGCCTGTGTTGCACATGGAGATTGTAATCAGCTAGCTATATCAATGATACAACAAATATGTAATAAAACAGTTAGCTAGCTAGTTATATCAAATATCATAAACAGGAATAGCATAGCAACACAAACAGTCAGCAAGTAACTACTTGGCTGGATACAATGTTTTGTTTAGCTGACTCCTTCATTAGTAGTGAAATTGCACTATGATGACAATGCACAGGACTGTTTTTTCTTTGCAAAATATGCCCAGTAATACATTTCACTGAGGACAACCAGAAGAAAAACTAGACAATCTACAGCAAAAAAATTGTCAATAATGTTATGAGTAAGAATCCAGTCTTAAAATGCAATAGGTTCAAAACCATATTGCAGTGTTGGACTGAGTATGGAAGATGTTATGGAAACTGCATATATTTTGCTAGTCATTTTACTGCCGTTTATTTGTATATAGCTAATTATTGTCTTGGGTATGAGTAAAAGTAAACCTTTCCTTCTTTTACATGTGTACTAAAACCAGTGACATTTCCACACCGAAATGTAACAAGCAAAGTTATTCATTATATTTTCTTACCCGTGACCCATTGTGGTGACTGTGTCTGTGCTCTCGTTGAACAGGCAGGGCGTGACAATAGCTCTGCAGTCGATGAGGCTCTGGCCTTGCAGGATGCTAAGGTGAGAGGGCGTCCGGATGCAGCGAAGGACACAAGTTGCCTCTGCTCTGAGGAGAGCAGTGGACAGCGGGGCCATGACCTACTCTCTACTTGCGTTGTTCTGCACAGGACATATACGAGGCGGGAGAGGCTCGCTGGGGCACAGATGAGGTGAAGTTCCTGACGGTGCTGTGCACGAGGAACAGGAACCACCTGCTCCGAGGTACCACCCCCACCTTACCCCGCACACTGACACCAGACACGCCATCGCACCCCCCCCACTAATATGACAGGCTCACTGTCTCACCTCCTCACAAACATCACTGATTCACCACCTCAGCCCCATACCTCAAAATCTTTGGGGACCAGATAGTGTTTGTTTGCAGAACATAGGCCAAATGAATAGTTTGAATGTCAGCAGAAACTGGGAGGGGACAGAGAACATGAAATACACTGACACCGGGTGGTGGCATCAAGCAATCGGATACACAAATCAGAATGTCTCATTTGGTCTCACTCGTCTTGTGATGTCCTGTGTTCTGTACGGGCGTGTGGGGAGGTGAGTGCACCATATGGAGGCTGTATGTTCTCAGGCTTTGCGTAACGGTGATGATCTCTCTTCAGTGTTTGAGGAGTACCAGAAGATCTCTGGTCGGGACATTGAGGACAGCATTAAGAGGGAAATGTCGGGCACCCTGGAGGACATCTTTCTGGCCATAGGTCTGCTCAGGTTTCCCCTACCTTCACTTTATGTTATGAAAGTTCTTTTTTATTCTTGTTAAAAACATCACATTTTCCTCAAATGCTGGAATCAAGGAGTTATTGACTGCTGCTATTCCCCTCTCTAATCATTGTGCCTGATAATTGTTCATTGGAGGTGTAAAGTTGGGCGATAAACATGAGCTGTATGCCATCTCTTTTGCCTGAGGGCTTTTGGCCAGTTTGTTGCTGGATTACTCTGAAGTGTGCTGTTTGTGTTTGAAAGCTCCACTGCCTCAGAGAAATCCCAAGGGGACATTGGGTTACTTCTAACACTGTAGACCCTCAGTTATGTATAAAACACAGTCTCGTTTCATCAGACCTGCCCCAGGGCCCTCACAGAAGTGCAATCAATCTCCATCTTTAAGGAGCTAAAAGCTTCTCGTCTAATTAGCGAAAGACTCCAGGGAGCCTCTTTTCTGTTATTAAGCTATCCAGTCAAAACACAGTTTCACTTGAGACCTTGTCTTTATAAAAAAACTTGTATGGGGTAATGTTAACACTACAACTGAAATAGCTTCAGATCAGTATTCTCTGAAGCAGAGCTTTTATTTAAAAAACTGTCTGGGATCCTTTCTGGGTCATCCAGCATGTGTATGATTATACAGGCAGAAACATTAGCTACAGCTGCAATGTATTGTAAGTATCACCCTGTTAATTTGCCACTACCTTGTTGACAGACTGACATCCGTCAATGTATTTGGTACACCTAAAGAATCATAGTGTAATGTTTGTCTCAGTAAAGTGATTTCACATGGTGTCGTATTGTGTTCTACAGTCAGCTGCATCAGAAACAAGCCAGCATTCTTTGCGGAACGTTTATACAAGTCCATGAAGGTAATTCAAACCTTCTTCAGATTTTTTGATGTGTATGTTGAATTTACTGTGCCTTCTGTTATTATTTGAACGGGATAGCATTATGTTTACCAATTACAGTGCACTTTACTCCCCCTGCTGGCTGGGGAGAGTTAGTGCATCTGCCCGTCAGAGTACTGTATGTGTGAGAGGGTACAACAGCTGCTGACAGCATGCCATGCTCTATTCTTCAGGGTCTGGGCACCACAGACAGCATCCTGATCAGAATCATGGTGTCCAGGGCTGAGGTCGACATGGAGGACATCAAGGCCCAGTTTCTCAAGATGTACAGCAAGACCCTGTACTCCTTCATTAAGGTAAAACACCCCTGCGGACCAGTCGCCCTTGCGGACCAGTCACCCTGCCTACTCTGCCACCTCAGTACACACAGTTAGACATTGTTAGAAATTGTTAGCAGTCAGAGAACTTTAAATTGATTTTTTTACCAGTGTTGCTTGTACCCAAGAGATCACACCTTTTAAACCAAAATCCCTGGGTTACATTATTGTCTTATAGCAGATGCTCTGATCCAGAGCAGCATAGGTTACAATTTTATCCATTTGTACAGTTGGATATTTACTGAGGCAATTCTGGGTGAAAGATCTTGCCCAAGGGTACAGTAGCAGTACCCCAGCAGGGAATCGAAGTGGCAACCTTTTGGTTGTAAGTCCTGCTCCTTACCACTGTGCTACACTGCTGCCCCACTGTTGGGTTATTTTAGTTGTTAATTTGTCTTTGTTTATTGTGGGTTCAGGTAAGGTTTTAGTATATAATTCACAAGCTGGGTTTGGTGTCAGTGAATTAGCCCGTGATCCTCTAAATATCCTCAGATATTATGTGTTCATATTTGTATTCATGTAGCATCCGTGAGTGTGAAATCGGAAAATCACCATTGGCCAAAAGATTGCAGGGTAATCACAGTAGTAGAAATAACAACAGCAAATAAAAGGAAGGCTGTGAGTGTCGTTGTGTTTTGCTAGGGCGACACCTCGGGCGATTACCGCAACATCCTTCTGGAGCTGTGCGGAGGGGAGAAGTAGAGCGCTACAGACGAGCTGTGACGTCTTCAGCCTCAGCCTTCATCTTCTACCCACATTCCTCTTCCTCACCTTGCTCCTCTTGGAGCCCTATATTCCATATATGACATGTTCGATAAAGCAGCTTTTTTCAATGTTTGTTACGACAATAAAACTCAGAAGGACGTGAAATGGATTTATCTATGGCTGTATGTTGTTTTTACTCAAAAGAATGAATGAAGAATACACAGATATACTGAACTGTACATGTAATTAATAAAATAAGGACACTAATGATTATAATGGGAAATATACAATTCCTGTGGCAGTGTGCGCACAGAAGTTGCCAGCTCTCAAACTGCCAAGACATCTGTAATTTCCAACATGACCACAGGATGGAGCCAATACTCCTTTGTTGTGGGTGTTGGGAAGTTTTTTTTTCCAGGATGTCCTCACATACAGTTCACTCTTCTTTATGTCCATTCATATCGTAACATTCATGATCATGAAATCTTGGCTTGCCATCTTAGCCTAATGGATTCAACATAATACTAATTTTCTTTCTCCATTGGCTGAGGAAACAGACAAGTTTTGAAAGCGAACAGATACAAACTAATTCTGTTCAAATGCGTTCATATGTTCTCACTATGACAGGCAGAAAAGAAGCTTCAGATAACAACGTCTGTAAATATCACAAAGAGGTCAAAGAAGAGTGCATGGTTTCATTGGTTACATTGGTTTCTTTGCCACTTATTGCCATAGCAACACCAGTAACGCCATTCTAAACTGGATCTGAGAAAACAAGATGAAAGCTTTTGCAGTTACGTGAAACCTCACCCTCATTTAAACCAAATAATACCTTTAAAATAATCATGACTTGATTAAAAAGAAGAATTGACTTCAAAGTATGTCTTTCCACCAATCCTGAAATATTACAGTTCATAGATAAAAACAATATCTGGGACCTTGGCAGGTCTGAGCTTAATTAAATTCCTGGAGCAATAAACTACCAGCAACTTATTGCCCTGATGTAGGTATCATTGAGACCTTCTTTAGAAGCTGTCTTTTGTGTAAGAGAGTCTCCTCTTTCTGAATTGTGAAATTGGGTGCATTGCATCTTCTCTGGCTAACAACCTCTGCGTTGCATGCCTTGCTAGATATTTTCTTTAAAATCTTTGGAGTGATGCAGGATTTTCCCTTGCATTTGGACGCTGCCCGAATGTCAAGAGTAAGATGTACCATCAAATCTTGGATATAAGCTTTGACCCCACTCTGCCCCACAGGGACAGAAGCTGACAGCATGTAAGTCCAAGCAAGTGAACGTGGAACTACAGACCTGTGCACACAGATCAAGGGAGGTTTTTTTCTGCTCATGCCAAAACAGAACCAGAAATATTTGGTTTGACATTTGCTGACTCCTGGTTGGATTCTGGGTATCTTTTGCAATAATCTGTGCCTCTGAGAGTGAAATCAGAAGTATAAATCCTTAACAGTCCTTAATATGAGACCACACACAATATTGCTTGATGTTAGAGTGGTTACATTTCCCAAACCTTGAAGCCATGCATCTTTGATAGGCAGTCCAAGGGGTGATAATATGCAGGTTTATATGTGATTCTAAAAGGGTTTGCTTTTAAAATAGAACCCCTGGGCCAAAGGAAGCACTTTAAACAAATAAATACAATGAAGAGAGGCGGTGATACAGGGCAAGGGGCAACTGCGAATGGACATTTACAACCGAAACTGGGTCAAAGATGTTACACTAGCCTGCAGTCTCAAAGGTGCTGATAGGCAGTGGTTTATTTTAGAAATGCTAATCTCACACCATTGTTAATCTTCCTCAGAGAAACCCGCTCCAGACTGTCAGATTCCTTCTCTTCCCATGGTTTGCCTTGGCTCAGGATGCCGGTATTTTTTTGCTGTGTTGTTGGTTGAATGTCAAGGAACTGGGAGACATGGTGTACCCACGGTGGTGGACGGACAGCCCCTTGCACTCCCGCAACAGACACACCGCCACATCTGGATCTCATCCCCTGGCTTGAGAGGGCCGATCAGCACATACCTGAGCAGCCACTCCTGACTTGGGCTTCCTCCACACGGAGCTCCGAGCTCTAATTACTTAAGCCATTTGTCGGGAGCCTAATGATTTCCACAGGCTCGACCCAAACCTGACATTCCTCCGGACTTGGACACTTCCCCAATCCGGAGGAGGAAAAACCACCGTGGATTCATGCCGACTGGCATCACGGATCCACCAGCAGGCACCAGTCCCTTACAGAAAAAGGGAAATGGTCTCTAGCCAGCGTGGTCATTGTGAAAATTGGGACGCCACCAAACTAAATTTTTTGCATTGTTTGTGTCCCTGTGGCACACTGGTACTTTGAAGGCCTTCCCATTTGCAGATACCGGCAAGATCTGGAAAGAGATGGTGCCCATGCAACAGTTCACAGTTCCAGAAGTGTGCCTTTAACAGGCTCGTATAATTACAGCTAAGTGTTCAACAACTCTGAACAATTTGCGGTCTTGACGGTGAGGTTCCAAATTCACAAACACACTGCTGCTTGGAGCAACGCAAAAACCAACTGAGCAGAAAATTGAATGCAGACTTCCTCCCTGCATCCTATCCAGAACTAGGATGTTTGAGAGCTCAGTTCTGCTTACTTTAAATAACCGTCCACGGCCAACATTGGCCCTATTCCCCCTTTAACCACCCAAGCGCTTGTCCCACAGAAATCATTCCTCACGTGAGAACACTCCAGCACTGCCCTGCTTCTCTGAATGTCCAGAGATCTTTCTGCACATTATGCAATTTTTGTTATTGTTCTCAAACTTATCTTGCGCAAACTTGAGTTGTTTGTGAATATACAACTCACAATCATACATGGATGAGACCTCAGGTTAGACCTTCAGGATAACAGTGCTGCACATGTTCTCTGCCACAAATGAAAAAGTGGGTAAAAATGGATAGATGAAACATGTTGCCACATTCTAAGTATTTTACCTGCACTGCTCTTTTGCTGGCATTCAAACATACTCAATGTAATTTTGTTCTTTTGGCATGGTTTCTGAAAAAAAAAACTAACTAAAAACACACAATCAAATATGACACACAGAATTTTTGATACCATTTAAGGCATTAAAATGGGTGCAGGAAGCTGTAGTTTATATAACTGGGTGTATATATACATAAGCACATATGTCAGGAGAGAAATCACCAAGATGAAATATTTCTCTGAAATTTGTCCACAGTTCCAGATGATGTGCAAATGTGATATTGTGTGACTATGTAAGAGTTCTAACTTTGAGAAAAGGGAAAATGACATCACTTGCAAGTTATTAAAAAAATGCAATTATGTCAAACAAAAAAAAAATTATTGTATGGCACACATGTACCAGGCACCATATTTGTCGACTTACACATACAGAATATGAGATGTAGAAAGAAATTTCACACAGCAGGAATCCCTGGTTTCAAATCTCCCACACATGTGGTTGGGGTGGGGGTGGGGGTGGGGGCGACGGGATGTTAGGTAATCCCATGATGTACAGCCCTACACGCTGCTGGCAGGTCGGTTTGGATGGCCCTAATCAACACACTGAGTGAGAAGGTGAATGTACCCATGTGTTTGGTATTGAAGGCGCTGCAGCTGGCAGCTGGCAGCTAGCAGGTGGCAGGCAATGTGATCTGCGGCAAGGGTGCAGACGGCAGGCTTCAGTAGCACTGCAATCAGCACAGCTGGGCCTTTTTACATCTCACCTGAACATAGATGCACGGCAGCTGGGGCAGAGACCCCATAAGCATACTCTGCGAATAAATCTCACAGAATCATTATTGTAAATGCAACTGCAATGTAATGCATTTTAACCCATCTCCTAAAATTTGTAATGTTTCATGTTTTGTAATTGTAATGATGATGCACTCATTTGTAATGATCCATGTTTGGTTGCAGTACGAGTGCATCATCATAAAAAATAAATGATAAGATAGAAAAAACAGCAAATCTATTTCAATCGTGTGTCACAAGAAGGAGAGAGAGAGAGAGAGAGAGAGAGAGAATGAGCTAAGGAGATAATCGCACTATCTGGCAAACCTGAAAAGTTCACCAAACCCAGTTCTTGAAAAGTGTCCTACAGCTACTGCTGACACTCGGGAAACCAGGAAGTAGTTTTTCAAACTACTTCATTGCCTTACTCAAATGGTTCCCACATATCTGCAGTCACAATCTTGTGCTCCACGAAACTCAAACAAATGGATGAGTACCACTGTTGCCATACTCTTCCCTGTGTCTTCAGGATAGCGTGCCAACTTCTTCCACCGCCGATGTGTGTGTGCGGTGGGGTCTCCTCACTCTCGGCCTTATCAGCCCACCCAGCCCACAGTAATCAGCCTGAATCACTGAGGACAGGAAGTCAGGAGGAAGAAGGGGAGAGTAAACTTCCTGTGGAATGCGCCTCCATCCTCGAAGAAGAGGGGAGGGGGTGTGTTTTAACCCCTCGTGGAGTCGCCACTACAAAAAAAAAAGACGTTTCTTGTAGTAAACCGTGAGTCACAACTCCCCAATGACCACCTTCATACCTTTGAATCGCGGCTGTCAGGGAGCAGGCATGGGTATCACAGAGACCATTTATGTCCTCACCTCACTCTGCTTCGTCCTGGTTCTCCAATTGCTCCTGAATGAAAACGGGGTGCTACAACAGTGTCACAGAATCCTAATGCAAGACGTTTACACCGGTTTACACACGGACCTGTTTACTCGGGTCTCAGACACTTCCCTAGCCTTCCATCTCACCTGGAGCGGCCTCGGATTTGTGCATCACCCCCAGCAGGCCCTCAGTCCCTCCATCTGCAGCCCCCCCACTGGCCGTGTTTACACGCGAGAGGCACCTCCAGCTGCTGCTCCTCTCCACACAATTATAGCTCCCTACCTTCCAGATCCGTATCAGCCCTGGCTCCAATAACAAAGCCATTTTCATCTTTGTTAAGTCGCAATCAGAAACACAGATAACAAATCCTTTCTACTCCGGCCCAGCGCAAGGTTCAGATCTAGTCCCGATCAGCTACAACCACCTCTCACAGGCTAAATAGAACATGTCCAAGTTTGGTGAAAACAACACGGAAAAGTAAAGACTGTGAGAAAAGCTCTGAGGAGTAGATGAAGGTAGATAGGGCTGAACTCGGAGTGCACCTGGTTGCTTCCATTGTTAGCTCTCAGGACAGGTGGGATACGTTTTTATGGATAAAAAGGTGACAAGTTGTACATAAGAGAGATGCTGCATCACATGTCGTTTCTCCTGGTGTCACTGGCTCTCTGTACAGCTCTGATGGACTCACACCCCAGCTCACCAAGCAAGCACGGCCGTTTTGTTTTCATTGTATTGCCATTACCTCACAAAATATCATTAGATTACTGAAGGGAGTATACCAATGGAACGTTATGTCTTAGGAATAGAGAGAATTGCTTGAAACTTATTGGACTCACAAAGGAATTGTGAACATCATATGCACATCATACCTCAGACACAAATATCATGCCTCATATGTACCTCATGAATGTCTCTTTGTATGTAGTCCAGAATTTATTTATCTGAATGGGACACTTTAATGACAAATGTGCAACCTTTTCTAGGACGTACCACACAATATGCAGGTTGTATTTACCATAACAAAATGCCACCGAAGAAGACTTCCCACTCATCACTGCTGAACCATAGTCATTATTTGAGGACGCTATTTAAAGGAGTCCTACTTTTTGCCAAATCACCTCACTTAGGTGACCTATAATAACACTTAAACTACATGCTCAGAGCTCTGGTGCCTGCCAATAAGATCAGACTATTTCATAAGCTGTTTCGTTTATTCCACAAAACACAAAGGTATTGAATAAAATACCTTTCAAAGAAAAAAAACATTTGTAGTTAGTGAATTATTCTTTGTGTTTTTACAGAGTACCCTCTGAAAGGCGAGGTTAAGGCAGTTTTGTAACCAAATGACAAAATGGCTTGACCTCAACATTAAACAACTGTTAATTTTGATTTTGAGGGATATGATGTTTCTATATGATTTTATTTTAATTTGAGTTGAAATAAACAGTGTGTAAAATTGATAAAAACAGAAGCTATTGAATGTATTTTATGATTTGATTAAACATCCCCTGAGTGAAATTAATCAAAACATGGATCATTCTAGTGAATTCTTTGTGCGATTTACCAATACAGGCTTTTTATTTGTCTTTGCATGCTGTAAAAACTCTCTGATAAACACCCCTTGTCATTAATCATAGAAGTAAAAGCTGTTTTCTGTTCAAAGAAAAACAGCATGCTAAAATGTGAAGGCCATTTCAATCACAACACCTGAATACCACTGAGATGCCAGTCACCTCTATTCTGGTTTGTCAGTGGTTAACTGATGGTCCCACTGCTCCATAAGTGATTCAATGGCCATAAGGAAAACAGAATGGATGGTCACTTTTGAGGACCAGCACTGATACATGCTAATGTTTCTATATTTTAGTGTGAGAATAATGATTGAGTTGGTCTCTAACTGTTGGTATCAATTTTATCATTCTCTGTCTCTGTCTTTCTGCTCATCTGAATGAAACACAGAGGCTGGAGTGCAGAGCATCTTTTTGATGGAGTAATCATAGAGCGGTCGCCTCAGGCCTCCGTCGTAATGACGGCCAATATTCTAGCATTTTCCAGGAAAAGCTGAATCCATAAAAAGAATATTTACCATAGAGTGCGCTTGTAATTACCGGGGCTTGAGGGCTGAGGATTCTTTTCATGTGTGCATTTGTGTGTCTGTTTGGAAAATGATCCGAGGAAGGCTTTGGATAAACAGCAACAGGAAACCAAGGGTCGTGCGAGCTGATAGCGGATGGCCTCAAAAGATGACTGCCAAAGCAGATCCCTTTGGGACTACACTCAAAGTCAAGCACATCGCAGTCGTAATGCCAGGCCACTTTACTCAGAGACACCTGATACTCTTAAGTAGTGTGACGTGCGGTGTCCCAACTCGAATTCCTCCCATCTGAATCAACTAACTAACCCTGCCTCCATGTGCACACACATGTTCTTACTCATAATTCCATGCACATATACACACATGGGCATGTACACACATACACACAGATATACACACACACACAACACATATATACATGCACATACACACACACACACACACAAACATATATACAAACATATATACATGCACATACACACACACGCACACACACACGTACACACACATACGCACACACACATACAACACACACACACAGTCTTATGATGGCACCAGTGTCACTCCAAAACAGGATGAGGACCAATGTTCTTTACAGGATTAGACTGGTGAATGACATTTAAACCAGCATTTTGGAAGCTTGGGCCCATCCAGTTGTACTAAGCGTTGGACAAGTCCCACCCATATGAGGAGCTACAGGAGCGTCAGTCTGCATCATGTGAAATCTGAGACAGCACTACAGGAATAGAGAGAGCTGGGACGAGGTGGCTGGCCTTCGTTGGACATTGGGACTCATTTACATCTGCTAGCAAAAAAAAAAAATGCGCCAATCAACGGTTGATTATCACATCATTGTGATTACATCTGAGAGAAATGTGTAGGGAGCCTTCTGAAATGTGTCTGGGATAAGCAGTTGGTGGGGTGTTAAGTGCCAGTGGGAGTGTGGTGGAGAACGCTCAGGAGATATGAGTTCATTAGGCCAAAATGAAAACAGATGTTTCCTTTAGGACCAAAACCGAGAGACAAAAACAAAGCCTCCGTTTCAAGCTGATGAAAAACAAATTGCAAAAATGTAAAGGTTACATGACGCGTATTGATTCTTGTGATAAGATTCTGGTCTTGGCTCTCGAGAGATGAAGCGTTTCCTCTAATAATGCAATAGCATTTTTGCTTATGTTCAGGTTTTGGAAGTTAGAGGAAATGTTTCGTGTATTTTGAATCAGTAGGCTACAGTGAATATTCGCAGGTTAACTAAAGCTTTGATTGAGGCGCATTCCTCCTTGATCAGAAGTAGTGTTTTAATCATAAACTGACTTCTCATTTGGTGGAGTCTCGATAATGCTGTGGGCAGCTTCCCTTTGGGTTCAAGCCTGCAATCAAGTCTATGCAGAATTACGTGCTTGGCATTTATTCAGTTCAGTATATCAAAGTATGCCAATCAATCTCTTCAGGATAAATATTCTGTCTGTGGGCTATGACAGAGGGCAACGAAGTTGAGAGTGTAAAGGCATGTAACCCCAGTACAATATAAACGGGTACTGGACTCATTTTGGTGGAACGGAATTCCTCATAAGCAGAGAGCTCCCTCTTTACTCAGAAGTTCCACCAACAGAAATAGAGCTGCTGTCTCCCCTAGGTCTGGGACATGAATCCAGAGCTTTCGTCCCATTCACAAGCCTTGCGGAGTCCGTGCTCACTAACAGTAATCCACACCCCCAAGGACCATAATACCACACTAACGAGTATGGGAGGGGGAAACCCTGGTACATCTTAAAAAGAGGTCCCCCAGGGTCGCAACAACAGCTGGGGCATATGGCCCCTGGGCTGAACACACTGTGCTACCCCTTCTCAACACATGCTTTTCCCACGGCACCAGCCTATACTTGGGAAGGTGGTGAGTTTCCGGTAAAACACTCCTTTGTTGGTATATCTGTATGTCTATCTATTTTTAATGTGAATACTAACAATCTATTATTACCTTTCCTGGAATATCCCAGGGCTCTGAGAGGAGCGGCACATCACAGTGATCCTCAGTGTGGCGTCCACAGTCAGGGGCACGGGGGTCCTTTGGGGGGGGGGGTTGCCCCCTGTGTGCCTGTTCCCGCTGTGTGTGGGGGGACCGGCTGCAGCATGGGGCCGGGTGCAGACATGGAGCTGGGGTCGGCACGCTTCAAACAGCCTTGCAGGAAGGGGGGCCACAGGGATCATGTGACGTGCCTCTCGGCACCTGTGCGCTGTGATGGAGCACGTAATCAGGCACTGGAAAGGGAATGAAACGCCCGTGTGATCAAATGCGTGGTCAATTCCAACCAGTGCAAACAAGCTGCTCAATGACAAACAAGAGACAAATGACCATCCCTACGCAGGGGAAGACCCATGAGAGTTAAGTCAACATGTCACCAGGAACATGTCGGTGCTGCTGCTGCAGTGGCTGCACCTTCCTGAGTGAGAAAGAAAAACACAAGAGGACGCCGGCTGCCAAAACATCCTTCGAAATAACAAGCCGAGGGAGGATGTTCTTTTCTCTTTTTCTTTCACGTCGGAGACGTGCCCTTCTTTCCCCAGATCATTAGTCAAAAGTATAAATTCAGGAACTTTCCACTGCACTGCACATGTAGAACTGAAATGTTTTTTTTTTTCCTTCAAGGGATTATTTAATAATCTCTTCAAGAGAAAATCCAGGACCATAGCAGCAAACACATTGCCCTGTCTGTGCCACTTGCATAGTCCTTGCATTCTACAGATGGGTGAATCTTGGGTATAGATGGGTGAATCTTCCCAGTGTGCATTATTAATAATTGCTTCATTATTTGACCGCAGCTCTATTTAACAAGGCAAAGCGTTTTGAATTGATGCCCTTTTCGAGTACATTGAAATACCACGTAAAACTCTTCTTGACCACTGTTGCTCATCAGTGCGATGCATCACTTCCTCGCCCAGCTCTGGAGAGGGGCAGTGCTGCCCCCCTGACATGACCTTCAGGCCTCCTCACTATGAGTCCAGATGGCAAACATCAGGAGCAGGGCATCGCACAGCCCGACAGAGACTCCTCTGGAGATAACAGTTTGCGAGACTGTTTCCCTATAGCACTTAATACCCTTCTGGTGGGACCCGTTCAGTCAACTGAGAACAGTTGTTTTTAGGTCGTGTACGATAACTGCTGCATTTCCATCTCCCTCTCTATGGCCTCAGAGTCTGTGCCCTGTGCTGAGCTGAGGTAGCTACATTGTAGAGCACCCCAAAAAACACTGCTACACTTGGTGACCCATAAAACAGCCACCTTCCCTAGATCTTGCGTGCTGCAGACCCGGTAACCTTGAAAATTTTGAGGAACCCAATGTACAGAGACATGTCTACTAAACCTCAGGTTCAAGTTTTGTGTTCACATCAAACAATCTGGAAGTAATTACTGGCACCACAGTGCAAGAAAAAAAACTGCACAAAAAAAACAGTCTTGGCGTCTAAATCAGAGTAATTGTCCACGGTCAGACTGATGAATCTGGCCCCTGCACACTGTTGTGAGAGAGATACAACTTATTGCATCTGACAGTGCCAAACAAAACGGACGCACCGTAATTTCAGGGTTTGTGTGACGAAGTAACTTTCCACAGTGCCGACCCCGCCTCACGGAGGTTGGACCTAAGAGCACTTTGAGAGGGCCTCTTGTCCGTTTCTATGACAAACCGCAGACACTGTGGCTGTCAATGCATACGGGTCACCTGGTCGCTCAGAGCGAGCAATCAGCCAGGGATGCCTTTTCCACCTGGTTCCACCATGGTTCTCGCCATGACATCAGGATGGCACCTGCCAAATAATTCTGATCGTAATATCACTGAGCATTTTGTGCATACTGGTTCATGTGAGGGAGCCTCTGTGTATATTTCCATCTGTTTTTTTTTCTCCGACTGTTGATGTGATATGTTTTATCAATCTGTGGAACCTGTGTAGGTGTTTGAGATGCACTGTCATGGATAATTATTGTAGTGAGATGTATTAAAAAAACAGGTGTAAGAATAATGAACATATTTAATTAGTCGCTGATGAAGCTAAAGAACACTTAGGAGCATGACACTGATTGTTGTTGTTGCTGTTAGCCATTTTCTTTTCAGACTATTAGATTATTTATTTGTTCAATGTACTTCCGACAGAGAACATTTGACAGCATTTGACTGTGTCACTTCAGGCCTGCTTTGTATCACCTTTGATGCATTTTTGGCTTGAGAGTGTTTCTTTAGGTTTCCTTTGTTTTTTTTGAACCTCACCACCATTCAATCACAGTGCAAGGCTACATGTGTTTTTCACATTGTTCAGGTTGCCTCCTTCACCTTCCATGTGCAGTGTGATCAATGTGTTCTTAAGTGATCAATTGAGTGGTCTTACTTTAACAGAACAGGATGACAACAGTCCCCCCCCCTTCCTCACCCCCCGAAGACTTTGAGGAACTCTAATGTGACACCTATGACAGACTTGATGACAGAGAAGTAGTGATACGATGATGTAAGCTGTCACTGCACTGTACGTTAGAGTTGCAAGCCAGGCAGATGGTGTGAAAAGGAGCGTGCTCACAACATAACAATTTTGTTGACTGCAGCCGTCCAGACTGTCCCACACAGGAGAGCGTTTTAGACCCCTGTCCTCAAAGCGAGCGGGGCTGATAAACAGCAAGAACTAAACAGCTGGACATTCCATCATTTACACCCACCAAATCATATCTCACTCTACAGACTGCGTGCCTCCTAGAACTTTTGCGCGCACATTTAGAAGGCTGGAAACACATCTGCTCTCCCCCTCAGCAGTACAATGTGCTTAAAGTGGCGGTTCTGTCCCACGGTCCTTTCCCCCCGAAGACAGGAGTGCTGGCAGCTCGGTGCTGGATCTGAGTGCTGGAGGAGCCCAGCTGCAGAAACACATGAGCTCAGCTTTCACCGGCGGCATGTCACACACAGGAGCGTCTGCCGTCCGTGTGACAGCCCAGGGCCTGTCTGCCTGCTCACGACATGCTACCGGCCTGCCTAACAAGCCCCGCCTGAGCGTTCGTTCACACCATTTGTGGCAACAGTTGATTCTAATGACACAGCCCAGCTGACAGGTGCGGACATCAGGCTAAGCCTCCTAATTCTGCAAGCACACAGTCCAACAAGCCACTGCAATTCTTGTTTGCGCAACCCTGGGGCCTGGTAGCAGGGGTAGGCTCAGCTGCTCCGACACATGCTAAACTGGTCTAATCCTCACGGCCCCTCTCTGTCATGGCGCTAGCACTAGCGCTAACACGTTAACACCTGAGCTGCGTACGGTGCCACGCAGGAAGGCCACGGTTTCACCAAGGCGTCGCCAGTTTATCCTCCACTGTCGTCACGCAGCCCTGACAGAGGAAGCAACTTTTCAGCACAGTTAAGGTAACCACCGGAGGGAAAGAAAGCGAACACTGGAGGCCCAATTACATTAATTTTAGTCATAGTGGTTACCACTGGAGAAGCCATTATCTGACTCACCTCGCAGGCTCTAATGTAACACTGTCTATCGCCGATGATAAATGGCTGTCAACGGTAGCCAGCCCCTGCCTCCAAGCCAAGCGAATGATGCCCATTACTAGAGTTTTATTTTCTTTCCTTGCAAGGAGGAGAAATGTCATGGACAATTTCAGAATAAAGCGCAGGTTAGCTGGAGGGAAATGGAGGGACAGGAGGTGTCGGCAACATGATACAAGCTGATGGATACGAACGCTGGCAACGGGCGGCTAGTTTTGGACTCAGCCCATGGCCAGGGGCCTGCCAGTGCAGAGATGTAGAGGTGTGATGATGAGTATTGAG
Source organism: Megalops atlanticus (assembly GCA_019176425.1). Lineage (NCBI taxonomy): Eukaryota > Metazoa > Chordata > Actinopteri > Elopiformes > Megalopidae > Megalops > Megalops atlanticus. Next base: position 11,187,072 of record CM032878.1, on the reverse strand, counting down.
CCCAGCTCAGTTGTATCAGGGAGCAATGCTGCCTCTGTTTCGTTCAGTCCAGCAATGACACTCTTTTTGAGAAGGGTGGGGGGGTTGGTGGTGGTGGTTATTTGTTCCTTAATGAGTCAACAAGGTTCTTAAAACCGTACCACATGGAAGCAATTTTCCTAGGTTTTTCCATGGTTCTAGTGGCTTATTAATCACAATCCCCCGCCCTCAGATCCCCGTTGTGAAGTGGTAACCATTTGAAATTACCTCCCCAATTTATCATCCACGGCGCTCAGCATCAGGCTGGGAAGGGATTAATGAGGTATGAGTTTGGGCTGCCTGGACCAGCCGAACATCCAGGGTCAGCAGAACCGCTCAGAGGAGCTGCCACAGAGATGGGATTCAGTGATTGTGGCTGGACAGACCGTTCCTTTTTCTTCATTTGATTAAATCCTGTTCACTTCTTGCTGATTGGGGAAACTGAACACAGTCTGTGAGCCTCTGTCCACTCTTGGCCCTGTCTGTGTATTTAACAATTAGGCACCCTGATAGCAGTGGCGTTTTAATGATATCACAGAGCATTTCTGAGATGCCACAAATAACCAACTGCCATTTCCCAACCCAGTACAGAACGTCTAATTGTCCGGTAATTACCTCAATTAACATGGGGGAAGCGATTCCCCTGGGAACAGGGACTGAAAGCACAGAGGCACTGTGGCCAACAGTTCCAAAGATATTTTGCTGCTGATAATGCAACTCGGCTAGACTCCGAGGACGTTATGTAATCCATAGGAGTTCTCTGCTTCATTCTCAAGCTTCACAATACAAACACAGCACACAAGAAAAACAATGGCAAAATACTGGAGTAGTTGTGCGCGTCTGTGCTGTTTCATAAGCGCATAATGTCTATGGAAGCTGAGGCCCTCTGTTCCTGCATTCTGATGTGAATCTACAAGTTCACATAGAAATTCCTCCCCACTGCTGCATCCATCGTATTCCAAAAAAAATGCAGCAAATAGTCTTGTGCCCTTACATATTGATATTTTGTTGTATTTACCCCATTGAATATATTAAAGTTTAATGAAATACAGACCATCATTTTAAAGCAAAGTGGACTGAGAGGGCTAGAATACTGCCAGTATCCAGGTGCAGCCATGTCGTTGGGTCTTTAAATGATCCATATAAAAAGGCTCCACTCCATTTTGATCAGCCATTCACAATCACATTTTATCCTTTTGGGAGTAGCTGTGGTTTGTGGTTTGGAAACAGCCATTACAGCACAATAAGAGCTAATTGACCCCCAATGGAAAAAACAACAAACTAGGGAAGAGAAACAGGTGCAAGTGCACGTGTAACCACAGAGCAATCACTTTTGTGTTTATTTTGCGTCCACTTTTGGCACAGGTCTCTTAGTTTAATGTTGGCAACACAGTGGCACAAGTGTCTTGACTGCAAACACACTGACTGGCATCTGCAGTTTATTAGTTTTACTATCCAGACTTTTTAAAAATGAAGAAAATATTATTCTTGACAATATCTGGAACTGGACTTGATATGTGTTTTTCTAAGTTGTTCGCAACATTTACTGGTGGACTTAAATCATATTTTCTGAAGCAAACGCAAACTGAATTTCTGCACTGCCTTCTTGAACTGGCATTACGAGAAACCATAATTCAGTTTTAAGCACCTAATAAAAAAGAGAAGGCACTAGAGCATGTACAGTGGAAGGTTTATTCATGAGACAGGAGGATAACTTCCATAACAACAGTCAACTCTGAACCACAAAGGTTTTCCTCAAGCATTATTTGGACATAGATCTGAATACAATTCACAGTAGGTAGCAACACATTCAACACTCAAATTATGCCATGGTTCATTTATAGAGAGAAAAGTCTGGATATTTATGTTGGAGAAGCTTGCCTTTAGGCTGTAAACAGAAAGTAACTGAAAGGCCATTACTTATTTTATTCATTTAAAACTAAAAACTTCTTTTAGAATGAATATGGTGGCAGAGTGGGATGCATAACATTTACATTTACATTTATTCATTTGGCAGGTGCTTACATACAAAAGTGCAAATAGTGGGCAAACAACAGGCACAAGAGCAAGATGTGTACAGATCAAACAATGTAGATAGTGCTGAAGCTGAGCCCAAGGTCAGTGTAGCGAGATAGAGCTAATCTGATCTGAGGTTACATATATCAAATACAGTCACTGGGACAATAAAGTGCTGCTGTACTACCTAGGCAAAGATGTGCGACAAATACAACATGCTACAAAATACATCATGCTACAAAATACAAAATGCAACACGAGCCAACAGAAGTTCACAAGGTGAAATGGCAATGGTGTCAGTCCATGTATAGTCTGAAGAGGTGTGTCTTCAGCCCACGTCTGAAAGTTTGGATTGAAGGTGTTGTTCTCAGGGGGGTTCATTCCACCACTGAGGGGCGATGATGGAAAAACGACGATGAGAGGAGTGTGCGCCTCTTGTTCTGTTGGTGGGAGGAGCGAGGCGTCCGGATGTAGCAGAGTGAAGTTGTCGAGCGGGTGTGTAGGGTAGGATGAGGTCCTTTAGGTAGGTTGGGGCGGAGGGGTAATGCGGGAGAACTTGGGGAGATTGTAGATCAGCCTAGCAGCTGCGTTTTGGATGAGCTGCAGCGGCTGAATGGTGCAGACTGGGAGGCCTGCAAGGAGGGCTTTGCAGTAGTCCAGGCGGGAGAGCACGGTGGCCTGGAAAAGCAGCTGGGTGGAGTAAGTGGTCAGGAAAGGGTGGATCCTACTGATGTTGAAGAGAAGGAATCCACAAGAGCGTGTTGTCTGCGAGATGTAGTCATTGAAGTCCAGCCTGTTGTCGAGGGTGACACCCAGGCTCTTCACACATGTAGAGGAAGTTACTGTGGTGCCGTCAACAGTAACTGAGACCTCTTGAAGAGGAGAGAGCTTGGTCGGGATAAACAGAAGATCGGTCTTGTCCAGGTTCAGCTTGAGGTGGTTGGAGGCCATCCATTTGGAGATGTCGGCCAGGCATGCGGAGATCTTTTCGTTGACCTGGGGGGTGGAGGGAGGAAAAGAGAAGATTAGTTGTGTGTCATTGGCATAGCAGTGGTAGGAGAAACCATGTGAGTTAATAACTGAACCAAGAGAGTTAATGTAGATTGACAAAAGGAGGGGTCCCAATGCAGACTGGTGGGGATCCAGGACGTTGTGCTTGTGGAGAAAGGGAGACAGTTGGTTAAGTACAGCACTTTCAAGAGATTTGGATACAAATGACAGGAGGGATACTGGACGGTAATTGTTGACATCAGATGGGTCAGAGGTAGGTTTTTTTAGCAGGGGGGTAACCAGAGCATTTTTAAGATCTGTGGGAACAATGCCAGTAGTTAGAGATGAGTTGATGATGGAGGAGAGATATGGGGCGATCTCACCGGATACAGACTGGAGAAGGGTGGAAGGAACGTGGTCGAGAGGGCAAGTTGTAGCTCGGTGGGTTGTGATGAGTTGAAGAACTTCTGAATCATCGAGTGTACAGAAGGAGGACAGGTGGTGACTGGATGCCTTTCTAGTGGTTGAGGGTGTAGCCGGAGGAGTGAAGGAATCCTGGATGCTGGACACCTTCTTCTCGAAGTGAACCCTAAAGTCCTCAGCAGAGAGAAGAGAAGGGGAGGGGGGAGGAGGAGGGGAGAGAAGAGTGGAAAAGGTAGAGAAGAGATTGCGGGGGTTAGTGATGTTAGCATTGATTTTGTTATGGAAAAATGAGGACTTAGCTGCTGTTGTTGCAGCTGTAAATGCTGTCAGGAGGGAGTGGTAGGACGCCAGATCATCAGCGGATCTAGGTCTCCTCCACTTCCTCTCGGCGGCCCGCAGTGCAGCTCTATCGGAACGGAGGGAGTCGGTCAACCACGGGGAGGGGGGCAACGATCGTGATGTCCTGGAGACAAGGGGACAGGGAGCATCTAGAGGTTGAGACAGGCATGTATTAAAAACAGTTGTAGCAGCATTAGTAGGCATGTTTGAGAAGGAGGTGAGGGGAGGGGAGGGAGGGTGGAGAGAACAGTGGAGGTGAATGTGGAATGTGAAAGGGAGTGGAGGTTCCTCCTGAAATTGGTGGTGGGGATATCAGAGGAGATAAGGGTGGCAGGGAGAGAGAGAGAGAGAAAGATACAAAATAGTGATCGGATACATGGAGGGGAGTCACCGTGAAGTGGGACGTGGCGCAGTTCTTTGTGAACACAAGATCGAGCTGGTTGCCGGCTTTGTGGGTTGCAGGAGACGGGGAGAGGGTGTGGGAGAAATGGAACATAATGGAGCATAATTCTGCACATTGAGGTATGGGCCTTGATCCAGGCTCTGGGACCCACTATAGAGGGGGTAACATCCACAACAAGGGCATACCCCTGGATTCAATCAAAACACTAATGTCAGCTAAAAAGAAAATGATATTTAATAATAAACAGACCTACTCAGATCAATTTAGCATTGTAATACAATTTTATTTTTTTTCCATAGAATTACAGCAACGGAAACGAACGTTGTGGCCAATGATGGCAATTTTTTACAGAATGATTGACAGCAGAGATTGTGTGCTTTTGGACATTCACAGTAAACAACACTGCCCTTTTGAACAAGAGTTATTTGCATTGGAACTATCTCAAACCATATCCTATTGCTGAGACTGAATACATTGTCCCTATTCAGGGACAACATGTCTTCTACATGTTTACGACTCTTAAGCACATTTTATACAAAATTTCAATTTTGAATTATATCACACTGAAAAAACATGTTTCAAATGTGCTGGTAATACTACTCACTGCCTACAATACAACATAATTGTATTTAAAAACCTACATGAAAAATGAAAATATGAAATAAAATCTGAATAGACTCCAATCTATTTATATTGCAGGTATCAACTGAACGGTCTGCAATATTGTTTGTATTATACATTTTGTACTGCACTTGTTTCCAGAAACAACTTTACTTTTTGCATCTGTGTTTCATTGTGATGTTTGACTCTAGGCTATAGCTGTGGTATTTTAACCCACTGATAAAGAGGAACTTAACAGTAAACAGTTAGTTTCAATTTACCAGATTTTACTGAGGTACCCTCATACATGTTCTCTTGTTACATGATCCCTGATGAAACTTTGCCTGCAGTAATCACCATGTGTTATTTGGCTCTTAAGATAAGGGAGTGGCATGAATGTCTCTTTGGGCAAATCACAGATACCAGAGGTGAGTCAGGCATACTGGAATATGTGCATTAAGACAACCAATGAACAATAGCCTGGTTTTACCTCCTGTTTGTATAATCTAGTTCGGACATATAGCTTGATTCCAAAGTCACTGCACTCCAGCCGTATATAATTATGAGATGCTGTTCCTATCAAGTGCATGTCCTGTGGATTACTTAAATTACAGTATGTTTGTGTTTGTATCACAATTTGTTCTTCACTGTTTTATGCATTGAGCAGCTGGAAAACCAGGAATAGCTCTTACCACACAGTTCCTGAAGAAAGAAATTAGCACTGTGGGACACTGCTGAAAGCTCAGGTAAAATCTCACTGGGAGTTATTATCACAGATTATCATTGTTATCACTGGTTGTGCCATGGCCTGTATATGTAATGGCAGGGTTGAATGTTGCAAAATTTTGGTGCCGGTTTGCAAACTCCCTGTTATGTTCTGACAAATGAAGCAAATGACAAGCGTTTGCCTGCTAATTGTTCAAGGGGTTAAAGTTGTGCCATTAAATGTGACAATTGCATTCCAATCACATAAATGCTAGACCAAGTGGTCATTCAGTTAGCATATTTCCAAGTAACCATTTGCCTAAGTATGGGGCTACTATGTAAGTGGCACTCTGGCCACTCTGAAATCATATGTAATGTTGTGGAAGTTACCCAAAAGCTAAATACATTAGACAGAGAACATGAAGATGAAGATGAAAGATGAAAACCTCTGGAAAACTCTTAGCAATTTAATTTCTAATGGAAAATGACGCTGTTACAGGTTGAAGAGCATTTGATCCGTGAAGAGCTGCTTTTAAGGTATTCTTTACAGCATCAAAAGAATTAAATATGCACCAAGTATTGAATACAAATAAGACATGAGATGACATTTCTCTCAAAATTCCATCATTTCAGATTGTTTTGCATGACCATTTTAAAGGGTTGAATGGGGATGGGGGGGTGGATGGGGTGGGGGGGTTGGGGGAGAATTATAAAGGAGAAAGTGAGGATGATTCTTTTAACAGAAACTGTCACCAGGGCTTTAAAAAGGCTCTGCTCCCGACCTTGTCATCCCTGGTTTTAAGCCACAACTTCTCCCATTGCCTGGATTTGAGCCCTCATAAGCTTATGGTTTACCCTTACGTGCGCCAGGTTGAGTTGACTGAATGCAGCTAAGCCTTTGACTGAAGAGCACTTTCCCTAAAGATGACTTGCTAGTTTGATTGAATCCAGGAGGTAGAGTAAAGTTCAGGAACTCTGAATAAGCAAAAGAAATGCAAGAAAACACATCACCTCTGGGAATTTATGGCTCTTACCAAAAACATAAAAAAGTACACGGAGATTTACTTTACTTCTGGGGTTAATTCATATCTGAGGACTTTGAGGAGCAGTGAATCAGAAAAAAGTATGCAGATATTTTCTGTACTCTAAACACTTCATGAATCAGTCCCCCAGAGGCTAACTTAGACTATACTAGACTAGACTATAGAGGTATTCAAACAATTTACAATGTGCAATAAACATTCTTTCAATTTCTATAAAAGAAATCTCTGTACCTTTGGGAAAAACAAAATTCCAGATTTTAAAAATGACTCTGTATAGGTTGGGTAACCACAGCAACTGCCTTTCTTGCAGATGTCCCTTTTTGCCAGTAAAAGCATTTAGAATGTCAGGGTATCAGTCCAGAAAATGGATATACATTTAATAACATCAATGGTTATTAGAGGAAGTCAAATGCACAAGTTTTCATAGACATGTGACCAGGCCGTTTCGTATTCATGCCTTGGGCCAGTACTGATGTGTGAATAACAGTATGTTCAGGCAATTTCCTTCAAGCTTGGACAGTCAGAATCAATGCTCCTACCTCACTTCTCTGAGGCGTTATCCAAACTCTAAGTGCTTACCTAATGGGGACTTAATTTACTGTCCGCGCCGGGGAATTGAGCAGAGCGTCTCTAATTGGATCCGTAACGAACAGCTAACGGGATAATCAGGAAATGGAGACGACACAAACAGCACCTATAGCCACAGCACTGCAGCGCCGCTTGGGAGATTTCTTGCACGGTCCAGCACCATCAAGCCCCTTTTAGCTTAATTAAGAGCGATAAAAACCCGGGCTGGTCGGGCTGCTCTGGCATTCATGTGCAATAAGATCACTGATATGAAATGGCATTACCTCACAGCTGACATCATGGCTTCCAAGCTATGATGGGCCTGAGTTTCAGAGTCTTTTGACGTGGACTGAGTGAAAACCATTGCTCACTGTATATTGATGCGCCAGCTTCCCGTTTGTTCTGCTGTAACCTGTGGGGTGTTAGTTATATTTATATTTCCAGGCTGGAGCCGTGCAGCTGTGACATGTGGATTTCTTCAGTTTTCGATCACATATGAACAGCTGGTTCCAGCTCCTTTGCCCCCTCATGAATTGGGGTTGGTTTCCTCTGCTGTGGCCCACTCCTTAACCAAAAATGAACTCGAGGGAACGGAAGGGCAGTGCCCAAGATCCAGGGCCTGAGAAAAACGCTGGAATGTGACAATGCAATGTTACAAGGCATGCATATGCTGCTCAACAACATGGTCCAAAACCAACAACAACAAAAATTTCAATAAATACATAGATTCAGATAAATAGATCCCTTGTTTAACTTAGGAGGAATGCATACATCTTCTCCCGAGTGACAGGATCTTTTGATTTACTGAACGCATCAGTATGGAAGTCTGTGATTGGCCTGGGCCAAGTTCCCACAGGCTGCCATTGGCCATGGCTGTACGTGGGCTGGTTTCTGTAAGGGATCATGAGGGCATAATGAAACACAGACGCTTCCCCGTTCACACTTGCCTCCACCCTGCCCCCTTCCAATTGACTCCTCCAGTAAAAACAGGCTGCGATATCTCTTAAAACACTGATAATGCTGAAAGAATGACTGCAGCATTATTTTTTCAGCCATTATGAAATGATTTCACCAGAAAGGACCCGGTTCAGACACTCTCTCACTGACTCTGGGCACAGAAGTCTGGAAAAAGCTTAGTTACTCAGTCCATTTGTCTCAGCCTTTAGTCACAGTAACGACAATCTCCGTATCGTATCTTATTAATCATAACATCATATTGATCGAGATGGTCCTGGGGATTTGGATAATTCATGACGGCTTCTGATGCCACTTCCACCCAATTATATTTCCCCCTCCACATCTGTCCGTTAACCTTGTCGTCCTGTTACGCAAGTGTCCACATAGCACCAGCTCTCTCATCTTTCGGCCCTTTGTAGTCTGTACCTCACCATGTCGAAGGCACGTAAACCATGTTACATTCAACATGCCTGCAGTCTAAAAGGCCGTGGCGGGGAGGTGACGTGCAGGTAACGTCTATCAGGAACAAAAGCCCAGGGGATCAGATCATCTGATGCAGCCCCGACAGATTTAGAGGAGGCCTCAGACATACCAGCACGCAGACAGTAACCACGGCCACGCCATACAGTTCCAGGGAGAGACTGCAGGGAGGGATTAAATATACCATGGGGGAGCTGTGTCGCTGATGGAACGATGTCTGCCATCTCTCCTGGCATTCCACACTGAAGCAGCTGCACACTATTATGAACAAGTACTGTCACCTCAAGACAAGAGCCACAGGGCTGATTATCCCAGGTAATCGTCTCTGACCACTAAGACCTATCAAACATGCTGCCTCTAAAATTAAAGAACTAACTGCTCGATCTTCCCTCTGATAAATATACAGCAGTGTCCTAGTGGACCCATTTTTTTTTCCCAGAAAGCCCCGCAACTGTTACAGTTGATAGCAGAATCCAAAGATTCAAACTATTACCTAGTCAGCATTTCTCAGACATGGAGACAGCAGGTTCGTGACAGCGAGTGACACAGGTGGGGCAGCTGGTCTGCGATAGCAGCACGTGTCTCCTGCGGTCAGTGCGGGGGCAGCGCGCCACGTGGGGTGAAAGGCGTGGTTCTATGGCGGCTTCATCCGGCCCCCCGCTCTATGACAACCTGTTACCTGCTCTCTGCCCAGCCGTTCCATCGGATCTGCCTCGGCGAACGCGGTTGCGGTTTAATTATGGCTGCAGACCGTCTTCCCCCGCTCGTGCAGACAGGAGGTCAAAGCCTGGTCAGCTGTGACACGGCCATCTGGGCTCTACTTTGCGGGTCCTTGTGCCGGGCTGCGACAGCCGGGTTTCACAGCGGGAACATACGCCACATCATCCTTTCACCACAGCCACAAAGGGCTGGAAATTTCCTCTGAAAGACCATAGCCGAGCGGCAGAAAGACTTAATGTGGTCTGGAAACTCTCAATTACGAAAGTCTGAGAGGCTGCACCTGTGGTTAATTAATGCATTCCAAGGGATATACCCAGGGAGTAAAAGTCACTGCAGCGAATCTTAAGTAATACAAACTGGTAAATCTTCATAAGGCAATGGGAACAATAGCGGGCTAAGCTGGGATTTGTACACCTTTAGTGTCAATGAATTTTGACAATACCATGAAGACCTGAAACAGCTGGAATTACAAACCACTTCCCTGCAAAGATTGTGTGTGCGCTGAAAATGAGTGCATTTCAGAGTTGTGCAAATAAAGTTGACCATCTGCAAAGTTCCACTATACACCAAGTACAGGCTGCACATAATAAAATACATATGTTATTTTGTGTGTGATTCAGACAAGATTTAAAATAGCTTCCATTCTCTCCATGGAACTGGGAAAACAGTATCAATGTTATTTAGCTGGACTATAGATATTATTTAACAGGATAGAAAAATAAACTGCATTGTATGTAGGCATAACAAGAGAATGAATTAGTGAACACAAATGTGTTTTCAAAATAGACAACATCTGCAGTATGGGGTAATATCACTATCACAAAAATACTAATGAGGATGACAACCAACATTCCATTAAAAAAATAATAATTTGTTTAGCAGGAGGGTGGCCATTTAAAATGATCACATAAGGTGAATTACATAAAGAGAATGCTATAACGTGACTGCCAAGCCTCAATCTACAGCAGGATTGTTTCAGTCAAACCTGCAGAAAAATGTGAAATATTTACAAGCAAGCAGACAATTCCATCACCGCAGAAATCAAGGTTCAAGATTTGTGTTTCTGGCAGACTGTGCTGAGTGCAGCGCCCCTTGGTGGTTGGAATGTTGAACTGTACAGTGACACAGCCTGGTCCACTAGCAATTCTTTGATCAGTCTAGCTCAGCTCCACTGGTTTCAGGGGAGGCCTTGGGTGCCAAGGCTTAACCTGCAGAAGGCAGCAAGGGGGAGTCATGCCCTGAGGTCCCTGAGCGTCTACAGTATGTGTCACAGGCAGGAAACGCGATGCTGTTTTTAGATAAAAGAGGAATCCGTGCACAGATCCAGGCGATAGGGGGAGCCAATTAAAGGACCCTCAGAGGGGCACCACAGACTGATAACACAAACAGCAGAGTGCTGCACCAAAATAGCATGCCCGACACAATCATTTGACTAGAGCAAAAAGAAAACAAAGAAACCAGCCAGAAGAAACCCTCAATAAACATGTAGCTGTGTTTTAGAGCCCTCTCTCTGTCTTTGGCTGAAAATTGCCTTGAGGGTCTGGCTGAGAAAAAAAAACTAAGAAACAGATTTGAGGAGACTACTTACTGTGATTAACAATGGCTTCCAGTAAGAGTGGCTCAAACAGTATATTTGATAAGCTGCAGTACTCTGCGGTGCCTTATCAGTGTGAGGAACATGCTGTGTGAGAAAAGTTTGGAACTGAACAAAACACCTCTGCTCTGCCCTGCTAACTGAGCACTCACCAATGACATCTGCACTAGGCATGTCTGTCAACACGGAAGGCTTCACCATAGCTTGGCTGGCAAGCAATTGCTTGTTTATTCATGTTTTGCTCAAAAGAGACTTTCTATACCAGGTCAGGTCACAGAGAACGAGAACCGAGGAAAAAAAAAACAGAAAGAGAATGTTATCAGCATCAGCTGAAATCTTATGAAGTTTCAATGCGATGGTTGTGAAATACGTTGAAGCCTATTTGTACATGCCAGTACCATCAGGCTGCTCATTGACAGCCCTAAAGTCCTCACACACCTGTGCAAGGAACTTAATTCAGTCTCTTATTTACCAGACACATCCCGTGCAAGCACAAGGTGATAGCAGTATTTAATAAGGTGTAGCGTACATCCTTTTCAATGAAACTTGATAAAATACAAAAGATATTACAGCCTCTACATTATCCGCTTCATCACCAATGTGGATGTGGACCCACTAAAATGTAACATTGCAGGAAAATGTAGCACAATAGTTATTATGTTTATATTTTCTAGAGTGACTTACACAGGATACAGTTTTTACACATTACTCATCTTTTACAGCTGGATATTTCACTGACGCAATTCTGGAGCCGAAGGGTAGAGCAGCAGTGCCCCAGCTGGGAACTAAACCGGCAACCTTTTGGCTATGAGTCCTGCTCCTTACCACTGTGCTACACTGCCACCCCCTGTATTTGTATTAACATACATTTTACAGAAATTATATATGGTTAGAACAAGAGCAAAAAGGATTATTACAGTAACTTAGAGGCAATCTTATCACTGAAAGATTGAAATTTTGTTGTCTGACCACAGAAACTGGCTCCAAGCACTGCTGAATGATAGATTTTAGCTAACCCAGATGTCCAAGAAATATGAGCAAAGGCTATGAAGTTCAAGCAGCTCCTCATTGCCTCTTTACACTTTCATCATTGAATCTTCAAAACATTTCTATGTGCTGATGGATGGTCGCACAGTTAGTCGTCATTCTTCTCCCAAAACAGAATTAAATAAAACCATCAGACTACAGTTTAGCCCTTCATTCCTCTTTAAAATAGTGGTCCAAAATATGAAAAGGCCTATTTATTTCCAGTAGACAACACAGCTAGAGCAGTCTTGGAGATGAAAGAGAAAACTACAATGCAACATAATTTAGAATGCAGAATTTAGAGTTTGGAATACCATATGAGTTTGGGGAGTGTTTTTCTGATAATACTGATGTGGGCTTCTTGGCGGTTCTGCACTGTTGTGCTGTACTGAGAGCACTGTGCTCAGTGCTTCAGTGCACTTTCATCCCGTATCTCTGCACACTTTTAATGCACTGCTGGCTCTGTGCTCATAAAGAGTGGGCGTTTTGACCTCATCACCTCATTGGAACAAAGTGACTCCCAACAAAAGTGCAGGATAATCAGATAATTTGAATTCAATCCGCGGTTTCTCCGGCCCCAGGTGGGTGTGCAGAGTGTCCAAGATTGCACAATGGGAGACTGATTAAGACTGGTCCCTGCTCCCCACCCCCCCATCCCCCGCCGCCCCCTTGTCATCTACATCTCTACACTCATCTCAGATTCTCCTATCCATGGCTTGGCAGATGCTGTTCTTAGACTGTCCGCCAGCCGAGTGTGGAAAAAGAAAATGGCTGACAGACAAATATTTGTTATCACTTTATGTCTTCTGCTGCTTTTGCCTCCCCAGCCTCCCCACCTTCGCAAATGAAATTATACTGTTAAGTCCTCTCTGTAATTGCGGTCCAGAGGAGGCCACCAGTGCCAGGCTGGCAAGCCACACACGCAGACACACGTCCACACGCGCATCCTTACGTCAGCCGGTCCGTGCGCCGGGCCAGTTGTGTGAGCGCGGGCTTTGGATAGGACGCTGGATGACAGATGAACATAAATGAGCTGCTTTCACTTCCATGGTGATGTAGTCTGGCCAGAAGGAAGGAGACATCGGGTTATGGCCGAGAGAGGCATGCAAGCCTCACTCCCTGTTTCTCTTATTAAGGTTAATGGCTGCGGTTCCTTTGAAGGGTCCCCGATTTTCCTCAGACTGATAGCATGGAGCGCAGTGAGGCCAATGAAAGCCGGAGCAAGTGGCACTGACATGGGAAAGTGTTGAACTCACTCTCAAGTTTCAGTCAACAGAGCTTCAGCTTTACTGAGATTTTTTTTCTGCTCTTTTCAAGGCTTTGAATAGAGGTAATCGGCTGAACATGTCAACTAGTTCTGTGGCCCTCTCGGCAGGCAACGTGGAAGCCTGGTGCTCCTTTAAAAACATGCGACACAAACAATAACAACCGTGCCAAATCAGGAAAAAAATGGGACGAGTGCCACAGAGCAGGAACGGGAAATTGTAAATGACCGAGTTAAACACAATTGCTCGATATGCCCAATTCTTGTTTTGGTGTAGCAGAACAAACAAAGCCCCCTTTGTCCCCTCTCCCATGTTGCTCTGGTCCCACATGTATTAAGCCCAAGCTACACTGGGGCAGACGTCTGACTTTTACCCTCAGAGCAATTGCCCTCATATCTCAATGAACAACTTCCCCTTGGCTCCCACAAACCCATTCAATCCTGCTGTGCCATTTGGTATCATTAAGTAATATAAAGGGACTGGCTTCCTCTTGACCTCTCTGTGGTAATCTTTCATCTACCACGATGATGGTGTTGTAATGGGAAATGGGGATGTGTGAACGGTGGCTCAAATAAGAACAGCTTATCGGAGTCGCAGCCGAAGGCAGCCAAATCACAGAGTACTGGTCGCTTAATTGGAGGCTTCACAAGGCTAACGCTGCCAATAAAGATATTTCTGTGGAGTGACAAAAGAAAAGATGGCTGCTGGAAAGGACAGCTGCACTTGCACGTCTGGCTCCGCCATCCCACCATGTCAAGCAGCCCCGCTGCATTGTCCCCGCCTCGAAGCCGGCCGAACAGCAACATCTCCACCATTGTTACCAACGCAGTCTGTGGGGACGGAACACGTCCCGCTATCAGCCTTTGCAGCCTGTATCATCAGGTGTAGCATTTCAACCCGAGTCCCCTCTCAGTCTGCAGATGAAACACATCAGTGGGTATGGTGTATCAAATTGGTGTAATCAGTCATTAACGGGAAACAGGAGAGAGCCTTGTTCAGTCACAGCTGTGGCCTGGGGTTCCCTGAGAGCCCCTTCAGACTGACTGCTAATCTCAGACAGCAGAAGACTGCTTTCCTGAGTAAGAAGGCCCAGCTTTGGACTGAACCTACAGCGGCAACTGCTCTCAAACTCTTTACTTCATGGTGGAGATGTGTGCCTTCAGTCTGAGATTGTTCATAAACCAGGATTCATCAACAACCATCTCTGATGGGTCAATGATGCCCACCTGGCTTTGTCATTAGTACTGTGCTGATAAGGAGGCAATTAGGCACAGTAATAAAAGGGCTCAGTGGCACATTATTACATTAGCTCTTATCTCCTGTAGGTGTACCTCACCCTGCATGAATGCTGGGTAATTCTAGCTCCTAGCGTGGGGCTGTTTCAGTGTCCCCGGGTGCTACTTTGTTTGCTCCTTGGATGACATCACACAAATGCCATCCTAAGAGCCATAACCATAACAGATTCACCTGATGTCCAATGTTGCATCTGATTGGTCCGTACTTGTTGGAGAAAGAGGTGAGAGATTAGGCCATCTATGAAATCAGACTGCCATGAAATGTGAAACTGGTAGGTGCATTAACCCAGAGGTGGAGTTGGCCTTAGGATCTTTGCCTCCATCTATCTCCTCCTACTTTGTTACATAGTGTTGGAGATGATCAGGGATTGGTTAAATGACCGTCTGACCCATTACAACTGCTCTGACAGATCGTCAGGCTGGGACTGGGTATTGAATTAAAGTATTTACCACCAACTGTGAGGGCTAGTTTCACACAGTGGACACAGATTTGGACAGGGTTTTTCCATACTGCTGCTGAACTGCATACTCCATATTCTAGATTAACTTAATTGGGTATTAGATATCTAATTCTGTTGTATTAAAGAGAAATCATTTGTCTGGTACACTGTGAAGTCTTGTTTGCATTTTTCAAGTTGGCATGTCAATTTCCTGCTCTCTCAGTGTGCACAATGTGGACTTTACTTTTACTTGAGTTTATTTTTAAAGTCAATGGAACATGTCTATGCTTGCTGCATGCCTACATATACCATCAGAAATTTCAACAATGTGCCAGGCCAAAGAGGAGGCAGGCTACACAGATGCTATCCTCTTGCTCTCTCTCTTTCTCTCTCTCTCTCTCTCACACACACACACACACACACACACATGCACACACACCCCTCTTCCTGTCTAAACCTGGCTCTTCGCTCTGCTCTATTTACACCTGACCACCATCCGGTAGGAACCCCACCTCCTCCACCCTGCCTCCCCGACTGTGCCCTCCATTTCGGTCTGTCTGTCTCCCCAGTTCAAATCAGCCGTTAACTGGCAGGACAGGATTCTTCTGTACCTGCGGGTAAACAACACACGCAACACAAGCAGCACTTTGAGGCGCCCGGCTCTGCGTCGTTATCTACTGGACGCTGAGTCCGCAGACAGAATTGCTTGAGTGCACACCAGGACTCACCCCAGGTGCAGTCGGTTCTCCTCAGTCACCATCAGGTTTAACAAGATACCGTTTGTTTGATCAAATGTACGACCAGCCCCTCCCACTCACCTTCTATCTGTGCTATTTTGTTCTTTCATCCTTCATCATTTGGATTTAAGATCACTCCATCATGGGAAACGACGGTGTCCAGCGATAGGAGGCGTGCCAACTTCAGGATTGAACCTAGACCTCAACAACTTTTTCTTTTTTTTGAGTGTGCAAACCTGAACCAGGCATCAATCTCAATTGAATGAGTCAGCTGTCTGAAATGAAGACATTTTGACTGAACTGCATCCTTGAAATATAAAGACCAGAGATGAGAGTCCTGGAGAGATGAGGCTTGTTGCATGCAGACAGAAGCAACAAATAGAGGCATCAGACAGCAGAATGTGAAAGAAATCAAACAGCAGAATATGAGCATAAACAGAAAATATAACAACCAAGGCTTTAAAAGAAATTTACTGTGAATCCCATTAAGCTTGTTCCTTCATCATTTGGCTTTAAGATCACTCCATCATGGGAAACGACAGTGTCCAGCGATAGGATGCAAAGAACAACCAAGCAATACATTTTTAGTTATAGGAGCATATTTTGTGTGGTAGAATGTGGTGTAGTGGTAACACAAAGGGCTTGTAACTGAAGGATTGCTGGTTTGATTTCCTGCTGGGTCACTGCTGTACCCTTGGACAAGATATTCAACCCACAATTGCCTCAGTAAATATCCAGCTGTATGAATGAATAAAATTGTAACATATGTAAGTTGCTCTGGATAAGAGAGTCTGCTAAACGACAGTTACGTAACGTAATGGCAAACTCATGCAGAAACAAGGAATCTCCTGATATTCGTCACTTTCTTCGAAATCCCCCGAGGGTGCACTTTTCCTCATCCCCCTCCATTTTCATTTAATTTTACCCACCCAGCTTTATCGGCCATCAGCACAGCTAAGACTCATTACAGCCCGCGAGGCCTGGCACCACAGGCCGAGCCTGAGTATGAACTGAGCAGAGGCGGGGGGCTAGGGGGCGTTGCGAAGCCCCAGCAGGGGTGGACGCGGGGCACTGGAAATGCACACATCCACATATGTGTGGACGCATACCCTGCAATCTGGGCCCATCAGGAGCACGTCTGCAGTCTCCCCGGCATGCCGAGGCTTCAGGAGTAGGAGGCACGACAGCCTTAGAAGACAAGTTTGGAGGACTCTCTCAAGGTCAACTGGCCCCGCAGCCTTTGTGGTTAATGCCCTAAAGGCGAAGCTGCGGAGGCGTGCCAACTTCAGGACTGAACCTAGACCTCAGCAACATTTTCTTTTTTTTGAGTGTGCAAACCTGAACCAGGCATCAAACTCAGTTGATGAATGAGTCAGCTGTCTGAAATGAAGACATTTTGACTGAACTGCATCCTTGAAATATAAAGACCAGAGATGAGAGTCCTGGAGAGATGAGGCTTGCTGTGTCTGTGTTGCACGCAGACAGAGGCAACAAACAGACAGAGGGATCAGACAGCAGAATGTGACAGAAATCTAGCAGCAGAATATGAGCATAAACAAAAAATATAACAAAAACCAGCACTTTAAAAGAAATGTACTGTGAATGCCATTAAGCTCTATGTTTTCATATTATCATTTTATTAGCCTCAGTTCCGGATTGCTTTTCACAGCATGAAATTCATTTATGAAAATAAAACTGACTGTGAATGAAGCATGGTTAATTTTATAGGCACCATGCTGTGACTGAAGATGTTTATAAGATTGTTTAGAAGCCTTTATTACTAAAATGCTTGCTGACCTGTTAAACTTTCCTGAGGGCCCAACTTGGATATACCTAGGGGGCTTAGACATAAAGCATAAACTAGAAGCATGAACTAGACGATGTGTGATGGTGTGATGTAATTGTCGGATTGTCAATGGACATGTGTACCTGTGAGAGAACAGAGGAGAAGATATGCAGTTATGTTACCAAGATATGCAGACGTTTGCCCATTTTTGAGGAGCTTCATACACTTCATTCGGTAGTTTGCCTGCATCTTTGTAACCCAAGGCTTGGAGACCCTAAGTATTTCACATTATACTAGTGTGTGCAAAATGGCATTGTGAATAAGCAAAGAGTACAATGAGGCATATTTTTACTCTCATGTGCCATACAGAGTGGTGCTTCGTATTTGAAGTGCGCTACATTGCAAAGGAAGGCTTGAGAGTTGGAAATAGGCTCACAGGAAGACAGAGCCAGTTCGTGCTGTACAGAAATGTGAAGACGCGAAGTCCTCTGGTGTTGTGCAGGGGGCTGTGGGGATTGGGGGGATCACAACACCATTAAACTGAGGCTCATGTTGTTTAGATGGACCTGCGATAGGGTGAGGGCAGGGAAAATGAAGGCTGAGTAAACACAGGCCATAAAAGGGCATTTTTAAAACAGGCTGAAACACAAATCAGGGAAGTAAGGCTACAGGAGCTGGCAAAGAACAGGTTAGCGGCAGTGGGGGCCGCCAGCACGGTGAAGTTTAAAAATACACACAGGAGTTTCTCCGATGGATTTTGTACCTGACTCTGTCCTCCATTTTGGGAAAAAAAAATGGTCCCATGTGATTGCCATCTTCAAACGGCAGCAGCTCGATCCTGGACTTTGCTAAGGAACAGATGCTGACATTATTCAACCTGGAAAGGATCTGATGTAATGGCTCACATGTGTATTGTTTGATTATGATCGTGACTGCAGCACAGCAAACAGCCATAAAAATGAGATCATGAAGGTGACCTGAGGATATCTCACAGCAGTAGACCATATTGCCTGAAGGGGGATTTTTTTCACCTTAGCTACCAGAGGCGTTGATAACCTCAGGAGTCTGACACTGCCTCGAACAGGCAGCTAATCAGCCAGAGCAGTGTGGAAGCTAGGCCCTGCGTGAGATAAGAACACCTCAGGGGCCCCCTGCACAGCCAAAGGGCCTCGGGTGCAGGACACTGCTTCATTCACAGCCATTTCAAGCTGTCAGTCCCCCTGCATTATGGCTGGGGAGCTGGAATGCAGCACAGACATTGTAAATACCTTGTCCTGATGATACACTGACACTGATACAGTAACACACACACACACACACACACACACATACACAAACATGCAAGCCTGCACACATGCGCACATACACACACACACACACACACACACACACACACATACATACAGTATGTACATCAAATCCTCGAGGCAGTTCTCAGCAGCACAACACAGGGGAACCTTCTGCCTCTTCCCAAGACAGGGACTACCCATGCCTGGAATATAAAGGCTGGGCACAGCCTGAGACAGAACGTTCAGGAAGGCGCTGTGGTGGAGATGGAGAGGCAGATAGGCACAGGTGGGAGGAAAAGGCCACATGGGGACATGGTAGTGCTGTGGCATTAATATCACCCATCAGCTATGGGTTAAAGCCATGATGAAAGAACCGAGCTAGAGGGTAGACCAGGGCCAAAACATTTTTAAATCGGTCAATTTTTTGTCAGGTAGTATGTCAAGGAAAAACCTTGACATACACACAACGGTCATGTGAGCAACCTCGCATGATCGCTCCGCCACACGCCATCACGGTGTCCTAAAATTGCAACAAGATTATTTATAACACTGACTCAAAACAGTCTTTATAAATAAGCGCATTAAAAATAATCTGGCCCTTAATTGCCAGGCCACTTAATGAGCAGGAGGTGTACCGTTCTAAACAAAGTGACTGCCGAGGCAGGGCTGTAACAAACTGCCCCGCCTCAGGATCTCCTCTGAGCCTTTTTACTCAAACAAGCACGGATCCAGGCCAAGTCAGTGGAAACGTTTATCCGCCGGGCCCGAGAGCAAGGCCACACGGGACCCCTGCCAGTCAAAGAGGCCTCTGTGGCTCTGCAGGGTCTGAATAAAGGGGCTTCTTGTTGATGTTACCAATGCACTCCTTTTCATAAACACATTATACCTGAGGGCTTAGCGCATATTAATTGACTTGCGGTTAAGGGGAGGTCGGTGGGCAGTTTGACATAGCGGGGGGGATAGGGGTGGAAGGCGGGTGGTGACGGGGGTGGTGTAATGACGCTGGACTGGCAGTGGAGGCCGAGGTGTCAGGCGGAGGTACTGATTTGAGGGCTGAGGGCCCTGACACCGGGGCTGGAAAAAGAGTGTCTCTCTCTGTCCCTCTCTGCGGGGGAACAGGACGCCCCGGGACCAGCTAGGTAATGTCTGCTGTACGGTGTGTCCCTGGGGTGAGGGGAGGGCAGTGTAGACGCTGGTGTTTTGGTCCTGTCGGTATTGCCTTTAAAGTACGGTCTGCCCTGCCCAACACAACAGAGCAAGGGAAGTAGGTCTGAGCAAGAATGCTCTGAATGGGTGGTGGCAGGCATTAAGTAGAGACAAACACATGAATGCTGAAGTGAGAGCGGTCAGGACATTAATTCTGTGTAAAACAACATTTTGCATTGATTGGATTGTAATGATGATGAAGATGAGGATGATGGCTAAAGATAAGGAGTTACACGACTATTCCAAGCAAGTTTAACAATGCATATTTAAGTATTTTTAACTGAGGTTCCATTAATGTATATTTTAATTTGACATTTTCAGCGTGGAGTATTTTATCAGCTTAACGTATACAGATCAGCTGAGTATTTGACATGACTGAGAGCATGTCAGCTTTTAAGTTGAATTAGGCCCTTGTGTCTACCTATTCAGACACTTTAACATGGAGCTAGACTTCTTCTTGTTGATCAGGAAAACAACTTTAATGTGAATGGTTTTTTAATTTAAGTGTTTTTTTTCTGAATCTTTGGAAGATGCAGACTAAATTCCGCATGTTCTTTTTTTTTTCCTTAAAATTGGAGCCAGCACATCCGTCCCCAGGCTGTCAATCCTGTGTCTCCTGTGTTGTCTCCTGTGTTGCTCTTTAATCACCAAGATGCTCTTCATTACAAATCCAGGAATGTCCTGTCCTCTAGGGTCCTGAAAGAACGGGGAGTATTCACTCTGTTTTTGTATGGATTAATGACCAGAGTCACATGGAGAATCACCCCACTGACGCAACACAATTCATTCCCATGTTCAATCAAGATGATATGAGTTGTTAATTCTAAGACCAGATCCCGAGAACATTTATGCAGAACAAATAAATACTCAGAATGCCCACCCAATAAAGAGTTCAATAGATGTCATTGGTTTTGGGAAGTGAAAACAAATTTTACATATATCTAGCATATTCTATACATTAGACATACGCGTTTATGCGTGCGTATGCAGGGTCATGTGTAATGCTTCTGATGGTTTTATGTAACTCTTCATTTAAAGTCTTTGTTTTGGTGTGACTTCTATTAGACTGCTGTCTGTTCCAGGACATGCTGCCTGTGGTGGTACAACATTATCCAATTGAACTTTGTTTTGCAAAGGCCCCATATATTCCCTACCAGCATCCTTCATGTACTTGTTGTGCCTCCATAGGTTTGCGTCTGCTCAGTGTAATTGCCCTGTCTCATTTTCTCTTGACACACATGTTTGCGTCAGAAAAACGCCACAGACTACAGAATAATTGGCCCTGAGCTTTTGCTGTGCTTTCAGACTGCTTCTTTCCGCTGCTTCATTAAGGCATTATGCCTTTTGTCACTGTCGCGAGGTGAAGTTATCATGGTCTGCTCTCACCTTGGCTCAACACACCTGCCATAACTCACTACAATTATGAGTCCTGATGAGCCATTACCATGACGAATGCAGACAAAAGTTAGATGCACTTTAGCAGGAGGCTGTCGACGCTGCCCCTGTCCCCTCCGCCGGAGACAGCAGTGATGGACGGAAGTGCCACTGTTGAGGGATTGCTCCCACCCCGCCCCCCCCCCCCCACCGCCTAGACCTCTCTCCCTCTCTGTCTCCGCTGGCGCCAGCCCAACGGGCCCTGCACCTCCTGCCCTTTCCTCTTCACTGTGACACATTCACTCATCCAGGGGAAATGCGCGGAGCCTGACCCTCTTAAAGAGCCTGTCTCATGTTTGACCTGCCCTTGCCGCACCTTCTCCGGGCCAGCCAGCGCAGCGTTAATGACTCAACGCCAGCCCCGCCGCTGACCTCACACAACTTAACGTGGAAATTCTGATTGGCTGTGAGGTCAGTCTTGTGTTGGGAAGAAGATGAGGGGCTGCTTTTTTTGTTTAAATCTGTGGTTGTGTTAAAAAAAAAATCTCAGCAAATTAGTTTGCAACAGCTCCTTGCAGACACTACATGTGCCACGACCATTGGAAGTAAATATTTATCATGGATGAAAGCAATCTAAACACAGGTCATGCACCGCAAAGAATGATCAAAGGAACGAACTGCATTACAGGTTGATTTCGCCCTTGTTTGCAAAATAAACCCTGGTAACTGCATGAGGGCTCAAAACAACCTCAGGTAGCTGTTGAAATACTTTGGAACCAGTTGTACATCATTCTTAGGTGTCTTTCCAGTGCCTGACAGAATATCTCTGTTTATCTCTACTTTGGACACTAAGACTGTCTCTCATATGAACTCTTGCACTTACATATTGAGAGCTGTATGCCTTGTGTGGCATTTGTGCAGGTCTGCATCAGGCAAAAGTCAATTATTAGTCTGACAACTTACTGAGTAGGACAAATAAAAACTGTAATTGTGTCAGGAAACAGGGCTGTGGGGACATTTTTGTGTCTTTGATAACTGAACTGATTAGAACTTTTCAATTTAGTTCCTCGTTAGCATGAACACAAGCCCGCACTATGGTACACACGCACACAGGTGATCTTGTCTCCCACTCTAGGAGGCCCAACCCCATCTATGCTGTCAGATGAAAATTAACACCTTCCTTCTAAGAAAGACTTGTTTCACAAGTGCTACAATTACACTGAGCACACACAACGGTACAGCAAGCTCACAGGGAAAAAGGAAAGTCACATCCACCTCACACAAGCAACCGCTTATTTTCAAGCTGCTGAATAACCTACATGCATTTTTTGGCATGCATCAAACCTATATACAGTATACTACCCAACAGATATTTATACTACCCGACAGAATATGGATCCCTCTTACCATTGTTGTGCTTTGACAACCCTGGTGGATGGCAGTACTGGGACAGAGAGAGGACTTTGGTGGGCCTGAAGTTCCTTCACTTCCAAACCCACTCAAGGGTTTGCTTCAGGAAGCCAGCATGTGGTTCCACTCACTGCACTAATGAACACACCGTTTCCCCACAACCTGATAGCTGCAGAACGCTGCATGCATGGTTCCTCTGTGTCAGGGCCTCATCCATGATCTCACCCAGCATCTGCTATCACTAGAGGGACCCTTCCTAGGGCTTAACCCTTTCAGGGAACACACTCAAAAGCCAAAGCTGAGGCTGAAGAGAGCAAGGGTCTCTTGCCTCAGTACTCCTCTTCTCATCTCACCCTCACACAAACAAACAGGGGAAGAGACTGGCGGGAAAAAAAAGAAAAAAAGAGACAGCACACGCAGACCCATCTGAGATGGTTCTCTTTCTTGTTGTAACAGTAAATAGGACTAGAAGTGTGCCTGCATGTATGTTTGTTATCGACAAGTGTAAGAGGGACCTGGAGTTTGTTTTTTTTAGTAGAGGGGGTGATATGCAGGCTGTCATGCTGAGTGAACAGTTATGTAATGCACCACCGCAATAAAACACTACTTCAAATTGAGAAGAGGGATAGAGGTAAATGAAAAAATCATTCTGCTTTGAGATGAAATTCCAGCTCCACCCATAACCTCAAAAGACTATTTTTGGTCAGATTTAACATCAAAGTTTTTCATCTTTGCTCAAAACCCTTATTTACTCATTATAGGGGTCAATTACCTGCAGTGGAAAATCAAAAGACAGAGGACCGTGAGTAAACTGAATTGAAGTCACAATGTTAACACACTTTCCTCCAGGAAAAGAGACACGACGTATACAACACGTCGCTACATTTGCTTTTTGTCTGTGATGTTGAAACGGGAAGATCACACTATCCCTCAAGCTTGACCAGTTGTAAGGTTACAGAAAAGTAAAAAGTAAAAGTCACAGATGCCAAGGAACTGTTGAGAAATTTCAGATGGATTTGACCGAATGAGCGTTCACAGATTTACCATTGCTCCCAGAGGCCCATAACTCACCAAGTGAGGAAATTTCTCATTCACATTTACTCTGGATTTTTGCTCATTGCCAAGCTAATACTCTTGATTTCACCCCTACATGAGTGTCTCACAGAGGGCATGACAGAGTCCAGGCAGTGGGGACGTCAGTTCAGTGGCCTGGCCTCCAGAAGGGATATGTGAGTTTCACCCTGTCCTCTCCACCATAGGGCCACACAGAGTTCCCGCTCAACAGGACAGACGTTTGAACAACCCTTTGCCTAAGAAGGGTGGGAAGGTCAGCCTGTTTTGCACTTGCAGTTTCCTCCCTCCCTCTGTCCTCTTGATTAGCCCTTCCAGTTAATGGAGAATTTCCTGTGTTAAGAAAAACCCCCTTAAAACAAACTGAGACAGGGCACTGGTAAACTGGAGATAAGCAGCAAAGTCACGGAAAGTTAGGGATGCCTCTGCTGGCATGCAAAAAACTGTGTGCCCCCATTCATCTGAAGCTGAAGTCTGCTTTGGTTGCAGATGAGAATAGTACAAAGCGAAAGGAAAAGCTTTATTTTGGGGGCATTGTTTCATTTGAACGTGGTCAAATTTATCTATCTTTGCACCATGCTGGACTCATCATGGGAATAAACTGCATTTATAAAAGTCAACTGAATGGAATTAAAATGAATCCTAAGATATTCCGCCAGCAGGCTCTCAGTGTCCTCCTGTGCGCCAGCCGGCACAATAAGTCTTGATTTTACCCCCATTGTTTGCTTTACTCAATTCCACCCCCTTATCCCCACGATTTTCAGACAATTTTCAAACAATTATAGAAATCCAGCATGACTCTAGCGCAAACAGTCACAACAGTGCACCACTGTTTAATATCGTTTTTTTTTTTTTTTTTAATGAAAACATGCACTGGGTGAGGCTGGCTCTTGAGGAACACTTTGAATTCGTGCTCTTTGGATTCTCTCGCTGAGCTATCAAACAGAAAGAAGCACAACTGCAGACCCTCTGCAGACCCTCTCCAGACACCAGCAGCTGCTGTTCCTGTACAGCGCAAGCACGTATTGGTCCCCTGTTTCAGGACACCAACCTCATACACATCTGCAGACTGTATGGAGTAATGTCAACATGCTTTAATTTTTTTATGTTTTCTCAGTGCATATTTATTTTAACTGGCCTGCCTCTATTGCACGAAAAATGTTACCTCCTGGGGAAAATCTTTACCCTCTCTCTCCAAAACACCAAAGACAATCCTGACAGGAGGGGAGCCCCCATTAGTGTATATGTAGTGTATATTAAAAACAGCACCAAAAATGTCAGTGGTAATGCTCCTGAGACAAATCCATATTTTCACACCTCTCCTCGACCCTGATTTGGCAAACATGCAGCAATCCCTCTCTCCTTGTCAGACCGCTAAAACCGCCAGAGAGTTACTGAAAAAAAGAGTGCTAAAACCACAATTCAGGTTGCGCTGTCCCTGTGCCAAGGCATACTCAAGCTTGTTGTCAAGGGAAGGGAATGCCCACCAGAAACAACCAGCTAATTGGATCCGAACATCCTGACGGTCTCCATGGTTATCAGAGAAACATTCCCATGACAAGTTGGCGGAAGACGTGTGATAAACAGGCTCCCTAACACTCCCCGACTGCGCTGCTTCCCAGCTCCCATAATTCACTGCAATGTAGATTGAATCAAACAGCTCCTGAAGGGCTCTGGACTTTATAAACCGTGTTTCCTGCTTTGAAGAATCAGGGTCACATATAACCCCTACCCCCCAAGGGGCTTAGCTTTAAAAGATTGCTTAGTGATGCTGAGAAAATTCATGTGATTAATATGGAAGGGGTCAGAACAGAGACACATCTTTATGAGGTATGAACTGAATGTGGCGTCTGAGGACCTGATCTTTATTGTTGGCCTGATTTGCTCCTGAAGGTGCCCTGATCTGTACTGTTCTAAGAAACATGTGATTCTTCCTCCTGATTAGATCGACTTGATTAGAATGTTCTTTTTATTCAGAGACGATGCAGGTGAGCAAAATTCAGAAAAGGTGGTTCTATGAGAAATAAACCCCTTGGAAAGAGTTTGTTTGGAAGTATCACTCAATTAAACCTGCCTGCACCTCAGATATTAAACTAACGCTTTGCTTGGTTTTAAAAATTTTGAAATACATTATTGACTTTCCTCAGGAAACATTTAAGTTTCATCTTCCAGTTAGACACAAATTTTAAATGATAATTGTAAGTAAACACCTGATAATCTCTCACAGAAATGCCATACAGAAGGTGCCCATTAAAAGCCTTTACGCCCAGCAGTGAATGCAACCACATTAAGCAGACTGCACGTCAATTGCACAAATGAGGACACCATCTGTCATTGTCCAAACTGCTGACTGGAGAACCATTTCAGCTACTCCGGGCATGGGACCTGGGTGAGCTGGTTAGGTCAATCAGGTGGGTGTGGCATCTCTCTGGCAACCCTTGCTGGGAGCCAGCTGAACTCTGTCACCACCTTGAGCAGTGAGCCCCCTCCGGGGCCCATAGCCCGTCAACGCCTAGTCTTGTGCCAGTCACCCTGACCGCTAGCCCAATATCAGCTCATGGCTTATGGCATCTTCTCACGCAAAGACAAATGACCGAAAGCCGGGCTGCCAGGTCCACTGGCTCTGTTCTCTTCTCACAGCTACAGGGCCCTGTCTCTGCTATCGGGTCTCCATATTCTTTTCTCAGTACTCCGCCCAATCAACCCCCCCCCCTCCATCCAGTTTCCTTTTTGTGGGTTGCTGGAGAGCTTTAGCCAAAAAATTACATTACAGAGGGAAGGCAGGAAGGAGGGGTTTTGGGTGAGGACGCAGGGAGTGGTTTCATTGAAATGAATCATAATGACAGAAAGTAGATGTACTTCATGTACAATGAAATTAAAAGGCACTGATTAGCCCTTCTCTAATGGAACGTTTGACTTGCAGAGAGCATTTATTGCCCAGGTAACAAATGGGCTGGGATGCAGACAGACCAATTTCCACCACAGGAAGACAGAGCAAGGAGAGGCAGTGGGACGGGAGGGCACTGAGCGAAAGGGGAACCGTCCTCTACGGCGAAACATCAATGTCGCTGAAGTGGCCAAACCCCACATCCCTCTGGATTCTCACAGCAGGGGGAGGTGGAAGGTGCGAGAGAAGGGGCTCTGACAGCAGAGCAGGGGGCTGGAACATTATCATTCAGTGGAGGGGAAAACAATACTGCAACAGGGACTACACAGGGTTCTGCCAAACCCTCAGCATGTGAACTATCCCCCAACTCACTGACACACAGCAGATCTCAGCTAAAATAAACTGCCAGGTTGGGGTGGTAATGCAAGTCGTCTTAGGCCCAGACTCTTTCCTAGGTTTAGCCTTTTCCCCCCCAGCCCTCACACACACACACACACACACACACACACACACACACACACACACACACACACACACACACACACCGTTATGGGAAAGAACCACAAGATAAATATACACAACAGGAAAAATAAATAACAACCTTGACAGAATTAAAGGCCGAACTTCAACATGACTCCACAGCCAAACTCATTCTAAAAGCTTATAAATGTTGTCTGGAACTGCTCACCCACTTCTTACTGCTAAAGCTTTGAGCAGAGCTGGAAAAGATGAAAAAAATGGTTGGAGAACCTTCTCCCACGAGTTCAGCCAAGGACATCTACTGTTAGCAGATGTCTATGGGAGTGCTACAGGTGCATGCTTGTCAGGATTATACTCCCACACTGTCCCATGCTATTAATGAACGTATGAATTTGATACAAATAAGTGATGGGAAGAAATATCCACTCGATCAACGGTCAGATCTGACAGTTCGTTTAGCACGATGGAGCACCTCTTTAGCTCAAATTACCACAACTGACCTGCTTATAGGCAGACCAATGGGCAGACAGAAAGGTGTCATCAGCTCTCATAAAAAAATGTAATGGAGTTATCCTATCAAAGACACTGAGTAACAGATCACGGCTCATTACACGCTGCATTCTGATTTAGTCATTGATAAGGCATCTGTCTGTACATCGTAGTAGTTTCTTTGAACCTCGCAGTAGACAAAGGGAGTGGAAACACAGCATGTCTTCATGGAGCTGAAAAATGACTACAATGGAATGTATGACTTCTTATGCATTCTCAGGGAACGGATGCCATTTGACTGATCTCATATTTCAATATTTCTGATTTTAGTAATCTGGTATTCCCCTGAGTAAAAGCTGTGACGCAGTATTTTAATTATTGCAAAAACAAATAATCATGAGAAAGTAGGACTGTCCTTTTTTGTCTGCAATTTGCTGTTTAGATGTAATTAAATCTAATACAATGAACGGATTAGAGCACTCAACAGTAGAAATGAGAATAAAGGAATAAGATACCATGTGAGACAGTCGGCAAGGTAAAAATGAATGCACATGGAGCCGAACAGTAATAATAATAAATAATTTATCAGGTTTGAAGCATTACACATCACATTTATTAAGGCTGACTGTAACATTCATTACAACAAATTACTGTTATTGTTTTTATAATGGGAAAACTGCTAACGAAATTGAGCATGTCAGTCAATGTCCTGGGTTTTGTTACATGATTGGTGGTATTATAATACTTTTCTAGCATGGTTAGTCAGCATGAGGAGAATGGCACTGGTGCAGTGGCATCCAGCAGAGATCATCAGGTTTCTGGTCCTCGTTCCAGCTCAGCTTTTAACCAATTATTTAGGGCCACTGATACAGTGAGAGCATTTAGCATCTGTTGCTCCAGTCAGCTAGCTGTGGGTTGAGGGCCACTTTCGTAAGTCACCCTGGATGAAGGTGTCTGCCAAATAAATTCATAATAATAATCCAATAAGCCTCAGGATCATGGGTTTCCAGCACCAGGAGTATGAACCATGGAATAGTGTGCCTAGTTTGCTGAGCTGTCAGCCATAAAGGGCTCCCCTATGTTCAATAATGCTGGACCCATAATTCCTCGACAAAGGAACCCCACATCCCATGTCCCAAAGGACATGACGTAATTCTACCCCCATGCACTGCAGACACATCTAAGGTTTAAGTTTCATAAACAAAAGAATCACACAAAGAGGTAACCAAACTGAGACAGCATGACAGTTAGCATGCATATGGATGTGTGCTTTTTTATTCACTGCATGGGCAGAAACAGGAGTGTATTGCCAACATTATGTAGCTAGAACTTCAAAATGATTCTGTGCACATTATATTTATTGCACATGGGCAGTCTCGCTATTTCAGTTTATTTGAAGGTGTTAATACGCAGTTAATAAGCAGCAAATATAGAGAGAGCTTTATATTAACTTTTCCTTTATTTATTCAGCAGCCAAGCAATGAAGTCAACTGGAGGTGCCACACACATGCACACATGAACACACACACACACACACACACACACACACACACCAAAGCCTGAGCGATTACATTCACCTCTCCAAGTCACTCCTTCCTGCTCTGCATTTTTCTTGTAAATGCTGGCGGAAGTCCACATCATGAGAAAATTGCCTGACGGAATATAGGCAATCGGTGTGAAAAATGATGTGCAAACTGTTTGAGGTTAATAAGAGGCAAGTGCTAATGTAATTCCCTAAAAGATAAAAAGTGTCTGTGAAGAGTTACTGCATCAGAGGCAGAAGCCTATTAGATTGATCTATGGATGCTATCTCCACAGTAAGAGGAAACATGGTGCCAGAGGGAGGGTCATTGTCACAGGTGTGAACTGGGTCAGCAGAGGGTGCTGAGAAATAGCAACAGAGAAGTAAGCTGGACAGGGAGCTGGTCCATGGCAAACTCGAGCATTGCAACCCACCGATCTCTCATGCCTCCCGGCATGTTAAGCATTTGCTTGATTGTTCTTCCTCATTGTGCTGGCCTGGCGTGATTCGCGGGGAGAGATAAGCATCAATTATTTTTAGTGCTTGCACGCTGCTCAGTCAGAGGGAGGGCACCAATTTCCAGTTCAGCGGGGGGGGGGGGTTTCTCGTGGGTCCACACCTGTTAGAAAGAGCAACAGAGAAACTGCTTCCGTGTTTCCTCAACACATGCGCCCGGCTCAGGCGGAGACCATTAAGAACTAAACCACAATCATTTTCATGAACAGCCGGAGGGGGGAAAGAAACTAATTTTCACAGAGTGTGCTAAATTGCCAAAAAAGCACGGTTGCTGAAACCGGTTATTATGCCTTCACATACAAGGGACTCCATGACTCACAGTTTAACAACTGGCTGAGTGTAATTTTTTTAATTCACCCTGACCAGACTCTTTCAGATTTCTAAAACTGGGAGAGATGATTTAGAATAACCAATGGCACAAGACCAGAGCATAATTCATTTTGTCCCATATTACAATGCCTGCTGCGTCTGCATTGGCAGTCATAATGCACTAAAAAAAGTACAGAGCAAAACTGGTGCATTTAAAGTATTGTTTGTGAAACTGTTACACAATTTCTAAAGTTCGTGAGTGAAAATGGAGATGGCTATCTGTTCCCCCAGCAGCAAACAAGTCATTCAAGTTTCTTTGGCAAAGACTGCAATACTTTCATGGGTTAACAATCATCCCCTGCATTTTGTTTTGCTTTGTTTGTTTTTGTTTTTTTTTTCAACAAAAACTGTCTGACTATCTGCAACAGTTTAGCAGGAAAAAAAAACATTTTTTCTGCTATCGCACTGGCTGAGCTGAGCAGTTTCGACGCATTTTAACCATTGAACACTCCATGCGTCCTTTGAGGTCCTCTTTTTAACATTCAGGTCATGAAGCCTCATGTGGGCCACAAGCACCTCCCGCAGAGCACCCCGAAGAGCTCCGCTGGCTCGCCGCGCGTTGCAAGTGAGAACAAGCCAGCTGTAGTGGGGTGCGTGTCCTTCCCTGTCTCTTTAATGGCACAATGTGTATTCCCGCGGAGGCACACTTCACGGCCCCTCCCCCTCGGGCTGGAAGTGATTAAAGCCAGTGCAGCTGAGTGGGGCTAGCACTCTGAGCTCTCGCCCTGTGAGGACTGTGAGAGAGAAGGAGAGAGAGAGAGAGAGGAGAGAGAGAGAGAGAGAGAGAGAGAGAGTGAGGGGGAGGGAGGGGGCAGTCACGGAGTGCGCGCTCATGGCTCTAACAGCGCTAAAACTGCTCCGCCCGCCTCAATAGTGCCACTGCTGTCACACAGTACAGGGGAGCAGGGCTCCTGTGCCCGTTCACACCAGATCACTCTCAACAATAAGGAGACTGCTTCACCAGGAAAAAGGGTTTTCTTTCTAAAGAGCGCTGGAATGCTTTTTCAAATAACTTTCAATCAATTTGCTCAAACATGACTTTTTTTCCTTTCCTCTCCAGGGACGTATCAAAGTAACCAAAAATAACCAAAAAGGATCTAAAGCAATTTTTTTTGCCTTGTTTTGACATATGGGACACTATGCTTTGATGGTACAAACATGTTCCTGTCACAGAAATCAGAGGAAGTCTCACTTGCTGTTTTTGCTTTTTGAATATATAATGGTAAGGAAAAAACAGCAACTTTGATGGTAATACCAACTTAATCATTGACTGGTGCAAATCTAGTGCAAGTAGAAAATGTCAGCATCTTGTTGAATGTTGTCTCTTTGACTTGAGGGCAGAACTGAAGTTCAAAAGACAGAAAAGGCTTAGGTGAAATCTGTTTGTTTTAAATCTATTTCCTTTGTAAGTATTATAGACCTGCAGATGAGTAATCAGTCAGTGAAGCTTACGAATGTCCCCTTTTCCACCTTTGGTGTTTGTTTAACTTAGACAAAACTTTTGAGGAGACTCTTAAACCAAAACTCGGCTCTCATACTGCCCGCGCCGCAACCGAAAGCTCTTCCCCAGCAAAGATGAACGTTACAGCCAACAGCGCTTCTGATAATGTCAGCCGAACAGACTCTGACCTTGATCCCAGGCTGACGGTGGTCATCATGGTGGTGATCATCACCCTGATCGTGGTGGGCAACCTGCTGGTCATCATCTCCATCGCGCGCACCTCGCAGCTGCAGACCATCACCAACATCTTCATCATGTCCCTGGCCTGCGCCGACCTCATCATGGGCGTCCTGGTGGTGCCCCTGGGGGCCACCATCCTGGTGACGGGAGACTGGCTCCTGGGAAGCAGGGCTTGCGAGCTCTGGACCTCGGTGGACGTGCTGTGCGTGACGGCCAGCATCGAGACACTGTGCGTGATCTCGGTGGACCGCTACATCGCCATCACCCGCCCGCTGAGGCACAAGGTGCTGCTGAACAAGCGCCGAGCCCGGATGATCGTCTGCATGGTGTGGGCCGTGTCGGCGCTCCTGTCCTTCGTGCCCATCATGAACCAGAGCTGGCGGGCGGACGACCAGGTGGCCCAGGACTGCTACAACGACCCCACCTGCTGCGACTTCCTGGCCAACAAGCTCTTCACCATCGCCTCCTCCGTGGTCTCCTTCTACATCCCGCTGGTCATCATGATCTTCGTCTACGCCCGCGTCTTCATCATCGCCACCCGGCAGCTGCGGCTCATCGACAAGAACCGGTTACGCTTCCAGAATGAGTGCGCCCTGCCCCACGCGCAGCCACCTCACCACGGCAACAACAACGTGCCGCACTCGGGCGGCTCGGCCGGGAGCAACAGCTCCTCCCGCCGGAAGAACTCCAAGCGCCGGCCGTCTCGGCTGACGGTGATCAAGGAGCACAAGGCCCTCAAGACACTGGGCTTCATCATGGGCGCCTTCACCATCTGCTGGCTGCCCTTCTTCCTGGCTAACATCATCAACGTCTTCGACCGGAGCATGCCGGACATACGCATCTTCCGCCTGCTCAACTGGCTGGGCTACTTCAACTCGGGCCTCAACCCCATCATCTACTGCCGCAGCCCGGAGTTCCGCACCGCTTTCAAGAGCCTCCTGGGCTGCCCGTGGCTGCCCACGCCGCACATGAACACTCTGTACAAGGAGCTGCGGACTCTGTGCCGCTGCTTCAAGGCCCCGGCCGACGCAGTGGTGCCGGGCTCCTTCCAGAAGCAACCTGCAGCCGCTGCATCGGCTGAGAGGGACGAGAGCCTGGCCAGCAGTCAGAGCAGCTACAGGAGTGAGGAGCCTTCCCCGGGACTCCCCCCTCACTCCAACGGCAGCATGCAGTTCAGCGACTTCTCTGAGCCCGAGACCGAATTGTAAGTCCCGCCTGACCCTCAGTCACCCGTGTAAATCTCCACTTTTACCCTTGGGTTTTTTCGAGTTTGTTTGTACAGCTTCCTCACACAGTAATACATTAAAACATTTCACGAACGAATCAGGTCTGCATTCTGAATCTTAGATCTCTGATAATCCCTGAAGTGTTTGGAAAAATGCAAAATGTGTTTTCACGGCCAAAGCTGCAAGCTGACATTTTTTTTATTCTGCAAAACAACTTAATTTGTGGTCTGTTCCACTTAGCATTCCAAGTGCTTCAGAAAAGCATACTGTTATAATCGATGTTTCTGTTTGGTTAAGGGTGAGACAAGATTACTGAGATGGTAGTGGTGAGAAAGGTCCACATGGTTTGTATTTGCGGACGGTCATGTAATGTGGTCTTTGTGGTGAAAGTAGAGTAGATCTGTGTCTCAGCTATTTTGGCAGCTTTACTTTCCCAATGACTGAACACTGTGCAGTGAAGCGCTTTAAGTGAAAGACAAGGATAAATAACAGGCACGTTTAAGGACCTGTAAATCAGGCTTCCGGCTTGTACATTTTAATGTCCAGAGTCCCTTAAACTTAACAATATGACATCAGTGTTCTGATATGCGGGGTCAAAACACTGCAGTTTCAGTTACAGTCTACCTTTATCTTTAATGTCCAACAGCCACAAGGATGTTTTAGCTCAAACAGCTGGCTTTTTCCCCCACAAGCCCGGCAGCAGGAGCAGCATTCTTTAGCTCTGTTCTTGGGAATCTTGTGTTCATACGATCCAAATCACACTATCAGTGCTAATGAGTCCCAAGCTGAGGTGAATGGAGGAAATTAATACAGGCAGACAGAGAACACAAACAGGAGTGCACTGTTCCCTAAACATTACTGAACTGAACATGTCAAAACTCTTTAGTGATTGTGACAAGTGGTTCAAATTGCAGTTGCCTAATAATGTCTTGAAGTACAAAAAATGCCTTCATTTGAACAAAAACCTTAAATGTATGACTTACACATGACAGTATAAGAGAATAAATAGGGAACTTTGTTTATTTGTTTGCTTGTTTTCCTTAACCACAAAGTGGATGTAATATATTTTTACTGACTGCTAACAGATGAAACATACAAAATAATAAAAACTAAAACAATTTAACAGTGTAAGTAAAGCTTTAAAAGGACTTTTTTGAATTCATGTCTGGGAAAATTCAGGTGACAGACGAAAGATGATGAAATCATAATCTTTTATAATTTATTAAAACTATTACTTTTCAAATGTAATCTCCTACGAATATGCAACTTTCTTTCATTCCTTCATTGAGGGGATTCAAACATAAATTGCAATAGTAGCTGACAAAAAAGGAAAAATGCTTCATAAAAAGTAAAAGTAAAATTAAAAGTAAAATAATGTTTTATTTATTGAATGGAAACATATTCAAAATTATTCAAAATGGAAAAATTCAAGGTTATAACTAACCTATCCTTAGGCACAAAATATATCAATGCCTTTATCTGACAAAATTCTGTCTTAAGCTGGGAATGCATTTCATTCCTGGAAACTTGTCATCCCTACAGCACATGCCAAGTTGAGTCAAAGCAAATAATTTAAGTAGCTTAAAATGATTTTAAAGATGAACATTCCAGAGTATTAGCATTTGGTGCATTTATCCATTTTTGACAGCAAGCAACAGGAACACATTTCTGAGAAATACTGTACCTTAATGGCTCTGAGATGGAAAGCTATAAAGGACATCTTAAATTCACAAAATATGCAGCATAAGAAAAAAATTAAGGTAAAGCTATGCATTTTTAAGTGAACTATAAAGATAAACTCTGTCCTCTTGTAAAAATGGCTTTACTGTTCTGTGTTTCTGTAAAGATGACTATAAGCTTACATTATAGTCAACATTGGTTGGATTCTATCATTGACGGATCCAAATCCAAACTTGGGTGTTTTTGTTGCTTAAATGATCTCCACCCAGAAAGAACAAAAATGGGGGTGTTTCCAGCTGCAAAATGTTAGAATCCAGTTATTTATTGACTGGGAAAATGTGAAAGGAATCTTCCCTTGTATTTAAATCTGAAATCTTGGGAAGAACTGTATGATTTCGTGTTCCCTGTGGCTGACGGCCAGAAGGGAGGACAATAGGATAATTGGACCATATTTGGAGTATGTATCAATGTCCATAATTGTACAGGACAACCAGACAGCTGTGCAGCAAAGTGCACTAGAGCAGGAATAACCTGGGACTGGCGCTATCCACAGACTTGAAGTGATATAATAATGAAATGTTAATGCTCATTTAAAAATGACATAAACATTTTCACTGACATGACAGAATTATAATACATACAGCAGCAAAGAAAACGGAAGCATACTGTATCAGTTTTAATAATATCTTTATCTTACATTTATTGCTTTTTTCTAACAAGCTGAGGGTAAATTAGAAAAAAAGGGATGAAATATTTTTAAAAGATTCTACAAGAATCCATTATTTTGCAGTGGATCATTTGGACACTGTAATTATTAAATAATCTGGTGTATTAAATTACCTTTAATCATTCTGTAAATATTTTGGGATTATAGTACTAACGATTGATACAGTAGATGACAAACCACATGTCAACACAATATTAGTAACAGATGTCTTTTTTTCATTAAAAGGAAAATTATTCCGAAGCCCTTGCCAGTATTACTAATAAAATCTGGTTCAATGTGGTCCTAGGAATATCTCAGCCTAGATTTAATTGATTCAAAATTGCATAGAGTTTCAGTTCTCATGAAAGGTGATATGTTCCACCGACACAGTCACTATCAGTGGACTGATGGTGATTATCACTTTGGAACTTGAGGGTGATTGGTATCATTGACAGGGAACAAAAGCAAAAAAAAAGCCAATCTTCTGTGACACTACCAAATTTCCCTGTGGCTTACTGCAGCCCTTCAACAGCAATCAGACAGTCATGCCACATTTAGCTTGTTCGTGGAAAACAAGCATAAAAAACATGAGGGAAGTGGGACTTCAACGCAAATCTGAATTCCTGAGTATGTCAGGATTGGCATTCTCTGGGGGGAAGCACGTTTTTTGGAAGCAGCGTGAGCCGGTGTAGTATATTTGGCTCAGCGAGGGGTTCTTCTCTGGAAGCGTGAGCCGCGCACTGTTTATGTCTCTGCGAGGGCCCCTCCGCAAGCTGCCTGACACCCCTCGGCAGCTGATAAACTTTATCATCCAGGCACCACACGTCCGCCTAACGGGAAAGGCTGTTTACAAGCAAAACAGGCGTGGGAGCGCACACGGGCGCTCCATTGAGCCGCGGACGCGGGAGAGCGCGGGTGCAGGCCGGCGCATGTAGATCCGTGTACTGTGACTCGCTGTCACCTCTCACAGAGCAACAGGAAACATTCCCGAGTATGCTGTAATGCACCCTTCAGTGCTTCCCACCGTTTAATACCAACCTGTGAAAGCTGACGTTTTGGGTCATGAGAGCCTCTCCAGAGCTTTCTCAAAGTCCCACAGCACAGTTCTCGGCACAGAGGACGGGTACCACGGATTGAACGTGTTGTTTTAGTGTATCAGTGTGGCATTCTGATTATCTTACTGCAATAATACTGCATCATTCTCACTTCCACACTAGCAGCACTTATATGGTACTGCAAGCACAAAGTCACCCCACAGTTTTTATTTCCTGCTATTCGATATCAGGAGTTTCTCTTTTGATGTGAGGACCACTTCCTGCTAACAACTCGTGCAGTATCTTGAACATCAGGAGCTATTTTTATACAGGTTTCTTTTGGTAAGATGGTAAGTTTTGTAAAAGTGAAGGGTTAGGGAAATGTGTCACCTTGTGACATCATTTTATTCTTTAACGAAGAATAAAATTCTTCATAAAAGAACAACACTTTTATGAAGTGAACACTTGAACTCTTCATGAATGCAAATTCTTCCAAAGCAAATTCTTCTGCAACTGATTCTGATCTTTTCAAAGCTGTAAATGTCAGCTTTTCTACAGCTCAGCAGTACTGAACTGCTTTTAGATGGCTGTGTATATATATTTGGATATTGGCACCTTTCATGGCTTCTAATTTCTACTTACATAAAAAACAATTCTGTCTGCTGTTACATGTGACAGTTTGAATTTATAACAGTCGATAGGATGACTCAGAAAAAACAAAACACACAGAAAGCTTTAATATCTCAGTCACACAACAGGCAGCATAGCCAGATAACATGCTGTTAGAGCCAGAAACACGAGCTATATTCTCTGAAGCACACTCAGTTCCGTTATTGTTTTTTTCCTGTTGTTGCTCATAGCAACAAAATAAAAGTTTTTTTCTATGACATCTGTCAGTTTGCATGTGTTTCACACACACACAAAAAAAAAATCTCTGGGACATGCTTGGCCATATCTGTGCTGTCTCAATGTATGGGGCCAGGGTCAAAAGACAAAAGCGAGGGATCCAGGCTTATCTCCCCACGCTTGCTTGCATTGGGGCTTTCTGAGGGGCTGCAGACTGCATTTCTCAACAGATCCGGGCAGTGCAAGAATGAGAGATGTACATTTCACAGCGTTACTGTCACGGTGCGTAGCGGGGGAAGCTGACATGCAGTCATTATTGCATTCCATTTGTCGTGCCCGACCGCAACACTTAACAGATGAACTGCTCGAGAGCACCTTGTCATGTACGTGCAACTCACGAACCAAAAAAAAAAAAAAAAAGAAAAATCACATGAGAAGACATGCATGCTCCCCAGAGGCTCATGGGTAATGAGCACTGACCTGTCCCCTAGGCCCTTGCCCCTGCCGACTCTCTGGACCTGACTACATCGTGATTAGGCACGGCTCTGACCAAGTATGGGGACTGGATGACCACTGTATGAGAGAGGAAGGGAGAGCATGTTATTTTAGGCTACTGCCCTTGCTTCCTGGGGTGCCATTGATGAGACGCTCCCTTTCTTATGAATGGATTCCCGTATTGGCCGCTTTCGTAATGCATATTACAAGTTGGGCTTCTTAGGCTAGTTATTCTCTGTTCAGATTTGTGAGTTGAATTCAGAATGCAAAGCTGTAGTTTGAATATATTCCTTTTTTTAAAAAAAAAAAATAAAAAAGATAAATTGATTAATGTTTGCTGTGGGCAGGGTGGTGTATGGGTCGGAGACAGATTTCCAAAAAACGCTGCAGTTCATTAGTGCTTCAGCGCGAGTTGATACTCCACTGTGCTGACATCAGCACACACTTTTCTATTTCCTTTCTCATGTTTCCTAATAATATCTATTCTGTTTGCTGCCATCCCGATGTGCTTTCACAGACGTAATGAGCTCAGCCCTGGTGTGTGAGACTTTTAGGAACATTTGAAAAATATTCCATAAAAGGAGTACAGTACGCTCTGCAGTTTAGTTTGCCAGACCAGGGGGAGTTGCACATTGTGCTCAGGCTGCAGGGCTCGGAGACAGATTCGAAAAATGACACTGAGGTCATGCAAAGCACCTACTTTTTTTTTCTTTCAAATTAGACACCCGGTTTTTTGACAGTCTGCCTCCAGGGGCATCGAATGCGTGTGACAAAGTGTGCAGCCCTCGTTAACCTCCAGACGACTGAGGTGACACGTGAGTGAGGGGTCTGCGCAGAGACTGATCGGAGCGTGGCTGAGGAGTGCCGATCGGGACCATGCGTTCCCTGCCTGATAGATTGCGCTAACGGGCCAGGCCCGTGCTGATGAAATGACTGGGCAGGAAGATCAAAAGCACCATTGCGCTGCTTCCCATCTCTCTTCCCCAGGTTCGCCCGGGTCAGAGAGGTGGAACACATTCTGCAGACAGGGGGAAGAAAAGAAACTTGGGCAGATGGGAAGGGAAACTAACATGGACATTTATTAATGATTAGCTCTGTTAAAATCAGAACTGAAAGAGCTCACTGCCCCCCTCTGCAACACTGCATTGGGCTGAAAAGGGAAACCAACGACCTGGGAAAGTGGAATAAATCACAGGATCAAAGGCGAATGTCAGGGGAACATTCCAGTTGAAAAATGAGGGGGTTTCTTAGGTTAGACAGATGCAGGACCGAGCCCTTTAGGTGAAGCAGGTTGTATCACCTCTCCCAGCCAGTCATTGAGTTTGTTCTGGAGCAGCATGCGATTTTCAGACAGGACAGACAGCTGTGTTTCTAGCGGGTTTAATTGATAGGCCTTTTAAACAGCTGTAGAATTAAACCTTGTGGTGTTCCAAACGGGGCAGGGCACACCACACTTATGTACCGGCCTTTCACGCTTCTGGGAAACCTTGAAAAAATATAATAAAATAGTGTGCAGCACAAAAAAACACTTTGAGCAAACGCTGGTGTTACATCTCGCAGAGATTTTCATTACATTTATTTTCTTACTGGATGGGAGGGTTTCTATGAGGACTCTGTGTGAAGACTGGAGACAGCCCTCCCAGAACAGCACAAGAGACAGCGCTTGTGTAAGAAGAAATTTGGTCATGCAAACCATACCCACATCAACATGTGTAGCAGCTAGGTGATTTTGTCACGTACACACACCACCGAGAGAGAGGGGGTCCAGCAAGTCCTTTCAGATCTTTCGCCATATGTATATTCCCTCACCAGTGCTTTTCTTGGAAATGCTAGGCAGGAGGTTCGGATGATTTTTGAAACTGTCAAAGAATCCCTTGCTATCTTTCAGTTACAGTAGCAAAATATGGACAGAGAAAAACATACATAATGTTATGATAACAACAAAAACAACAAAATTTCAAATGGGAAATGTTTACAAGACTGTCTTGAAGGAATTCCATCAGACTTTGATATACAAGGGGCACAAAATATTTTAAAATGAGGATAGTAGGATTCTATGACTTCTCACGCTGTTTAACAGGATATAATACCAATGGCATGCAACTATATGTTTAACTTGATCAGAATGTGAAAAATGTCTTTCATGCAGTTATGACAGATCATTTAGGGTCTTAGATGAAATCATTGACAAAATACAGTCTGTAGTCACAGCACAGTGTTAATACCAGAAGTCTATAAAATGAACTGTTTTCCTTCTTTGATTTAATTCCTTAGCTGATGCTTACTTTACTTACGAGTCAGAAGTTATAAAATCCTCATTGATGACTCCCTCTGGGGTAGTGACAGAGAGATTTGCAACCGGTGATTTGTCTCAGAGAAAAAAACTGTGCTATAATACACGCCATTACCATTTAATCTGTCAAGAAGTGTGCCTTGATTCTGGTCACCGTGCTAAACAGCCATGCAATCAAATCACCTTCAGAGGTCTGCAGTTTTGTCATGCAAAAACACTGTAGAGTTGCTTAAAGGCTTGGAAAAGTCTAAACATTTTAACCGCACAAACAGCACAACAGCCTTTTACAAGAGTGGATGTTTTCAGTTCTCAGGCTTTTTTCATATCAATGCCCTCACACTAACTGAGTGGGCAGCTCTATCTGAGTCACAGTTAAGCCTAGACATGTTGGCTGTGAGTGGGAACATGTAGACCCAGAACACACAACCCTGTGCGTTGATGATCCTCATCTTCTCGTTCGGCGACAGCGGTTGGTGTTTGTTTTCAGTGCAGGTCATCCATCTCGCTTACTCGTCAAGCAAGACCGAAACCCCGCCAACGATAACAAGTACCGACTACGACTCTGACTTCTGAATGCAAAATGCGCGAGTCTGGAACAGCATAATTCATTGGTAAGGCCGTGATGGTACTCAGGGGAGCTGGTAGGCCTGTGTTTCCCTGGGAGTCTGTTTCGCTCACCGGTGTCTCCCATGGAGAAAACCACACAGTACCAGAGAGGCACTCAGCAGTAGGCCCGGCCATGAGGGCAAGTTTTTCTAAATCAAAACCTGGCTCGAGCAGCAGACCACAAGACCTCTCCTGGTTTATGCCGAGGGAAAGGGCACACTCTCAAGGATACGGGCTCCTGGGGTAAAGGTTGGTGGGCACTCTCGTGTGCCATGGGAAAAGAGGAGGCAAATGGCAATATCCCTGAGCACACAAGCATTCATAGAGGACAGTATGTCATCATTATGTAAGGCTGCACACGTGAACGTTTAATGAGCCAACAGTGCATTTAACAGCATACAGGAGCCAAGCTGGGTGTGTTGATCTTTTATAGAGCCATAAACATTAAGGCCATTTCAGTGACGTTGTGGGTGACCGTTGCCTTGTTATCACAAGGATTTGAATCAGCGTATATTCCTAACAGAGTCATATCAAGGATTAGGAAAAATTGTACCTATTTCCTCTCTCGGCATTACCGAGAGAGGACAAAGGGGTTGAGGTCCTAGAATGAACTGATGTCCTTTCCAGGGGTCATACTTGATTGCTTCAGTATCGTACCCCTGACATGGGGACAGTCTGTAAGCTCATGAGCTGCCCAGACTAATTCTCGGCTTCCAGGAACATTAACCCCCAACTCGGTGCCTCTTGCAAGTTACCACCGCTGGCAGCCGTCCCTTTTTCCTTCGGCATGAAGATATACAGGAAATGTACAGGCTGCATTATGAGCCCCGCATTTGTTGTTTAGGGGATTTGAAGCCTCTGCCTGCTGAGCCTGTGGTGTTCCGGTTTGAATCCCAGGATACAGGACTTTTGGGGGTGGGGGTGGATCTGCTCTTTGGCCGGAGCAGCCTGGGACAGTAACACAACGTCCAACGACAAAAAAATAAAAAGCATTCATCACTGCTTAGCTATTCTAAATCTTGTCCGAAATGCTGTCACTCATCACCAGATCACTGACAGCCCTGTTTTGTTTTTTTTTCACGCAGCTGGGCGTTGGCGAGCCTGTTTGTTCTCCCCCGTTTCTTTGTTTTCGTTTTGAGAAACTTCACCAAGACGCTATGGTCCGTGAAAAAGGCACATAAACTCCTCCAAGCGCTGGCGCATGCCTGACCTACCCACCACATTGATAAGCTGCGCTAATGG
The DNA here is from genome assembly GCA_019176425.1 of Megalops atlanticus. Lineage (NCBI taxonomy): Eukaryota > Metazoa > Chordata > Actinopteri > Elopiformes > Megalopidae > Megalops > Megalops atlanticus. The sequence goes on along the minus strand of CM032878.1, from coordinate 11,145,246 downwards.
ACTCAGTATAAAATCCATAAGCCGCATGTATCTCAGCGTATAGCAATGTCACGATCGGCGGTGGAGCTGACGAGGCCTCCAGTGACGCTGAGATGTTGTGGTTGGACCGGGCGGCCAAATGAGCTCAGCAGACCGATTCTGAGCACAACTCTCTGATGAATATTTCCTGAGTAAATTCAATTTAAAAAAATTACACATTATACCGTCTTCTCACCTTGTGAACTGGCGCTGTTGTTTCAGTTTACACGTATTTGGCATGGCAAGTATTCCAGCGAGAAATAGCTCTTGGAAAGCGTCCACTACGGCAGAGAGCGGCGGTGGAAATATGTCCGTCTGCAGTCCACACTAATATAGTGGGTGACTCAGAATGCTTGCCACAATTGGCTCATTACAAAAAATGACCGTGTAAACATTTATACGTACATTCAATAATACAACCACTGTATTGTAATTACTGTGGTAATGAATGTGTGCAGATGAAATATTTCTACAATGGAAAAAAGAAAATGTGAAATTTAAATCTGTATTCAGCCCAAAATTATTCATTGACTAAAAAAAATAAAATGAAGTTTGTAAGAACAAATAGTGGAGTCATATGAATTACAGCCAGTTACATGCCTTCCATATGTCTATTAATTACTGCATATTTCACAGCTGATATATATTTGCATCTAATGCCATCTGGGAACAGGTCACCAAAGATTTCTCCCATTCAGAAACATCCAGCCCTTTTGGTTGCTCTCGTCTTTCATCACTGGTAATTCTCTTGAGGATCTGGGGAGCTGGGAAAACAAATCCATCCGCCTATTCAAATCACATTCTTCTAGGGAGTCTCCCACTAACCTTCTCCCTATGCTCATTACATCATGCATGAATTTGGTCCTCATTTTTCTTTAAAAAAATGCACTACAACTGTGTGCAACTTTCACTTTTCTCAGTTCAAACAAGCGAGTGGCAAACACTCATATAACACGTGACATATAATATAAATTATAACAAAACATTCCTCTGTAAACGCATACCTGTTGCATAACTAGCACACAGGATTTCCAGAGAGACGTACACTGCAATTAACTTTTATTTGTACAACAAGCGAAACAGGAAATTGACTTGTTGACAGATGAATGTACGAAACCCTTCTATTTTCTCTCATATAAATCACAGCGGTTCGCTGCCATTATTCACTTTTGAACACAATGGCAACATTTTTCCCCTCCTCAGCTACAACCAGTGACAAGTATTGTATTGAAAAAATATATGGTCTTGATTCTAAAAAATCAAGAACATACAATACAATGCAAAAACCAACCACTATAAATTACATGGTAAATCTAACATGTCAGAAAAAATCACATGTGGTATATGATAGCATTATGTAAAGGCCCACAAATTTCATATCTATTCGGTGAGGGACTTTTAGGACTCACCGAGGTGTATATTTTTAGCCTCCCATTGCTACATGGATCAGTGGTGCCCTAAAAGAAAGAATGTGTCCTTTGCAACCTTTTTTCCATGAAAGAGTTAATATTTTCCATTACAATTCTGACGCCATCAAAAACAGAGGACTCCACATTCCGCTTCTTATGACAACTTATTTTAGATTAAATGAGGATATTCCAATAAACCAATAAAAAACAGAAAAAGGGTCATAAAAGCATCATAATAATGTATGAGAAATGTTTTATACAAGTTTCTCAAATGGGAGATGAGATATTTCATCAGGGAATTTCACAGGAAAGTTATGAGAGAAGAGTAATTAGTTCAGTCTGAGTCTAAACCGATTGGATGAGATTGCAGAGATAAAAAAAGATGCAAGCCCATAAATTTTAGATCGCATTTCACCTCATAAAGTCTGCATCAATAAATTTGAGCTGGTGAAGGGGCAAGATCAAATGGAACTGATTAATGGAATACTCAAAGTGGAAATATTATGTGAAAACTCACTTAGTTACTCAATAAAAATGTTTTGGGGGGGAATGAGTGAAACCAATGAGTTAGCCTGTGACCCACACAGACAAATCAAAACTTGAACCCTGTTTGATGTTACTGAAAGTTTACTTCTTGTCAGTTGAGGTCATTCATAATTTTCCTTTATCTCCACTTTACTAAAATGGTCAGACTGAGAGCCCAGACGTTCTCGCCACAGCTCATGTATTGTTTACTGTACGCTTGCTTTTTAAAAATTCTATAAATCACGCTCTAATGCAGCGGTTGGTCTCCAGCCGTGGTCTCAGAAAGCTACCACCCAGTTCAGTTTCCGCATAGTCATAAATCACCTGTTTCTGGGGGAGTGGGACCACCTGTTAACCACTGACAATTAGACCAGTCACTTGTTCCTAGAGCTAAGGTGATTGATGCCTTGGTGGTAACCAGATGTTCTGATTAAAAATGCTTTTATTAGGGGGGTGATGTAACCAAATGACAGGCTGGCTTAGCCTCAACTTTCGTTTCTCAAGATGACTTGAGAGGAGTGTTATTTTTTGTCAAATAGGCGCACAACGTTCATTTATATTTTATAGCATTTCGTGCCAAGACAGAAAGAAAATGCTGTGTAAAAAATTGCAAATTACAACTGTTTAAAATGAGTAGAGTAATAGACTCAACTATTTTGTGATTTAATTGACTTGCGTTTCAGCTGTATTAAAGTGTTTTGATATGGCAGTCACCTTAGCTCTCGACTGGTTTAATTGTTGAAATGTTTTTGTTCTACAGTGAAGGGAATGTATATTTAAAAAAATAAGAAAGAAACTAAATTTACAATATTATAAAATAACACTATAGTGATAACTCATAACTAAATCAATCAAGTAAAATCCAAGTACTGAATAACCTCAAAATAGAAGCTACTACTAGTACTATACTGAGCATTGCTCTATAGATCTGGAGAAAGAGCTGTGGAAATTTTAAAAGTTCACATAATGACAAATTATGTCCATAAGGTCATGCAACCTCATCTCTTTGTCTCTTTCTGTACTGAGGCAGAAACACCATACTGCGCTCATTTGAGAGGAAATCAGGGAGGTAGCAAATTGTTAATGTGGAGAAATCTTGTGTTCCAGGTGGCTTTGAAGCCCAAATGCAAACGAAGACTTGATTAAAACATTTTCGTGCAATCAATCACTGGGATCAACATGTTTTTCACTTGACATTCCTCTGGACCGGACTCCTAAATAAACCGTTAGCCTGAACATTGGCAAAGGACAGCCCCATCACTGACCACAAATTCTGCCTTCCCATCTTAACGAGCTCTCCTCAAGAAAATACACAGGATTCAAATCATAAATAAATCTGCCAAGGCTTTGTACAGTCTGCACTGAATTCCACTCTCCCTGATTGGTCAGACAGCTTTCCCCCTAGAATTCCGCTTTCTCAGCTGTTAGACCTGGTGTGGAGTTGGGGCATTGTGGGATCTGTGAGCCACAAAGGGGGGGAGGGGGGGCATTCAGTCATGAGTGGAGCATTGCAAGGCTACACTCTTATTAACAGACAGAAATATTGCATGTCAGTTGTATGCAAGACAAATGCATTCATTTACCATTTCACTACTGTATTCCCTCAGATTTCTCAAGAGGTCTATATAGATTAATAAACACTAACAAACACTACTGTGTTTTAGAAGAGGTAAATACTTTACCTAAAAATTCCCTGTTGACCCCAGTCTCTTGCTTTTTTAACAAACTCTGTATACAAAGGAGCTCCTCACAGAGACCCATTTCAAAGCACTGCAAAAAAAAAAAAAAAAAAAAAAAACAAACCCAGCCTTTCAATCTGGGCTCAGATGGAAATCTATTAAAGTGTATCTGCAGATTTGATCAGGAAGGGTCGGATCCCGGCCAGTTTATCCGCACTACCGTGTTTGGCCTCTAATGCTGACAGCAGATAGCTGCCGTCTCTCACGAAGCCCAGGTGGAGCAGCTGTTCGCTTGCAATCCCATGAGCACAATGTCTTTGGGTTTAAACAGCTCCCGCCCACCCCAATACATTCCAGAGTGTAGAATCTGGAGCATCCACATGGCACGGAGTTAAAGTAAAAACAAGTTCCGATTCTATTCACAGATCACATGTAGCTGTCGATATGACCCCTCTTTTTTTGCAACGGAAAAACAGATCCTAGTGGGACATTTATCTAGAGAGGTGAAAAAAGCATAGCTTTCCGCCTTGTTGAGCTCGAGGGACTGTGATTGATTGTGGTTCTGAGATCTTTTTTTTTTTTTTGACCAGAGAACTGACCCCCTGTTCTGAATCTGCATCCTCGCTTAAGCGCACTTAAGCTCCTCAGAGCCCGTCAGTGGGCACTTTGTACATTTTTCATTTTGTTTTTTCCTTTTTCCCCAGATAGCAAATAAATGGTTTGTATTGTTTATATTTTCCTGTGGAGACATGTACAGTGCAGTCGATAGGATCAGCATCTCAGGCATTTTGCAAAAGAGGAGAGGTAGGGTAGGGCGCATGAGAAAGGAAGAAAAAACCCAAAAGTCAAATTGCAGCAATCAGCGTCTTCAGCGCTGTACATGAGTTGCATAGGCACGACGGTGAATTCTAAGAAAAAACATACACAATGTGTATTGATCAAAGTGTAAAAATCGCTTTTATGACATGCTTTTAAAAAGCTGCTACCTCTCAAATTTGCCATATCAAATCAGTAAAGCCATGTGTAAATATAGACAAGAAGTCAACATGTCTCATGTGCACACATAATCCTAGGGCAGGGATTACATTCATAAGAATAACCTGACACAGCAACAGGGGCAAAGTGTTACATGATTACTGTATGATTCCCGCTTATCGCTTCCATCTTGTTGGATGTGAGAAGGTCAGAGAATCAAGAATGGCTATAAACAGAAAGATGAAAAGGGAGAGTCAGTAATCAAAGCTGAACCCAGGACGACCTGGAACCGATTCACAGTAAATAACAGGAAGGGCCTGTTGAAACACGTCCACTTCCACGACACCAGCCTGCAGGGGAAAACAGTGGCTTGAAGTGTTTGCCTGTGAAATCCATGCCCGATAGAATGGAAACGCCCATGTAAACATTTTAACCTTTTTCCGCCAAGTCCCCATCACCTTCCACTAAAAGGCGCGGGCAAGTGAAGCATGCCGACGTCCACTTTCGATGGGAAGCACCGACCTTTCCTATAGCGAGGCTTCAGCCACCCGACCGTGCGTTCTGACACCTTCGCTGTGCGTGAAACTGAGTTCTGAAAGGCATGAGGTAAAAGTGCAGGATGTGTTGGGCAACAGACAACCGAAACGGAATCAGAGCTGGCCTGCGATGTTATGAATTCTGTTCCATTCTTTTCCAGGGAAAACCTCTTTCTCAGCAGCCATTTGCCTCACCGCATCACGTCTGCACTGTGATCAGGGCTGCACAGACCCCTCTCCTGAATAAAGCTTTCTAATCTGAACAAACGGAGCTGGGAAAAACAGATTTCTTTCACTCTGATTTCTTCCTCCTAATCAGAGTAGACAAGCTCATCTCCAGAGGGGGATGATTGAGTAATATATATGTTTAAAAGCTTATGCATGTGTGTCAAAATGCTGACTTAAATTACAACTGGAAATACAAAACATGAAGCATATCTCCAAGTATATATTGTCTGAAGATGCGTAAACATTTTCAAACGTACTCATAAAGGTTACATTCCCACTTTTAAAACAAGTTTGTTTATCCTTTATTATAAAATCAACATTATGAAATGTATTCTGTAAGGTATGAACAACAAATAAATTCTTAATTTACAATAAAGTGCCCATAACTGGTGCATTTTGTTATTTATTAATAAGATAATTCTTGTGACATATTACTGCTCAGTTTGCTGTTCCGAATACAGTTCCAACTGTCAGTAAGAGTAACCGCACATCCGAGTTCCCATGCTCACCACAAAAATCACTGACATTGTGTTTGTGTTCCAGTTTCACTCTGCAGGAAAAAGACGGATGAGAGGACACCATACAGCTGGAGTCGCTAAATACTGACAGAGACAGACGTCACCAATACTTGCTGCCTGGGCGGGCCGGCACGCCATCCCCACATTACAGACTGACAAGGAAGTGGAAAGAGTGCTGGGAGTGGCCGGAGGAGACGGGACACCCAAAGGAATGCTACTCACAGGCTGTCTCCAGCGGATGGGGGGGAGCGGGGGGGAGGAGCTGATGTACAGTGGACGCACCCCAAAGAGACAGGGAAGGAGAACTCTGCTGGGGAAAAAGGGAGAGAGACCTCGTGCCCGTGTAGCCCGCGGCAGTACTGGGCACTGGGAAGCACGTCCAGGTCCGTGCTGTGGGCCGCGGAGACCCGCCCTCAGCAGGAAGCCCGATACTCAGGCGTGCACAGGGCCGTCGGATAAGGAGCTCCTTCGCAATCGCTGAACTGCGCTGGTGGAACTCTGGTGCTTGTGGGTGTGGTCTCAGCCAGCCTGCGCGCCGCCACTCCCACACAGCGGCATTCCGCTGGCTCTGTCAGCCACTTCTTCATTCACACTCAGCTCTACCTTGTACAACAGAATATACTCTTCCAGCACAACCATATAGGACTTCAGTAGCACTTAGGAGCTGTAACAGCGATACAACGTGGACTTCTAAGCACAATGTATGTTGCTTCCGGTATAAAAAGTGGCATTTGAAATACAATTTTACTTTATTTTACTTTTAAATTATTTTATTTATTTTTCACCCTACTTTATCTGTGAATGTGCTAATGTTTGACAGCATGGTCAATGCAGGAATATTGCTATTGTACATATTAAGGTTTCTAAAGGTCCTACTTGACCTCTGTCCCATTGTGTATTAAACACAGCAGAAACTTGTATTGAATCTAATATTTATCAGGCTGACAATTCCAGGTCCTGGAAGGAGCGAGTCCAGGAGGCTCCCACTCTGTAATGGCAACGTGTAAGTGACTCTCAGATGTAACTTTTGCCTTGTAGGGATGGGTCCAGCTTTTTTCCTCAGTTCTGAGAGTGAGCTTTGAGCTCAGCCCAGGAAACCTGCTGGATGCCAGCCTTCCAGGACCTGGACCGAGACACCTTCTTCTCACAAATCTGAAAAATCATGTTACTGGAAACACCTTGTTCGCATCTAAAGAGTATCAAATATTTACACTGTACTTTGTGCCCAAACACTTCAGGTGTCAGCTCAGCATATGACGCACATCCTTGACTTTGCATAAAAAGCTTACCTCATTTCTGATTCTGATTGGTGGAAGCCAAAATTCAGAGGAAATTTTCTCCTTCAGTCCTAAATACACACCATTTCAGCATTACCTTGTTTTAATGAAAATTAGTCTTAGTCTATTGTTCATTATGTATTGACACATAAGACAAACTCACAAATAATAGTTTCTAACAATAGCCCATTACACGCAAAAATATTTCCACTGAAAAGGGCCAAGGCAAAAATGAATGTCACATTATGGGTTGTTTGTCAATGTCACGAATCTGAAGAACCTGAAGCATGCATGATTGTCACTGATAACACAAGTCACTGAGTCACTGTCATTTAAAAGCAAATGCCTTTTAGTTCAATCAGAGTACTGAAATACATAAGCTGTTAAGCAAGCACGGCCAATGTTCCTTTCCTGAATGTTATCTGTCAAACACAATGTATGAACATTTCTGAACTATTCAAAAGACAGAGAGATTCATGTGTTATAGCCGTTCTCTCTTTGTTCACTGTGTATTCCTGTTGCTGCTACAGAACTGTCTCTAAGCTTGCAGAAAAACAAGATTTCAGAATTTTTCAGAATTAATACTATAATTCTATAACTGAGGTGATCTGAAATTGTAACAGACATGTATATATGCATATAATATAAGGGACACAACGCACAATATGATAACTCTGAAGAGATTTCATCATCGAAACTTGTGATATGATTTATCTTGTTAAAAAGACAAATGTTTCCATAGAAGTGGCTTGGCCTTAATTTTCATTAATGAATTTAAGGCAGTGAAACTTTTTAGTTTTTTGATAGAAATGTGCAGGTGGATGGACTGATGGATGAATGGATAAACTTTCCAAATAAAAAGTCACACTGCCTTAAATGTGTTTTTTTTGTTTTTTAATTAAAGCCATACTGCCTGCGCGCCTATATTTAATTACCCCTAGATGTGTTCTGGATGCTGTTATTCAGTCATTATTACACTGGGAAAACAGGGAAGAGCAGATCAGTACACAATTCTTTAATCCAGGGGGATCCTACAATCTATGGTTCTTCTAGATGTATAAATGCACTGTGGTAAGGAAACACAGGGAAAGAGAAAGGTAGCCACATTGAGGCAGTAGCCACAGGCTGAGATTCTAAATATTCTGGTTACTGCACAATAGGCTGCATGAGCTGCCAACTTGCATGGCCTGTCCAGCGCATATCCAGTGATGTCACACCTTTTTTGGAAAGTTTTGTTCTTCCTCCACATTGTCTTGTTAAACATTACTGCTCCCACCCTTAACTTATTTCAGTAATGTAACCATGATTGTTATTGTTGTTGTCAATATTAATTATTGAACATGGATGTGTCAGAGAATAGATGTGTTTATTTTTTTACTGTTGTAGCTGGTCAGATCAGAGGGTGATACTGCATTAGTTCAGTCTCACGTGATTCCCCAGAAAACCGCCATACCTGTACAGAAACATTGGAGTAAATGAAAGCTGTCTATGAATATTAAAACTTTACACACGTAAGTGACTTATCACATTCAATTGATATTGTTTTATCATCGTACAATCCATTGCATTGGCATGGGTTCCATTACTGGTTTTGCATAGCTTTTTTCAGAATATTTTATAACTGATATGGTTTATCAAGTTTACCATGGGAGTACTTTTTGACTCTGCTATTCGAAAACTCATTGTTTGTATCTTTAAGATGGCAAATTAGCTGAAAGAAAGAGTAGTGGCTGAGAGGACAAGGAAGAGAACAAACTACCTTTGTCACCTCACAACATTGGGTACAGATAACTAATATTAAAAGAGGAATATTTCCTTAACAGCATCAGCTGGGAGTAATGTCAGGAGAGGCACAGTAAAAAAAAACCTGGAGAGCCATGAAAAGGAGACTACCCGTGATGATAAAATATAAGATCTTTGACGAAAGACGCAGTAATGTGTCAGTAATCACTTCAGTATAGCTGCCCCGAGCATCATCCTCCTAACTTCCCTTTTGTCACCACCAACGTGACAACAGAACCTGGCAGCGAGGTGATCAAATAAAAACAAAGACAAAAATTAAAGAAATGTTCACTGCCTCAAGGCTGTGTTTATGTGACACATGATGGGTGGAGTGGGGGATGCTAGTTAAAAAAATCCAGGCAGGTGAATCCAATTACAGGTATCCCAGTGCCAGAAACGGAAGAGTTTATACAGCTGAGATTGAAATGACTTCAGGGGGTTTGCGGACGCCCGCAGAAGAGATAATGACAGCTGCTACCTTTTGGAGAGGCTGTCTTGTTACAGAGAATATATACAGCGGAAAATTCACAGGGATGGAAAACCATGCCAAAGCGAGACAAATGGGGGCGTTAATGTATACAAATCAACCTTTTTCCCATTCAACTCTGCAGAAGCCGCTGCCCTCTCCAGCACTGACCCTGTTCCACAGCCCCGACTGAACAACCATCCCATTAAAGCCTGATGGGCCTCTGGAGAGATGCACACGCAAAGAGCTGCATCAAATGCATTCTTCTTGTAAATACATTGCAACAAAGACAGTCTATTTAAAACTGAGCACAGGAATATGAGTGCATGATCAGAAGAGCACAATAAAAAAAAAAGCTTTTCAGGGCTTTCATTTGACTCTAGGGATTCGACAGGGGATGCGGACAAAATCAACAAGCTTCTTGTTAATTTGAATATTTGTGGTTTTACAGGGTTGGTCCAGACAGGACTGAGCCACATGTGAGTTTGTTATTTTGTGTGTGTGTGTGTGTGTGTGTGTGTGTGTGTGTGTGTGTGTGTGTTCATGTGTATGTGTGAGAGAGAGAAAGAGAGAGAGAAAGTTGGCTATGGTCAGAGGACCACACCGTTCTACACACGGAACCCCCGGACAGTCCCTGACTGTGTCAGAAAGGTTCAGAATCATCTGTGCTGCACAAACAGTCTTATCTGCGCCGCTTCTGTGGATGGAAACGATTAGCCTGGCTCCTACTCTGGGGGAGTTCAGCTCGATTCCTATCAGGTCATTCCTGTTTCTCTTTTTCTTCGAGCTGGGGGGTGGGGGGGGGGTCGGTGGTAAAAGGCAGACTAATCACACTTTAACATCTACTGGTGAGATTAACCTCCCACAGCTCTGAATGTTTGTTGGACAGACCTTCGGAGACGATCAAAGTCGGAAGAAGCAGTACAGATGGCAAAAAGCTGCCCTGCGCGTCCAAAACTGACTGCGATCGGTCCTTAAAAAAAAAAAGCACAAGTGCGCACGGGGTACTTAACGAGGTAAAAAGGGCCTCTTAATGGCCAGTCAGTGACCACACATAGCGTTAGGTAGAGACGGGGTGACCTCTCACGTCGACCCCCGCATTAGCATTCGCAACTCTTGCCCGGTGCTGTGGCACACTGTACATCTGTGGGCGAGACTGACCTGCCCTGATGCTCCGGACGCATTATGAGGGTGAAATCTGACACAGAGAGAAACACAGAGAGAAACAAGACCGCTGCCGACAGGCGCTGGCCTTGAAAGTGAGACCGAGAGAGATGGCGCTGGGGGCCAGAGCTCACGTTACCTCTGGCGAATGCCACGCAGCTGGCTGGATGAGTCCTCTATCTGATAAAGTATGCAGCAACAAAAGGGCTCAGCCCTCCGCAAATATGCGAGTGGCGTAGAGGGGTGTTACTGTATCCAGCGAAAGATCAACAACCCTCTCAGGTCAGAGACACAGCGGGAGGACAGATCCCTGATGGAGCATTTAGTGGGCACTGTGTGGTAGGTGGAGATTCTGAGAGATGGATTATGGATTTTTTTTTTTGTTGCATCACTGTGTAAATGTGGAGATGAGTGCATTAAGAGTGTAGGAAGGAAGGATGGGACACAAAAACATATCAACAAGGCACTTTAGGGGAAACATGGCAACCTGCGCATATGATGGAGACAACAGCTCATACCTCTCCACTGAGATAAACTCGGCTGAGTACATCCAGTCCCCACACAGCACAATTTGCTTACTTGGCAAGCTAACAAGGGTTTTTTTTCATGTGGCAGTTTGGGTCTTTACATCCAGCTGCATTCATTGAGGTTTTCAAAGCAGCACTTTTTCTTCTATATACAAGAATATAATTGGATATGCCATAACTGAGGCTCAGCTTGCCCCTGCTAAATTAAATATAAGCCTTCTCTCACACACAGATATCCTAAGCATGTGCAACAAATACCTCTACAGTGTCTACTTTTATTGTATTTGTTTGTGTTTAGCAAGCACCCTTATTCAGGGGTACATATACAGTACACACTTACATATAATCCATCTGCAGACCTGGATATCTACACTTGAAAATGTCACTGTGTGACAACTCTGAAGTTGCATGTAGCTGCAAGGCACAAGCACTCAGAACAAAGTTCGACCACTGGCAGGGGACTGTTCCCTATTGGATGAAGAGTTGGGCTTACCTGAGCCGGGAGCTGTATCTGGTAGCCTTTTGATCATACATCTCTGAAATAAGAATGAATATACTATTAGGAAATGGAACAGGTGGAAATAGGAGATTTATTATTGCAGGTGGGGGGCAACATTTGTAGATTAGCTCTCTTGGAAGAGGCCTCTAAACTTAGCTTGTTTTGGGAAGAGGAATATTATTTATCAAAGGAGGAAAACACTGATCAGCTTTTTGAGATAAGGTGCCACAACCCTCAGGCCCTGAGACCAGCTTCAGTGAGTCCCTCTGTGATGGTATCTTGGTAGCTGCGCTGCAAGGAGCACAGCTTCAGACAACCGGGGACCTGCCAGCCATCACAAGACCCTCTCCTCACACAAGATAGCTGTCTATTATATGAAAATGTGTGCAAACACACACACACACACACACACACACACACACACATACAAACAGTCTTGACCATTTAGGTCATGTGGACACAGAGTGCTCACCCATGCCAAGTGCTTTGCAAATGTACATCCGGCTGAACATGCACTAGTATTCAGCATCATTGGCCTCTGAGAGGCCATTAAATTGCATTAACTTTGCTTAGCTGATGCTTTTATACAGAGCTTACAATTTTTTGCATGTTGTCCTTTTACACAGGTGGATATTTAGGCAATTTGGGTTATGTACCTTGTCCAACGGTACAAAAGCAGTAGCCAACCTGGGAAATGAACACTACTGCATCGTGTTGGCTAATGTCTGATGTGAATTTGATGCATGTCTAATGTGGATTACTCAGTCATGATGCTGTAAAGCTTTTGGGTCACACTGTATTCAGTTAATCTCCTTGGCCTGCTCATTACATTTGGTAAATCTAGCAGTGCTCTGTGCAAGGGTGAATATTGATTCTCTGGGTTTCCATCTACCTCACTTATTTAATCTATGACAAAGTGCTTGCTGAATTGCATCTCTAAGAAAGATACCACTCCAGTTTGAATTAGAGGAGACAGTGATTCTCAGGAAGCACAAATTGAAAAGGGCAACAAAGGACAATGACAGTTATAATAAAACATGTTCATACTGTAGGTTCATATCTTACATGATCTACTCTAGATCAAGTATGTGACCCTGCTTACAAACAGTATGACTAGACATTTAACGTGTATGTTTTCTCACACTAGGTATGCAAGAAGGACATAGCACAATAGTGTCAAGCAATAACAGAATATGAAATTTCAACCGGAAAAAATATTTTCTAGAAATGTACTTTCATTGTTAGTCTACCCCGGATATGACTGTTGCACACAGCAAGACAGTCGAAATACGTGGTCAAAGCTTGCGCACTGAATTCTCATGGAAATGATTTTAAAGCAGTACACTGCCCCCTCGTGGGACGATAAAGTTATTGTCCCTTTCTTTTCGCAAGCAGATGATCCTTTAAACCTTCTTGGTCTGATACGATCCAGCGTACTGTAGGCCAGATATAAATGCTTAAATGCTAACCAGAACCAGAAATGATCATAACGAATATATTAACCAAAGGAATAAACAGAAGTGACCTTTCAATGTGTACTTGTGGTAACAGAAGTTAGATTATACCGGAAGCATGGGTCTTAGTCGCGTCACAAGGTCACCTGAAAGAAATTAACTTTGTTGCCAGACAATTGATATCGCTAATGAAGAGCCCTTTAATTACCGAATTTGACGTTAAAAAATGTACTATTTTTGGACAGCGTTGCGTCGGTGAGTGTATAGAAAATGTCAAAACACTATATTCATAAATTTAATGGACGAGAAAACATTCAGGGACGAAAGTGAATAGCCCTGGGGCGATTTCCAGCGTATCATCTGTCATCTTTCAAAGACTGCACTGAAGGTGGCTGCAGCTGGATACTCTTGATAGCCTCTTAATAGCTAACTAATGCCGACATTTTAAAAATGAATTTTACCCATACTCATCAACACGTGTTTCGATTTCCTGCCAACCTTTTCGACCAATAGAAGGGGAGTTACCGGCGTCTGTCTACACGGTAGGCATTCTTGTTTATCGTTCAAATATCCACAGTGTAATGAATCTCTAGTGCGGTCCTAATTTCCGTGCAAGATCAGGCAATCTTTCAATTGCAGCTAAATTATTGAGAAAGATATCTGACCATCCAGTATTATTGCATAGCCGGGTTCTGTGTAAAATAAACTTCCCATCATCAGCACGCTTGAAAAATTGCATGTATCTGTTGGTAAGGTATAGGCTGTGCTTGTTGCTTGTGATCCTACGCACGGATGCCTCACAGACAGGACATCTCCCGTTAACCGCTTCCTTTATTTAATGTCGCCCTTGAGGGTGGGTGTGTAATTGGGGGAAATGATGGGAAAGCCACTGCCTGCATTTCTCTCACAAACGACAGGCCACAGGATAGTTTCAGCCCTTCCAGGGACCCTCAATAGATCTTTTATTGTCTTGTGGGAAATTCAGGCCAAGCCGAGGAGTAAGGACACGCCACACAACCCAGGTCAATGCAAGTCTAGGTTTTTCAATAGAAATGGCTCAGACTTCTTAAATTATCTTAACTGGATTGCTACATTGTAGGTGTTTTATAAATTGCTCCATTTTTGTAATTCAAGATGCATCCGTCCTGTTTTTGTGTATTGCTTTGCTATTGTAGCGTTACGTAAGGCCCCCTCTCTCTCTGTGGTCTCGCCCTGCGCCTCGCCTCGCCTCCCAGAAAGGATCTGTGATGCTGGTTTCAGGTTTCAAGGAGGCAGAGGATCCATCCATCGATATTGACATGGAGTCTTTCAATGCTTCCACCTCATCCTCTGTGCTTAACAACGTCTGTGTGCTCTGGGGTGAGAGGTCATTCATGAGGAAGTTTGAGGGTTATTACATATTCCTTCTCAGCGCACTGGTGCAGTCTTTATCTCCTTTTTGCTCCAGTGCACGAAGTGTTAGCTGTTGTCCTATTAAACGGTTCCTGTTTTTAGATTGCGGGTATCAGGCTACAAGGAAATGGTTCAGAAGATTATTTGATCAACTAAAAATAACCTCAACAGCTGACTAATTGGGCTGTTTTTGGAAACTGCTTATCAAGATCTCCGACAACAAAAACTCGTAAATATGTTGAACAGCTCGGTTGTGATGAATCATACTCCGAATGTTCAGGCTCAGAAATGGGTTGTTATTCCAGTCTGACCACAACAGGAGGTCAAAAGGATCATGTTTGAGATCCAATCAGGAGCCTAATCCAGACGCAGCTCTTATTTTACAATAGGGCTGTGGTTAAATGCATGAGTTAAGCAACTTACATTTGGTGCCACTGTTTAAAAAAAAAAAAAGTCAGTTTGTACATCAGCAAAAATCAACAAAAAAAAGAAATGCTTCAGTATTTAAGGAAGGGTAAATATTTTGATGGCATCACATGAAGCCCAAAACCCAATGGTATATTTCATGGTTTAAATCGTTCCTGCCACTGCACTGAATTTCAGCTGCACATCTGCCAAGAATTCTCTGTTCCTGACTGCATGTCTCTCCCGCGCCCTCACATCCTGATCAGGCTGTGAGATAAGCGGCAAAGAGAGGACGGCAGTCTTTGAGGTGGAAGACGACCTCCTGGAGCACCAGTTCTTCATCCGCACGGTCAGCCCACCATGAAGTTCCATTGTGCTCATGCTCTGTCCTGATGTTCCTCCCTGTACTTTCCCCAAGCTCTTGAGAATGAAACCCATTCTGAACCAGATCAATCTATTGTTGCTTAGATACACTTTTTTTTTAAGTTGTTTCCACTGTGAATTGATCATAAATGCAACAACAATAAAATACAATTGCCATTTTTCACCTGACAATAGCTCTATGACTCGGCACTCTTCTAGAAATTGTTTCTACGACTGAGATTGGCTGAGATTACGAACTTTCTCCTTTTTTTTGCAAACTTTTTTTTTTATTGCAATTTGAGTCCACTTCTCATTGTTATTAGTCTTTCTCTGACTGCCCAGATCTGCTTGAGTGCTGAGGCCAATGAGGAGATGCATGTGGTGGAGGTCCAGGACAGGACTCCATGCCGAAGCCACCCAGTGCCCATCGCCACCCTCCGACCCTCTTGTCTGCCCATGGTCAGTCACGCTGGCATGCAGGTGCATGTGGAACAGCACATGATACACAGACACATGAGAGGGAACGGTAGATTGGCACACTGGAACAGTGGAAGTGCAAGAAAAAACACACGTTTATAACACAGATGATTTTTATCCAAAACGAGTTACAAATGATGCAGAGTACAACATAAGCAAATAGCCATATAAGAAGCCAAAAATTAGAAGCACTGCTTTTTTTTTCAGTAGTTGGCCAGACAAGGTACAAACTAGCTAATAGAGATACAAGTGCATGAAACCAGGGATTTGATTTTTAGAGATTCAATTTTAAATTGAATTTGTAAGAAAGTGCTTTAGCTGGTAGTGTTTCAGCTATCTGAATTTCAGATATGTGGAAAGGAAAGGAAGGAGCCTCTCTTTCCGCCAGATAAGTTTGATGTGTTGTAACTTGTGAGCTCTGACAGCCAGTGTGTTCTGTTGCAGGTCAGTTTCAGTGTGTTTGAGCTGATGCCTCCAGTCACCTTTAAGCTTCGGTCTGGCCAGGGCCCTGTTTTCATCTCTGGGCAGCATGTGACACGTGAGTATCTGGGCGTGACAAAGTGGGCACTATCAGCACACTTAACACTTGGAATTCAAAATCCATGCAAGAGGACATTGTAAAAGATGTTTACTGTACTGTCTTTTATCAGACCAAGGTGGGGGTGGGGGAGTTGACAAATCTCTGGGTGCAGGTAGAAACTAGTCCGAGTACCTGAGAACAGGTACAGCCACACTGTTTCCACCTCACATTTGAGTCACACCGGTACATGGCTCTCTTATGGTCCACATTTTCTTCCTCTAAATACATTTGATGTTGCATGTCAAAGAGCTGCCCCTCCATCTGTCACTTTGACAGCTTTAGCAAGCACCTTGATTTCCCACAAGCAAATGTTAATTGAATGAGAGGGTATGAAGAGTAGTGTTTGAGAATATTTGCCTTTGTTTCTATTCCAAGTGGATCCAGATGAAGATGAAGGAGGGCATGAGATTATATTCTCAGAAACCACTCGTGTTGCAGGTGAGCAAGCACATATGGATACATTCTGACATGTAAGTGGTTTGCCTGTATACAAGGTTCCCAAGGAGGAACCATTTTATTTTTGTTGACCACAGTGAATGAGTCTTCTCTTTTGCATTTCAGGCCGAAGATGACTGCTTTCTATATCAGTCTGTCCCTTAATAAAAGTTTTTGCATTATTCAAGTGTCACTTTTCTTCAGATGAAATGAAAGCACTGATTCAAATGTTCACACTATTAGGTCAGACAATGCTGATGTTTTACTGTAATTCTTAACAATTGACACCCTAGAATGCAACTGTAGCGTGATCCATTATAATTGCTATACAGCATTGACCTTCCCATGTTTTAAATGAAACTTTTTGCCACGCTTTTTGGTTAGCATTCATATCGTTAAGTTCTTTAATGCCACAAAACATGGGTTGAATTTTTTTTTTAAACAAACGTTTGGTGCACAAATTTGTAGATGTAGCGTATGTTCTTTTAAATGAGCAATTGCTCACTGACTCTGTTTAATTGGTACCACAGCACATTACAGTTTCATCCCCAATGTCATTTTTGCACATATGTTTTAAAGGTCAGGTGGTGTGCCGAGCTCTATGTGTTTTAATTTGGACATGAGAGGGAACCATGTGCCACCTCCATGTATGGCTTTGGAACGACTAGAAAGTGCATTCAAAACATAATGCTGTCAGACAACATACAGCTGCCATTCGCTACACTGCAGTATATGATATGCTTTAAACTGGTACAGCTGTAATCTTTATAGAACCTTTTATGGCTGGAGTAGATATTTCGTTGAGGGGAAGTGGTAATGCGACTGCACTTACGAGCACTAATACAAACCAATCAATGAATCTTGTTAGCCTTTTGGCAATGGCTCGTTCATGCATCCAGTCACTTTTTATGAAATGGGTAAGCGAGGAATTAATTTGATGGTAATAAAATGACTCTAACCAATGTCACCAGGCAACGATCAGAGGCTGCACCTGTAACTTAGCAACATGCAGTAAACAGACCCAGTGTTTGCTGAGGCCGATTCCCTCTTAAACTAGTTAAGGATAAAGAGTATACCGCTTTGCCATAATGTCGAAACTTACGTGGAAGTAAATTGCAAGTAAATCGCCACGTTCGAGAAAGAAAGCGATGTCTACTCTCTCCGTTTTTATTGACACTCCCGCTGTTCCGCCGCATCCCGAGGCTAAATTATTGGCAGCCTTCAAAAAAGATTCCCATCCAAAAAAAGTGTATCTTGCTGGAAGGGGTGAGTGCGGGTGCAGAAATGCATTTATCTGCTGAACGTTTGCGTCACTGTTAACGTTACCTGTGCTGCGCTAATATTACGCATCATTACAGTAGTTATGGATCGGCTAACAGGGTGGGCTGAGTGAAGCGGACGTGCTGTCCCTTTTATAGATCCGATGTATCTGCGCTAACGAGGAAGTGCTTTGAAAAACTGGGGTAACACTGTCATAAATATTAATATCTTACTTTCTACGATATATGCACACGCAGGGGTGGACAAAATAATGGATACACTGAATGAAAAAGGCCTCGTATTTTTAAGATGGACAAACTAAATTGCGGTTTAAAAGGAGTCTACACATTTGTGTCATATTGATATCTATATTAACTACCGCTATGTTTCTGCTATTAAAAAAAGTTTTAAAATGAACACTTAAATATACCTCAAGCAACATGACAGATCTGACAGATTTTGAAAGCGGTAAAAGAGTTGGCGTTGGCGTTTAACGTGTCAAGGGGAAGAATGGAGAAAACAATGACGGCATACACCAAACAAGCAGAAGCTGCATCAGGAGCACGTCGAAACGCGTTTCATCAGCAGGGATAAATGGACACTTAAGAGGATAGTTGCAAAAAACCCAATAAACAACAGTCTAAAAAACTACTGCAGACCTGAATCTACACCTGAGAGACCCAGTTTCAACAAAAACTGCATGAGTGAAAGTGAAGTGAAACACGTAATATAATTTGATGAGTCGTATTTTACTCTTGTCCCTTCATCTAGACCAGTTTATATTTGTAATAAGCCAAAGGAAGCCTTCAAACCACATTGCCTGTTCCCAGCTGTAATGGTGGTCTGTTATGATATGTGCAGCCATCTAATGGGAATCATTGGGACTGATTACTACTCTCCTTGGTACTGACAAGGAATAGGAAACATTTTAGGCAACCAGGTGCACCCCATGGGGCACACATTGTTCCTTGAAGATGTTCCCATAAGACAATGACACCCCTGTACACACAGCTTCAAGAACACAAGGATGAAATTTAACACCTTCCATGGCCTCCGCAATCACCAGACCAGATCATATGTCATCATTTTGTTAATATTTGAATTGTGTATTTCTTCTTAAACTGGGCTGTGTAGCCTACTGCTGAAACAACATGGATTTCCAAACCACCCTCTGTCTCATCACTTTCATCATTGACATCAGCTCAGAGCCTTATATTGTAAATCTGGAACAGGCCTTAACATGGATCCTGTAATTGGCTGAGGTTGGCCTCAGTTAATGCAACTACCCTCTACACACACAATCTGGTTATTTCCTCTCATAATTATTCTTTGACCTACTCTCATTTTTCATCTGAAGTAATTTTTTTTACAATTTACCTCTCACTGAGAGCACGTTATACTCATTTATTTGTCCAGGATCTTGCCATGTCTCACAGTGATTGCTGTCATTCTTTGCACTTAAAATGTCTTGCAATGATGGACTTGTCTACCAAAGAGGTTCTGGCAGATAAATGGCTAAATCAATAATTCTGATTTTTCTAGTCTTTCTTTTTTGTGCTATAAAGAAGCATTTTTAAGGAGTTCAGATGCTCTTATTGGCTTTTGTCATATTCTTGACATGCCCTTTTAGAAGAACATTTTCCTTGCTCTTTGATTGTTTTGTTATTCCCAGTGAAAACCTTCTGTTTACATGTTTCTTCTGCATTTTCAATAACCAACATGTGTCATTGTCTTACAGCTTTTTTGGAACATTAATTTTGTATGCGTATTAATATAATTACAACAAGTTGAATCTTATCTAAAGTACCTTTTATAATACCTGTTTTGTTTGTCATTTCATGTAATTGCCATTATTGTCTCATGCAGTCTATGTTGCCTTTGGTATGGTATGACATAATAATGTTACCTCCAAGAAATGTACAGCCCTGGCTATAGAAAATCTATTTGGTTAAATATTTTTGTGTGTTTCTCCCTAAACCTAGAGTACCTTAATGAAGATGGCCAGACCTTTGTGCCCCCTCTTGTGTGGAAGATAAAGCAACAGATCGTCACTGACCCTACTCTCAGCTCTGAGTATCCATCCTGCTCCGGCGTCCCAGAATTCTCCAGGAGAGTGACAGAGCTAGCTCTGGGCAAAGACTGCTGTGCCATTGTGGAGAACCGGGTAATTCTTTGTTTAATTAACCCGGGCGTCAAATCAACAGACCACACGTCTGGGTCTCAGAGATTACTCTGATGCTGTAGGATTATTTATGAGCCTGGCTCTTGAAACCACGTCAGCAAGGGCCTCGGAACCGTGTCATGCTGTAATAGCCAGCTGAACACACAGATAATACAGCCCGGCTGATGTACTGTACAGCATTTGTAGATCTTACGTCTTTGTGGACGCGAAAAGGATCACTTGGTCTAACACTGATAATGGAGCCTGATAGTACACAATGTTTAGAGGCTGGCGGGAAATTGGATGTCGGCCGGTGATCGCAGCTGTGGCTGTTTTCCGGCAGGTGTTGGGGGTCCAAACGGTTGGCAGCACTGGGGCAGTGCGCCTGGGTGCTGAGCTGTTGAGGCGATGGTACAACCTAAGCGCCAACTGGAGGGGGCCTGTCTACCTCTCCTCACCCTGTGATGGTAGGTAGGAGGGCAGCACTTAAAAAGAAATGGGCCGACGGGTAGGCATCAGTACCAGGGATGGATAACTTCTGTCCTAACAGGGGGCACATTTTGTTCTGTGCTCTATGTTCCAACCAGATATTCAACTTCTGTGTTCCTTTTGTTCACTAGTTCCTGTTGGTAACAGCAGGCTCTGCTGCTCTGGGCATTGCTATTTTATCTGTGGGTGTTCTCTCTTAGGCTACATATTTTCATAAACACATATAATGAGTAAGTCAATCAGAACACTTAGAGCTTCAGCAATAGCAATGATATAACTTGGCTTATCTCGACCTGAAAAACTGGTACTGCAAAGGACAGTCTAATGTGCTGCTTTGTGTAACAGGCCTTTTCACAATGTTTTGGCGAGCAGCTCTTCTTTCTGTTTTCTTCCCTACTGTGTGTAGACTCCCTGGCTGGTATCTTTGAGGCAGCGGGGATTCTGGACATCAGGCAGTATAGGTACTGGGATGCGGAGCGGCGGGGTGTGTCTGTGGAGAGTCTGTTGGAAGATTTGGAGGAGGCGCCAGAACAGGCAGTGGTCGTGCTCTCAGCCTCCGGGCACCACCCCACGGGGGCCGACCTCTCTCAGAAGGACTGGAGACTCGTCATCGAAGTCATGATGGTATGACAGCACAATCCACTGTCTGCAGGTTTCCTTTTCTCACCTGCCAGGTTAACAATAAAGAAACTTGTTAAGATCCCTGTTTTTCCTCGGTGATTGGTCTAATGCAAACAAATAAGAATAGACTAAAGCATGCAGGACTTCATTCAGTGACTGTACAATAGCTTCTGTCTGGAGCAGTTACTAAACACCTACACGTGTAACGCCTACTTGTGTTCAAGGCTACTGCTGTCCATCAGACATCTCTATCCTCTTCCAACCCCACACACCTCCCATCTGTGTCAGTACCTAAAATGTGTAACAAGTACTCGTGCTCAAGGCTAATGCGATCCTTCCACACTTCTCTCTCCCCATCTCTCTCCCTGTAGAGGCGCAGCCTCTTCCCTTTCTTCCTGCTGCCTGCGCAGGGCCTGTGTTTGGGGGATCCCGAGCAGGACGCCTGGCCACTGCACCACTGCGCCTCTATGGGTCTGGAGCTGCTCTGCGCCCAGTCCTTTTCTCGTAACTCCGGCCTCTACGGTGAGACAACCAGAGAGCCCACCCCATGCTGTGCTTATACAGCCCACTCCAGATGCATTCGTTTCTACCTATCACATTCACGTAGAGCTTTCCGGAACTTTCACTTTAGAATGTGCTCATGTTAGTAAGCACAGAATTGCATCTGTTGTGACAGGATTGCAATCTGTTGCAGGTTTATATTACACAAACAGTAGGGGTTGAACATCTTGAACTCTGTGCACTTTCTGTGCTCTGTCACTGTGAGTCATGCCTTGTTTCTTTCCGACAACCCCCCAGGAGAGCGAGTTGGACACCTCTTGATTGTCCTAAAGCAAAACTCCATGCTATTAGCCATCCAGTCCCAGGCTGAGAGCCTGGTGCGAACACTGTGGTCCTGCCCAGCAGTGGGAGGTGCCCGTGTGGTTGCCACGGTTCTCAATAACCCCGCCCACCTCGCCGAGTGGTAAGCAATGCCAAGGTCCCTCTCTACTCTTTATACAAGCAGGAAGTTCAGGGGAAATTATGGAGATAATTGATTTTTTTTTCTCCATTGAGACCAATACGAATATTTGTCCCGTGAAATGAAATAACCAGGCTAATATGTGTGACGCAGGCGTGAGGGTTTGCGGGGTGCGGTGGAGAGGTGCATGCTGGTTAGGGAGAGGCTGCGAGAGAAGCTGAGGATTCTGGGAGCTCCTGGCGACTGGGATCACCTGACACAGCAAGGTGGACTGTACAGCTGCACAGGACTGAGTGGTGAGTTCATGGCCTTACCCGTTCCTCCGTTTTGTGGGTACATCTTAATTTATTTGTGTCTTTGTTTGCTATGATGGGCAAACAGTGTCGGGGAGAGGCAATCACAGGCTACTTGACCCACAGGCTACTTCAGTTTTTGATTGCACTGTTTTGTCAGTTATTTTTTAATGTCTTTTAACTGATGAACACATCTCATCGCTGTGGTTTTTACATGTGATCATTATGCCATATTCTTGTTGTACTGCACTGAGATTTTGATGAATGTGTGCATGCATTTTAATTTCTGTCACTGATTGGGATGTGACTTGTGTCACCAAATAGGTAATATTATGTGTATCCTTTTAGAGTAATATTTATGAATATTAAACATTGTTTTCGCTGTGTTCACTGTATAATATATTAAATTGAGAAATGCTCCCCAACACTAATGATGTAAGTACAGTCTTGTCTGGATGTGCATTTTGATGCTCAGTTGGGTCTGGGTGCTGTTTATTCCGCCTGCCTGGAATAAATATTCTGCTCTGCCTCTGTGAAATGGTATAAAAAGGGGAAAAAAATGAACTCAGTTTACCAGCCCGCCACAAAGAGCAGACATCTGTGGATGTGTTGACAAGAGAGCGAGCGCTTACTGTAATTTCATTCACTGCCATGTCTGGAAAAGCAAAACACAAAAAAAAAGTCATATATATATTTTTTCCCCTCTGAGATTGGATTTACGTGGTCTTATGTAAGTGCATCTCTCTCAGCTTCCTCTAATTCTCGCCTTTTCATTCGGAGCACACGCGCCCGTTTTCCTCCTTGGGCTCGCGGGATGCCCTTCTGACCGCCCGCAGTCGCCTCCCGCGCAGTGTGGCCCTCCAAGTCCGTCTCTGCCTAATGCCTCTTATTTGCATTCAGCCACGTCGCCCTCCGAGAGTGGCCACAGATCGTTGGAGGTCGAGGAGGGGAGTGTAAAATTAACGGTCTTAGTTATACCCATTCACTCCAACTTCAGCGTCTATCTGGATCATAAAACATGATAACATAATCATAAAATGTGTGAATAATCACTGGTACCTGAAAGAGGGAGAATCTGTAAATATCTTAGAAGATTTGATCTGATGTAGAGTGGACCGTGATGTGTAACGTTGCCTCCTCTTCTTCAGGCCAACAGGTGGAGTACCTTTCTAAAAGGAGGCACGTCTATCTGCTGCCCAATGGCTGCCTGAACATGAGCTGCATTAACAGCCGCAACCTAGACTACGTGGCGGAGTCCATCTACCTGGCCTTGACCTCTCACCCCTGATCCCAGGGACAGGAAGAAATAAGATTCTGTCTCCATGGTTTCCGAGCGCCTTGCTTAGCCTGCCCAACTTTTCACGCGGATCAAGCACCTCTGCTTTCAGCGGTGTCCTCAGTTAGCACAAATTCAGTTTAGAGATTGGGTTTATCTGTGGGCACGTTCAGTCATGTTATTTTAACTGAAGGCCGTGTGTCTCATCACGCAAACAACGGGAAGGATTGCAGGTGCGCGGCTAAAGCTTACAAGATAATGTGCGGCTAAATGCGAGTGATTATCAATACAATAGATATTCTCACAGAGGCAGCTCCGTGCAGAGAGCGAAGTGAGGGCGGGGGGAATCGGTGCACACTCATGCTGGTCACGGTTGAAGGAGAGGAGGAAAAAAAAGGAAAAATGAATGCTCTCTGTGGCCTTGTTCCCCACATCCACATCTTGCAAAATTGAGCGAAATCCCAGCAGAGCACTGCCAGTATTGTCATTCTGGGCAGGCTCCAGCGGCAGTCAGGGCTGGGGACTTGCAGGTGTACAACACGACCATGTGGGGGCACTGATGTTTTGGGAAATAACACACATTATGTAGAACCACTCATTTTGGTTGTCTTCTCTGCTCGTGCTGCTTGTTTGACCAAATGGTTTTCTCAAATTAGAAAGGAGAATGCATTTTGTTGCCTTGCATACATTAATGGAAAACTATTTGTGCAATCACAATTTAAATCACCCTCAGGGCATGTGGCTGTTAGACCTAATAAGGCAGCAGGGACAGAACACAAAGTGTTTTATATAAATTCAATGTGCACGAGCAAAATGAATTTCAGCAATAGTCTTGCACTTTCATTGTGGGTGATTAGTTTGACAGTGTACAGCTCAATTCAATGTTCCCCTTTAATTCACATCATTTGCTCTGCCTAGTTTCTCCCATCTTTAAGTTCAGCGTGGTTCATTACGCAGGATGCAGTCTGTTATAGACAAGCTTTGGTGACTTTTCATCCTTCTGACCAGCATCACAGAAGTGTGCAATTTGTTACCAGCGCATCTAGCGCAACGAAGTGATAGAGCTGATGACCGAGTGAGAGATGAGATGAGAACCCTTGCCCTGCCTGTGTGTGTGTGTGTGTGTTATTATTTTTGGCTGGTGAGTGTGAGAGCCTACAGGTTCATTAAAACATGCTTCAGACTGTAGGGCCCAGAAGGTAGTATTGCACACCACTATTCCAGTTCTGCTTCCACCCTCATAGCAAACTAATTTACTGTTGAAAACATATCAATGTGGCAAAAATCCTCTTCAGGCAAATGTATTGTATGAACCAGATACCCAGATAAGGAACCTACAAGAGATAACTGCCACCTTTTGTCATTTTACCACAACAAGAGGTGAACAGAACCTTACAGCCTAATTGCTGCCATGTTAGTAAGGCTTTACACCTTGGGCTGGGATCACTAGGTCACTGAACTCCAATTAGTTTGGGCAGTTCAAATGGTAAGAGTTCAGTGGCTTAGTGGCCTAAAATGAACGCTGTACCCTCTGCTAAGGTCATTATAGTTAGTCCTGTTATTATTGGCATTTATGAATTAAGCACTGTCACCTACTGAACACAACAAACAAGTGCAGTGTTACTAGCACAAGTGTATTGCACATTCCCATCCATTGCACTCCTGGTGTTAGGGTTCATTTAAGCAGCTTCTTAACATGTCAACCTTGAAATGGAGCCTGTCACTGACAACAGCATATGGATGTTTCCCCTATATGTGTTACATCTACCAACAGTTCTCCTTCCTGAGGTGATGGACTTCAGGTATTTTATTTTTGCTGATACCACTGACATGACAGGAGAGGAAACTGGATAACTGCAAAAAAAAAAAACTGAGGTGAAAAATGAGGAGGAAGCCATCATTTTTTTGTCCAGTCTAGTCATTTCCAGTCCAGTGAGGAGTGGCAGGGACTGTACATGGCAGCTGCTGTTAAGTCTTGTCTCCTCTGAGAATGAGGATTTCAGACAAGGTAGGTGGATGTGCCCAGACTGCTGCCCCCAAGAGATTAGTCACAGTTAACACCTTTGAGACAAAGCAGAGCAGAGGTGCTTCCGAATATATACATGTCTGTTTAATTTATTACAACAAGAAACAGTGTACTGCAATCAGTTTGGTTTACAGTGTTATTAATTCTCACCCAGAGATGGTAAACAACCAGAAAACAACATGAATATTTGCTTTACATGGATGCCGTGTAAGCAAGGGGACAGTTTTGTGGATTCAAGCGTGAAGGTGCCTGATATGTTGTTTTGTGGAGAAACCAAAATAAAGAGGCCTGTGTTTGGCAGCAGAGGGGCTCGAGATGAAGGAGCAGTAAAATTTGGACGTGATCAATGTTTGCTCAGGAAGCGAGATTCTCTTTGAAAGTACGAGGGGGTGATGCAAAGCCATAAGCGTCTATACCAGAGCAAAGCTCTTTTTTCCTGAATCTTCAAACAAAATTTGAAGAGACATCAATAACTCATTTCTCAGTTCAAAAGATGCTTTGGAGATATGCATGTGAATATTTTAAATATATAATATTTAAAATATCCCCCCTCTCTCTACATATATATATATATATATATATATATATATATATATATATATATATATATATATATATATATATATATATATATATATATATATATATATATATATACTAATACACAAAGTAGGCAGTAATCCAAAATGATTCAGTTCTGCTGCTCTTTACTAATTTACACAATATGACTACTTAGCATTCATTACAAGTGCAAGCACATTCCACAAATAGCTGATAAGATAAATAATTTCATCAGTGTGCATTGTAAACCATTAATCAAATCAAATCCTTAATGGACAGAAAGAAAAGTGTGTGTAAACCTTCATACGTGATCTGTATTAAAAACCCTGAAATATCCACCAGATAGCGGTAACTAATTCAACAAAGTGAACATTTTATCTTTGCTGTCAAGCCAAGAACAACAGCAGTGAATTTTCCTCCTCCCAAGGAGCTGAAATGTAGATTAATCATCCTCCCCACTTTGACTTCGTGTTGTCATGATAAAAGTGTTGAAATTTTTTGTTCCTGTTAAGCTTTCTGATACATTCACATGAAAGCCCATGCATCTGTAGTATGAGATGACAAATTAAAGGTGTGAATTCATGACCTCTGGTCTCTGATGGTGAAGTAAAGTGTCTCATCAAAAGCATCCCCAGGAAATCATCCTGCGTGTGGATAAATCACTCTCTCGCCAGCCCAGCAGGCCAGCTGTGGCAGATGATATTTCTCTAAAAGAAACCAAGTCTTTCACTTTATTGATTTCTTTCATAGACCCATAGTAATCAAATCTCCCATGTACTGTATGCTAGAGATTGCAGTTTAAAGCCAGGAATCAGGGTCCTGGGATTTCACTTTTTTATTTCATTTCCTGACCAAAAAACTTATCAAGGTTACCTGGGAAATTATCCAGATACATCAGATGTATGGGGATATCAATGGCCCTGTGAAACATCATGATGGGTAATCAGAAAGTCATCAAGGATACTGGGGGAATTTTGAAAATGGCCTTGCATATAAAATACCATACTGGACCATGATGCGATGCTGGGCACAAAGAAAGCAAGAAGATGGTTTTACAAGATGCTGTGGTTTGAGAATCTTCGCAGAAGCAATAAGGGATGCAATTTGCCAGCAGGTCTTGCAATATGCTTTTCCTTTGGGAAGTGGCTGGAGAGAAAGAACACAATTCAATATTGGGTACCTTTATCTGTGCAAAGGTACCAGAGCAGTTTTGGTGCTAGGGACACTTTATGGTCCTGGCAGCACACTGAGGTAGAAACATGAGTACACTATCAACATTATTTAAAAAAAAAAAACATTACTGCCTTCTATTTATATGTATTTTTGCAGTGTGGTCAATTTTCAGAGCATTAAATCTGAATTGCTCTCTAAGGTCACCTGTCTCAGTCTGCTAAAATCCCAACAGAGTGAAGCACACAAGAAAAGAAGAGTTACTGGCTGGGTGTTTTCTGTATGAATTCACGTGTCTCTTTCACATCTGTAAATAATGTGTGGGATGGTGAGGAAAAAAGCCTATTTGGAACACCCATCATGGTGATCTGTACGATGAGGACATTGGGAACAAATGACCTCCTGCAGTGTGCTGCAAAGGGATGTGACCGTACACATTTCTTTTTCCAAACAAACTGTGCAAGCAGTTCACTGAAGACCCCTCTGAGGAGAAGGAAAAAAACAGGAAAAAGAAAGTGGCACCTGTGACATTCTTGTCCTTTGAAGTGAGACCAGTCACGTAGTGAGCTGGTGAATGATACACATGCAAAAAATTTGCTTCACCCAGACACCAACCCACAGTATTTTCACAGACACCCACTCCCCACCATTGTTTTTTGCTCTCCTGTCTATTTTTTTATGGAAACACATCAAATGTGTTGCACGTCTGCACGTTGCTACACTCCATACAGAGAAGACTTTTCTGCTACGCACCATCTATTCAGTCTCAGAGCTGCTTTAAAAACATGCTATTAGGAAGAGTGCAAAATGTACTAGAAACACAGACTGTCTGAGCTTGTGTATTTTTTTTCTGATGCAAAAAGAAAAGTTGTGAACGGCCTGTTAAATTGAAAAAGAGCTTGATGTTTTCTGGTTAAGAACAACATAATGCTGAGAGAGTGGGGTTTCATTGTTCTCTCCGTGAGGCATCAGACCTGTTCAGGCTGGCTCATCTGTCACTAAATGATGAGGAGGGAGTTGGGGAGGCGTCCTACCTGTCCAGTCTTCCTGGAGCCCCTGCATTCAATCCTGTCCCTTCTCCGAGACACAGGCGGCGTCAGCCTCCCCCCTGACGTGTCTCAGGACTGCATCTGACATTTACTCTTAATTTACTTTCCACTCAAAATTCAGCAAGTCAAGACGGGGGGGATTGTGGGTAGATGAAACCGCACCAGGTACAAAAGAGACTAGCCACAAGGTACAGCCTCAGGGAATCGCTGGCCGCGCATTCACAAATATGTCAGAGCGGCAGTGAGATTATCCTGGGATTTTGAAATCTTCTCCTCAGAAAAGAGAAAAAAAAAATAATTTCAAACTTAAATACATTTCTTACACTTTAGGAAAATCCACAAAATGGCATGATAACACTTTTTATGAGCAAGGGATATGAAACGCTGATCCACTGAGAAACGATGATTAGTTTCAGTTCGGCAAAATTACTTGTTTGGCACCATCGTTCATGTATTATCTTGCCAGCTTTATTTGTTTCTGTTTGCTTGTTTCCTTTCGTCACAGAACAAATCCTGCGCGCGTGCAGTCGTCATTACCATTGGATCGTGCCGCCGACACCTCGAAGAGAGCGGAGAGTCACGGTGGCTGCTGGGCAAAAGCAATGCATCACCTTTCACGGCGAGCGTGCTCCTTCGGTGCTAATTAAAACAAGCGGCTAAAACAATTGCCTAAGGGAGACAATGAGAGAAAATAAGCAGCCAGGAAGCAAATATCAATCTGACGGTAAACTACACAGAGCTCCTTCCCAGAACTGCATCTAAGGCCATTAATATCCTCCATGCAAATTAAACCAGGATATCTGTCACAGGCACAAAAGACGAGGAACGTGTACACAGCATATCACAAAGTCCAATAACATCAGTGTTGTGTTTGATGGCTGAATTCTTCTTATATACATCAGTATATTTTACCTCAATATATAACTTTCTTGTAAAGATAATTGTGCTGTGGCCAATCACCTTAATCCATGGAAGAGAAAATATATATATATATATATATATATATATATATATATATATAAAAACAATTCAAGTTATTAACAAGATCAGAGGCAAAACTTCTTAACAAACAATTCAGAACAAGTGTCACACCAGTGTAAGAGACAGAGTAGCAGTACAGGCTCTTTGTGATGGCTTGATGATTAATGAGAACCATGCAGACACAGCAATAGTTGAATGTGTTTTAATTTTCCAAAAGACTTTTTGTGGAGCCTTTATGAAGGTTGATAAAAGAAATGTGGTAGGACATTGACTCAGTAATGGTACTTCCGTGTCTTTTATTCATCTTTACAAATGCTTATAAAGAAGGAAATTATATTTAACAAGACTGAATAAGTTCTGGTAAAGGCATACCTTTTTTAGTGCTACTGAAAAGACAATGGCACCACAAAGGGGTTATATTAAAGAGATTCTTGCTTGTGCTTTGAGTCTGATAACAGTCTGTAAGAATGATCAGTGTAATTGCGCTTAATAGCAAGTATTAAATGTATTAATCACTGTCTTGGACACTGGGCAGTCATAAGGTGTAAGAGTGTGTCATTGTTTCAGGAAACTAATAGAACAAAATCCCCACATTGAGCTAACCTGACTGGTTTAGTCAGAGCCAAGAGTGGATCTCAGGACAACAATGTACCAGCAGAGTGGACCGCTGCTCTAATGAAACTCCCCTGGCGTACGTGCCAAACAGGGAAAGAGGGCTATCATTTGTTTCCCAAGTTGATGTGGAGGACATTGCAGGTAGAAGGATACACACACTCAAGCGTGCACCTGCACGTGCACACATGTACACACGTGCACGCACCCATATACACACACCCCTTCATCTGTTTGTGAGGTTAAGTGAATCAAGGCAAACAAGGGATCCAGGGAACTACTTCAATCACGGAGAACAGCCATGTCACTAAACAAAGAGTAAGATGTCTAATCCACTTGTTCACTTTGTAGTGATGTTGAGCTTTAAATGACCTGCAGCAGGTCCCTCAGAGTTTATTGTAAGTGTGTGCAATTCACATGTCAGTACTTCAGACAAAAACCTTGAGAATAGGCAGTACTACATGTACTTTAATGCCTGCCCCATGTTACAAGTACTCACTCTGAAAGGCGTATTCATACAGACCACAGGTGGCAAATCTGTTTTTGAAATGTGCTCTTAAGGATGTCTTAAGGTGCAAAAACTGATTCCCCTGTGTCATAACATGACAGCACTGTAAGACAGACCTCTCCATTCCAATTTAGTTGGTTTGAAACTTGGGTTAAAGGTGAAGATTACTGCTGCTTGTAACAGGTAGAGAAGAATAGAAATGTTACCTCCTCAAATAGCTCAGCTATGGAGACAGTTGTGTTAAAGCAGACATATTACTCTGACACCCACCCTTATTATTTTAGTTGATTTTTTTCTCATTAGTTGATTAGTTGGTAATTTAATCACACCTGTTTTGTTGTTGCTTTTATTGTTGATGTTTAAGTAGCTATCAGCACTAGTGACCTTTGATGGGCCCCACTTCTTCCTGGAATGTTACTAGGTAGCTAGTAATGCTATTAATTTGCAAGCACACAAAGCCAATCAACTAGCATGCAGTGGTAAGTAGATACCTGATTGCCACACAAATCAATTTGTTGTCTGAGTCTGAGCCTGGAAGTTATTCTAAAGATATATAAAACAGAATTTCCCAGAATGAGAAAACCATACAAAATTACAGAGCAACAGCTTTTCTTGTCTTTTTTTTCATTTCAACCCATCCATTTGCTACAGGAGAGAACCCAATGTTGTGCTCTTTCCTGAAAAAAAAAGAGCTGTGGCTATCAGGTCAGGAGAGGGTACATAATGCAGGAAATGGACCCATTTTTCTCACTACACAGACCAGGTGAACAATGACAGTAATTAACCATCTACCATGACACAAAGCCATTAGCAATACAAAAACAGCTTTTCCATTTACTCCTTTTTTCCACACACACACACACACACACACACACACACACACACACACACACACACACACACACACACACACACACACACACGCACAAAACATAATGTAACCACCTTCCTGAACCACGTACATGCAGTTCCTCCACCATTCCATGACCAAGCATGTGATTTTCATAGAGGGTGAAATGGGGCCAGCAGCGGCAGAAATACAGCTAAGTTCATTTCAAAAACAATTCCCAGGCAGCGGTGGACCAACCCATGACGGCAATCAGCACCGAAGCAGAAACACGGGAGACACTGACCGGCCTGTCATTTAACTCCAGGAGGCCTGGTCTTTCCCTGCCAGGCCAGCTGTTCGTTTAGCAGAGGCATCGTCTCCCACTCAGCGGCACTGCGGCCATTAATTTCTGTACTCCAGGAGCAAACACTCGAGAGGAAATTGACAAGCTGATTGGATGCTGAACCCCATGCTGGATGCAACAGCTCGTTTAATCAGCGAAGTGGGCGAATGGGACCGTGCTTCCCGCTGCCACCTGGGATCCGAGAGGGAGTGGAGAAGGGAGCCGGCCCGGGCCTGCCCTATGGGAAGATGGGTACAAAGAGGGACACGAGCATAACATTCGGTGGACCTCTGTGTCAGGAAACAGCACAGTAAATTGTGGTATTGATCAAGTTGTTTCTGAAGTCTGGGGAACAAAGGGGGGGGGGCAAGGGCCAGCCGAGGTGGTGTGGTGCTGAATCGCATTTAGTGAGTAGTCCGCATGGCATGGAGCAACACGTGTGATGCAGATGTGTGACTCCACATCAAATTGACCTGTTTCACTGCTTATTGTCCAATTGCCTGTAACAATTACTACTTCTATCTCCCCTAGGTACATGTCTGCTTATCTATTTTCAAAGGAGGACAAAAATCAAAGAGGCTGGTAAAGAAAAAAAACAAATGAAGCGAAACTACCACAGTCATTATGAAAATTAATGCAAGGTTGCTGTTCAAGTGAAGTTTTCCCTGAGATGATCTCATTTAAAATCATGGAAGTCTTTGTCCAGGAAATAATGTGTGAAAATTTGCATTTTGCCCTGTAATTTCTAACTCTGTTTGAATAGATTCCAGAGTACAGTCTCTCTGCTCATATAGTTTTCATTAACCTGATCATTCATCCTTTTGATGGAGGCCATTTCAAACATGCTTTGAAAAACGAATAAACCTATTGAAATGCATTGGGGTCACATCGACAGAGCAATAACATGGACACCTTGCTTTCACTAGATTGGAACAGGATAGTGTCGTGAAGAATACTGCCTGAATTATGCAGGAAATGTCTTTAAAAAACATATATAAGTAGACATGATCCTATTTTTTCTGCTGAAGGACACTTCAGTCTAGTGGCCTGGCAAGTTTGCAGCATAATGTGGTTTGACTACATCAACGCTTCATCACTTTCAAAATTTAGATTAACTTTGCGTTTGTTTTAAACAAAAGATTGATGAGTGATTTTCAATTAGCCATGGACAAATGTTCATTCATATTGTTATACTAATACTTACACTTCCCCATCATTTGCATTGAAATTGGACTGCATACTTTGTACTTTGCATTTCTTAATAGATCATTTGTTTCAATTAAATTGTGTTATCTGAATGTTCTAGTAAGTTGCGCTCTACAGAACCAGCTTTTATGGTACTTAGAGTTCCCTCTTAATTTGTTAAAATTATTAATGTTAGTCCATTCACTGGTGCCATTTCAGAAGATGAAACCTAAAGCCTGTGATAGGGAGAAGTGAACTTAAATGCAGAGACACAACTTGAGGAACAAGGGGTTTGGTTCAAATAAAAATGAAGTTACCTTTATTGGAGCATCGTGAGATACAAAACAGGTTTGGGCAAGAGTATACACACACACACTAATAAACACAGGTGGAACACATTAACTAAATGAGACCTAGAGAACACAGGAAGTTATGTGGCCATCTGGTGGCCAACCCAGAAAGCAGCAGCTACATACCTGACAAAACCATTAAGTGATGATGGTAAGACTATCATTTGTCCTTTCTGAGGCA
The DNA here is from genome assembly GCA_019176425.1 of Megalops atlanticus. NCBI lineage: Eukaryota > Metazoa > Chordata > Actinopteri > Elopiformes > Megalopidae > Megalops > Megalops atlanticus. The sequence goes on along the minus strand of CM032878.1, from coordinate 11,111,681 downwards.
TATGACTTGAGAGACAGTCACTAAAGCTCTAGAACTCAATCCACTGAACACACCTGCAAACCAGCACTCCAATGCTTAATCTGCTGAACACACCTGCTGTCCAGCACCCCAATATTCAACCTGCCAAATACACCTGTAGTTCAGCACTCCAAAGCTCAATCTTCTTAACACAAGTGCAATCCAGTATTGCAATGCCCATTCAATTGTGGTGATTGCTGAATGTTATGAACAGAATTTGAGAGCCCTGAACAGGAAAAAGCAAAAGAAAATAACCGCAACTCAATGTTAAGGACATATCTTGGCTGAATTCAAAGATAAATCTACTGAAAACACTGAACCCTGTGCTCTCTTATTCAATCTGCCTTTCCCTTGAGAAAAAAAAAATATTTTTGTTAACCTATGACCCCATTATTGTTCTTCAATCATGGCCAAACTGTTTGACTGTCAGTACCCTCTGTTTGCCTGCTCAGTTTGCTTGTTCACAGCATCATGCAAGACAGCTCACTCATAGACTTTGTAATGCTCTGATGCCTTGTCAAGCTTCCCCCAATTTAATGAACGCCCCCTTCCTGCCATTTCCATGTAGGAGTCTCTCAAGACACGAGTCTCTACAAAAAACGCTTGAAAATAAACTATTGTAAATGTCAGCTGAACGAATGACTTCCCGTAATAATGTGAATGCTTACCTCTGTACTGGAGTGGCAGTGGTTTTGAATGGTGGAAATGTGTGGCTGGGTTTCAACGAACAGTTTTTGAGTCATTGAAAGGACTGATGCGACTGAAAAACGATACTGAGCACAGCTAACCTGCTCTAAAAGACACTCTCTGGAGGAAAGAGAACAAAACCACAAAAGAACTCCATCTAAACGAACAATAAGGTTCCATCAATGGTCTGCAGACTGATGCTTTCCTGTCAGTTGCAATAACTTTCTCAGTTTACCTGAGCTCATAGTCGCCCCCCTGTCCCCCTCAGCCATCAGAGAAAGACATTATAGAGAATGCCGCATTATCAAAGGAGAGATTTGCACCAAGCAGAAGCCCAGCGAGTCACTTTGTTCTTTGAATTGCTGGAGGCTCTCTGATCACAGAATACCTGACCTGCTTTTTTGGGGAGATGCCTTGTAATTTAATTATAGGGCAATTTTTTTTACAGAAGTGTACAGGACGTATTTAGAAAACAATTTGAAAACCTTTTATGAACTTCCTGAGTTTTAAGGCTTTTCTGCTTAAAAGAAGGGACAGGATCGTTCAAGCACAAACAGCCTAATTGTGCGTTGGGCGGACTGGATATCTGCATTTTACATGAGTTTCATCCGAATGAGCCTTCAAAGCTGTTTGTGTTTGAACCTAAATTGTCATGAATCAGTCTGAAAGTATTCTAATTTTTCTGAGAGAATAAGACATGTGAGGCATTGAGCTGTGATCTCTCTGATCAGTCTGTATTTCCATTAGCATATACCTATTTATTGTTACTGTTATTCAAGCCACTGATAATGTGATTACTCTGAGTGGGGTGGGGGCAGGAGTGAAGATATACTGGAGGGGGTGGAGTTCAGGTAGGGAGTCAGATCATCACAAGAACCAACCCTTGATGTTCTGTGCCACAGGTCTGTCCCTCTCGGCAGGATAGCAAATAATTGTTACATGCACTAAGCATGCTGCACTGTTTTCCATCCCATCCAGCCACAGTGCACCCTGGCACTTATATTATATACCTATTATTATGGCTAATATCATAAACTGTTTCAATATGTTATTCTAAGATGAAAGCAGAAATCAGTGCAATCAATGCAAGTGCAATCAAGGAGACATTACTTTCAATGAGGACAAAGCAGCAGTGCTAAGGGGTCATCACCCCATCAGTTGAAATTAAATTCAAATTTACTGAACGTCAAACATTCAAAATCAGACAAGGCTTTGCAGTCTTATATTTACAATAGAGATTTCTCTAGAAGATTCAAAGGTTTTGGCATACTGATCAGTGTGACTCATTATGCTTTTGTCAGTCTTTATATACCTACATAGAGCTACCACAAGATGAGCTAGTTAACTAGAGGGGAAGTGCCAATAAATGCCTCCATTTTCACTTTGTTTTCCTGACTATAAACTATAAATATAAAAACTATAAAAACTATCACATAATGATGGCAAATTCTAAAATAACTATAATTGTATTCTCTTGAAGAGGAACTGCCAATCATTGAGTCCATATAAAAATACTGAGTCATTTTTATGAAAGTAATTACTGAATTCTTAATTATATACACTTAATTTGTAAGTAATTCTTCATATGAGGACACTACTGTTTATTAACCTATAGATGTATGTAAGAGCACAATCCTCTTGTTCTGAGATTTCAAAGCTTGGCTGTCTTGTATATAATGCCCATTTCCCTTCACATCCTCAGCCACTTTGTAAAATAACTTCCTTTTGCCTTCAATTAAAGAGATGCGCTGGTCTTATATTCTTTTGTCAATACTATCGAAAGCCCTTAAAGCTTGGCCAATTTCTGACTGCCTGTCTGGTAAGCTCCAGAGGGATGGCTATGACTACAGCTGAATCACAATCTTTGGCAACATTACTGACAAGAGAAGGCCCAGATCCCTTATCAGCAGAGATCACTGAATTCCCTGTGCATGCATACAAGTACTGTACACAGTTTGGGAGAACTGCAATTTGGAATTTCACATTGTTGTTTTGTAGGTATATTTTAGAAAGTGAAATCTTGCAAGTAGACAGGCAAAATGTACTTGTTCTTGGTGAAAGTAGTGAAAACTTTCAAGATTCTTGGTTTATAAGTAAGGGTTAGTGAAACATACTGGATGCAATATGAATAAAGGAAAATTATCTAAGCACATAAAATTGTTGTCTTCAGAGATGCCCTCTTTGAGCTTAATGGCATTGAAACCCCGAAAAAGAGAGATATGTGAACTGCCCATCGCCCTGACAGGGCAGAGAATACAAGAAGATTTAATGCTTCAGTGCCTTCGCCCATGTAGTGGAGTCCATGGCAACACGACGCCGCAGCTTCCCGCAAAAGTGGGAGGCAAGATAAAAAAAAATTTCCTCAAACAAAACAAAAACGTCATGAGCAGAGAGAAAAACCACGACCAAAAACAACCGCTGCGTACACGGGCACGGCTGACTGGGTACACATGTTCTGTTAATACTCAGAACAGGCTGTAGCAAAATGTGAGGACATCTATTAAAAAAAGGTGAGATAAACCTTGAATGTCCTTGAGACACTATTCTGACAGCCACATGCACTGCTCTGATTGAACACATACTTGAACATACTGTTCCCACTCTATGAGATCCTCACACAACAACGCGACTAGAAGAAACATTCATGTCGGAGGTACAAAAGCTTCATCACATAGGCTTGTTAGATTTTGGACTTATTATATACCAAGTCTGCACGGCAAATCCAAGCAACCAATGTGCACTGATTTATTCAGAATATATTCAGAGTCTATGCACTGAGTCTGATCCTAGTAACAGTGCTTTAGTGCTTTCACATATTGTATTCTTACTTCCTGAACCATTTCCTGAGTCAGCAGGTCAGACTTATTCACTGACCACCTCAGAATGACACAAAAAATGAATTCTCCTTAGAATCAAATATTTTCTGGGACTCTGCAAAGCTCTATATATTGAACATGTCCAGAGACAGGAAGTACTGTTCCATATGTACCTCTGCATAAGATTTATATTTTCCTCAATCCAGCCAAAACCAATACAATCCTGTCTACTCGGAATGTGTGTATGTATATATGTATATATATATATATATATATATATATATATATATATATATATATATATATATATATATATATATATATATTTTTTTTTTTTTTACCTATTTTTCATGTTTCTGCTTTCATGAAGAGTTATTGCAGACTTAAAAAGATAATGGATGATCTCACAGGATTTTCTGTTAAAGGTCCTAGCATGAGAACAGCAGGGAGTGGTGAAAACACAGCTGCTCGAATCATTTGCTCAGCAGACCTGAACTGGATGAGAGAAGAAAACTTCATAAACATCCAACTCAACACTCACAGTACAATGCATGGATCAGGGCCTAAGCTGCTGAAGATTTTACACAACCCCACTCAAAGAAAGACAGGCGAGGGGTTGGTCTTTACACAAAGTGCCATAATGACCACAGAGATAGACTGTTCAGAGGGAAAACGTGATGCCAGAATTCACAAAACTAAGCAGCTCACTGAGTTACTAAGCTATTACAAATGGCAAGAATCAGGTTTCTTTTACTGTAAATAAAAATATCCCCTATTTCTCATAAATGACATATTTCATGATAAAGCTGGGAAAGGCCTTGTTTCTGTGTCCCACTTTTTAAACAGATCAGATATGGGCATGTTTATTTGAATATACAAATGAAAACAGGAGCTGTGGCAGTGATATTACATCCTGGAAACCCAAACTCTTTTGCAGTACGGAATTCTAAGGCAAGTTTGCAAAAGGAGTTACGTCTGATAGATGCTGTGAACCTACTTGAAAATGTGGAGTTGGTTCGCTTTGTCAGGAAACCCTACAGTGATTTAAACAACATAGGGTTAGTGCACCACAGCCAGTATGTCCACTTGACAGGCCTGAATGTTGTATGGAAGTGGAACAGCTGAGAAAAGAAGGGGGGTGGGGTGGGAGGTATGGAAGGTGTATGTGGGTGTTTTACCTTCCATTGGCAACACTCAGCTATTTCTGAACTGTATGTGCTTTTAGAGAGATGTACTGTAAATATCTATGCTTTCACCTTTCATTTCTCGCACTGACCCTGGAAATGTTGCAGCTTTTAAGGGTTAATTGGCTCTCATACTGCCCTGGTCAACATCTCCCCTGAAACAGGAGTCCTAAGGTGCCATGAAGAAGAGAACTGCATACAGAGTGTACAACCAGACCTTAAACGAACAGTACAATAAAGCACAAGGGAGATATGGCAGTAGCCACCTTGGAGTAGTAGAAAGTTCGTGACTCAGTGGGACTCTGCATAAAGGCGTCTGTCATTTCTGAAGCAGTGCATGAGTTACAGTAGGACAAAGTCATGAATAAGCTCACAGCACCTCATGATTCATCTGCTGTGCATGTGCCAAGGCCTGTCCGTGAAAGAGTCAGCTCAGTTCTGTGCCTCTGAATGAACAATTCAGTCTGGTGTTCTTCAGCGTCTGTGTACAGCGAGACCTGCAGAGACAAACACCAGACATTGCAGCCTCTCCGTAAGTGTTTCTTTTCAGTTGCTTTCTTTTCTTTCTATCTCCAGGTGTGACAAACACAACTATCCCTAATTATGTTCAAATTCATCTTTTGTTAGAGTTGGCTCCAAGCTTAAGTCTGGGGCAGTCTGGACAACAAGAGTCATGTGAATTAATCTGTATCAAATTTGCGGGGGGTTAAAGTTTTCGTACACAAATAAAATGAAATAAAATTGTAAACACTTTTGAGTTAAGAAGTATTTCAGCCTGATCATAATCCCAGCTCTTGGGTCAGGGGATGGGGATTTGCTCAGTAGCTCATACACACCTGATGACACACCACAGGAACAAGGGCTTTGCTCTGACCAGCTGATACACAATGGCAAACTAATGAGACAGCTCACTTGGACGCATCAGACGAGACGCTGCACTCCACAGAAACCTGTTTCAGAAGAGCACAAACCACAAATTGATACTGGACTTGTCTCAAACATGTAAATGAATCATTAAATAAAGCCATACCCCATGCAGCAGCTTAAGTGGAACACGATTGACTAGCAACTAGGCAACTAGACATTTCTTGTTTCAATCTGGAGTATAATTTTTAGGATATGAATATACATAGAAATATGATGCAGGAGCACCAGATGTACAATTTTATTTCCTGGGTCGTGTGATTTTGGCACTGGTAATGAAAGTTGATTTAAACGACTACAGAAGAACATAGGTTTACACATAAACTGTGATTTACAAAAATGAGTTGTTTGTTTAATAATAGAAAAAGAACAACTTCACAAGATGACTGCTGCTTGTTACATCAATCCTGAAATCACTAGAGGCATACACATAGGTAATTGCTTGTCTGATCACAGCCAGTTTGTTGATTTCACACTTTGCAACCCTGTTTAGATTACATTCAAAACTTAGATGAGAAACATTCTCCTCAGTGTTCCATTTTCCTAACCTTAGTGGCCAGTGAGGTTCTTATTCAGGTCAGGTCTCAAGGACTTCCTTCCAGCCATTCCCTCCACTCTTCCCAGTGCTCCCAATCAAACTGCAGTTTTCCAGGAAAGGGGTGGAGTGGTAGAGAGAATAGCTCTTGACTTATAAACAGTAGCACTTTGATCTAGTCACCCTGTGGTACAGATGAAAGTGACTATGATCCTAATGGTGGGCAATAACCAAGCAGAGGACGGCAATCGAGTCTCACAAATGAACACGTCCACAGGGATGTGGGCAAACCCCCATCCCCAACCCCTAGCCCCACATATGCAAATACCGCCAGGCATGACAGTGTTTACTTTCATCTCCCACTTGAGGAGTGCAATCTCTCCTAAACCTTGTCATTCTAATTGCACAGGTCTGCTTTACCATGGGCCTGTAGATTTCCTGAGCATTTCCAATGTGTTCTGCATTCAGAAGCAACCAAAGACTGTAGCTCAGAGAGAAAATATCACAATAAACACAAGACATCTGTCATGGAAAAGCATTATGAAAATATTTTCTGCATTATACATACATTAAATATGATTCAATGTGTTGTATTGAATCATTTGCTTAATGGTAATTTGATAATGAGCACTGAATAATCTCTCATACACCAGATGCACATATACTGACACACTGAATCATCCCTCACGCACCACATGTACACAGTATGTTGCCATACAAACACACATCTTGTAAACAGAAATGGGTGGAGAAATTAATATGAATGCAGGGTCACAATTTATGGGGACAAATGTGCAGGATTTTATGGGGACAAACAGACAGACAATGTGCAGATTGCCTAGGCCATAATTAGATTGAAGAAGTGCATTGGATATGCAAACATAATTCCAAACTCACCAGAGGAAGGCTTTGTGTTCTTTGGCCTTTAACCCAGACCCAATTAGCAGTGATTTTGACAGAGCTAAAGTCATGTACCTTGCATCTGTCTGAAACAGTGAGTAATGTTGATGCCACTGTTCCACAAAGGCCATGTCACTACATCGATGAAAACTGAAAAAATACATAAATTTAAAAAAAAACAGTTAATGTTGATTGGTGGTATAAACTCTCTCTTGCTCTCTCTCTCTTTCCATATATACACACTAGGGATGGTAAGATTCACCGATTCGAATCGGTGCACCGGCATAAAGTTCACGATGCAATTGCCTCAATTAAAAAAGTGTGCACCGGATACAATTTGGGATGAACTCGGGATGCACCGTTTCTAACATCTTTGCATCGGTAAAATTCGATTTATTTATTTATATATACATATTAGTAAAGGCCCTATGCCTTTATTATTTAGAAATGTGACCAATAATTTTATATTTAGATTGATTCCTCTTCTCTAAACTGTTTCTCAAGCGCGCTCTCTCACCTCCACTGCTGTCAGTGGCCAATTTTCGTCAACTTTCTTGGCCAAGTCTCGCGCGAGTTGGAGGCATGTCCGGGCGAGTCACAGATTTAAATGGGGGAGGAAGAGCTACACGTTCCACCGAGTTGCTACACATCAACTGTTTGGCGACACTTCGGATTTTTCAAGAGAGACGGACAATTTGACAAGACGCATGCAATTTGCAAAATATGCCGTATAAAGAAAAGAAACAGCATAAATGAGATGCTTACTGAGTTGCAGTACTAGAGAAACAAATATGTGAAGTAAAAATGGCACTTTTTAAGTTAATTTATGATTTGCTGTCTGCTGAAGAACCAAAGAAATAAAATCATCTGTACCATACTGAATTGCATAGCATCGTATTCTTTTACATCGCATCGTATCGCGTTGAATCGCATTGTGTTGAATCAAATCGTGTCGAATTGGACTGCATCGCGATAGGGGTGAATCGTATCACATTAGTAGTTGCTTCATATGTATCTTTAATGTATCGGATCATTGGCATGCATCGGCCTCAGTGATGGAGATGCACAACCCTAATACACACACACATACAGAATATATATATATATATAGAGAGAGAGAGAGAGAGAGAGAGAGAGAGCTCTGATCCTTGCAACTCACTACCTTATTGAAGGGGCATTTGAGCATGACAGGTTGCATGTTCTTAGAGGAATATACACATATATATATATATATATATATATATAAAGCAAATAGAGCAATAAGAGCAAATAACAGACAACACAAATAACAACACAAGGCATAATGATCATTACCAAACAAATCATGCTGCTTTTCATTCTTTTTTTTCTCTCTGCTCCAGGGTCCTTCCCATGGGCTTGTAAATAATTTTCTCCACACAAGTCCTTTCAGAGCTGGCAGTTTTCATTAGCTGTCTTTGACAGCATGGTCATAAACAAAGACATCCCACGGGGAGTGACAGTGTGGGTTGTGTGGGAGCTAACTTACTTATTCACTCTCATTGCTTCCTTTGCTCTGCTGTTCCTTCAAGATGCATAACCCCAAAGTTCCCTAATTTGACCATAAAGGCAGCATCAGTAATTAAAACTACCCAACACTTACCCAACACTCCTTTTCCTATCACAACAGATTTGGATGAAAATGAACATGAATGATTGTGCTTGGAGGGAAAAAAAACCTTTTGCTACTCTCAACATCTGACTACCTGTTCAAGATTTGATCAAGAGCTATTTTCTTGTCCTCACTCATTGCTAAAAAGGTGACAAAGCCGAGCAAGAAAGTAAATTCAAGCAAGAGTGGCATGTCATGGGAATGCTTTACAAAAGTACTGTTAAAAATACAGCACCTTACCAAAACCAGATTTATTTAAGAGAAAAAAATTGCCATTTAAAAGGTCAGTGGGACTGCCATACAAATTGACAAAAATATAACAGTCTAGCTTAGGTCTAAATTGATGCTCAATTAAGCAGAGTAACTTGTTGAAACAAGAATGATCTAGTATCTATTTTACTGAACACTGCACAAAGCGTAGAGGGCTAAGGCTACCTCAGTTAATATAACTTGGCTTTGCAAAAGCCCAAGAGACAGAGGGACAGAATAAAGTTGATTTCCAATGTGGTGATATCCAGGCATCCACTTCCTATCCCTGATCAACTCTGTCGGCACCACCCAGGAGCTACCTATCTCAAGCACAGAATCCTAACTGCACTTTCCAGCTGAATACCAATGAGGCTACCCCAAGGAGACAGTGCTGGCATTAATTCTTTTTTATTAAATTCACAGAGCTAAATTTTCAGACAAAAATACATAAATATGCAGCTGCAGCTGTCTCAGAAGCTACCACCTGCCTTGTGGGAGGAAGAGATGGCATGAAGACCTACGGCAAGAGGTAAAGGTGCCACCTTTGTGTCACTCCATCACCCCCGATTAATCACCTCTGTGGCTGCTGTCACCTTCAGTCTGTTTCCCCTCCAGGAGCCACGGCAATATATCAGGGGGTGTTTGTGTGCATCTGAAAGGGATGAATTATCCTACGTTGATGGCCTAGCAATAGATATCCTGTGTCTCACATACATTATGAACACAGACATCACCAGCCACGTCGCCACTGGATAAGCTAAAGCCGTGTGGGATTGTCAATTCTCTTTAAATCACCTGGGGATAGTGATCTGTAATCAATAGTCATTCCTGCCGACATAGAAAACCATTGATTCTTTTCAGTAACCCAAGGCCCGGGTTCGGAGGAGTAATCAGCATGCCGAAGACCCCCTCCACCTCTGCTGCCTCTCCTGTGGAAAGAGCCCTGAAATAATGGGCTTTCTCTGCATCGCCATTGAAAAGATTGCAAACACGAACAGATTTGCCCCCCGCAACACAAACAACCATGTGCTTGCGAAGGCTAGCCTAATCCAATCCCGCTATGTAATTATCTGAAAAAATAAATCAGCAAAACTGCTTTAATCATCACAGAGCTTGGATATTGGCTAGGTCTGCAGTGCAATAAATTAGTCATTTCAGTCTTTTTTCCTCAGTGAATTCATCTCCCTCCAGTGACTTTAATGGATGATAGATATTTTTATGCAAGAGTCCCAAAGATGTCTCGTAACTTTGAGAACCTTCCCATCAGCAGTTCTCCCCATTTAATAGCAGAAACATTTCACACCTTGGTGGAACCTGTCATAGCGGTTAATGTAAATGTGATATTGAATTTTTCAATAACTCAAGTATAGCGGAAGTGTTTGGCTACATGCCCACACACACCTGCATACATTATATGACTAAATTCAAGTTTAAAAATTTAAGTTAACCATGACTGTCATAAGCCCACAAAAATGCTGTATTATATTTCTGTTTGCTTGTGTGTGCATCAACACCAAAGAAACTGTTAATCAAATTTTGATATAGTTTTTTTTTTTGACCTTTTGGATTATTATAGATCTAGAATTTCTTTATTACCCTTTTTGGGTAAACAACATCGTAACATAGCTTTTGATGTATTTTTCTACAACACGGCTGTTTTAGGTTGCGGTCTCTAAACCTCCAGTGCGTCCTAATGACAATAGCGTCGGGTCTGGACGTCAATCAACGTGTTCAGACTCCACCTTCCACATATCTGTACGGCTCGTAGTGTAGCGGGAAACACAAGTTTTGCTGAGGGTGAGCTATCGAGGTAGCTAGTCATTCTGGGACGGCGACCGCATACAGCAGGTGCCGTGGTTTGGCATCAGCGAAAGTTGGATTTAGATAAAGGAGACTGCGCTTCGCACAGCAGCTTGCATCAAAGGTGAGACAGTTGAGCAGGTGTGTGTGTCTGTCTGTCTGTAGATAGATAGATAGATAGATAGATAGATAGATAGATAGATAGATAGATAGATAGATATAGTACGTTTTATATTGATCTCCGATTCTTTTAACAAACTGAAACAAAATGTAGGAGTAATCTGATGTCAAATAAGCGTTATTTTAATTTCCAAGACACGATGTAGCGCCGGTAAAACCCAGGTTTTTTTCGGATCTTTCACCTGTGTTTTTATTTTCTCTGGTAGGTCTTGTTTTATGTTCAGGAGAAAGACACAAGTCACCAAATGCGATAGATACAATAAATACATATTTTGATATTAACTCCTGTAATACCAAATTATATATCGACGATAAAAGTAAGGAATATTTGATGTTTGTTTACCTTCAAAGTGTGTAAGGCTGGTGGCAATCAGTTTTAATATTGATGTAACCTGTCTAGACGCAGAGATTCACAAAATTATTTTGGAACGCCTTATTAACAACTGTTAATACAACTATAAATGCACTGTTCGGCCATCTGTTTAGCGCACATGGAATATTCTAGCCAGGAAGGCTTGCAGTTTCTTTCAGAAGAAGCTTCTTCGAGTTGGTAGCTAAAAACTAATGTGGACAGTCTGAAGATCTTTGATTTCAGACGCTGTAAATGTTTCAGGGCTGCGTGGAAATTTCACTACATTCCTTGCGTATAACGCATCGGCGAAAACGATTCACAAAATCTCGTGCCACTGTCATTTATTTCCGCGAGAAATTATTATTTGGCTACTTCCAATTGTCCTTACAAACAGCAAATAATCCGTTAAGCTGTTTAAAAAAATTAAAAATTACCGCGAATAACCTCTGGGAGCGATATACGTTTTCCCAGATGAAAACGCGTGCACTTGTGTTACCTTCTTCAATTACATGTCTAATTGGAAGTTATTGCATGTTTAATTATCAGCGGTATTTCTACAGATGAGCAACAAACGTTGCTTGGAAACCAGTCTCAAATGTCAACTGACAGCAATAAAAAAGTAAACCATGAGAAAACAACTAAAGCAGGGTTAATAGTGATGTACGTGAATGGAACGAGTCACGTCATTTCTTTTTAAACCGCAATTTTCAGAATCATTAACTTCCTTAGCTCTCACTTTAATGCCATTTCGTTTCATCTGATGGAGCATTCGGGCAACATTGACGTCGTATCGAGAGTGGCTGTGAAATTGTCCACGTATAATGGAAATAGACGATTCTTACAAGGGGTGATCTTCAGTAAAGTAGCCTTGCTTCTAAAATGATCACTCACTTACTAGCTAAGACCAAATCATCTACAAAGCTTTTCCTTAGTATCCTTAGAGCTACACTTGGCCAGCGTGCATTGAAAAAGATTTTGATGAGAGTCTACTCTATGTCTATCAAAATGAGATTTGTTAAGAGAAACCCAGCAGCAGTCTCTCACATACTGAGAAGTGTGGTGTTGTGGCACATTATTTTTGGAAGTGTAACATTTAATCCTGCTCAGATATATTGACATATTCGTACAGGGCGGCAGTGTAGCATACTGATTAAGGAGCAGGACTTGTAACCGAAAGATTGCTGGTTCAATTCCTTGCTGGGGCACTGCTGTTGTACCCTCGGGCGAGGTACTTACCCCACAATTGCCTCAGTAAATATCCAGCTGTATAAATGGAATAACATTGTAAAAAAACTGTAATTGATATACATCGCTCTGGATAAGAGTGTCTGCTAAATGCCAATAATGTAATGTATTCAGCCGGTTGGGTCAATAGGCAGCGCTGTAGCACAAGTAGTAACAAAAAATTGAGGACAACCACCTGATTGTACCTCAGTCATATGAATAGCTGAAGAAATAGAAGCATGAGCATGTTAGTTGCCTGTGCTATCTTATTAAGGAGGGTCATGTGGAACCACTTGAGCATTAGTCATTACCTTAAATTGAATTGTTGTGAAGTAGCTGAGTAACCTGGGTGAAAATCATGGGAGGGATATAGTGGCCATACCTTCAACATCAAGGTACTTGAATTTCTTTAGTAAAAGGTCACCTGCATAATTGGATTATATTTCAAACTTAAACTGGAAAACAGTGTCTGCTAAGCAGAAACAGAATGAATTGACATCCCACGCAGGTTAAAATAGACAACCATGGCATGAAAGACCTACAGTGCACTGTAGGGGAGAAGTCCACGGTGCAGATTTTTTCTATGACTGAAAGAAGCACAGTGGCCAAATCTTGCCACTCAATCTTTGCTCCTCCACATGTGGCAAGATTATATCAGACAGATTGTTAATATCCTCTGTCTAGTTTTGTGAGTTTATCAGGTAAGGCGTGAGGGATGCTCATATTGATTGTGGCTGAGAGGAAAGAGGGCCCTCTGGCCAGTGCTTTTTACGCACGCTGGCCTGAGTATAGATAGAACCAGGGCTCGTCATCTTGCTGTGGGTAACACGCGCTGTCCAACTCTTGGATCCTCCGTCCCACCACCCCGAGGACAGTCTGAAGAGCTGTTCTAATGTTCCATTAGTGGCATCACTGTGCAGTTAAATCCTCTCGACAGTTCCATTAACAAGGCTGACAGCCGGTGGAAAAAATCCACTCCAAACAGAACAGGACACCCACGGGTGCTACACTTGCGTCAGGTCCTTATGATGGGTCTGTAGCCCATACATGTCTTGGACAGTATAAAATAATTAAGTCATAAAACTGATTATTAGATAAACAAACAATGTTTTTTTTTCCTGGTTCACTTAATGCTCTGCAGGGAAAATAAATGAAAATCCTTTTTCCACTCTTCCCCTCATTGTCGAGCTCCCTTTTTAGCCATGGCTACAAAAAAATGACAGTTTCCAGAGCAGCAGATGAGAAAGGAATAAATGACAGCAATGCCTGCGGCAAGTGAAAATTGAACAAAATTGGAAAAAAAGAGCTCCTCATCAAGATTTGGTAACACCTGCTATGCAAGAGAGGCTGGTCAACATCTGCAGAAAAACATTGTCTAACATCTATAATGTGTATCAATGATCGTATCATTTCATAGATATACTTCTTCCAGGTATATCTTTTTTATTTCAAGGGGAAAATAAATCTTAGCCATTAAAAGTACTGTTGTGAATCTAATCCGTTTTGTATGAAGAGTCTCCCTGTAGGAGTCCAAGAAGCAAAACAGAAAACCAGTTATGGTTAGCTTTAATATAGACATTCACTAGCGTTGTCTAAACTTTCTAAAGCTGTCATTTTCTAAAGCTAAGACTGAAATAAATAAGCCTATCCAATATAAGCAAGCCTCTTTTCAGTAGTTGCCAACCTCAGTCTTGGCACTTGTCTCCAATCTGCTTGTTCCATGTCATTTAACAAATTGAATATACTTTTAAGCTGATTAAGAAAAGCGCAAATATTTTTATCCTTCTCATTAAATATATCAGAGTTCATTAGAAGTAATGCATATAATGCTCCAATGCTCAATTACTTTGTTGTGCTCTTGTTATAATGTATTCCATAGAACATACTACATAGAGGCATAATTCTTCTGTGTAATGAATTCATACTGTCTATGGATGATTTCCCACTGCTCATTTGAAAAAACAGTGCATGTGCCAAAGTGATGCCCAGACATGGGCTCCTCAGTTTGTAAAATGAGCTGTACGATCATGTCAAAAAAAGGTACAAGTTTTTAATCTCTTTTATGTAGGCACTTTTGATCCTGTTCTGCCAAAATGGGAGAAGCACTCTGGGAAACTGACTATAGGGAGAACTGACTGAATGCTTTGGCTTGTTGCCACAGTGATGGCAAAGTGTGGCTCATGCCTGTGTCTTCAATATTTTGTCATGCGTTCACTGTCATCAATCTGAATGAAGTACATTAACATTACAGCGCAAATCGGAGCATGCCATGACTGACATAATGAGAGTAATTGAGATCAATTTCCTTTCCCAAGCTTCACGACGCTCATTCACCGCGTGGAGATGTTTTCCCCTCCTGCCTTTTCTCATGACTCAGTTTATTCCTGAGAGCGCTCGTATAGTTTGCTTTAATCTGCGCGCAGAAAGTTCTGATTACAAAAACCTCGCTCGCTCTGAAGTGCCGCAGAGCTCACCCTGCCTTTTGTTGCGCTCACGCCCAGTCCTCTCCGTGAGGGAGATGAAGGGAGAGGCACAAAGGGAGCGAGCCAGAGCTCCTGTCCAAAGCCCGCGGCTGATGGCTCCTTTTCAGGGGAGGGGGGATGCTCGGCCTAGGGGACTGCCATTACAATCAGAGCTTCCTGCTTGGCAGAGGCATGCTAGGTGTGCCGTGATTGTGAACGGGGGCCGCAGGCACACCCGCCGGCAGCCGGCGCAGTCATCAGCGCGGCATTCACGGAGAATAGGCCTGCTATTTTTGGATGCAATCGAACATCCATTTAGAATGAGAAACACATCTTTTTTTAAAAAAAGTTCCATTTCAATTCGAGAAGGTTTTGCCAGCGGCTGCCTACCTTCTCTTAGCGGTGGTGTTTGTGAAAATGATGATGGTGATGATGACGATGATCATGATGCAGTTGACAAATGTATTCTCTCTGCTTCACTCTGCAGAATAACAGCACCACGTGATTGAGCTTTGCTTAAACCTTGTGAAAATGGAGGACAGTGGCAGTGGCTGGCCAGTGGGCGTGGCACCCCAGTGCGGACCGGACAGGGAGGGGAACATCAGCGGGCGGGTCTTCGAGGTGGCCGTGCAGAACGGCTCCACCAACCGCAGCTCCCAGTTCGCTGGGGTGGAGCTCCTGCAGTCCTTCAAGCCCCTGATCATCCCGTGCTACACCCTGGTGGTGCTGGTGTCCATCTTCGGCAACTACCTGCTGCTCTACGTCATCTGCCACACCCGCAAGATGCACAATGTCACCAACTTCTTCATTGGGAACCTGGCCTTCTCCGACATGCTGATGTGCGCCACCTGCGTGCCCTTCACGCTGGCCTACGCCTTCAACCCCCGCGGCTGGGTGTTCGGCCGCTTCATGTGCTACCTGGTGTTCCTCATCCAGCCCGTCACCGTCTACGTGTCCGTCTTCACCCTCACTGCCATCGCCGTCGACAGGTGGGCAGGGTCACACACGGCAGACTGCTCGTCAGAAACTCAAAAAATGTGTCAAAAAATTTAAAATCATGGAAATGGTTAGAAACTGCCAGATCGGGCTCTAAGATCAGACTTTAGAGATATCACACCCTGGACAGCTTATTTTCAGTTTACATGCACCGTGCTCATTTACCAACATCCAAAGTGGTAATGAAAGTTCATTAAAGCAGTTTTCGTGTCAGCTGCTGTGGTCTTGAAAGGTTTGCTGAATTTTTTCTACAAAATCATGTCTTTTTTGGCCAATTACTCTGACTCCTTCGAGGTTTGTTTCATGTTATTCACATTTTAATTGGCGTTCATACTCAAGAGTTCTCTCAGTTGCTGTCTGGACAGCTGTGAGTGTTAAAACTCCCTCAGTTGCTAACCAAATGAAAAGGAGATTTCAAAGCTGGCAGGAAACAGTTTTGAAATGCATAGTGCAACCAGCGTTCAGGGTCAGAATGAAAGCATTTGTTTTGGTTAAAATTCTCACTTGTTTCTCAGTACATCTGTTGATTAGAGCCCCGCTGGAATATTCTTCAGAGATGTACGATACCAATTATAAAAAGACACAGCTCAGAGTACTGGCCATGTATAAAAGCTTGACTTCAGTGCTTAATGAAATTGGTTTGAGGTTAACAAAAACAAGGGTACTCTGCCACCACCATCGTGTGTGAGACAGATCAGGTTTGTAATGAGAATGCTATGAAATTAAAAGACAAAACTGCAGACTACTTCTGCGGCTGTGCTAACTCCCTGTTCTGTCTCCCAGGTACTATGCCACGGTGCACCCACTGAAGAAGCGCATCTCTGTGCCAGCCTGCACCTATGTGCTGTCTGGGATCTGGCTTCTGTCCTGCGGGCTGGTTGCACCCGCTGTAGCCCATACGTACCACGTGGAGTTCCAGGAGGAGGGCTTCACCATTTGTGAGGAGTTCTGGATGGGCCAGGAGAAGGAGAGGCTGGCGTACGCTTACAGCACCCTGTTCATAACCTACGTCCTGCCCCTGTCCGCCCTCTGCATCTCCTACCTCTGCATCTCGGTCAAACTGCGCAACTGCGTGGCGCCGGGCCACTGCACCCAGAGCCAGGCCGAGGCCCAGCGGGCCCGCAAGCGCAAGACCTTCCGGCTGGTGACGCTGGTGGTGGCCGCCTTCGGGATCTGCTGGCTGCCCATCCACGTCTTCAACGTGCTGCGCGACATCGACATCGACCTGATCGACAAGCGCTACTTCCTGCTGATCCAGCTGCTGTGCCACCTGTGCGCCATGAGCTCGTCCTGCTGCAACCCCTTCCTGTACGCCTGGCTGCACGACCGCTTCCGGGCCGAGCTGCGCAAGATGTTCACCTGCCACCGCCGCATTGGCATCCCCACCAACAACTGCGCCACCGCCAGCGTGGTGCTGTGACTGACCCCTGCAGGCCGAGAGAAGAAGCGCACCGGCCAAAGGGCATGACAGCTTCTGGGAAGTCGGAAGGCACCCGGGTAGACACTGCATTGTACACTGTAGATGCTGTCTGCATTAAGCAACACTTCTCACAGACGGACCAACATCACACTGTCCTGGAGATAAGCCAGCCCCTGGACCAGGGAGGAAAGTTGTGAGTGACCGTGAAAAGCCATATTGAATTTCTGCAAGGTCAATATGGTGAAATAGACATTACGGCAGGATCGCTTGTAGTTACATCGTCAGGGCGGTGCTTGTAAATGATCTGGTGTATGAGAAATATTTGACACGGCAAGACAGAGAAGATGGGCCTGAGTGCTTAGTAATGTGCGAGCAGTAAACAGCAAAGCTGTCATGTAGGACTTGCTGCGCTACAGGGCCCTTCCTATCCAGTGAATGCTGCCGGTGTCAGAAACATGTGAGCTTGAGGTCTCCTTGGCTACCTCAAGTGACAGATTAAATGTAGCAGTGGCAGGGGTCCTCAGCCAGTGATTTCTTTACTCAGTGTGAAGGTTTACAGACAGGATAACAAGGGAATGGAAATGAAAGCAGGAGAGTGTGTGTGTGAGAGAAAGTGTGTGTGTGTGAGAGTGTGTGTGGGTGTGAGAGAGAGAGAGAGAGAGAAAAGGCAGAAAATCAGAAGTTATTACCATTGGATGAGGGGGCTGGAACTCTTAATGAACTTTCAGAACAGTGTGTCCACATTGCCTTTGTCCTGGTGCGTGCAGTGTGGTTCACTGTAAATGAACCTTCACAAGCTTGTACCACAAAAGCCTTAGTGAAGATGCCAATTATTTTCAGAGGACATGACAGACTGAATACCTCAATCAAGTAGGGAAAATGAAAAGTAAATCAGAGACTGGATCTGCTCCTGTGAAGACTTAAGATAGACAATTTCTTTTAATGCATATTTATTTTACCTTATAATTTAAAATAATAACCTTATAATCTGATAAGGTTGATTCCTTAGAGTAAGTGTTATGCAGTTTGCTTCTGTGTATTAATGTGCCATAAATTATGTTGTTCTGTGTAGCATTTGTAAAGGAATTTAACATGTAATTTCTTCTTCAAATGAAATTTGATTGCCTTACTGTGTTCCATTGTAAATTGGGAAGACAATAAATCAAATGTTGTAAAATTATTTTTTCCTTGAAGATGTTTTCAGTTTCAATTAATTATACAAAACAATCAATAGAAGTGCTTATAATTCCTAAGGGACACTGTCCACCAGCACGATAAAGATATTGAAAATTGGATTTTGTTGGTGTCCAATGTAAGAGAGCTACAAAGAAGAAACTATGCAAATAGCCAAATTCTGCCTGAAACTCGTATTTGAGTTTATAGCTAATTGTTATTCTGAGACAACAATGGTGACAGTAACATATCTTGATAGTATTTCAGTATAGAAGGGATGTTTGGGGGGAAAAAACAGACTGAAGGAATAACTGTAACAATGGAAAAATGTTGCCATGGTTGTGCATTGTGAACATCCAGTCATTTATGGTTTTCTTCTCTCTCTCTCCATGTGAGGGTGGATTTGAAGTTTTAAATATGCTCTATGCAGACACATGAAAGAAGAGCATGTAAGTGACAGGATCACAGATAATCAGCAGGGTGACTGAGAGATGAGGCTGAAAGAATGCAGGGGCTGGAAGTACACACAGACTGCTGGGAAGGAAGATTCTGCTCCCAGGTATCATGCCCATATAAGGCGGGTGACCATCTGATCTCCAGATGACTCCTGCAGACAATCCAAAAATACCATGCTTTCTGACACTGGGTATGACTGGGGGAAGATGAGCCACTTTCAAGTGTTTATCACGTGTGCCAGTTGGAAAAAAAAAACACTTGCTGAAGTAAACTTCACTTTTATCTCAGGAAATTAATATATTTCACAAAAAACATGTAGTTTCTATATTGGTGATGAAAAAAATCAGCTGCCTTTATGCTAACCTTTCACTCTGGTTGAGATGTGTTGAGTCAAGACAGCTGTATGTGACACTTCTCTGTATCTGTTTCACATCTTAAAGCCATGATCAAACCAAAATTAGGACATGTTATATAACAACTTCACAGGTCTGCTTTGTCAGCCTAGAGCCTCTTTTCAATGACAAAAAGCAGTAGAGCATTAATACCTTTTAAGAATAGTTTAACACCTTTCTGAAGTTTCTCATGTTGGCAGGGACTGTCAAGGACTACTGAATACACCACTTGTTAAGGTTCCATGGAAAGATGCTTTACTCTTTCCCCCTTGCTTTGACATCAACTGAAAGTGGTCTTGGGAACCTTCTGATCACACATCTGTCAGGGAAGGAACACTCATCCTTTGTCTGGAACACAAAGGTGAGTCAGACTCACCCAGCAGCTATCTTAACTCCGTTCATGAATTCACTTCAAGGTAATAAGATTCTATTTTCTTCACCTGGCAAATGTAAAGGCAAGGACTTTCTTCTTAGGAATACTAATGTTATTTCCATTGTCAGTCTGGATAAATGATGGGAAAAAGTAGAAAAGTAGACTGAATATACTGGAATTTTAAAAACTTTGCTTCATAGAACATTTTACAGCCCTCTTCTATTAACAGTCTGTTTACTTTTCCAATTCCAACTTTTTCAAGAGACTTGGAAGGATTGTCATCTTACCCCTCTTTCAAGTTTCCTTTTCACATGGAAGCTTAAAGAAATAACAGTGGGACTTCTGGAAAGACACATATCCTTTCATGGGTACGCATTTGTCCTGCAAAGAAGGTGGTTGTTACATCACTGAAGGAAAATGCAAGGGCATTATTAAGGGCTAGATATCAAAAATGTTTTTGATACAGGTTGCATGATGGTTAAAAAATGTGACTCATTCCAAGAAGGCCGTCTTACACCACGACCACAATCTCAAAGAGAAATTCTTTACATGATCGCACAGATATACCACTGCATTTTCCCCATAATACCTCATTGTAGCTAACATGGTCATCACATTACTGGAAATGCAACCTCACCTGTGTACTCCACTTGCGACACAAAAGGAAATACGACTCGGTAAATTTCGTTTCTATGGCTAAAGTCACATTTATGATGGAGTTGACTAACTACGTGCACAATGTTGTCACACACATCACCAGATTAGTGAAGTGTGTAGCTCCTTACGTTGATTGCGACGTAAGGTTTATCTTGTACATTGCCTAGCTACATTCGCGGCTCATTTTACCCGGTCTCAGTTTACCCCGCTTTCCATTCACGAGAAGTTTTTTTGTTTACTCAGTGGTTCTCTCTTAACTGTCATCGCTTTCCATGTCATTAGCCTACATTACTTTCACCACTGTAGGAATTAAGTACAGACATGAATTAATTTTGTGCTTTACCATTTTTCCATAGAATAATCAATCTTCTGATGTTAGACATACCGTACAACAGGAAGGCCAGAAGACCTGAGAAGACTCCAGGCGAGTGTTCCATGGTGATCAACATGTGTTCTGGGACATATTTACAATGTATATACACCACAATTTCAGAAAATCCAAAACAAAAAAGAGCTACTGAATTTTACTTGTATTTATGGATCGAATTATGACTTTCGGTTGTTAATGCTGTTTTACACAAATTTCACCACGCCCAAGACATACGTCTATAATCCCGTTACAGTGTCCGACAGTCTCCACTAGAGGTCAGGCGAGCTAAAAACTGAAATAGCAGGATGTGTTCATTATCTTAACTTAAAAATAGCCAGAACAGAAGTACCCTGACAGATACCGTAGTTAAGTCACGCGGTTTTCATTTTAGATTAGTAAAAGGTGCGCCCTAACATTGACTCCACCATCAAATGGTGCCTCGATCGTTTGAATGAAACCGCATCAAACTGGCAAACAAATACTGTATTACCACTTTCAGCAAATGTAAATGTGTAGACAGATTTGCGCGTTTCATCTTCTGTGAGAGATGTGGTCATGAAACCGTCTACAGTGCAATCACTGTTTCACTACATGGCCCTTTAAGATATTCGGTGTAACACCGAGTAAAAAAAAAAAAAACCTTTTAACCATAATGAGGAACATATGGATCGACATAGTGCATGACGGATGATTCAGGCTCAAGTTACTTAAAATGTGATTTACACGAATTTGTAACATGTCGGTTTGATATTTTGGTGACTTCAGCGAAAGCGCACTACATCAGTGCTTAATCAGGTTAGCGTGGTTACATCATCTCCGTAAATGGCTTATGGGACCTCCTGTACATGGTGACACTAAAACATCAAAATAGACATCAACAGAAATCTCAATATAAATAGTTTTATTTGAATTTACAAGGAAGTGTCAGTTTTTATCTAAAAAGTAAGACGTTTCAATAGTGACCAGAATGCAATCGCAAAATAAGGGTTCATCTTGGAAGATCTACAATTCATTAAGTTCATTCAGTAAAAAATAAAAGGAAAACACCATCATCAAGTGCAACAAAGGAAGAAATTACCCCAACATTCAACTGGATAAATACAATAAAATATTGTATTAAGTATGAAGTGAAATATACCCTTTTGTTCAATAGACTGAGATGCAAGTGTTTGTGAAATCATCTGGATATGAGCAAACTAGATATATCAGGTCTTTTACCAACCCTGACTGTACTGCTCAAGAGAAACAAATAGGCAAAATTCTTCAAAGCAAGGCACAATTTAAGGTTAATTAAGGATAATGTCTTGGATGATTGTCAATCATTGTATTGCTTATGGTGTTCCCCATTACAAAAGGCACAACCACATTGATTAATTTAGATATACAAAATGATTCACAAGTAGTTCTTGTTGCCCAATACAAAATGCAAAGCAGTTCTCAGCAAATTCACTTACATCATCCCCACAGGGTTTGCTACAAACACTTTATTCACTATATGGCAATCTAAAAACATTTAACAGATTTATTGACAACTGAAACAGTACCATAACACACAATGATCATTTTCTTATATGTTAAGTTCCTTTCTGGACAATTTTCTCAGTATATAGTGAAGGTATATCAGATTACTTTGTAAAAAGAGCATAACATGCAACTTCCATGGGAGTTGTCATAGACATCCCTATCTAGATCAAAGTAGATTCTCATTTGAAAGGCAAAAATAGACTGCCATGTCTTTCGAAATTATGTGGTACAAGATTAAATGGAATTAACTATTCTGACTTCAGACACTGACAATGCCTTTGTGAAAATACCACCCTTGTCTTTATACATTTTATTTGGTATTGCTTGCTCAACAATGTGTGATTCTGTTGGATACGGAGCTATAATTAAGCAGCATATAGGTAATCACACACCACAGAAATAAAATGTCTGAACTATAAACCCAAGAGATTAAAGTTAATGAGCTCACTCCTCTGTAACCAGCTTTGAATACAGTAATGAGGTACTGAACCTGTGCACATGGAAGGCATTAATGTAAGGAGGATTCAAGGATACAGATTTCTCTTTGAATCATGCAGTGGGGGATATGATAACTCACAATTATTGTCCAGTACAAGAAGGTTCAGTACCTGATAAGTTTGGCCAGTCCATGCACATATGTGAAATAATCTATTAAGGCTGATGCACACTGTCTTCACTGGCTCACTGCAAAGGTGTCCAGTTACTTTCAGTTCTAATATGCATTCATCTGCAAAGTCAGGAATATCTTAAGAGTCAAACCACCACCCAGTAACCAGGATCAATTAATCCAAATACACAGTATAGAAGAGACTTCATAAAGTCTCTTTATAAAGTCTTCTTAAAGTCTACTTCATAAAAGTTGAAGAATTGTGCTCGAAGTAATGAAATTGCATGTCATCAGTATGCCTACTTTATGCCATATGTTCTATTACATTAAACATTTCAAGGATATATTCATTCAGTATTCAAATTCACTATATACACTGTACCTGTGGAAGGGAAAAAGCACTCATCACAACCATAACATATCGTGGAACCATGATAAAAAGAAATCCCATGCACCTTCAAGTTTAGTGTGAAAAAAGTTATACTTCAGCATATTAAAAGTAGTACTGGGAATAACTTGTTTTGTCAACAATTTAGTGCAGAATTCCAGAGGTATTGTACATGTGACATATTTGCACTGCAGTTGACCAATTTAATTCTTGATAGCAAATGCCGCTGATAACTTCACCAGAGCTACAATGTTTTTTTTTCCTTCCTTCATCACCGTTTAGAGTCAGTGAAGCCAAATTCCCCAGTTTAGAAAGAAAGTGCACATGCTCTAGTTTAAAACTGCCACAGGAAAAAGGAGATGGTCACAAACCTTCCAACAGGTTATTTCATCTCCCTACACACAAAGGAGAATCGCTCAACTACGCCGTAAACCTATAATGGAAGCTCTGGTCTCACTCTCCACGTCCTGTGTGGAGTCTAGCAGGCCTTCTTGGTGGAACCCATAGTGAGCAGGATGCTCGGCTTCTCCTCGATGACGCGCACCAGCAGGTTGTCGATGTACTCCTCCAGCTCCAAGATCTTGCCGTCCTTCTTGGAGAGCTCTGCCTGTTGCTTCACCACCAGCGAGATCAGCTCATCCTGGGTCAGCTGGGAGTAGGGTCCGCTCTCCACTGAGCTGGTCACCTAGAGGGGGAAGCGGCAACAGTCAGAACGCCCAGGGCATCTGTAAGTGTGTATTTACAGTGGGTAGAACGTTCTGAAACTTGGTGCTGTGATTCACAT
Organism: Megalops atlanticus; assembly: GCA_019176425.1. Taxonomy (NCBI): domain Eukaryota; kingdom Metazoa; phylum Chordata; class Actinopteri; order Elopiformes; family Megalopidae; genus Megalops; species Megalops atlanticus. Next base: position 11,087,580 of record CM032878.1, on the reverse strand, counting down.
TTCTTTCTCTGGTCTCTTAAGGGGCTGAACAGATGATAAGAGACAGGGTGTGTGTGTGTGTGTGTGTGTGTGTGTGTGTGTGTGTGTGTGTGTGTGTGTGTGTGTGTGTGTGTTTTCATTGTATGGAATGTGCGGACATTTCAGTTTAGTTGAGTGGGAGCTGCAGCTCTGCACAGGACAAACCCCTCCACCGAATCACTAATTGGCTGCAAGCAGTCTACAATAATTACTCATTGCCTCTATTGAAAACAGTTGAGATGAGCTCCAGTCTGGGCAGCTGTGAGGGAGTGGGCCTGCGGGCAGTACCTTCATCCTCAAAGGCATGTTCTCGTGGATCACAGAGGACTTGATGTCTCGGCCAGATGATATGCTGGTGGGGGTCTGGCTCTCGAGGGAGCTCAGGGGCTTCACTGGGTGAGGTCTGGAAGAAGAGGAGCATGTCAGAAAAAAAAAAAAAAAAAAAAAAAACAGAGGTTGAAAACACGGTACTTGGAGTTCCTGTTCACGTGTCCCTGGCAGGATTTAAGAGGTTATTTACTGTGAAGCTCTGTCCTGTGCGAAACGTGGGCATGCTAGATTAACATTTCCAGCTTGACAGCAGCTCGCTTCACCAGGTGAACCTTATCAGAAGTTACACAAGCTGTAATTTCCAAGGAAGTAACTTTTTTTTGCTTTTCATTGATTTTCTTTAGGCAAGCACCGAGATGGCTTGTTTGTGCTCCAGCCCCAAACTAATCTTTCACACCAAGTTCACAAAGTATAACTTCTCAGATAAGTCTGTTGTCGTCTGTTGTCTCTAAATACATGGGAGCTCATGTGAATGCCTTGTACTGCCTCGTTCTGGTTTAGGCTTTTGAACTGCCTGAACATTTTCAACATGCAAACTTAGCAATTTTCCATCTTCATAACACAAAGAAATACCTCATTAAAAAGTGACCACAGATCACTTTGGATGCTTATATCTATCTGAAGTCACCAATGTCAGCTTGCCAATAATTATAAGTGGAGGAAGAAAATTATGCATCCCACAAATTTAAATGGGGGCATGTATTAATGGCCCCTCCATCTACAATTTGCCTGCCTTTTCTAAAGGCTAAACCAGCAGTGACTGGGTGAGGTCTCTGCCAGCCTAGCAATTATTACATTTGTTTAGTGAGAAACTCAACAACTTGAAGAGCCACTAACCCTAATGCTCAAGAACTGCCAGCCGAGTACACGCTGCTATTACAGACAGTGACAGCAGTGTAACACAGTGAATAGGTCATTGAGAGAATTTCCAATCAGTGCTTAAACTTTGGCTTTCCAGAAGGCTCCATCCACCACAAACCACATAATAGGACAGCAGGGTACACCTCTTTAATTTGACATGAACAGCCCCAGCGTGTTTTGGTATACACGCATGCCAAGCAACCACCTGCAAAGCTCAGACATCCAAATACAGAAAGCATTTTATCTTTGTCAGTGCATATTTTTCAGATACAGCTGCCACAATTTTGAAGACATTCTTGTCCGCACAGGCAGTCACTCGCTTATCTCGCAAATAACCGGCAGCTTGCAGAGGAAATAATGGCAAGCATGTAAGTAACATTTATAGCATTCTCTAGGCCTCTTTCCGCAAAGAGGGAAAAACCTATCATCCCGTAAACTGGCTTGATACAGTAATGACAGAACCAGCAAATGGCTTCTTCAACCAAAGGAAATGCATTTCGCGAGAATCAAATGAATCACTCACCCAGATGTAAGTAGTACATGCACCACTCATCCAGATGCAAGTACCATAATTCATGCCACAGAAAAACACCAGCAGCTGCTGTGACAGCTATTGTGGTTTTTGCTATTGGTTTGTTTACCAGGTTTGTCAACATCCTGGCTTACCTGCCCACAACCAACTCCACCTCCACCTCCATCAGACTACAATATAAAGAGGTGATTACAGTTAGAGGTATTTAGTCTCACCTGCGTGGGGTAGAGGCTGGCTCACCTCCTTTCCCTACAGCTCCGCCTCCACTGCTAGTCTGCACTGTAATTGGCTGTGCCTCAGAGGGAGAAACCCAAGCACGCAGTGGGGTCTTTCCTCCAGAAACACCACCTGGCTGGGGAGTGTCATCGCCCCACGAGGTCTTCAGAGGCTCAGAGGAGGTCAGGGAGGAGGGTAGGGAGGAAGAGGGGGAGGAAAACGGGTCCACTGCCCACTGTCCCTCCCTGACCTGAGAGGGGGCCTTCTCCTCATCCAGACTCCTCAGGTTCCTAACTTCAGGCTCCAGTTGCTGCTCTTTTGCTGCTGACATGTTCACCATAGTGTCCTCCTCCTTTTTAGGCTGGCCCTGTAAGGCCTGACTGCTCTTTTTCACTTCGAAATTGTCAGCCTTCACGGGCGGCAGTGGTGCACGGCCCTTCTTTGATGAAGTCCTTTGGAAAACAGGACTTTGCTTGGCCGAGCTGTGCTCTATCGGTGTTTCCTTCTCTGGAAATTTTCCTGTGTCACTGTGGTGGTAATCGGAGAATGGATCCCTCTCACCCTGAGATGCAAAGAGCTTCTCAATGTCATCTGCGGTCATTCCCAGCTCTTCGGGCTTCTGCTCTCTTTTGGGCCCACCACTGAACAAGTCATCTGCACCAAAGTCCTGCGCAGGAAGGGCCCATGGGTCTTTAGAGAGGAACGGGTCATTGGGAAACGGGTCAGCTTCCCGTTTCTCTTCAACAGGGGACAGCTCTTCGGCTTTCTCTGCGAAAAGATCTTGCTTTGGCACGTCAGCAGACTCCACGGCAGCCTCCACAGCATCCACAAAAGTGTCAACAGAGGGCTGTGCTTCCTCATTAGCAGCCATCTCAGTGTCTTTTGCCATAATTGTGCTACTGTCCGTCATCCTCAGTGCTTCATCAAAGTCTTCATTTACAGGTGCCTTTGTCACAAACACGCTGGTGTTGTTTCCTTCATTTGCGGACTTCTCCGTCAGTACAGGACCAGAGACCTTCACCTGTGCCACCGTCTCCGATCCTTTGTTAACAGCCTTCATATAAGCATTCAAGGTCTGTGCGTCTTCATTAACAACCTTCTGTACAGTGGCAGAACGCTCCATCTGTGTCACGCTCCCTGACTCTTTGCTAACGGGTCTTTGCCTGAATGCAACAGGCGGGGGCTCCTTGGCTCGGTTGTCTGGCTTTTCCTGAATCCCACCTGTTGAATTTAAATTGTAATCAACCTTCTCGGAGGGCCTCTCCCTCTCCTTCGGTGGTAAAGGTTTACCAGCACTGACGCTAACAGAGGTGTTTAGAACCTTCCTCTCATCCCCCACAAAGGCCTGGGGGGGCTTCATTGAAGGGACACTGCTGTTGTGAACCTTCGGCGTTGCTGCTCCAAAGACTCTGGAAGCAAACAGGTTGGGTTTGTCTATTGTGGAAGCCGCCTGTCTTGTGCTCTGGCCTTGCTTCACAGTCACGCTGCTTGTCGGTCCACCGGGAGTCACACCCACGGATTTGGGAGGAACAATCGCCTGCTTGCTGCTTGATCCCACTGGTTTTGAAGCATGAGGTGGCTCCCTCTCAGATTCCGTCTGCTTAACATTCCCTGTTGTCCTCACATCTGAAGAAGCAGGTCCGTCCTTGTCCGTTGGACCTTGCCGATCCCGTGAGCCTGGGCCAGGCCTGTCCACACTCATTTCTTGGCCACTCAGCTCTGGGGGGTATTCCCTCTGTCTCTGTGTGACCTCCGCCACAATATGGTCCCATCTCGTCTGTCCCTGAACACCATGCTTCCTCTTCGGGTACAGGGTGTCGTAGTCTGGAAGAGGGAGGGCGGGGCGCTTGGTCTGCTGGGAACTTGAGGTTTCCGCATCTCCTGTGCTGCTGTGCTCAGCTATGGGGTGTAAATACCCACTTGAGGCTGCTGTTTTTGCTGAGAGGCTTCTCGGATTCGGTCTGGGTTGCCTTGACGCTGGGTTGTGGGTGTCTGTCTGGGCAGCTACAACGGGCAATGGTTTGTGTGTGGGTGGCGGGTTCTCTCTCTTAGTCGCATCCTGATAGCTGGGGGGAAGGGGTGCTTGCCGCTTCCTCTCAGTAGAGGAGGCAGAGGAGCCCGAATCAGCCAGGTTCTCAGTGCTGCTGCTGAGGCTCTCTGCAGAGCTCCACCTGGGTTTTGGAGGAGCCAGAGAGGTGTGCAGTTCAGAAAACATGTCAGTCGTTTGCGAAGGGACAGTAGAGGTGGAGGAATCGGAGGAGGATGAGGAGGAAGGGGAAGGCTCGGTAAGGGAGTCTGCGTTCAGAGGTGGGGAGGGGGGCTCGCTTTTATCAGTTTCAGCCTTCCCAGATATGACCGATCTGCCAAAGGAGCAAAAACAGAACACAGATGCTGGCAAATCAGTGCCCTGCCCACAGCACCATCGCAGAAACATCGCTGGGTCTGCCAACCAACACTGAATCAACAGCATGTCTCCTAAGGAGAACTAACTGTAATCTGCACAGTGATGTGCAACTGTCGTGCATCTTTAAGTATTCAGTACTTATCCAAGTCAAACTTGAATTCTGCGACTTTAAAATGCAGTAAGATGTGGTCTGAAAGGACGTAAAGATTTAATTGGGGGAAAGCCAGTGCAATACTAAATATCTACTGTTTTAATTTAAATACTTTTATTCAGATTCTGTATGCTCCGATACAAAAGTAATCTACATCACTTTTTCTGACTGCTTTAATAAGGCCACTGGAAAGAGCGTGGCTCTCGTTTAGAAAATTTTAAAAGGACCAGCCATTACAGACATGTCAGAGGACCTCCACAGTTCGTACCTGACAAGACACTACAATCTGCCAGACTATCTAGAGGGGATTTCTCCATCCGTATGAGGACCGAATAAATGGTAATTCACAGTCAGAAAGTGTGATGGAGTTTCAGTGGTCAAAAGGCAAAAACAGACTACGCATTTTATTCGGCTGACATTTACTGTGCTTTAATCCCGTGAAGCAATTCTAGTCTGAGCAAATCACAAAGTTTCTTTTAAAATACGATCAGCTACATATAAATGACAAACTCAGTATTAAAGCCGAGAAAATCCTGCAATAGTCTTTATTAAATTTGCCTGCCTTTTTCATTTTATTCTCATTAAGTCTGATCTCTGTAAACAAGAAGTCGACTCTTACAGTATTCTAGAACATTCCACGCATTCCATCGCAATGGCAGTCAAACTACAAAGAATTGCAGGAGTCTCAAGCGCTGTCTGGTTGACCCATTTCGGGTCAGACAAATTTCCTCAGATATCTACTCAGTCATTTAGCAGTATAGAAAAGACTGCACCAAGTTCACTCACCATTAGAATGTCGTGGTGTTAATAAGCCCCACTCAAAGAGGACATTTGGAAATGAATCCCTTGATCCGAACAGGCACACTCACAAACACACACACAACAATACACACACTGCCAGTTAGTCACCCTAAGTGAGCTCACATCACCACTGAACAACCTGTTTGACACCATACCACCACTGTGCGCACGCCCACCCAAATACCTAAACAGCCAATCACCACGTGACCAAACCTGCCAGACAGGTTGGCCACTACCAGAGCAATGAGTGATTTGATGATTTTCTTTGCTTCTCAAACAATAAATTATGTCCCATTTTTGCTTGGGGTGATGAATGAAAAAAATTATACATGAACCTTCACTGGAACAAAGTTAATACCATGAAGGAAGAGTCAATCTTGAGTGACAGGGTCTGGTAGACAGATTATCAGTAATCCTAAACAACCCCATGGAGTACAGATTGAACAACCCAAAGCAGTAGTGTTAGTAACTGAAATCTAAAAAGCTGGCATGTTCGTGGTCACAGACTACACAGAGACGAGCACAAATCCTGCGATCATAGTTAAAACTGCCAACCACTGATAAGGTTCACCTGGTGACAAATAAAAACAGCAAATTCAATTGGAAGAATATCTGTTCATTTATATCTAGCAGAAGAGTGAAAAAAACAATGTTGTGGGCATCAGTCATTGAAGCTTAGCCATTGCAATTCAAGAGGGCAGTTCTTTTTTTTTTTTTTTTTAGGCCCAAGACATGCCAAACCCACCTTGGCCACCTGGTGTCTACACAACACAAGGTAGTATTTGAATAGATGCAATTTCAACACAACCTGATCCCACCCGTTAATCACACATTCTGGGTGGAATCAACGCCGTTTTGACATGCAAAGCAATGACCAGGACACACCAATTGTGTCATTTGTGACCAATCCCACTGCATTGTATGTTGTCCTTAATTTTTATTAGAAAGTTTAAGACAGTGTTAGCCTTTTTCCTTTATGTACACAACATTTTGGCACTAGAAGTGCTGAAAATCAACCAAAGATGTGTACATAAAAAGAAAGACTACCACTTGTTTGCCTTTGTTATTGTTATTATCTTATGATATATTTATCTATGTTATGATAAAGACAAACCACAATACTATAGGATTCAATCTCCATTTGTAACTCTTATGAGTGCATGTAAACCATTCCACTCAGTCTGGGAAACGACATAAATAGGTGTCATCATTCAAAGGGGAATTCCAACCAAGGAGCAAAAATAACAAAGTTCCTTCCGCTTCAAATGGCTGGTGTCCTTGTTCCCTTCTTTCACGTCTCCCATAACACCACATAAACCAATTCCAGTATTCAGGAACTGAGGCATGTCCTCGATATGTGTACCGCCCAGAGGAAAGGCTGCACAGATTCGGTGGCCGTTAAATGATCTGGACGGATCACTGCCTGTTCTGCATCTGCTCGCAGCCCTTCCTGATAACAGGAGAATCAGAACGGATACCCGCGGGTCCTGCATTGGTCTGTGGGTGAATTTCAGGTGTAGATCCCCTTTGACAGTTACGTGCTGAGATGTGACAACTGTCAAATCCGAGACAGCTCTCATTAGTCAGCTGAAATGTGCGCAGGATATTCATGTATCTAACGAATACAATGTGCCCTGGGGCACTGCTGCGCAGAACACTGCTGACTGGATAAAAAATGAAAATCTCCTTCTTTCCAGGGTAATGCTTTCAATATGCCCCCACCCACAGTAAAGGGGCATACTTCATTCAGCACACATCACTTCAGATGACAGATGATCACAGAAGGAGGTCACAGACATGGGCCTCCACAGAGTACAACCATTAATACACATTGGTTTAGTTTTGCATTTTTTATAATGGGTGCTCGATGGCTCTAGACTAAGTGAGCATGGTGAAATGTTAGGAGCAGCAGCCTTATCAGCACTAAGACACTCCGTCTGGCTATTGTGTTTCACTGATGAAGAATAGTAATTACTTAAATTTGTCATGCATAGCCAATGTGCCAACCCTTAATTTGGGTAAATGTCTTTAGAGCTCAGACAGTTTTGCTCCAACCAAAACATGTGCCACCTAGCACCCCCAATGACAGAATTATGACAGAATTCTGTCATTGAAAAAGAGAATGTTAGTGGAATTGGATTACAGGAGATAGTTCCTGGAGGTGATCAATGGTTAATAGGAGGTGGTGTCTTTTCCAAGCTGCTGACTGCACTGGAGTACATCTCAAGTTACCTCTCATTAGGCAGCCCTGGTGGCAGTTCGCCGAGACATGTTCAAGCCACCTTATTAGAACTGCTTGCAGAAACATTGCCTCTCATTGCTTTTGTTGAGACATTGCACTAACAATGAACCTGGTCCCATGCAGACTTTGCCATAGCAATGAATATGGAACCATGCAGACACTGCAGTAAGAATGAATGGAACCATGGAGACACTGACCTGGGCTTGACTGCAGACACCTTAGCTGTGCGGCTTGGGAAGCCAGTAGATGGGGTATGGGGGCTGCGAACCTCCCGCTGCGGTCCTGGGGGATGCTCCTCAAAGGGGTTGAGGGGTTCTGGGCTCAGCGAGATCTCCTCGAAGGGGTTGGTGGAGGCCAGAGGCAGAGGGACCTCCGCATGTTCCCTGAAGAGGCTGTGGGGAGCAGATCTGTGCTTCTCCTCCTGCAGGGCAGGGGCAGGCTGCTCCGGCGGCTCCTCCTTCTTCTCCTCCTTCTTCCTGATGATGCCGAACAGGGAGGAGAGCCTGTCACTCACCGAGGCCTCCTCCTGGTGCTTCTGCTCCTCTGCCTTCCTGGCCTCCTCCTGCCGCCGGAGCGCCTCCTGCCTCCGGGCCTCCTCCTGCAGCCTGCGCTCCTCCTCCGCCTGTCGGGCCTCCTCCTGCCTCCTCCTCTCCTGCTCCTCCTGCCGAGCGTGCTCCTCCTGCAGCCTCCTGGCCTCCTCCCTGCGCCTCTCCTCCGCCTGCCTGTTCTCCTCCTCCTGCTGCTCCTGCTCCTTCCGCCGCTGCTCCAGCAGGTCCCTCTCCCGCATCTCGGCCCTGTAGGAGGGCAGGCTCAGTCCCTTGAGGGACTCCACGGAGACGTCGGAGTTGTGCCTCCCCTGGCCCCTGCGCAGGTCCTCCACGGAGCCCTGGCCGGAGCTGTTCAGGCTGAGGCTGGAGCCGGCCTTGGTCATCTTGGGCTCGGGCTCCTCGGCGTACACGTGGCTGCCGTTGATGCACAGGTTGTTCTGCTCGCCGGCGCTCTGCTTGGAGCGGCCCAGGAGGGAGAAGGGACCCTGGGACACCTTGCTGTCTGTGCTGCCTGTGCGCTTGTGGGCCAGGAACTTGAACTTCTTTTTCACTGTGAAAGATCAGAAAAATTAGACAACTGGTTAGTAGATATACTTCCTTAGAATGTTACTTTAGCCATGAACATTTTATTACATTTTATTAATATTTTAACCTGTTATATTACCTGCTTGGTAATAACATAAGTATTTTGTGTTTCTACGCACAGTTTAGTAGCACTACATGATGATTGTAGAATAATTAGTAATCAATAATGAATAATGATAACAGATGACGACTTCATGCAAAAGGCAGTGAAGTTGAGAGAGGAGTTTCGGTTGAGTTCAAGTGCATGGTGGAGATACTCCTACCTTCAGGAGAGTCCATGTTGAGGCCAGAGGAACGGCTGCCGCTGAGGGCCGAGTTCTTCTCGGGAAGGGAGCCCAGCGTGGACATGGACTGGGAGACGTTGCGCTGCAGGTTGGACTTGGGGGCGAAGAGGGTCTTCATCTTGGACTTCTTCTTGACCCCGGGGGAGTCCATGTGGGCGTCCCCTTCGCCCTCGCTGTCCGTCATCACCTGGGTGGTCGAGGGCACGATGGCGGAGGCCGAGTCGGAGAAGCCGTCCTTCTTCTTGCCGCGGATCTTGTCCTTCAGCTTGCCGATGCGGGAGCGGGGCTTGTCCTGCATGGAGAGGTCGAACATGCTGGCCGTCATGTTGTTCCGCATGAACTGGATGTCCAGGAGCACCTCCCCCCTGTCTTTGTCCGCCTTCCCGTTCTTGTCGAGCAGCTTGAACCACCTAGCGGAGGACAGATAGAGAGTTACTCACTATTACTGCTCGTTTCACCCTTTCGCTGTTTGTTCGACACATACAGTACCAGTCAAAAGTTTGGACAGATGTTTCCTTCTTTTTTTTTCTTTAGTTTTACCATTTTCCATATTTTCGAGTAATAGTAAAGATATCACAACTATGAAACATCACAAACGGAATCATGCAGTGACCAAGAAAGTCTTATATCTCATATATTCTTCATGATTCATGATTTTTCAAAACAGCCAAAAAAATTTTTTTTTAATTTTTTTTTTTTTTTTTGAAAGAAATTCATACATAGACAAACATGCATCATGACATTGATGCCTAACAAAAATGCTCAAACATTTAAGCGTAAGTCTTCAGATCAAAATATCTTTGAATGCACGTTTCCCCATTATCTTAATCAGGTGTGTTCCAATTTTTGACTGGTACTGTTTGGCTGAGGGGTAGGGAGGATAATGAATTCCAAAAACTATCATGCAGGACTATGATTAAACACATTCCTAGGTGCAAGTAATAAGAAAATATTCTCAGTCCCGAGGACAAAAATGCATCTGTCAACTATGCAGACACTTGGAACAAATCTAATTGCGCAATTTGGGGGAAAGCATGTGAACACAGTGACAGCTAGAGAGTTCCATCTTAAAAAAGGCCTTGGCATATCTTGCTTTTACGTAAACAGGCAGTTAAACCACTTAAGGTTAAAATGAATCTTGGCTCTTGAGACCCAAAAACAAGCATGCAGCATTCACCCACGATGGTCTGCCTGTTCCACGACCTGTTGGTCACAAAATGGGACCCATAAAACAAACAATTACGGTCCCTGAGCTAGACAGGGTGGAGGAACCATGAATGACCCGCATTCATTCTTTAAAGGAGTGTTCTGGCAAACACTGTCCACAAATATTACACAACATCCAACATCCCCTCCAAAGACATGAATTCTTTCCTCCCCATTTTCTTAAGAGAGCAGTGCTTTCAGTGTAAACTGTATAACCATGTGACTGCCATTCTCACGCTTCCTGGACCTGATCTCAATGTCACCGTGCAACACTGACACATTCACACTCGCAATGTACATGACATCTCATTCAGAAGAACAATAGGTGAACCTAAGCAGCAGCACTGATATGGCACCGAGGATAAAATATGTGACTTGCTCACATGTTTTCTGTGTGTGGTCAAAACTGGCTGTACACTTGCTGCTGTTGGGAAGCGTGGGGGTTTAACAGGCAAAGACAGATAATTTTATGTGGGGGGGGCTAAAGAGTGTTGTTTGGATTATGAGTCACTCCGCAGATAACCCAGAGCCTGTGTTTCATTTCAGCGAGCTCTTGAGTGCTGAGAGGGGGGGGAGAGACTTGTCAAGGACTATGTCTCTCCTTAAGGCCCCGTGCTGAGAACAGCAGGCCTCAAACAGCTGGAGGCCGACCAAAAACACAAAAAAATCGAGAGAAACTAAACCCGCAAGGCCTGCTATCATCCTGCTACGGGCCAAGATTTACAAGGGGTTTGTTTATCTCACAGCTACAGTCAAGAAAACGCTCCCCGGTCTCGATTCCTTGCTTTCATTACTGAAGAACTCCCCAAGGTTTCAAGGCCCCATTCAGAGGTCAAAGTCCACGCAGATAGGCTTGAATCAACATCACCCAGGCATTGCAGGCATTCCTCACTCCTGACCTAATATTGCAGTAGAGGAGCTAATAGCTATTAGAGGCCTGCTATGAGGGCTCATAAGACAGTGACATCACCATGTACAAGAGTAGAAGTGTCAACCCACAGGGAATGTTTATTGCCATTTGCACTATTATTATACACTACACAATATCCTTGGACAGCATGTGTGTATTTTATGAGCCAGGTATTGAATATGTTGTGGTTCTTACAGAGGCCATCAGTATGCGCTTAATGTTCTTCTAAACTATCCTAGAGCTAAACACGCTTGCAGTCAGAATTCCTGGAAAATCATCAGGAAGCAGACAAAAAAAAGTACAACAGCAAGTCGGGGGGCCCATGGGGGGGAAAATAGAGGCCTTTTTCGGAGTGGTTGCGAAAAGAGTGTGTGCCCTGCCCTTGTGGAAAGTGTGTCATCAGCAGCACAAAAAAAACGCATCAAGCCAACTCAAACCGAGCGACAACACAGTCTGTACTGGTGACAAAGGTCAGAGGCACGAGAGCTGGCAAGCGTGGAAACTTTTCATCCGGGAGTCAACTGAAACTCGTCACCTCTACGATTCATCTTTTCAGCCTGGTGTTATGCCAATGGAGAATGGGCACTGGCTGTGAACGTGTGTCTGGGGAGTTAACAAGAACCAGAATGGCGAGTTTCTCCAGAGGCTGCCTACAGCTGGTCGCAGCTTTGTTTACAAATGGGGCGTCGTCTCTCATTTTATAATTGTGTGTGTGTGTTTTTTTTAATAGAGTAATACAAAACCCTGTTCACTGTGTGAAGCACACTCATGATAGTCAGCTGATCAGTCCTGATGGACCAGTTCTTAAAACACAATGAAACAGAGATACTTCCAGGTGCATGGCAGAACCAAACCAGTCACATGGATTCTGATGACAATAAATCCTAAAGATTCACAAAGTGGAATGTGACACATACTTTAAATATAGGTCACTGTGAGTTAAGGGGAAATAAAGTCTAAACAGAAATATCTTCATATCTTATGTCTTATGAATGGAGTTGCTCTGAGGTTTATCATCTTAGTCGTATACATTGGCTGTACCATCAAATATGATTCTCAAAGTCGTGGCTTTTGTTATTGAGTATCCAGCCTCCTACTGAGTGGTGGGAATGTGCTTTTAAACTAGACAGATGAGTTCTCCAGTTTCATCGCCATAGGCCAGATCACTAACGCTGTATTGATGGGAGGACAGTGTTCCATGGTGTTTTCTCTCTACATTCACATGACTGCTTTATGCTGAGGGACAAAGAGCTCGCAGCAGTGAGACGCTGGGGCTTCAGGTCAGGGTCATGTGCTGGCATATCAATATTACATGGGAGCAGGACAGCAACTGAGCATCGAGCATTACTCAGGAGACATGAGTGCAGCATGCAACGTGCAGCGAAATTCGATGCTGTGTGTGTGTGTGTGTGTGTGTGTGTGTGTGTGGTGGGATGCAACACACAGCTGAACCTGCAGTGAGCATTACAGCTACACTGTAATGGTTTGCATATTGCAGGAATTGCACGCACAGCAGAAGGCTATCCGATAAGCAAATTACGAACACAACTCATGTCAAAGACGTGTCACTGGCAGTGTGCACTGGAAGAGGCAGGACTTGCAGCCCAGTCTGAGTCTGCGCCAGGCCAGGCACACCCGGCCCGGTCACCCCCTGACGACCGCAGGCCGACTCCTACACGGCCACCGAACTATGCCCTACTCCGCAAATACTCCTCCCAAGCAGTCCAATGCAGCCCTGGAGCGGTCATGCAGGGGAGAGGAATCAGAACACAATGCTGCCAGTCTGCTTTTTGTGCTGTGTGAGGCAATGCCCGGAAAAGTCATTAAATGCCGTACTTATAACAACTTTCTTCTGTGTGAGGAGACATAGAAATGTAGGGTGTAGCAGCGTTCACATTTAGAACATTGTATAAGACATGCTGTGTTTATTTTCCCAGTTTTAGTTTTGACGCATCACGTCGTTTTTAAAGCTGGTATGAGCACTATACACCCAAAAGATCGCGTCACCATTGTGGGACCCGCCCGTTTTGGGTCCAGCCCCTGTTATTTATAGAGACTGCGTCACATGCCTGTTGAAAACCAGCTTTAAACAGACTTCAGGATTCAGGAGGACATACAGGGCCTTCTTGCTGTCAGTCTCCAAAAAGAGAAATAACCAGGTGCACGTGGTACTGAGTGGAAACGGGAAGGTGACACACAACAAGCAAATCAGAGGTGCTCTTCCCCCTGAACTGACTGTTTTCAGCTCAGTCCTTCCTCTGCAAAGTACACAAAAGAGAGCGCAACAGGGACTGAGTGTGTTATTCTGATGGCTGCCATTCAACTGACAAACCCCAGTCAGGAATGAAAACTCATATTTGCGTGGTGTACACAGCAAACATCTGGTAGGGGCCAAAAAAAGGGGGAGGAGAGAGCTGTTATTCCAATGCCCTTGGACTGTTTTTTTTAAACAGCTCCACTGTTCCATAGTCCTAGCCCTTACCCTGCAGTACTGATAAGGTCTTACTAGGACACTCCCTATTTTTATCAATCTCAAAGTGTGTGTGTGCGTGTGTGTGTGTGCATGCGCGAAAGAGTGAGAGTAACTGTGAGAAACAGAGAAAGTGTATGTTTATCGGACTGCATGCTTGTTTATAGCATAAACATCAGGTGATACAGGCACGCACATTCCCATCAATGACAAGACTGTTCCAGCTCCCCCCAAAGCAGTCGTCACCATCTCAGTGACAATCTGAAACTGCCATCTCGCCCCAGCTGGGAACCTGACAGAAGACGTGTCCGCCTCTGGCAGAAATATATCTAAATCAACCACATCAGACCACCTCTGGGGGGGGAGGGCCATATCAAAATCAAATCTCGTTCAAGGGTTTTTTTTTTCTCCTGTTTAATGGGACACAAAAGGCCACGGTTTCCAAACCAACCAATTACCCTACCCGAAAGGCACACTCATGGACATGGTTTGATCTCAGCGTTTGAAGTGACGTGTGTGTTAACCAAAGGGGCAAGCCATCGGAAAGCGAGAGGCAATTACAATAATTACCACCGGCGACTGTACAAAGGGGAGAGGGGCAATCAAGAGCACGCAAGGAGTACTGAAAGCCACGTAGCCTGTGCCAGTCACACCCAACCAGATATGAGCCACTGCGCCAATGACAGATATGACGTATTCAGCTCCCCAGCCAGGCACACGTCAGGACCGATCAGAGCGTAGGAGAACAGTGAGTGTCCTTGACAAATTTCCACTGAACACGCACTAAGATGTTGCAGCTTAAATGAGAATTTTTTTTGCAGTGGGGCCTGACGTAGCTGCAGTTGAGCTTACAGCTACAGTTTCTTCAATGGTTATAAAACTGATTTCTAGAATCCCTGAAGCATTCTTTGAGCCCCCAGGTCTCACACCTGATTGGGTAATTGGTTCATTCAGCTCTGCTGGGCAGGCGGAATTCTTAAATCCAGTGGCGACATTAAGCGACAGCTGAAAGCAGGGAGAGATTTTGGATCTTGTACCCATGCGTCACAGTGAATGTACACGAACAATCTGCTTCAGCCAGGGCTCGGCACTGCTCCCCGCTCCATTTGCTCCGCGCTTGTGCTGACGGAGCCGTTTGCCACTGAGGCTGTGCACTTCACTGCGGCCACCCCTGCTGAGCCACAGTCTGTTTGGAGCGCATGCAAATGTTTGCCCTTGACAGAAGTTCTGGTAGGGCAGAGCCCTGGCCCAGGGTAAACACCCAATCAGAATGACCTGCTGCAAAACATTAAACGAATGGGAAAACAAGGCCCATGGGCGAGATAGGGGGGGCGGAAGGGGTGGGGGGTGGATGGCTTTTCTAATGGGCTGATTTAGAAAAACTATTTTAACTCTGTCACATCAGGGTTTCATGTGAGAATGTGTGGAAACAGCCTAGTGTTGAGGGAAAGGGAACAGCAGTGGAGAAACTGCTTCCTCTGTATTGTGAACATGAGAAAGCTCTTTCTTTCAGCATGATGCATTACTTCATTGGCCAGAATGAATTCATATTCAATACCAACCTCAGTTGAAATAAAGCATGGGAACACTGTGTTTCATGGACCAGCTTGCTATAGCTAACTGTCACAGGCAATCAGCAGAGACAGGTGTTGTTATGTTTAGCATTTCTGCTGTGGACTTATCCCATATCCTGAGGACTGACCACACTGTGACCGTGACCAAGCAAAGTCAGCAAGATGATCTTGAGCCATAAACTGCAAGTCACATCCTGCGACTTGCCCACAGTAAGGTGCTAAACCACTGAGGGGTACAGCCAAGCTGTGGAATAGGACACTCTGTCTGAGGAGCCCCACACACTCTTGCTCAGCTTCGGGTCAATCAGGCTTTGAAACGTGTCCTCTCATAAGCTGCTCCAGGGACCAAGGTGGAACCCAAACAGAAGCTGAGGATCCCACAGACCGCCCATGGCAGAGAGAGAAAAGAGGAACAAAAAGAGAGGACAATAGATGGCCTTCTCTGTAAAGGCAGATGCACTCAATGGCAGGCCACTGTGCTGCATTAAACAAAAAGGGTTCTTATCGCCACTTCATTATAAGCGCTTTAGTCTGGCATTCAGAGAATCGCAGACTAACAGTAATGGTAATCTCTCTGCAGGCATTTTCACCTACCACTTCCTCTCTGAACAGGGAGACTATCACTGACTCAGATCTCTCTCAACGGAGGACTGGCAGTTCAATAGAAACAGTCATGTATTATTCGAAACATGAATGTCAGCATATACTGGGAACACACGCACTGGGACAGGCGTATGGGTGCAGTCAACAGAGATGACGTAAACCCACATGAAATGACGAATGGAAATTCATACTCGCACAACCTCACAGAAGCCTGGGCTCCCATTAACGTACAACTATACAGTGCTGAAATGTTTTTAATTGCTCTAGGTCAGAAAGGGAGTTGATCATTTATGCAACACAAAGAGATCAACCTTCAAAGAGGAACTACCCTTAATCGCAAATAAATCTCCAGCACACATGCACACAGCAACGAGAGGTGAGAAAACAAACCTGTTTGTGCACACTGACATACACCAGCGCTGAAGACAAATGGAGAAGCCATGTGTCTGATAATGCTGAAAATGACTTGCTCACAGGAAAAGTTTACCTTCAACAAACAACTTCTGAAGCTGCAAAAAAGCAAAATCCAATGAGGTTGTGAATCCAACCTCAAACAACTCCTTTCCACACTAATGCGTTTTCCATTTCAAGCTGCAAAAATCTGTTCAAGAGTCAAATTTCTCAGATGCTGCTTTGGAAGTCCTATACATGACACATTGTCTTCAGTGTTTTTCCTTTACAATTGGTAAATTTTCTTCAAAATAGTTTGTACAGCTATTGATTCCAGATTCTATGTAACCTTATGCACAGGATTATGTACACAAGATATACACTAGGCATTTTTACTTCCACAACAAAAAAGATTCAAATGTTCAAACTTGGGAGAATATTAAAATATTCTCCCAATATTACAGAAAATTCAAATATCAAATAAATCAGAATGTGTTTCACTACCCAAGCTAAAGGCATAGTGATGCAAACATTATTAAAGTCCCCATTTTCCACTGTGATTAATACTGAAATCAGATACTGGCAATGCAGTTTATGTTTCAGGCAAGCCACTAGGGGAACATTAAAGCTAGCAAAGGCATATTCTTTCTGACCTGTAGGGTGAGAGAAGTACTGTTTTGTGGCTCCCCTTCCCTCATAAAACCTGTGGTCCATTAAGGAAAAAAAACACAAGCACTTAAAACTCCAAGCCGCAAGATATGTAACATGTATACCAATAATGCTGTTGCCAACGGCGCAACTGATCATATTCTTAAGCACCGCTATTTAGCACTCTGCTGATGAATCTATTATTAGTCTGAGGCAGGCCACAGCCTCTCGGGGACGACTGAATCGAGGGGCTGGGGTAGGTGTGAGCACCGACACAGCAGCACCGACACAATAAAAGCAGTCAAATTGCATCCAAGTCACTGTGATTCTGACCCCAACAGCGGAATGCACCGTGGCAACAAAGGCCAGGGGAGTGAAGACACGTGAACAGCAGGAGAACACCGTGTTCGACACGCCATTAATTAGCATTGCATCACGCTCCTCGCTGGTGTTCACCAACAAACACGAGCCACCAGCTGCGAATGATGCTCCTGGAAAGGACCCGCCGCGTTAGAACATGGCGTGGGGCGACTGTCAGAGCAGGGCAAGGCCCGCGCACGAGAAAGCAGGAGTGTAATTTCACAGCTGCCAGCCTGCGTTGCTGTTGAACCATCTCTCAGGAAGGCTTGTCATCAATACAGATGCAACCCGAAAGCCTCAAGGAAGCCCCATGGAGCCGAGTGTAACAGAATAACCAATACATCGCTCCGCTCACTGTCAAAACAGATTACACCAACCTGGCAATTTTCTGTAAATTTTGTTTATTGCCAAAGCAATGTCACCAGGTTATCTAGTGTAACAAATTTAGTAATGAGGACATATTTGTTCCCTCCCTAAAATAAGTAAGCATTATATCCGTTGCAAGTCTATTAAACAGTATAGAATTGTGTTATTACTTATTCAGGTGTTCCACTTGCTTCTGTCAATACCATATGGGGCTGAGGGAAAAGTTCATTTTTCAGACCTTGTAGTCCCAACACCTGTGCCAGATCGAGTGTAGATGTATTTTGGGTCCCATATCTAATTATAACCCTATAATTTTGCCTTTTCTTGAATATTTCAACAGCATATTTATGCACTTCGATACCAGTTGTTGAATTGTTCTGTTACTGTGGCACTTTAGTATTCAGTATTGCACTAGTTATTATTGCACCGTGTAATGTCTCACATTTCGATGTAGACTGTCATTTACTGTATGTGCTGTTGATCACGGGGCCTAGCTATATGAACGTTTGTAGCTTTCTTTGTCAGTCGCTCGGTATAAGAGCGTCTTCCAAATGGCTAAATGTACAATACAGGCTAAATGTAGGAGAACAGTGGAAGTGAAAAAAAACAGCTTGCCTTATATAAAACCCAATATTTCGCCAAACACCAAGACCCTGAAGCACTCACTCAGTCTTATTGCGAGACTTCTTCTCGTGGAGTTCCACCAGGTTGATGACTGCCTGTCCCAGAAGCTTGTCCAGTCCCACTAAGGCTCGGTGCATTACAATAATGTACAGGGTGCACCGCTCCGTGTTGCCATGGTGGAAGAGCGGCAGGTCGAACGTGGCCTCTTCCTTCCACACCGGGGCGACGCACTTCTCTGCCACCGAGGTGGAGAACTTATCTTTGGCCACCTGCATGATGGCATACGCGTCGTTGGTCCCATTCTTACCCTTGATTCTAAGATTCCGAGCCTGGAACACCGTTACCTGTACACTGGTAGGGTACCACTGCTGGCTTTGGTCCGCCAAAGCCATTTCGACTCACAACGAGTTCAGTGACTTAAACTATGAAAGGTCTCCGGACTGAAGCCGAAACGGATCTGAAACTCGTGAAACTTTGTTCGGGACTCGCGAGTAACTTTTACGTTGGCTTGTTACTATGCTCCTTTACACGCGGCTGCATGTCTGAATTTAGTCTTCCTAGCAGTAGGAGTATTTCACAACTCCCGTCACGCCTCCCTCTTGAAGATCTTACAACACTATACGCTGACGAATAATTCAGCTGGGATAATATGTATACGCCCTTAACAACAGTTTGGCAGGCTAAACTAGTTATGTTTTTAGCTTATTAAGAATAATAGTCGTATTAATATGCTGCAGAAATCAATGTGCTATTTTGTACCACGGGAGATCGATTGGTTAAATTGAAAACTATTTATTTTATACCGATTCCATTCACGTAGTTTGCTAATTGTCTAACTCCATAAAAGAAACCAGAGACTCATTCCTTTCTCGACTGCCCACTTTGGTAGCCAACTAGCTTGTTAGCTTCTGTTTGCGCAAACGCTTGGTTACCCGGTAAAGCAACTGAAAAGATAGACTGAACTTGAGTATTGTAGCTAGGAGACCTTGAACATCAATGAAAGAATCAATAGGCTAAAGTCAGCAAGTTAACGCTCTGTGCAAATGTAGGCTACTTTTTTCATTTCAGTCATAGCATTTGCTTGGAACAATACTCAGTGATTTGTTCTAGAACAGCGCTGGTAAACGCGATTATTCTTTTCTGCTACATTCGACGCGTTGATCCACGTCGGAAACGTTAATAAATTAATTTAATTCATAGCACTCACTGATGTGCTCTACCTTCTATACATTTAATATAACATAACATGCAGCGGGCTAGTAGCTACGAGTTGTTCAATATTTATAGCTAGCGAGCTAGGCTAATTCACGCCTGACAAAAAAAAGGATAACCATTGAACGCGTTTCCTGAAGCCCAGTTAGCCTGCTAGCAAAAATGGGCTGTTGGGAATTAGTTACCTATTTACAAACCATGCTCAAGACGGAATCCCTCAGTCTTACATAACGACTTTGTGTGTACGAGTATCTCCACGGTTTTTTTTTTCGCTCTAAACAAACTTCCTCTTCGCTTTAGCTCATTAGCATAATATCCCCGCCCATCCTCAAAGTCTTTCATCTTATTTGCCAAGTGCCGGTCACTCAACTCCTTTGCTTCCGTAATTGGACAGTGGCAACAGGTTGGCCTTTAACAGGGCAGGTAAAATTTGAGCGCACATCGCATGGCAACAACCATTACGTCATTTTCAAAACAATGGCTTGTCTGTTTGGGAATGACCCTCTCAGAATATGCGGGTATCATTTCTTCAAATGTACTTTCACCGTCCATTGTTCAGTATCTGAGTTTCGATGCACTTGTGAATCTGAAATATTAAAAGTATATCGAGGTACCTAGACCTACATCTTAAAGTTCAACTTTTCTTGCACTGCATATTGAGATTTTCTGTTACATTTTTAGGCCTATGAATACAAATAATAAATAGAGTTTCATGGCCAATAGTGTAGCTGTTTTCAGTCAATGCCGTAGCTATAAGCGGCATCGGCCGTGTGGATTAATGTTGCAGAACAGCAGAACATATTAGGCCTCGTTGATATTTTTAATCATTGCGATGGCGCATCCTATTATCCCTCGACCGATATATTACTGATGACGCACGCTATCAAAAGAAACAAACCAGAGGCACCTTCATTTGCATCAGGAGGTTTTCCTTGGTCAGACACGAGCCCTTGAATGGGGGGTGCTGCCAAGTGTCATATTGAAAATAGTCTTCCGCCTCATGAATTTCTCCCTCCCCGCAAAATAAAATAAAAAAAAATTTTTTTTTTTTTAAAAACCATGCGAGTGTCAGACTGGTCAATCTAACAAAAATGCGAAAGCAGTTTTGCTTATGGACGTTTTCGATTCCTTTTTTTCCTTTTTTCCAATATACGTTCAGATTTCGATTTCAGTTTGTTAATATTTACCTAAGCATAACAAGTCGTCCCTGAACACCAAGACATCAGTTAGCCTAGAAGAAGAATGCACCCACCTCTGACTGAAGGCAATCAAAATAATCCACAGGACTGGCTGAAGTACACTTAAGGGATAGTTTAAAAAAAATCTTTATTTTGCATCAAAATACACATTTTATAAGGCACAGTCTGAATTCCTAAAACAAATATATTATTGAAAAAAAAAACATTTTATTATTTTCATCATTTCATACTGATGTCATTGTGACAGTTAAATATAAATATGAACTTAAATCTTGAAATCTCCCTTTCTTCATTTCGAGATGAGTTGTCATTGAACTGGGTATAATGCAATTATTTCTTAACACTGGTATTCGTAAAGATCCACTGTGCTTAGCAAATACAAGCGAAATCAAGAAGTTATGTCAATTCATTACTGGTATTACAATGGAATTACAAAAGCAGATTTGTTTCCTCATGGTGCTGGAAGTCCACCTTTGGCTACATTTGGATAATTTTTTGTATGTTTTGAATTGTTATTTTAATTTTACTCCCTCACTTCTCCACAGCTACGCAATTAAAAGAGTGCTTGTTAGAAAATATAAGTCATTAAAAGTTTGTATTTAATATTCCAGTGAAAGTTTAGTTTTAATTGTGATCCGTATGAACCAAAAGCCAGTTGCACTGACTTTTTTCCTCAGTGTCAACATTGAAATTCTCTAGAGACATCAAAAGCTCTGGTGTAAAATGAGCAGTAAGAGGTGACTGATGCTCCAGTGACCCAGAGGCAATTCATGTGTATCACTACATTTATTTTTTGAACTTGTTGGTACCCCAGCCAGTGTCACAGCATCAGGGTTGCCTTCTGCTGCAGAAATTCCACACAATTAATTTTCTGGGAATAAAATAATCACGACCCTTTCATCATATAGACATGGTAAATAATATGCAGGTTTGGTCCGCTTTTATCCTTTTAGCCATACATTCACTTCTATGTCTAGGAGTTTACTCTCTTTGAATACCTTTGAGAAATTAAAGACAGAAATTATAATCTACTTTTTAACTGTGGTGTTATAGGAGGGAAGTAAAATATTATGGTATTTTTCAGATTTTATGTCTGAGCCAAAAATAGTGCACTTGCATTGTTGTTGGTAGGTATTATAAATTTTAATCCCTCAGTCCTTCATGCCTCAAAAGACCCATCTGAGATTTTATAAGGGAGATTTCAAGTCTGACATGAACAAATCTGTTGGAAATGTCTATAAAATATTCACTTTTCAAAAGAAAAACTGAAGCTCTGGAGCTAAATAACACTGACAAATTAACACTGAAAAAGTCTTTGGCACAATCATTTCCCTGAACAAATTTACAACAATAATGCTGTGCTAATTTAAATGGGGCAGCTGCTTTCTCGTGGTCTACAGCGAGCTCTACAATGTGTACAAAAGGTGTCACCATGGGAATACAGGAGAACACAGTTGCATATATTCATGTAAACAGCAACACCGCATGAAATAGAATGGTTGATTTTACTTTTTTTGGGAGAGTGAAGTGCTTTAGAAATCCACAGATTGGGAATAGCAGACGCCTGTGTTTTCTTTTTCCCCACAGATATCCAATGAATATGAAGTGCTTTCTAGGTGCTGTTACTTTCTATCATTACCAATACAAAAACAAGTTATCTCAACACCTATACTGAATGCTCGAGTCACAGGACACTGGACTTCAGTCACCCTGAAGGTTGGTGCACACTTATGACAGGACTCAAATAACAACTTCATTGGTAGTGCATACACAATGATGCTTTAGGCCATGGAGTAGATGGGAGTTTTCATTTGGAATAGCTCCAGTCCACCTCATTTGTACTGAATGAATTTAAACCCAGTTCATTTTCCCTATACACCCTCAAATAAGTGCAGACAAGCCTTGCTGAATGGTACAAATCCATCCACGGACCAGCTATGTGTTTTGATTTCTGATTCCATGTCCATTTTATATCAGTGCATGCAATGGCATTAGTAATCCAGAAGAGGGCAGTATAGCATTACCATTTCCACTGCAAAGTGACATCAGCAAGAAGGCGCAGTTCAGGAACATGGTGGGAAGGTTCAGACTGGAGCCCTTCATCTTGAAACTAAATGGGTCACAACGCCAACAGGCCATTCCGCTGAACATGAACATGAACATCCAGTCACTATATGTTAGTCTGTCCTGATTCTGCCTTTACTTTGCACAAACACAGAATTATTGGTCTGCGAGGAGTGTGGGAGTTATTTCTCAGTGCCTGTTTGTAATTCAAACAATTTCAATACTTCAATACTTCAACGGTCAGCAAAGTAAAAAGTCAAACATAGTCTCTCTCTCTCTCTCTCTCTCTCTCTCTCTCTCTCTCACTCTCTTTTTCTTTCTCTCTCACACACACACACATGCACATATGCACACAATACAAGGCATAGAAGTAACACCTTCACAAAGGGAACTCGTGGGTGTGTTTTGGAAATGGGTTGATTTGGTTCTACTTTTCCCTGCTGTAATTAAAATGCATAGAATACAGAAAAAAACAATCAGAGAGCTTTCATATTCCCTGTGGCTTTAAAATTCAGATAATGTCTTGAAAAATGCCCATAAAATATAATTGACTACTTCGGTACTACATCATGAGAAATGCAAGACAAACAGATTAAGAAAAAGCTGGGTTCAGTTTTTGCATATTTCATAAGAAAACATGTAGCATAAAATGGTATTTTCCTTTTGTGTAAAAGTGGCCTGAGCTGGAATTTCAGGTCTTGATTCTAATTGCATAAGTACATCATAATACATGTCTCAAGAATCCTGGAAGCTAAAAGGAAACCAACACCACAGAAAAGTTAAAGATCAGCTCCCCGTGTTTTCTGTGATTTGCGACCCTCTTCACACCTCCATACCAGAAGAGGCATAATATTGCTTTGCTACATCCAACAGCAGCACTTGGCGAGTGACTCATTATAAGTGGGTTGAATCTTCGAACCTTCGAGCCTTCCACAGTGAGAGATGCAGGAATGCTGACGTGGTGAACGCCCGGGTGGACAGGACGGCCCGGCATGGCCTCTTACTCACGCCCCTTTTTAGGAAAGTGCAGGTCACACGCTCGTCTCGCTCCAGATGCCGCTCTTCATGCCCACCGAGCCCTGTGATTGGTCGGTGCCGCTCAGGTCCAGCTCCAGCACGGAGCTCTTGAGGGTGCCGTTGGGGGCGGCCCCCGGCGGGATGGCGGGGGCGCTGTTGAGTGGGTACGAGCTGCGCTTCGCCTCCCTCTCCGCAGCGGCCGCCAGTTTGAGGTTGTCCCTGCTCGCGCTGCGCCTCTGCGCACTCTGCATCGCCGCCCTGCTGGCCACCGAGGGGAGCAGCCGGAAGGGCTTCCGGCTTCCGCTGCTGCCCCCGTCGCTGCCCTCAGAAGGGCTGGTGGCGGCGGCCTCGCCCACCCGCCTCCCGTTGGCCACGGGGCTGGTCTGGCTCTCTGAGTGGCTGTGGTGGAGGCTGCCATTCTCACTGGAGGCATGCCTGTGGGCTGGCTGGGGCAGGTTGAGCTGTTCAAGTCCTGGGGGTCCCAAAGCTCCCACGCTGCCCCCTCCCCCAGCGCCCCTCAGGGCTTTGAGGCGATAGTGGCCCCTGCCCTCGCCACGGTGGTGGTACTGGCTGCTCCCCTGCTTAGTTCTGCCCCCAGCCTTCCTCCTCTGGGGCTGCGTGGGGGCTGTTGAGCCAACGGCGGGCAGCAGGTTGTTGTTGGTGTGTTTGGTGTTGTTGTCAGTGCTGGTGCTGGTGTTGGTGTTGGTGTTGGTGTTGGTGCTGGCAGGAGCCCTGGCGGTATTGTTGGCATTGTCCTGTGCCACCTGCAGCAGATTGGTGAGTTTGCAGGGCCCGGGGCCCACGCTGCTTATCCCACTGGGTGTGGAGGAGGACCTGGCGGACGAGGAATTGTGGGGGTCCCCTGGTGGTAGGCAGCCCACAAAAAGCTGGGACCCGCGTTCAGAGGCGTTGGTCTGTGCCCCCACTGCGGTGGTGCATGGGTGCACGTAAGCCGGCATGGGCTGGGAGCGACGGTATGCCGGGCAGCAGCCAAGCCAGGCAGCCTGGACATCCAGCCGGCACAGGCAGTGGTGCACCAGCAGGAAGACGCCGAGCACTGTGGCGGCTACCCCGTACAAGCAGCTGAAAAGCAGACTATCCTGGCCCGTCTGCCACATGGCCAGGGCCCCACAGCTCCACAGAGCCACAAAGAGGACGTGTGTGGCCACGAGGGTCAGGAACTGCACCTTCAAGGAGTACTGGTCCTCCAGGACCATCCCAGCATGCAAGGTCCCCACCACAGAGTCTGTGGAGAGCACGCTGGTGCTGCCGCCCAATGCTGGCTGGCTCTCTGGCAGCGGGGAGGGGACAGAGGAACCAGGGAGCTCTTTGGACTTCTCTGAACCCCGCCGCCTCAGGCGGGCCACGGTGCACAGGAAGTAGATCCAGGTGACTAACACAGCAAGGCCTGCTGGGACAAAAAAGGCCAAACTCGGCCGATGCGCCAACCAGCAACTGTCAAAGGTCAGAAGCATAAAAAAGGTCAGTAAGGTCACAAACAACGAGGCCGTCTGTTCAGCCCTATCAAGTATTACAAGGAAACCTCCATCTAAAACTCACAGTCTTTTGACAGAAACAAAGCACCTTTATACTTTGTGGTGCACAGTAAAGCTTCAGTCAGCTCTAACTCTGTGAATGATTTGTCAGTGTATCAGTGTATTTGTGAGTAAAAGGAGGGAAACTTACTAAGGGTTGCTGTCCCCATAGTTGTTGATGTTGACAGCTGCAGTTATCCCACAAATGATGAGAGGAACTCCACCAGCTATTAAATAAAACCTGAGCAAGCAAAAAAGACAGATATGATATGAAAATGAGTTTGTGGTTATGAAGAAATTGAAGGTGAATGGCAAGAAAGCCACTACTACTAATAGGACCTTAAGAGATCTGGAATTCATTTAAAAATATTAAAGCTAATATTAAAGATATTTTCCCTTTAACATGTCCACCAATATTTGAATTAGGTACATCCCCCTTGATAACAGAACTCTGGTAGAAAGCTCAACAGGATCTAACAAAAACCACCAAAAGATGACCAGATCCCACTAAAATAAAAATAAAAAACAATTCAAGCAGATTGACAGGAAGAAATCATTTAACCAAATGTATAGAAATAGTAAAAAGTCCTAAAAATATCCATATTGGAATTTTCAAATAAAGATATGAAAAAATGTAAGATGCCTCAAAGAGTTATGTCAAATTCTAAAATGTTTATGTAAAAATTTATTTAATAACATTTTATATAATAAAATGTTATGATTGTATAATTATATAAATATAATTTTACTTCTTTCTGGCAGCATGAGTGGGGTTACCTTAAGCAGATGCAGTCCACTTGTCATAGTTATTACTTGTACAAGTGGTGTATATGATGCATATGATGAGAAATTTTAGGGGCAATAGTGAGGAAAAAAGCATGTCTTCTACAACAGAGAATACAGTATTTGAGAGCTTGGCATTTGTGTGCTTCACACATAAAGCACCAGAATGTCTGCAAACAAAGTGCAGACATTATTCAATTAGTAACAGAGCATATATTATTCCCCACATCCATTTCCTCTGAAAGTAAGGGCGTCTAGTTCAGTGAAGAACAGCCCAGTGTTCCCCACAGCTGTTGTGATTTCAGGCTTTGTAGGTGTCTGCGTGACCCAAAATAAGCTGCTCCTTGGGTTCCCTCCCTCCAGGCTGCTGCTGAGTCATGGGGGGCCTGAGGCTGTCCTCCAATCAGCAGGAGGGCTTTGATTTATCCCTGGGGCAGGCGCCATGAGAGGGCTGACCTCGCGCCGCAGTGTGGGTGAAAGGGGGTTTCGGGAAAGTGGGAGAGGTCGCTCGTACAGTGTGGGATCACAGACGGGGGAATCTGGGGGTACAGGGGCGGCGGGGGCGGAGGAGAGCCCCCGACGGTGCCCGGCCCAGATTTACGAGCTTCATCTCCACCTCGCTAATCCATTGGTCTTACATTCCTCTCCTCCTCCGCCCGGGCCTCCCTGGCCCCGACACATCTGCCACTGTTACTCTTTTGTGTCTCGGCAGTTTTTCGTGCAGCTTGTTCCACGCTCTCCTCCGCGCAGATGCAATTTTGGTGTCCAGCACAATGGTGGCCTTTATTGTAGCACATTTTGGACCATGGTCTCCCTTTCATGGGACTGGGCTGCTTGAAACAGGCCCCTACCCTCCCTCCACACACACACACACGCGCACACACACACACACACACGCACACACACACACACACACACACACATGCACACACACACACACACACACACAGACATGCATCCTGCCTGGATAAACCTCTTTCCCCATTTCACATCTCTTCCGCCCCATCTTATAGCTTGCCGCTTTTCTGCTCTGCAAGCCGCTTCCTCTGACGTCTCGAGCTGATGACATCACTGACCTGAGCATGGGCCGCTGGGTAGGCGGGACAGGGGACTCCCCGTCCTGTTGCCGTGGAGACCGCCAGACAGCCTCTTTGTAGATGACCCTGGCGCTGACCCCAATCCAGAGGAGCGTGGATAAGGAGGAGTAGTGCAGAGCTATGCCCACCTGAAAGCAGACAGACACACACACACAGGGTCTCACACAGTGCTGCAGGGAGGGGGTTTGCAGCGAGAGGTGGCTCTCAGCGGCCTGTCTGCACCGACGTGAAGCCCAACTTACCGCCTGGCACACCACCGGGTAGCCTGTCAGGGTGATGCCCCCCGCAAAGACGGCCGTGGTCATGGCGATGTGGAAGCAGGTGTTGAGTATCGTGTGCCAGCTCTTTCTGGAGACGCGGATGGAACTGCAGGAGGGGAGGGCGGGGAGGTGGGAGAACCAAAAAGGGATAAGAATGGTCTAAGTCAGTCAGACGCATACAAACACACATTACATTACATTACACTACGTCATTTAGCAGATGCTCTTACCCAGAGCGACTTCCAAATAAGTGCATCACTATGCTAAGAGTAGTTATTGAGAAGTATTAAAAGAGGCCACACACACACACACATACTCTCTCACACACACCTGCACCTTGGCATACACCGCTCACCTGTGGTGCAGGATGTGTGTGATGATGATGGTGAAGAGACAAAGCAGCAGCACCGCCGTGCAGGTGTAGACCACGGGATGCAGCACTTCCACGGGGATGGGCGGCGGACTGGGGAAAGCCGGGAGCTCCTGGAGAGGGAGAGAGGACACACACTGACTCATCCGGCCCCGTCCCATGTGAACCGCACTGTTTTCATTACTAATAAACACAACCTGGGCAGCTCACCGCAGCGCAGCTCAAAGCGGATGGGCGAACGTCGCCCCCTACCTGCAGCACGGCGTAGTTGCTGAGCACCGAGCAGCGCAGGGTGGAGATGGCGGCGTCGCTGTGGACGAGCTGGCAGCCCTCCTGGCTCCAGCCTCCCTGCTGCTCCAGGGCCTGCAGGCTCCAGTGGGCCGCCACCGGGTCGCTGCCAGGGGACGAGTGGCGCAGGGACACGGTGACGGGGTCTGAGCGGTTCCACATGTCGCAGCCATCTGACAGAGAGATAAGGGGAGCTTGGTCAGTGTGCACAGCACTGGTGCCTTTGGGGCGAAGCTGTACCTTATTTTTGGTGCTCTGCACAGAAATCTCTGAATTCTTCCATTAAATTGTTCAAACTGCAGTAAGCGTGTGAATGTGGTTTACACTTGATAATACAGGTTCATCCATATAATCCACAGCTATGTTTTTCTTATCTTCTAGGACATGCCCTGGTGTGGTGTGCCCGCAGTCCTTTCATATTTTTCACCCGTAAGCACAAAGCCAACTGACATCCAATTACAGCGACTGATAAATTCCTCAAGGTTTGTAATGTGCGCAGGCGTTCAGGAACAGGGGGCTATGCTGTTGGGGGCTCACGCACCCAGGCCCACGTAGATCACAGGTGTGTTGACGCTGCGGCGGCGGGCGTGGTCGGCGGAGCTGCTGTGGTTGCCGGCGTAGGGGAAGAAGCGGCCGAGGCGGAACGCCACGAACTGAAGCTTGCAGTCCAGGGGGGCGTCGGGAGGGAACAGCGAGGCGGGGAGGGACACCGAGGCCAGAGCGACAGCGTTCTGGAGCCGGTAAAGACAAGAATTTCAGTCTTTACCAAGTGCCATTGGTAAAGTATACGCCATAGACATTCCCATACACTCACTCTTTTCCCTTCCATTCACTTCCTTCATTCGGAAGCTGTGGTTGGAATTTGAAACAACGGTAACCAGCAGAGGGATAGACAAATCCCAATCTGCAGGTGGCTGTGGGTGGGGACTCTGCTTACCTTGAGGGGGAAGGAGTTTAGGGAGGTGTTGTGGGTCCTGGTGGTGCAGCGGAATTGCAGCTTCTGTTCGTGGGCCAGCTCCGCCCCCTCCTGGCCCGTGCCGCCGCCCAGCCCTTTGCGCCACTGGTAGGCAGTGCAGCTCATCCCGGTGAAGTGGGCGGGCCGGATCAGGTGAGCCTCCATCACGATGTTGCGGGACATCTGTGGAAGCAGAGTGACAGTGTTGTAGGGTGACCCCAGCTCCCTACAAACTCCCCACAAGGAACCCCATTTATGCGGCATTGTGAGGCAAAAACAAGAAAAATAAAAAGGAAACATATGCTCAAATTTGCAGTTCATAGCCCTGTCTGTCTGGTGACAGCTCCCATGTATCTTTTGTCTGGATGAAGCCTGGCCTCTGGCTGCGAATGGTTGCACTTTGTAACGCGGGGGTCACGGATCACAGGGCCCTCCGCTTTCTCTCGCACATGGCCGCCGATCAATGGAGTCATTGTGCTTGGCCCGAGCGCCGCTGCGCGGGGGAGACCTACCATGGAGAGGTCCTGGGCGTTGCTGTGGAGCTGAGGCCATGCGAGCGTCTCCAGCGAGTGGACGATGGAGCTGCACGCCCTCTCCTCCCGCTGGGCCCGCGACAGGATCTGATCATCCACCTGCATCAGGTTGCTGCCCATCTCCACCAGCACCTCAGACAGCTGGCACAAGCACATGCGCACGGACACACAGACACACATACACACAAACATTACATTTACATTATTGTCATTTCAGAGATGCTCTTATCCACAGCGACTTACATAGGTTATTTTTTTACCTGTTATCCATCTATACAGCTGGATATTTACTGAGACAATTTGGGTTTAGGTACTTTGCCCAAGGGTACAGCAGCAGTGCAAACAGCAACTTCTTGGTTATGATCCCTGCTCCTTACCACTATGCTACAGTACCAGCCATATGGGAAGCACATAATGCACAGACATATATGGGAACACAAACACATACACAAACAGACAACACAAACCTCCACAGCTGACAGACAGATATACGCTACATAGTAGCATACATATGAATACAAAGAGTGTCTACTAACCTCTCGTAGCTGACTGACGTACTCCATGAACTTTGACATCATCTGGGCCACATAGAGGACGTCCACAATGTCGGTGAAGCCAGCTGCCTCCAGGGTGTAGGTGCGCACCTGGTGCGCCAGGGTCACCGCATTGGAGGCGTTAATGGGCATCTGTGAACATAACATTATTGTCATTTAGCCAGCACTTAGTTTGCAGTTTTCTCAATTTATATTGCTGAACAGAACAAAGGAACAGTGCAGCGCAGTTCTAAGTTACTTATTTCTTGTGGATATTAAGGTTATTAAGAGCTGCAATTTACTTTTTAGTTAGCAAAGAATGCCAAACAGAAATAATATCTTATTTTATACATAGTACATAATACATATTATTATTATTATTATTATTATTATTATTATTATTATTAGTAGTAGTAGTATTAGTATTATTACCTATTTATATTGTAAATCTTAACCAAATTTACACTGAAAATACTGAGGCACTGCACACAGGTTAATTGCTACTTGTAGCAGTGATTGATTTGTGACTGACCAAGATGAAGGTGTGCAGGACGCGGGTGATGTCGTTGGTGTAGAGGCACTGGGAGTAGTCGCCCTCCTCCCAGCGGCCCGAGCGGTCGCAGTAGCGCGAGGCCTTCTTCTGCTCCACGCCGCCGCTCACGGCGAGAGAGGGGTAGCGCAGCTGCAGGCAGAACTGGTACGAAGTGATGCCGGCCAAGGTCCTGGGCCATCTGGGAGGGTTACAGAGGAAATGTGAAACATCTGTACGCAATTACCCAGAGGGGTGTACTCATTTGTAAGGAGCCTGCTCTTTTCTCCGCACCTGAACTCTCCCCGGTTGTTTGTGACCCTCTCCTCCGGACAGAAGGAGGCGCTGTTCTCCAGAACCACGATCTCCACACTGCGGGAGGTGTTGCCCCTCCCTGTGGACACGACGCACTCCCACTCCCCGCTCGCCTCCACGTGCACATTGGAGAGGATGAGCTCACTGTCGAGGGGAAAAATCACATCACCGATTAACACTCACTGCCACACCACCTACTGTGTACAAGGTTAAGTGCATTACACATTATGTGAGAGCAAACGAAAACTAAAAAGCAAACAAGACCTAGAAATCCTTGAACAGGGAGAATTAAAAGAACTGGGGTGAGATCAAGGTGAGAGATTAGAGGGTAACAGCTGTGAAACACAAAGGTTTCAGCTCTGACCAGAGGAAAGGAAATCTGGTTAGAGATACTGCTGTTTTGCAGCAGAGCGTTCAGGACCTTGTGATGAAGGTGCAGTCGTGCAGAACGCTGTCCTCCAGGTGGACGCCCTGCTCTGGGTCTGAGGTCACAGGCTGGCCGTTGTGTCGCCAGTGCAGCGTGGTGAGTTTGTCCACCAGGGCGGCGGTGCAGTGGAAGGGCAGCCTGTCCCCCTTGAACACCACCTGACGAAGAGAGGGCAGGAGGGAGAGGGTGTGCAGCTCCAGGGGTCCATCTGATGGAGGGAGAGAGAGAGAGAGAGAGAGGGAGAGGGAGAGGGACAGAGAGACAGACAGATGCATTAAATGAGACAGGGAGGAGATGGTGAAACAAGATACATCGCTTATTTTGAGTTGCTCTGTCATTCTTCAACCTCATCAAACTGGTTTCTGTAGTGGGTCCTCTTGAATCAGCTTTCTTTTCATGGTTACAAAATTGTTTGCAGACAGTATCAATTCACAACAGCGACTACTGCGGAACTGGTGAGAGCGGAGGAATGGAAAAAGGTCAGAAAGAAGCTATGCAGCGCACCCCATCATAAATATAATCTGTTGGTTTAAGACTGTGGTAGTGGACGGAGGGGAGAAATATGTGGGGGAGACACTGACTGAGAGAGAGAGCTGACAGCTCTGGGTGAATGCACACACAGGGAGCAGAGATAGTGTAGGCAACCTCCCTCAGTCATTCAGCACAGGTCAGCTTCCAGGCCACCCCTTCCTGATGTCATTCACCACTGCCCAAGCAGACTGTCTCTCAGGCCACGCCTCCTCTGTGTCATTCATCACAGCAACCTGGGCTGCCTCTCAGGCTACAGCTCCGCTAGTGCTGTAAATGTCGGTTTGCGTCTCTAGATTTCTTCTGGATTAAAAAGTCTGGGTAAATCTGCAGGAATCGAGCTTTGAAATGGGTAGTCACAGTCCGAATTCTCTTGTATGGCTTTTCCAGTCTTTAGATTTGAATTTATTATAATCTGCGATCTGTTTTCTTACTGTTTGCTATTATGCCTAAGTAATTTTTTTAAAAATATTTTTTGGCTACTTTGAAGAATATAAAATATAAGATAGTTTTGATTTTTTGGTCACTGCATAATTCCATTTGTGTGATTTCATAGTTCTGATGTCTATACTACTATTCAAAAAATTGGAAATAGTAAAAATAAAAAACCCTTCTGTGAGTAGGTATGCCCAAACTTTTGATCATTTTTGATGATTTTTTTTGGTCAAAAGAAGCAGAAAATGAAACTAACATTTTAAGTCTAAAGGAAGAAGAAAAGCTATAAATCAGATTTCAACAACCATTTCAAAGACCGCCTCCGGAGGAAGTGTAGAACACATCCACACATCCTGTTTTAAGATAACACGCACAGCATTCTGCAGTCCTGGTTCTTGGATCAGAGGAAGGAATATATTTTTATAGCATTTCTTAGCTGTTATCCTTGCAACAGATACAAAAATGGTATTTAACATCCATAATTACATTTAAACCCACAGACATGATCATGACAGCTTCCATAATAAAACAAACACTGCTGAGTGTAGAAATCAATATTAGTCTATCACAGAAAGTTTTATCCATTGTCACCCAAGGTACTACCAATTTAATGCTGCCTACTGTGCAGCTTGACCTTGCACAGTTAAAACTGCCTTTACATTACGTAAAGCAGGTGAATGATGTGAAACAACGAAGGACCACTACCATAATTTATCCCTTAACACAGGTGCAGCTCAGCAAGACAGTGTGCCTATTTTTGCCAGCTATTTTTGAGGAGTCATGAATATGCATGATGTTTCATTTTATTTATTGAGATAGTTTGAGGTTGTTACACCAAGGATGTCTATAATAGTTTGGGGCTAATGAGACTGTCCTGTCTGAGATGCACATTGGCCACAACGTTCACGTCAGATGGGATGTCACACTGCCTGACACAAACCAAAGTTATGCTGAATTACAATGTGGCGTGCAGTTAAGACCTCTCTGACAGCGGAGCAGCATTTTGGCGTGTAGCTGCTTTTTTTTAACAGCTGTGCACATGCAAACACCACTCACTCAAAGTCAAGTGGATGGTACCTCAGGCCAGGCCCCCCCCCCTCAGTGTCAGTCAACTCATGTGAGCCAACCTGCTCTCAGGCCACACCCCCCCCCACTATCACTCACCACAGGTCAGCTGACTCTCTCTCAGCCCTCGCAGGGGTTTGCCGTGCAGAGCTCTAGGATAGGCGCAGAGGGTCTCGTCCCCGAGCCGGGCGGAGCTGGAACGGAAGTAACCAGGCACCCAGCGCAGGCCGCAGTCACATGACAGGTACTCGGAGTTGAAGTTCCTGAAAGGGGGTGGGGGTGGCGATGGTGAGCAAGAGTATTAATCAACTGAGAGGTCCCTGAGAGGGTGGAATGCTTCACTGTAATGGCGCATATCGTCAAGAAGTTAAAATATACACTGGGGTCCATTATAGGATTAGAGTGTCATAGAGACAAAGAGACCCTGCCAATTTTCCAACAGTTGTTGGGAGGTTTGAATTTTTTCGGAGAATTTAGGTGGAGAAAACCATATGTTAAACACCGCCCAGGTCTCTAATAAGTATACAGTACTTTAATCATACGCCTGCTTGCTGTTGCCCGGTGTGAAATGTCTGTGATGTGACAGTGGTCTCCGGTACTCACACCAGCTTCAGGGAGGGAAGCTCCTGGAACAGCCCGGGCTCCAAGGACGAGAAGATGTTGCCTGAGAGGTTTCTGTGGGACAAACAGACAGGGATAACACTCAGTATTTCACACGTCGGGGCAGATTTGTGACCTGGCATACGTGACAGCATGTGTGAGGTGAGGTCTTACAGCTTGGTGAGGTTGGTGAGCCCCTGGAACATGTCAGCAGTCAGACAGCCAATCCGGTTGTTGGAGAGGTCTCTGAGAGAGAGGACATTGACCCTGGTGAACAACCTTCCTTCAGACAAACCTACATAATAATCTTCCTGTTTATTAAAACATTACTTGTTTGCCTCCTGTTTTTGCCCTTCATGTCCAGTGCATTTATTAGACAAATAAACTCTCCTACAGGCCGGACCACGCTCTTATTTGCACACAATTCTGCGTTATTACATGTGTCTCACGTTTGTGACCTCATGACAGTCCAGACAACAATGGAAGGAACCACCTGCTCCAAGAATGTAAATAAACAGAATTCTCCTTTTACGTCATCTTGAACTCCTGATACTGTCTGAATGAGAAGTCTTTCACCCCCCATTAATGAAGTAGCTGCCGCAGGAGGACAAAAGACGAGCATTTCACCCGCGCGTGATCTCACATTCAGAACGTCGCTCCGAGCGGGCGCCTTCTCCACCCAATAACAGAGCAGAACAAAGCGTTGTTGAAGGAGGGCCGCTTGGAGAGCGTGCTCATCCCCGCTGTGTTTGTTTGGAGAAGCCCGGGCGTGCTGGGAGACGCAGACACCCGAGCGGGGCGCGGCACGGAGAGGAACGCGCTCAACCGCGACGTGACCGGAGCCCGGCGTCCGGGACACAACGGCCGAGCGTCCCGCGGTTTGCGGCTGCTGCCCTGTCGCATCAAATCCTCTGTCGGGCCCTGTTGTGAGGCTTTGAGGTTTTCTCGGCGGGAGGACAGAGCTCTAGCTTTGACAGTTCTGGCCCTGCTGGGAGCAGCCTGGCTCTGTGTGCACCAGCACAGACGCATGGCTGACCCACTGATCTGTGTCCTTCCTCGGGCCAAAAGATGCCAGATTCACACAAAGCTTTAGGACAAAGGACCACTATATTTAATGACTAATTTTCTATTCTTTTTTTAAATCCCCTTCTTTCCCTTCCGCCATGACATTTTAAGCACATTATTATTTCTAAATTTATCCTGCTATTGTGCATTGCTTCTAGGAAGTTGAATACCTGCCATTGTTACTCTACAACAGCTAAAAAAAAAAAAAGAATAATACTCACAGTTTTCGAAGCTCCGTCAGGCTTTGAAAGGCTCCAGGTACGATGGTGCTGATCAGGTTGCTCCTGAGGTCCCTGGAGACAGCAGGAGACAAATTCAGTTGCCTCATAAATCAAAGAAGCAAAGATAATGCCAACTCATTATCCTCAAACACTGACCCAAAGCACATTACCATTACGTATGAAGTTTCGGATTGGTGTACAAGATTGTCAACTATCAGATTTTGGCCTCTATCATATTCTTATTCTATGGCATTTCCTTTGGGCTAGGCATAGAGGGTGACATTCCGGCAGACGGTATCTTTCACATCGTCTCTGCATGGCAAGAGGAAATAACTCCTGGAAATGAATGGGAGTGGATTCACATAGTCTGGACACGGTCCCCACAGTGGGGAACAGGACAGATTTCAGTATTTCGGTATTTGCAAGACTGGGAAAGGTGACCCTTGTGGCAACCTGGCCGGGCCTAGCAACGAAGCAAATGCACGAGCCAAGGAAACAGCAAAGGAATTCAAAACCGCCAGAAAGGAAAGCTTCTTTTTTGAGGTCTGCTTTTAAAGGGACTCTTCCCACGATAAAGTTACACCAGCAAATGCCAAGCCATAAATATTAATTTCTCAAACTGCCTTTGAAGATCTCATTTCATATCACCCTCCCCACAGCACCCCGCCCTCTTCCCCTGACCTGCCCACACCCATATGTTAAACCACTCAGCTGCATC
This sequence comes from Megalops atlanticus, assembly GCA_019176425.1. Taxonomy (NCBI): domain Eukaryota; kingdom Metazoa; phylum Chordata; class Actinopteri; order Elopiformes; family Megalopidae; genus Megalops; species Megalops atlanticus. The sequence continues at coordinate 11,051,708 of CM032878.1, read as the reverse complement.
GCTGCAGACGCCCACCCCCCACCCCCACCCCCTGAACCTGCCTGAAAGTTAACCTCCTGAACGCCAGGAAGGACTTTATTGGCCAGGTGGGAATAGCAAGGTTGGGGGAGGTCATCAGACAAATGGAAATAACCAGGACCTGACCGGCGTGCAGAGGGAAAGTGATCTGTTCTCCTGCCGAGAGAAGCCAACGGCTCCCAACGGGAAAGCCACTGAGGATTTCCTTACAGGAGCGCTCGGACAACGGCAGGGCGGTTGGAGACGGAGGCCTTTTTTTTCGGGCCTCCGCTCCAATCTCTCGTCACATGCTGCCTCGGGGGATGTTCTGGAATTGCTGGGTCGGCAATGCTGCTGCAAAAAAGCCTGACTTTAGCCTCCTTCCCAAAACCACACCGTTTTGTGCCAATCAAAATGAGCACTCCCAACCCCAAAGCTCCCTGCTCTAATCACACTCCTGTCCTCAGCCCTGCGGAGCCAAAAAATGATTTTCTGAGGGCTATTTTTAAAGGATTTTGAGGCGAAATAGGATCGAGAATAGTTTTAATATCAGAGTGCAGTGTACAGACTGCGTGTCTGTGTTTCTGAGGGTCAGGCTTGCTCTGCAGCTGTGGATAAGAGGCACGTTTAGGGCTGTCGGCGGGGTGGCCGAGGAGCAGAGATGGAGAGGACCATGTCTCCGTTCCGATGGTGGTCTTTTCGCTGAAGGGTCCCAGCCCTGTTCTGCATGTCACTTGTCCCGGCAGAGAGGCTGGAGTGGGAGCAGATGTGTTCAGCTATGTGTAAACACCGGAGTGCTTCTCACTGGCTCCCTTTCAGGATCTGCCAGCGCCTTGAAAGGACAAGAGCCTGGGCACCACTCAGAACCCAGAAGCACAGGGATGGAAGTTTACCCTTAAAGGGCAGCTGGCAGAGAAGGCCTACCCCTGCTGCATGCTCCAGGGCTGACCCATAATGCGAGCAGAGTGCGCGAGTGATGCGTACGCCGCTCGGTCGCTGTGGCGACGGCCCCAGGCGAGGGTGGGGTGAACAATGGTGCCGTTTCCTGGCCCGGAGCGTCCCGGGGCTCATTAGCGCTGTGATGAAAGGCGGGGCCCTGCCTGCGGCTTCCTCACCGCCGATGACGACTCTCACTGCTGCCCCGGCGGGCACACCGGGTCACGTGGGCCCTGACAGAGGACACTGAAATCACCCTCTCTGGCTCTCTTCCATCCCCAAAGTACACCCACATACATACACACATACACCCACACACATGTGCAGGCAAGACATATACAGAAATGCCCACACACACACACACACACACACACACACACACACACACACACTTTAAAATGCATTTTCAAAAGGCATTTTCAAAAACTTATTGACTTTGTCTTCCCAGAAAGCCTACAATTGATTTTAATGTACATGTTAAATACATTAAATGTTAACTATTGATTCATTTTTAGATATCCCCCAGAGACTCCCCCTGAGGGTGTGTGTCTGAGGACACAGGCCTCTCACCCAGGACACATGGTTCTAGAAGGGGCAACGCTGTGGGTCGGGGCTGTGTGCGCCTTCACCCCTGTGAATAATCAACAATCCTGCACACAAATGCACTCATAGCTGACCTGGGAAATGCGAAAGAGAGCAACAGGATGCAAAGGCAGTCCAAGTGAGCTAGGGATTCTGGGTAATGTGTTTAGTTCATCACCCCCCACCCACCCACACTCAATAACAGACAATGATGATGAGAAGGGATAACATCTACAAACCAGTCCAGAGGCTTGGATTCAAACTAATAAGTGAGGAGATTCATCCTTAACTTTCAATAACAAAATAGCATTATATGGCAAAATTATTATATCTTATCCTTATAAACATAATATTTTTAAATTCAATATAGTGACCATCACCCTCATGATGCTAAGTAAACACTTAAAACATGCAGCTTGCATAAAATGGTGACTTAAACTTAAGGCCAAAGTAAAATATTGACAGACTGAATTTGAGCTAGCATGAAATTTGGTAAGTTGCATTTGACAGAATTTCCATGGGGAGGACTTACCGAAAAGCATCTGGCAAAAAGTAATTTGAAGAACAACAAACAGAAATGTTTTTTTAGGCTGGATGCTACCTAAAATACTGAACTTCAGCGTATGTGTTAACTTGCGGTGAGTGTGTTTTTGACAGACCTGAGTTTGCACTTTTTTTGTATTCTGAGATGAGCTCTTTGCCATAAGGACCACAGATCCCGGGAAGACACGCTGGGATCATCCTAATTGTGCGGAAAAAGGAACGGAGGAGTGAAGATCCTTCCTTTTCTCACGTTCCGCTCTCACGCCTCTGTGGTCTCAAGTCAAAACACCTCTGCGGTCGACTTCTGGGACTCCAGGAGCGCAGGTGGTCAAAGGATTACTGGCTGACCGCTCAAAAAATGAGTGAGCCCATATGGTAAGGCCCATGCCTCCACATTCCCAGCGTGGTTCTGTTTGCTGAGCAGGCACCTTCATCCTGGGTGACTTATGACTGCATTACATGTATAGTTACCATACTATTCTGCTGCCTTATTTTGTGGAGCAGGTGAGACCAATAGTGTTCTGAAACAATGTTTTGACAGTCCAAGACTCAGCTGCATGAATCCTGCTAGAGTGACTGGGTTTCTTACCTTTGTATAATTTCCAGACTTATGTTAGCTGTCTCTCATAGCTCTTTTTCCCACTACATCACAGATGTAATGCACTGCATAATGTCTGTGGGGTTGGGGCAAGGAGGATCAGCAGCAGTGTCTCAATGACCACAAAATGTACTACAATGAAAGATATTACAATGAGGTTTCATTCATCATCTTCATCTGTCACCATGTCATTGAAGTACAACACATTGCTCATGAGAGAGCTCCTTCAACCACACGATCCAGAATCCAGCACTGTAACCAAAGCCCCAGACACTACCCATATGATGGTGGACTTGAATGGAGACACTTATGTTCTATTGAGCTGGAAGTCACCCTGGATAAGAGCATCTGCTAAATGAATGTAATGTAATGTAACGTAATGGTGCCTGACAGGTGCCAGGGCAAGACACAATCTCCACCAGTTGTCCATCTCTGCTGTGCAGACCACTGAGGGCTGCAAGTCAGTGACTGACCTTCATTTCTCCCCATTGCCCTAATCAATGGGGCTGGCCTAGCTCCCTGCGGAAGGGTCAGTCCACTGCGCGGCCAAGCAGAAACCATGGCGGGTGGGCCCAAAGGGAGGACGTGCTAGCGAAGGGAGGCAGGAGGGTCACAATTAAGGCGAAGGCTGTAAAGAGCCCCGGCGTGGAGTGCTCCATTATTGGGACGACAGTGCGAGGGGGGGCGGTGGAGTGCTCCGGTGACATTGTTCGTGGCCGTGGCCCCTGGGAGCGCTGAAAGAATTCCTGTAGCCGGAGCACGGCTACTCATTATCGCCAGACTGGAATCAAGAATTTCCTGTTTCACTCCATTAAAAGGGGCTTTTAAAAACAGAGAAAAAGGGCATTCCACTCTTCCTTTTCTTTTTCCCTCCTGTTGTCTCCCCCGAACTCCATTCCCCCCCTACATATGACAATATGAAATATACGTGTATTTGTCTGTATGTGCATGTACTTGTGTGTACAATGGGGAGGAGGGAGGTGGGGGGGTGAATGGTTAGCTGGCACCTTGGTCCCAGCGGAGTCCGACGGAGACCATTTTTGTGCGCCGTGTCATTTCCTGTCTCGTTGCCGGCTCCAACGCAGAGGCCCTCTCTCGTTTATTTTTACTGTTTCCTTTCTCCTCTTTTTTTCCAGCTGCTTTTCCCGGGAAGGGGTGTGCTAGGGGGGCAGCTATGAGCAGAATCAGCCCTGTGTAATTGCCCCCCCTCCCCATTTTTTACACACACACTCGCTCACAATGGGGGCTCTGTAACACAACCCCCAACACTACTCCTGCCTTCCCCCTGAACAGGAAACCAGGATCTGCCCTGCCGCTTGTTTTTCTTCTCATTTCCTGCTTTCCTGCCCCTACCACAGATTATTTTCTTTACTTTCTTTTCTGTGTCCCCTCAGATTAACTCTCTAATCTGGGCCAGGACTGATCTGCGCCTCTGGAAAACACTTGCGAGAACAGCTCTGCCTCCCCAGAGGTGGCAGCCCCACTAACAGCCTGTCCCCTCATATCAGCGATGCCCCGCTGGTACATGATAAATGGCCTCCAGACTGACCATGGAAACATCATCAAGACACCTTCCAACCATTACATTACATTACATTATTGGCATTTAGCAGACGCTCCTATCCTGAGCGACTTAGGTTAAAGTGTTTTGACATGTTATTCATTTATATACCTGGATATTTACTGAGGCAGTGCTGGGCTGAGTACCTTGCCCAAGGGTACAATGGCAGTGCCACAGCAGGGAATCGAACTAGCAACCTTTTGGGAACGAGCCCCGCTCCTTACCTGCTACGCTACACTGCTGCCTGAACCATGGCAGATGCAGAAAGAGCTCCTGCAGGGAGGAATCTCCCATCAAATGATGCTTTGTGTTTATGTTTGGAAGATTTTATTCCAAAACCTAGAACTGCATTCTTCTGTTGTCTGATGAATTTTGGTGACAGCCACTGCACCGTGTCTACTGTAACCAACAGAATGGTCTGTTCTGATGGCAAGAATCAGAATGCACGGTGAGCCGGTGGTATTGGAAGCACTAATTGTGCATAAAGGATGCACATGAAGCAGTGAGAGGGCCTGGCTGTGCTTTGGGCTGTGGCCTCAATGGTACTTACACAGAGAAGGGGAAGACCTGAAACACAGGCGCATTGTTTCTTTTGATGTGCAAAATTTCCAGGGCAAATCCTAGCCGCATGTTTGTGTGTGTGCAGTGTAATTTCAGGGTGCTGGTGGTACTGTGCCAGGAAAAACTGGAGGATCAGAGACTGGGACTAACTCGAACCCCTGCTCCCTTCTTAGGCTAAGAGCGGACCTCGTAACAGCAGCATGCTGAAAGGGAGAAGAACACAAGGGCGCCAGCACAATGGCAAAATTGCTCTCAACTGCCATCAGCACACGGGTGATCACAACAGCAAATGTTTTACGACTGTGCTGAAATGCCAAGGACAAACAGCATAAGGGGTAACAGTCATGTGTTAGAACATAAAAAGAGTCAACAGGCAACAGCGCTTAATCGGTCAAATATGACCTTTTGGCAGCTGCTGTGCACCACCCATGAAATGCACGTCCATGACCTTGAGATGCAGCTTTTAAAACATGGCCTACAGGGCATTGTTTTTTAAAAATCTATGCAATTGAACATATGACAATACCAGCCAATTTTCCTTCTGTACAGCCCTCTTTGTATCGGGATGCCGTTGCCACATTTGCACCCTTGTTTGTTACAGCCGCTACTGGCACTGGCCTCTTCTACAGAGGTGCAGATAGCGTTGGGCAGCTTTACGTGGGAGTGGCATCAAGCTGAGCAATGCCTTGCCCACAGGCTGTGAGACCACGCCCACTCTCTAACCTTGGCAGCTGAAACCACCAGGCACTAGTGACCATACTGGAGGGTTTTCTAGGCTTTGTCCTCAAGCTCAGCATTTTTAAAAGAGGGAGAATAAGGCTCGCTAAACGCTCACTTCTTTGAGTTTGGGTTTGGACAGTGCATGAGAAAAAATGGGCCTGAAACCAAATAAAAGGCGATTGACATGAATATAAATAAATAAATCTATAAAAATCTATTTTTAAAATAGACATGAGCAAAATCTGAGTCAAGTCCACCCTTGTTTAAAGCTCTGACTTCACGTTGGCAGACAGCAGACAGCAGACAGCAATACGGGACTGCGCACTAGTCCGGCCAACACTACCACAGGGAACTGTCTGGCAAACAATGTCGTTCATACAAAATATCAATGAATGGGAATACCATTACAGGCAATGTGAGAATATTTGTCCAGTAGGCGAACTTGAGCTGGGAGACGGAGAGAGAGGGGGAGAGGGTGGGTTTGGGCAGGCGTGGCGGCTGAGACATTCCGATTGGGAGAGAGGGGGAGAGGAGGAGGTGGAGAGGGGAGAAAGCAGGGACAGAGTGTGAGAGGCAGTGATAAAGATTGTCAAGGAGAAAAGGGGGAAGGAGGAACAGAGAGGAGTCAGACAGAGAAGAAACTCCCCAAAATATGTGAGAAATATCAGCTCTGGGGTATTGCTGTGTGTGAGTAGTTCGAAGCTGCTATAAGTTCATCTGTGTGTGCGAATGAGTGTGTGTGAAAGAGAGAGAGTGGTCGCACTCTTGTCATTTCACTTACCACATGCCACGATTGAGTTAAACTTGCAATACAAACACTCCCCTTTCCTTCAGTTTATCTCAGAGACACATCTGGAGTCTATCAACCCCCCCTCCCCCTTCTGCTTCCATACACTCGCATGCTTAACCCCTTCCTCACTGGCCCCCAGGCGCTAATCAGACACACGCGCACACACACACACACACACACACACACACACATACAACCACATGTACGCATGCACACACACATACACACGCACACAACCACATGCGCACACACACACACACACACACACACACACACACAAATCAGTTTGATCTGGCAGCCATCGCGCCACAGAAACACCAGGCCCGGGCCGTTCGGTTGCACACACAGTAAAATAAACAAATAGTCGCTTGTTTCACCAAGGAGAAGCCAGAGTCCTGTGTCCGGCCCGCTCAGCTGTTCCAGGGAGAGGTTTATTTTTTCGGAAGGCCGGTGAAACCGGAGCACCGTCCCATTCCGGCGGTGAAGCCTTTGGCGACTGAGTGCCACCACCGCCACAGCCGCCGCTCCTGGATCCACTCGCGAGGCAACGCTCGCTAAAGGAAACACTGCCCCTTTGCCAAGGCAATTTGCTTACCTTCGGTGGAAACAATGTTAATCTCAAACCGAGAGAATAAGGGCCTCTGTTTTATGTTGGGAAATGTTCACAACCTTTTCTGTGGCCTCGATTTATCCCTGGCCTACTGAGGAGTTTGTCCCTGTTCCCTGGTGTCTGCTGTTGTAGGATGTGCCATCTTAGGTTGGCACAGTGGTTTAAGGCACTCGAAAGAGGATGCACTGAGTTCCAGGACTTTGAGGGTGACACCAGTGATTATCAGGGTCAGTTTGCGTGATTGGAAGGTAAAAGAGGAGCAGCTGCCTATGCCACACAGATTACTGGTGTCACACATGACTGTCCAGATAAGACTATCCAGGCTATCCGCAGACTGCCCAGATAACCACACCCGTTTGCACGCTCCCTCTGACATGATGCTATCTGTCAAGCATTCCAAGCCAAACACGCCGCCACACTGTTCCGGCTCTGTGTCAAGACCCTATCCTCTTACGAAAGTTCCACTGACCGCTGAGAAGCGCGCACTTCCTGTTCCCGAGCCCCACCGGCCTCTGCTGTCGGGAGGCAGGAGGTAGCTTTCAAATGAGCTCTCTGACTGCAGGAGCCTATCAGGCAGAGGCTCTTCATACACGCCCACACGCTAACCCCCAAAGACTGACTGCATCTGACTAGCGGAGGCCTGCAGCCCGACTTCATATGCAGTTTTACAAATAGATCTGTCAGTCATACTCTGAATGACGGCCTAACTGATACAGCTTCTACCGGCAGTGCACTGGTGTCCCCAGACTGTCACCGACCCCTCCCTCTCTGTCAGCCTCCATGCCAGCACACCTCTCCCCCCTCCCTCTCTCCACCACCTCCCCCCCCTCACCGGTGGGGCTGGGGTGGTAATGAGCCCCTGTGCCCTGGCTGTCCTGTGTCCCATGGAGCGGCGGGGCCCTGCTGGATCAGGGCCAGGCCCCTCTCTGCTCATTATTCTCATTACCTTGCCTCAAATCAGCGCGGGACAGGCCGCTGGGATCTGTCCACAACTCGTTAAGGTCGCTGCTCGTTAGCGGGCCGGGCCTCGTTAGGGCCTGCGTCAGCTCGGATCAGACTGGGGGGGGGGGGTGGGAAGGGGTGTTTTGGGAGAGGGAACGAGTTCATGTCTGTCAGAGCTCAGTCCCAAGAGCAGTCAGGTGAAATCGTTCTTGCAGAGGCGGCCTCTGGCCACGCCCCTGCGGTCAGAGAGAGGCTCGTCATGGCGATGCATGGCCAGGGACAGGTTAAGTCCCGAGCACGGACAGTAGCAGAGAAAACCCAAACTCGCACTCATCCACCAGGAAACACAAGGCACCCTGCAAATGAAAGCTGCGACAGAGAGCTTCAAGTCCTCCTGCGAGAGGACTGAGAAAAAATAAACAAAATATGCTAAACTGACATCCTACCATTCAGCAGTTCATGAAGGGCGCCCCTTCTTTGGGGGAGTCTGCAGACCTGCTCTAATGAAAGGGGACACTGTGTGGAACGCTGCTCATGACCAAGTAGCCTTGCTTGCTGGAGGATTCGCCTCCCTGAGGCCCTCATATTCACAGGACCGTGGCTCTGATCACACTCGCTTTGCTCTGAGAGCTGCCTCAGATGTAGCTGAGCTATGGTGAGTGGAGGAACAAGACTAGTTGGAAGGTGTCAGTTTGAAATTCAACAAGAGGAGTTTGGGATGATCATAATAGGACACACACACATACACGTTCAGCACACACACATGCACACACACACACTCTCTCTCACACACACAGACACACACACACACACTCTCTCTCTCTCTCTCTCTCTCTCTCTCTCTCTCTTTCTCTCCTTCAGTCAGAACTGAAATAAACAGCAAACATAAACGCTGGAAACCGCCTGATTGTCCCCCTCCGTCGAGGAAAGGGCTATAATTCCCTCGCATTCATTTACTCCATCCTCCGTGGGCTGGCTTCTGATTACAGGGCTGACCACACGTATGAGTAACTGCTCGCCACCGCTCCAAATGACAAGCACATGTAGACAAGCGCCTGGAAACAATGAGCAGGCCCGAGCAGTGGCCGAGCGAGAGACTAAACAAAACAAAACAACTCTCACAAGGAGGAGCTCGGGACTCGGATGACAAGAGCAGCACGTGAACCGTTCATCGGGGAGCCATTTGCTTCGTCTGCAGCACAACAAAGGCTTAGCTGTGATAACGTTTTTTGCTATTGATTCAGCGTTGGTAATACGGACGCCATTTGAAGCCGTGTGCAGTATTTCTTGTTATAAATATAGCAGCAGTATATTCCCTTCAGACATCTGCTGTCGCATTTTTCTGAGGCACGCACCCGTCTTTATCCCCCTCAGAAGGCTGTTTTATATCCCCCCTCTGCCTGGCTTGAGGGAGAATAGAATTAATCTGGAGTATTTCACACACTGTACGGGAAGGTCACAAGAACAGAATCACATGAAATCGTGGTACAAATGACAGAAGAGTACAAATGCAAGAATGTACACACTGAGACACACAGACACATACACACACACCACACGCACCCACACACATACACACACACAGAAATATACACAAACACCCTCACATATATGCACACACATATAGCTGCTGGCATGAGCATCCATCATCCACACACACACACACACACACAAACACACATACACATACATGCACACACAAACAGCTTTCTGCATGAGCATTCACCTTCCACACACACATAAACACACACACATATACACACAAACACATACACACACACACACACACACACGCACACGCACACACATTCATGCATGCGCCCACACACATATAGAAAAAATAAGCCAATACTGTCCCGGTGTGTAACTGAACTGTTAGCTGTGCCATGTAGAGGGAGTAGGAACTGACATGAATAAACAAACTCAGGCCCGGTAAGAGTGTGGAGCATCAGAAGGCCTGTGTGGGTGAGTGAACTGGGCCTTGTGTGATCCACAACATGTCTGTCATTAGGACTGGGCCCCACACCCCCAGCTGAGAAACAGACCTGTGTGTGTGTCCCTGCCTCTCTAGCCTTCAGGGCTCGCACCCCCTCCCCACCCCCAACCGCCTGCTGCTTTTACCAGTGTCCCAGGTACGAGGGCCCGCAAGCAGAGAGGCTCCAGTTACCCGCCCCTCTAACCTCTCCGCACCCCAGGGGGTCTTGTCTGTGCTTGGCAAAACAAGCAACACACATCTTGGTTTACATCAAGCAAACACCTCTAGCCACTGCCAGCCGCAGCCTAGACACGGCTAATCGCCGCCCGGTGAGCGGAAACAACGATCCCCTAATGACACGCCGGTAATCGCATCACTTCATAAACGAGCAAGATAGGGGCCCCCCGGTTCCTTTAATGGCAAAGACCTGCTCGCCGCCACATAAAACATACCGAAAGGGCAGCGTCAGGGTTATTATTGCAGGAACGTGTTTTTGGAAATGTGGTGCTGGCTAAGGAGGATACGGGCTTGACCAGAATAACAACCGCTACCCCCCAACTCCACCCTGGGATAGCTCAGATCGCAATGTGAAACACAGTCACGGCCATTAAAAGCTCTGCACTAAAATGTGAATATAAACAACGTAAGCAGGTTGAGAAGTAAAAAAAAAAAAAAAAACAATGACTGAAGCTCTTTGTATTAACACATTCTGAGCAGTTTAAGACCATTTTTTTCAACACGGGGGGATTCCTTTTGAGAAATAAAAATGAACTCAGATGTGCAGGCTGGGAGAGGCTGGAGGCAGCCATGTGGCTTTTGCGTCTATAACAGGACTGCAGCCCAGTGGAAGCTGAAGGCTCTCATACACAGATGACATGCAACAGGGCCTCTGAGTTTTATTAGATTAACTTTTGACAAAACTGGCGTCTCAGGGTCGAGCTCCGCGCCACGGCCGATGCTTCATCGGGCCTTGCTGGGTCACGCTCCCGTGATTACCGCACTGAGAATCCATCAGTGAGTCCCCTGACGATGTCTCATCGTAACCAGTCGCCTCCCCTCCCCTTCGCCGCCGCCAAGAGCCTGACAGCTGTCCGTCAGCGTCGCAGCCAGAGGTTAAAGCCAGGGCAGACCGCTCCCATAGCGACACCGCCTCGTCGGAGAGCGTACCAAAATGGACGGGGGCGGGGGAGAACGTAAGCGGTCTCAGCTGGAGATGGAACGATACAGGCTCGAGCCGAGCGAGAGGCTGCCAGCAGACTGCTCCTCCCGATGATCCCCTTATCTTGTACTGCAGAGCGGGGCTTGTCTTGATAATGATGGATGGCGCTGTAATTACGCGATCTTTTCCACATAACTCCGCGATAGGCGATTTGAATGTTTCATCCTCCCTGCTGGCGGGCAGCCCACTCGATAGGCGAGCGGCGGGATCCGCAGATCTGACAGATGATCTGGCGGACGCCTCCCTCCGACTTGCGGCTCGAAGGACAAGCGTAGCACCGTCGGAGCTGCACGTGGAGGATGTGACGGGCCGACACCAACACCCGACCAGCCAAAACTGACAGTCTGCTTTCTTTACCTCATGCTCTTACTGTCCTGACTGACGGTTCTATTCAACCAAGTGGTCAGGTGGCACATCTTATTCACGGGAGTATTTAACCTAACCCTATATAACCCTAACCACCGGGGTGAATCTTTAAGGGAACGTGTGTTACTTACAGTTTCTCCAGGGCGGTGAGGCCGGTGAAGGATCCGTTTCTCAGCACCCTGATGCGGTTGTTGCTCAAAATTCTGCGGGGGAGGGAAAAAAGATCAGAACCACAGATCAGAACCTCATTACCATTCATTCCCTCAGTCATATTCCCCTAGAGACATACACCCACACACCTCTAGCGCTCATGATCGACAGAAGATATGAACACACATATATGCATTGAGAACTTAACAAATTGTTTTGTTTTCCTCTGGACCTCTGATCCTCTGGAACCCTAATATCCAAGAAAAGCGTTAAAGAAAAATAAAAAATAAAGAAGCAGATGACAAACTGCTATGTTAACTCATTAACTCCATCATCACCTCCGGACACATGGTAAGGTCTAGATCTGACTCTGGCTTGTCTAAGATCAGTGCTGACTGGGTCAGGAAAGGAAAACACAGACAGGAGACGGTGGCCAACTGCAAGTTCGTTGAGCCAGCAGCCGCAGATGTGACTGTTCTCTCTAGAGACTTTGGACGAAGCTGCAAAGAATTAATTCTGAGGTCTAACTTGTGAGGGGGGTGGAGGTGGTGATGGTGGTGGTGGTGGTGGGTGGGTTGGGTGGTGGAGGGGGGTTGGGGTTTGGGGGTTTGCAGGAAATCACAATCTTGATAAGAGAATGGGATACATTTTTACATCAAAAGACATAAGCGCACAGATCAAAGGAGAGGCTAGGTCTAGTCATGGTTATTATGCGTCTCCCTACTGGCGTATCATTTGGCCTGGTTTAAGATGAGACTCTTATCGGCCCTGTGGTAGGGTGTCCCCAGGCCAGTGCACTGTGTGTCGGAAGTGAGCCGCACAGCTCTTTGCCGTGCGTGGGAAACAGCTTTACTGTAATCAGCCAACCCAATGGGACTCTGCTGCGCTCCCATTGGGCAAACAGTAAATTCCACACCCGGAACCTCCCCCCTTGTCCCAGATGTGACTGTAGAGGCCTCTGTAGGGTCAGCTCATATCACTGTGATGTGTCCCAGAGTGACACATCCCAGAGACCGATGGACTTTCCCTCTAAAGTTCATCGCCCTCGCTCTTCAGGATTCGGGTTACTGTCTCCTTAATTCTCTGCCCCTCTCCACCCCTGGTCAGTCTTTCTCCTTGTGTGTCCCTCTGATCAGAGACCCCGCAGTAGGAGTCTCTGTACCACGGGGGCTTGGCCCAGGCAACAGAGCTCTGTCATTAAAGCACCCCTCCCCGTGCCCCCCACCCCCCCACCCCCACACGCCACCCCCCGTCTGGCTGCTCTCACCCCTGTGCCGGGGCCTGTAATTGGCTGCAAATTCTGTTTGTGAAAGGAAGTGTGTTTTTAATCGACGCTCTGGAACCCAGCAGCAGCAGTGCACGTCTTTAAAAGAGGGGGCTAACTGTGAACAGCCCGGGAGATTTACAGACGCGACGACGCTCGATCCCTCCTTTTCCTGCCACATCAATAAAATGGAGCCTTCAGCTCCCCGTCTTTAAGCCTTTCTCTAAACACACTTCTGAGGAGGAGAGACGCAAGCCGCTGCCAACAAAAGCTAATCAAAATTTCCTTTCACATGTGACGCAGCAAATGATACTCCCATGCACACGCCATTTTTTCTTAATTTTTACCAATTTTCTCATGTTCTCGAGCAACGTCAAGTAAATCAGTATTTTGCTGCCAGAGCAAAGTAGTCCTTAACAGATGCAAACACGTCTCACAGTCCTGGCTCCTTTCTCCCCTGCACGAAAAATGATGCCTTTAGCCGATCGTACTGTGCAAAGGGCACAGCCTGGATTTGAACCTAGGCTCTTTCGAGCCCAAGGTCTCATGCTTAGTTGGGCACAATACCTCATGTATAACTCGACACAGGCGAGGGATGAAAGTTACAGAAGATCCGGTATTGCCTGTATAATTCAATACAGAGCAGAGAAGAGAAAGTCAGGTCTGGCAGTGAGACAAGCCAGCTAATTCAACACAGATAGCTCAGATACAGAAAGGTCCTTTTTTGAGTAAGCTGATTATTTAAAAATGGATTGATTAGATTGTCTGGGGATCAGGGGCCATGTGTGTGTTTCTGCATGAGTGGGGTGTGTGTGTGTGTGTGTGTGTGTGTGTGTGTGTGTGTGTGTGTGTGCCACTAGCATCCACATATAATGCATATGTATGATGGTCTGTGTGTGTGCCTGGGAGTGTGTCAGCTGTAGCCCATGAGAAAGAAATGGGAGTTTGGTAAAAATTTTGAGCTTGTAACAGGTCACCTCTCGACTTGAGGGGAGACAGGAGAGAATCATTTTTGACTTTTTCATGATTAACTAAAAAGATTACCAACTGTATTCTTTTAAGGATTACCTAGTGGATAGTTTTTAATTGAAAAAAAATATATAATTTTTTAAACTATTTCATACAATTTCATATTGTGTTAATGGTCCAGGGCAATATTTTATTTTCATCTTGTGTGGTAAACTGATGTAATCCATCTGCTTTTTTCCATCTGTTTGTATAAACAATAAGCACTCAAACCATCAAATATGTTTGTAAGGGTCTAAACAAATATGGAAAAAAAACAGAAATGAAAAGGATTCAAGGTTTGGAAAAGAGTATTAGTAATAATTACAATGGAAAAAGCAATTAATTCCAAGTTAATATTTTCTCCTAATCAGGGCATTAAATATGAATCAAAAGGTTTAAATGTTTTGAAAGCAGTTATAGTAATAACTATTATGGGAAAAACTGCACGCTTTAAGGAAGGTTCTTGTCCTCCCCTGGAGTGAATGTGTACATGTTTGTGTGTGTGTGTGTGTGTGTGTGTGTGTGTGTGTGCGCATGCGTACGTGCGTGTGTGCGTGCATGCATGTGTCTGTGTGTGTGTGTGTCTGTCTGTCTGTGTGTCTCAGTGTATTTTGTAAGGCAAGGTCTCATTGTGACACTGCTGACTGTAGGTCATCTCTGATCTCCAGCCCAGAAATTTACAGGAGCCACCATTGCCCCTGGGCCGGGCCACAGCGCTGAACTCTGCCCGGCAGGAAAAAGGACCCCTGTCCGCTTCGTACATAACAACTTATAACATCCACCATTATTCAAACAACAGTGAATAGCTGCAATGATAACATTTCAGGGGAGACGCTATTTTCATGTGAAAGCACATTTCATAGTAGAGAATTGCTGTAGAGAAACCGCAGACAGCATATTGTGCCATCAGTACACTGCCTGAAATGTTGTCATTATCTGCAATGCGACTCACTGGAGAGCTATATTCTACTGCCCAACATACCATGGCCCTAACCCTGCAAAACTGCAGCTAGCCAGAACAGTACTCTGCAGCTCTGTTTTTCCACCTGTAGATTTCAGAGATAATGGGGAACTTCATTCCATACATTTAGCATAAACAGTTTCAATTTCTAGTGCACCTTTCATGTGCTGAATAACAGTTTTTGGTACAATTTGTCCATAGTGAATAAACACTGTAGCTTGCTAGCTAGTATGGAATCAGTAGGCAAGCTTTTTGAAATGTGCAGAAAAGCTTCCCTTAAAGAATACATTGAGGAGGGCTGAATGTAGACATCTTACCTTGTGTTTAGTGAACTCACTTAATGTAAATTTAGGCTCTTAGGCCTAAGTGTTCACAGCTTTTTGTTCACTTTCCTACATGAGGAGAGTGAATTAGAAGTACATAAGAAGCACTGCCAATTATATTTAAAACAATTTTTGGATGTATCTACCAACAACAGTTGTCATTAGCCAGACTTCACCTAGACAGACAAAACGATGGTCGTACAAAGCAAAACTGATATGAAATATTTTGCTGGCCGTTGAGATTTTGGTGCTTCATTATATGCAAAGTGCAACATTTATCTGCTGAACAGCTAGTTGGGTAGCTGACTAATTAATCAACCAACTAACTGGATATCTGATTAGTCAGCTAGCAATAATCTATCTCTATCTACACATGTGTACATGCTTATTATTATTAGCATTCACATTCAAGTATTTGGACATTATCTTGGCACATCTATGGAGCAGCTACCCTAAACGCCAAATGATTCAAAGTTGTTTACATTTCTGGGGAAAAAACACAGCTACATGCTAAAAAAAGAAAAGATCCAGAGGGGTAACAACAACCACCTATGGAGAGGGCCCACTTAAACCCGCGGTGCGGAGACATAAGAGATCCATTACCAGGAGAAGTTTTGCCTGTATGAGACACTAAGCATGGACAGCATTAGGCTGCAAGCCTCCTCAGTGGTACATTTGCAGTTCAGAGGAACTCTGAGCTGGGGTGTACACCGCTCTTCGGCAGAGCCAGTGAAAAAAAAAAAAAAACAACGTGCAGAGCACTACTCCGAGACGCTGCTCTGTAAACAGCCCCAAAATAGGCAATGGTCTCGTCAGGCCAAACAGGAAACCAAGCCAATTAGCTGTTTATTCAGGGCCTGGCCAGCGGAGGTCAGAGGTCACCGAGAGAACACTTCCTGGACAGCCATCTGAGGGACAGCATTGTGTTCAGGAATGGGAGGAAGACAGAGCGAAAGGAAGTGCGGGAGAGAGCGTGAGAGAGAGAGAGAGAGAGAGAGAGAGAGAGAGAGAGAGAGAAAGAGGAGACATTCAAAAGCTCCAACCCTACATTAGAACTGAGAGTGCCAGCTAAGAGTGTCTTTCCTGAGAGCACCCGGCAGAGATATTAGCCCAGCTAAATCAATAGGCCCTGCCAGAGAGAGAAGGCTTAATTGCACATGGGAGATGGAGAGTAACACCCATACTAACATCAGAGAGATGGTCATATATAAATTGATAGGGAGACCTTATGTAAATAACCCGCGACTGCCCTGCGAACCTGAAAGCCGGAGAATTGAATTAGCCCCAACAGAACACAATTGCGGCTCTTTGGCACAAGGTATGAAAGCGGGCTAACTCAATCCAGGCCATCTGAGCGATATCAGCGCTGCATTAGTGTCCTGATTTATTGTACCGTTTCAGACCCGCAGAGTGTATCAGAGATCCAAGCGGCGGGGTTAATTCAATCCATCTCAGGGTTCCTCAGAGGAGGGGACAGCCAGTTCAGCCTGGCGCAGACCTCAGTGAGAAAGGGCTCAGCGTAGAGCCACAAATCTAATACATTTCAGCAGAGATGAAACAGCAAGGTTTTCTGATCAGAGTCAGGTAATTCGATACAGTTGTTTAGATGCAAACGCATCATCTTTTCTTTATGTCTTGTAATTTTCCGCATGGGACGATTATGATGAAAGGGGCTGGCGTGTGTTCAGACGCCCCCCAGGCCCCCGGGGGAGGTGGGTGTGGGTCTGCAGCCCAGCCCCACTCCCCGGGACATCTCTCATCTCAAGCCCAGATTCTCAAATGCATCTGAAGGCCAGGTTTGCTCATCTAATGGAGAGGTCCTGCTCAGCTTTGTTTGCTCCTCTTGACAAGCAGCAGAGGCTTATAAACAGACAGAGAGAAAAGAACACTCATGCACACACACACACACACACACACACACACACGGTCACACTACCCTCATGGCGACATGCACACAGTGCACTTCAACAATAATGAAATACTGTTGCGCTTATGGGAGCAATAATTCACAATAATTGGATCTTCATTGTATTCTTTCAATACCTGCATGTGAATGCACAGCAGTGCATACTTACACACACACATATGCGCACATCACACACATATTTCAATAACGAAAAGCTCTTCCCACTCATACCTTTAGCAGCTGCCTTTCCCTTCCTTTCTCTCTCTCTCTCTCTCTCTCCCTCTCTCTCCCACAATGCGCCGCCCTCTCAGGAATGAATGCAATGCGTTGTGGAGACAGAATTGGGCTGTAATTGTTTATGTAAGTGTACAGGGCTGCCCACCTTCCCCGCTCCGACGGTCCCCCTAGCGCCAGGACTCTGCCGCGTTTCTATAGTGACCAACGGGGCTGAAAGGTTGCCGTCTTTCACACAATGACAGTATACCTCTAGTCAGCCCCTTTAGAGCACAATGGAGACGCTAATATGGTGAGATGCTCGCTGGCAGACACGGCGGAAGCCGACCGCGGCCACTGTCCCCAAAGCTGTTGCCACTCGCTCTGCTGGTTCGCTTCAGTTTGCTTCCTCAGACCGCAGACCGCATGGGGGACATCCAAGCCTTCTCTGGACACATTTCTCCATTTATATACCCCTTTCCCATCTACCCCTTCCCTCCCATCTGGGAGACCGTGGCTTGTGGGGCATGCTGGGAAGATCATGGGCGGTTGAAAATGCCAGTACTGCCTTGGTCACCCGAGAGGATCCTAGTCCAGACCACCTCAATTGATGGGGGGGCAGTGCCCAGGCTGGCCTCCTGCTAGAACTTTGCAGGTGTTGGGGAGTGAGACAGAGAGAAGGCAGGGCTGGTGGAGCACCATTTCAGGGCTGGCCCATGCTGGTATGTGGGTGAAGCCCATGCTGTGCTGGCTTTCTGCACACCCTCTGCTGGGAATCTGAGGCTAAATGCTATATGGTTACACTGCAGCTGCGTTTCAGTCTTCCGATTCTGTTAAATGGCAGATGCTTGCAGAAAAATAAGTCTAGAGCAACAACCCTTTCCTCCACCCCCGCCCCAAAAAAACCCACCAACACACTCCTATAAAATCCTCCAGAAACAGGACAGGATATCCTGTTTTTCATCTCCGAAATCTGTTCCTAATAAGCTGGGGTTGGTGTAAAAAGATGGCTTTTGTCTCCCCTCTCACTCCCTCCCTCCTCTCTCACCTTGAACACTGCTTCCCGCCCTGCTCCACAGCTCTGATGTCTAATGGGCGGGGTCTTCCAGGGGTCCTTACTGACTGGCAGCCATTGTGAGTGGGCATTAAAGTGGTTACTGTACTACATATGCCACACTTTTGTCAGCGGTAATTCTCTGCCCCAACAGCTCTGACTGGTAGCGCCCTTTTCCATATCACAGAATCCAACTGCCTCTTTTCCTCCTTACTCCTAGTCTCCAGCTGTGAGCCTGCGCTGTGTATCTGCTTCAGTTTCCCCCTGCTCTAGCCATCAGTCCACAGTCTCCCCTGCCTCTCTCTCAGTCTCCGAGACAGAGCTTCAGCCTTGGCTGCACGGGGGCGCGCAGAAAAACCGCAGGCAGGATCGAAGTCTTAAGGGGATTTAAATTTAATAAGAATCCTTCAGCGACTTAAGCCACGCCGCTCTCATTACCCCTCTACCTCTTTCATGCTGCCCTCGGGGGACGGGTGCCCGAGCCCTCCTCCGCGACACCACCACCACCACCACCACCACCAACAACAACAACAACAGTCACATCTCCAGTCATAACAGCGCTAATCGCCAGCCCGTCCTGTTGCTCGTGCCGGCAGTCCCCCCGTCACACCGAGGTCCCAGGCAGAGCGCACGAGAAGATCAAAGGTCAGGGCGGGCTGTCGCATGTGGCGTAGAAAGACGCAATAAAAAATTAAAAGCCTCAAGGAAATGAGTTTGGATTACAGGCCACCCTCCTTCCCTTCACCACTATCCCCAAAGCAAACAAATTTAAGGGGTGCAGGTTAAATGCAATAAAGGAAGTCAAAACAATTCAACACGCCATTATGTAAACATCATTTAACTTGAGAAAGGCCACATCACCAAAGGACCACACGTGCGGGGAAATGAAGATTCTGGCGAAATCCTCAGCGCCCGCATTCAACGGGACA